>CM063505.1:60180714-60320714 GCA_032207245.1 Pardosa pseudoannulata | reverse complement strand
TACAATGTGTTGGAGACCAAGATGGTTCTCTTAAACATTTGATCTATGTATGCAAGAAAGTTGATAATATTAGGAAACAATGGTTTCCAAAAAATTTTAGTAATGTTCCAATCAAAAACTTATGTATTTCTCGGAAGTCCAGAGTTGGACTTCTTGCCATTATGAAGCGTTTCTTCAATATTTCTATCGATGTTTAATTTTTGTTATCTATGATTGTTATATTGTTAATTATACATTGTATGTATTAAAATTGATTGTACTAAAGAGCTGATGGCTCCTCCGTAAACGGATGTTTTAGTAGATCCAGCTTGGTGGTCTGGCTTCGGTCGTCTCTCTAAATTAAGGTTAATTAATTAAATTAAGGTTAGGTATGATGATTGTATTTGGTACTAGGTTCGATTGTTGTCTCGGCGATTAGTCATCATTTCCGTTTGGCTTCGGCTGAGTCGGGCTCAAGAAATAACTTACAATGTGGTAATGTCTCAAGTATATTTTTATGAATAGATAAAACAGTTCACTCATTAGCAGTGGCGTGCGGTCCATATGTGCAGGGTGTGCACTGCACACCCTGGCAAAATTATGAAGGACAGTAATTTTCTGCACCTATGTCTACCTATCTTTATATGGTATATAATAGATATTATTTATAATATATTCAAATATTATGTTGATTTCCTTGCTTGTATTCCCGCAGTGCGTGCGGTACTAGGTGCTGCACTACTTAACGCGTTCAAAAGCAAACGAACATTGGAAGTTCTGATGTGTACGCATTGCGCACTAATTTGAAAATCACGCTTTATGTGTATGGACTACTGGAGAAGAACAGCATACTATAGCACTGAGGCAAGTGCAGTTATTATTCCTGCACTTGGCATTCAGAATCATCCGAAGGTACGGTTTATTAATTATTGCATTAGAGCGGGGACTTACGTGCTGAAGCGCTTTTGGTTTTTTAACTGATTAACTGGCCATACGATTTTGCAGACGGTTAATGTTAAAATTTATATATTGTAAGATTTTGTTTTCATGGAAATATAAAAGAAGTATTTCATCAATATAAAGTGAAATGTGCTGAAAAACAATGTTGCTTTGTTTTAAAGAAGCGAATTTTAACAGAACAGTCCAAATTTTACCATTCAATGTGTCTTACAGACAGCATATAAGTTATAGCTGTAATACCATATCCCTAGTTTTGTTTCTAAAAATTGTCAAGCTGTTTTTCGCAGAATATATGATTTCCAAATGTTAAAAATAATTAATAAATATAATTTAATCCACTGACCGAACAAGAAACAGGTCGTTCTATTGAGTGCAGTGAAATCCTCTGCACGTGGAATAGACGTTCGGTTTGTCGGCACCAATGATCATCCGGATGAAGCACCTCAGCGGCGGGTACCATGTGGTGCTACGTTTGCTGAACATGCAAGTTTTTCGTGGAAGCCCGAAGCGTTGCTTTTTCGACGCCGATATGACAACATACAACACAAGGCATGATTTTTGCTTCAGTGCTAGTAGAATTCTCATAAGTTTAGCTGTTTTTATAGTTATAACTCGACTACTCGTAGGTAAATATTTTATTTATTGTAATCTTTAAAGATTTATTGGAAAACCCATGTTCTCTGCACACCCTGCATGAAAACCTACCGCACGCCACTGCTCATTAGTCATTTTATTTTTATATTCGTGTCACTCAGTCGATCAGAAATTTACATCATTGAATGAATAAAGTCTCAATAGTTGCAGTATCAAGGAAAGGGTAAAGACATAAACTATAACTACAGTGCTTAGTTTAAATGCAATCGTACAGTGCAACTTTCCACTTAGCTGTTGTGTTGGGATATGTCCCGTACTTTCGGTTTCGTCTATCAACGGAATTCTTATTCGTAAGCAAAATAGCATCAATACACACGTGAAAGATTCCGTATTAAAACAGATCACTTAAAGAAATTCTGAAACAAATAACTTCAATAAATAAATACACCAAAATAAAAACACAACTTTTGTCATTGCGTACTTCATCTCAATTTTTTATTCTATCCATTTATCTCGCAATCTTACACTGTTGCCACTCTCCTATCCTTTTTGGAAAAGAAGAAATATCTAAAACCATGGAGGTAACATGTTGTTACGTGTAAATGTTGTATGAATTAGTAATGAATTAGTGCAAGGATTTGATTTCAATCACTTCGATTAGCAAGAAACAGCATTTAACTCAACAATTTGTCTTACTAAAAAAGTATCTCATAAACTTTGATAATAAAATTTATCGTTAAATCCCCAAATATTCCAGAGGAGTTTATTTTGAATGTAAGCCAAAAATACATTTCCTTCAGTGAATATGAAATTTGAAGTATTTCAAGTATAATTAAGGGAATACATTTACTATGAATTTAAACGAAAACTTTACTACATAACAAAAACAACCAAACTTATGAATGGGGAAAATTATTAAAAGCTCCAGGCAAGTACTTTAAGCATTTTCATTTGCTGATTCTTACTAATGTTTAAGGCAGATAATATCTAAAATTTGATTTTTTTTTCTGCATCTTAAATTAGTTTACATTATACGTTACGGCTAACATGTTATTAGTTATTATTTTCTTTCTGTAGTCTCGAGTAAATAAAACATTTGTAGGAAATTTCGTAGTTAATTATTCTATTTCGCGAACAACCGTTAAAATTTCCCTAACCTTAATTTTTACCGAAAAAAGCAGTTTTCGATGCAAAGGTTGTTACAGAAACTGTTAACTGAAGTGTGAAATAACTTTAATCTTAAAATTTCAGACATAAAGTAACGGCCTGGAATTAAATAACAGAAATTTAAAACTCATCCTTTCATCAAAGTAGAAATACGAGGATATGTTTAACACGGGCTTCTTTAATTTAAACCTAACGGTTAATAAAATGCCACCCAGACTAAAAGTACATTTTATTTTATTCATAAGTAAAGAAATAAAGAAGAAAATTTGAATTAGAACTGATTTTCGATAAGGAATATTATATATACAGTGAACCAAAAAAAAAGTTGGACAGGATTTTATCATTTAATAATTTTGCATTACATTATGCTTTTGAACTAAAATAAAATTCCAAAAATATGCAATTTCAAAAATAAATCAAACAACTTTGTTTAATTTCAGTAGCACATAAACATATATTATAAATTTAAAGAACATTATGATGATATTAGAATAGCCTTTCGATAGCCGAAAAAAACTTGGACATTAATCCAAGGTAACAAAAAGTAACTTTTAAATTTTAAACAGAAGCATTTAATACATCGTGTGATATTCTTTGACTGCTATAATAGCTTCTAATCCTTTTTTCATCGAAAGGACCAACTTTTCAGGGAAGTCTGTTGGTACACTGTTCCATATATTGTAAAAAGCACTTTTTAGTTCATTTTTATTTTTTATTTTCTTCTCTCCCATTTTTTTTCCATAAACGCCCATAAATGTTCTATAGGTTTCAAATCCGGACTTTGTGGAGGATGGGGCAATACTTTCTGTACATTATACAATAACCATTCCTTTAAAATCTGAGCGTTATGCTTGGGATCATTGTCTTGGACATAAGAGAAGTTTCTACTTAAATACAATTTTACAGCTGTGCCTAGCAAATTTTGTTTTAGAACATTTAAGTATACCGTTTTGTCCATGGTACCGTCAATAAACATTAAACTTCCAACACCACTAGCTGCCATTGCACCCGATTCCATAACTTTACCACCACCAAGCTTAACAGTTACTTTTATATTTGCTGATTTAAGTGCTGTACCTTCCTTTCTCAAACTGTAAAAATAACTTAAGAAGTAAAAATACTTTATCAGTAAAAATATCTTAAGTAAGAAGACTTCCAAAGATCACATGACTTTGCAATATAGTATTTAGAATACTCAAGACTTTTTTTACATTTCTGGTAGATAAGTATGGTTTCTTTTGTGGTGCATAGGCTCTATATTCCGTAGAATGTAAAAGAAATTCTTATCGTCTGTTGATGCACATTGACAACAAATGTCTCCTTTAACTTTCTTGATATATTTACTGTAGAAATTGTAGGATTTTCTTTAACAAATCTCAGTATCAGCTTCTCTACTGAGATAAAGAAATTTTTTTGGATCGACCACTTCCATTTGGTCTGTGGAAAAATCCATATCTTTTATAGTTATTAATTACGTAATACACTATTGAATGAGGCTTTTTCCCAATTTTTGCAATATCTCTTATTCTTTTCTTTTCTTTCCCCAATTTCACAATTAGGTTTTTCATATTTAAAGAAATTTGATTTGTCTCCATTTCCCAAAATTTAAACCAAGAAATATAAATTTAAACAGTTCAGTCTCAAAGCACTGACATGGATTTGTGCCACAAATGCAACAGTGTCTAAAAAATTTGCATAAAATTTACATAAAGCAGTGTATAGTGCGAATAAAATAAATGTCCAAGTTTTTTTTTGGCTGTGGATATCTTAAAATTTCATCTTTAAATTGTTTTAAAATTAAATGCAGTGTTTTATTGAAATTCAAACCAGTCATCTCAATCCTGGAAGAAATTACCATTAAAAATAAGTTTCATTTTAAAAGTAGAACTCACTTTTAAAATATTACACTACAAAATGGGTTCTCCTTGATGTCCAACTTTTTTGATTCATTGTATTTATATATATATATATATATATATATATATATATATATATATATATATATAACTTTAAACTCAAAAGAATACAGATTCAGAAAATGCGTATGCAACTTATGCAAAATTGTTTTATGTGAGTTATAAGAATACCTGTTGGTTAACTAAAGACACCATCCCCGAAGAGTTCACCATTTTTAAGTCTTTACGAATATTTAAAATTCCTCTTTCAACTGAAAATCCTGACGACTCTGAATTCCACTCTATCATTCTTTTCCTTCATGCAAAAGGTATGAATAAGGTTGCAAATCAGCAGGGTGGTAGTTTTGGAAGCTATGAAACCACCTTTGAAACACACACGTTTCCAAACTACCTTTTCACCACTCCCATCCACTTACATGCTCCAAACCCACCTGAATCGATCGCGCATGCGTATTGACAAGCTCTTGGAAGCGATAAGAACGGCAGTTTGCTAACAGTTCGGTTTCTATATGATGGGAGTTTCACTATTTCTTTATTACTGGAATTTCACTTGTTCCACTCTTTTAATGATGCTATTGACATTTAAAAAAAATTGAAGAATCGACTTCACAAACAAGAAGTAAAGAAATTTAAAAGATACGATAAGTGCCAATATTACTAAAAATTTTATTAAAAGCTAGATGAAATTGCATTCTTTCATGTAAAAATAAATTTGATAAATGTACGTTTTTGCAGGGCTTAATTAGTTTGTTATGTAGAGCACAACGTCTACCTTTTTGTTACTCGAAGGATAATGAGTTTGGGACCTACTGCTTAAAGCCGATTCTGAACGGCTACGAACATCAATACACACAGATGATTGCAATTATTTTTGACACAGGACATACTGTACATTCTGATAAAAACAGAATAGAAGCAAGAGTTAAATAATTAAATGATTTAATATTATGCTTTTGCACAACGTCTGCCTAAGACAATTCTTGACGTCTCGGAGAGGTCAAATTCTACATTGGACATGACGTGATTGATGTCTCTCAGACGTCATTGAGTGTAAAAGATTTACATAATTATTTTAATACCACAATAATTATGATAATCAGGGGAAATTTTGTCGGATAAAAGGTAAAAGTCTCAAAGTAGTTTAAACAGTTAATTATTGATTGCTATTTCAAAGTATTATAAGGAAATACTAAATATTTGAATATATCCATGTCATATAAATGGAAGCCAATTGGTGGAAAGCGGGAAAGATGCGATAAAACGCCAAACATTAGTTAAGTATAAACTTAATTAAACATAAACCATATACAACTCTTGAAATGCACATCAAATTGTACTTAAAATAATCAAATAGCTATAAGATTCAGGAAACTGAAAATTAAGTATTAATGATGTATTTTATAGTCAGGAAATTCAACGATAATCTAATAGTTTTATGTTTTACGTACACTATCGTAGAAACTCTCCTAACTTCTTTAAAGGGCTTTTATTGATTATAAATTATTGTCTATTAAGAATCGTACTTTAAACAAAGTATTTTATTGCAGACTGTTATAAAAGTTAATTTTCGTAAAATGCATCCCAATATTTCGTAATGAACTAATATGAGGCTTGTGTTGTACACCCTGTGCGTTCCAATGATTCATTTCTTATTTTGACTATGTAAACATGATCCTTACTTCTCGGTTTTCATGCTTACCGCTAAATTATACATTTAAAATTTATTACTTTTTCACTATTTATATAACACGTTTAATGTACGTTTTCCTTTCATCTTATTATTTTACCTTTTGTCATAATATTTGCTTTCTTATCGATGTCCAACGGTAAATTTGTATGATTTAAAGCCTTTGTTCCGATACTGTGTTTATTAAAATATTTAATGGGACATGTGTTCTTTTTAATTTTGCCAGTGCAGGCGATAAATTCGCCAAAAATGAAACAACCGACGCCAAATGGAAAATCCCCTCTGGTAACCTTTTACCGCCACATTTTCAAAAGAAGTCTGGGCCATTTCTTATCAGTCGTGCCTTTTTCCAAATCGCCTATATAATAATAGCCTAAGTTATCTGTCCGTCTGTCCTCGAATTTATGAAGCGGTTGGACCTGGCATGGATAGGGACATCCATATTGGATTCTTGATGAGTTAGGGTTAGCAAAATTCAAAGTAAGTCTTTAAAACGTTCAAAATCCACCCCTTTCCCCCTTTTCGATCGTTTAATGCCATTATTTCAAGCCCTTTTTTCCCCGGTTAAAAGTATTTAATCAATTTATCACATAACAAGTTTTTTCTAGCATTCTGATGTTATTTTTTTAACGCTCTCATTTAATCATTTTTTTTTTAATTTTAAATTATTTAAATATCGTCTGCATTATTTTCATACGTTTTATCACTGAACTTAGATATTAAGTAAATAATTTTCTTTTATATTTGGCTTAAATAATAGATTAGGTACATATGTGATAATTTTAAATTTAATCATGATTATTTTTTGTTGCAATGAAAATTTTACCACCGGTATTAACAACAAATTCTTCTCATAAAAGTCTAAGAGTCTATTTCATGGAATAATAAATATCTAGCGTTTAGTTATATATCTTTGAAAATTAAGAAGTTCGTTCTTTTGTGTGTTTGTTTTTTATGCATAACCATACCGTTTCACTAAATGAATTCAATGTGATTCTAACTGCATTCATAGTAACGGGAGACTTCAGAGGAGTATGAAGATAAACAAATTATTCATCGTGTACCAGATAATTCTCAGCCAAAAACAAACCATTTTTTCCTGCCTCACAGGGTACTTTACAATTTTTGAAAATTAAAAATTGTACTGATCCCGTGACAGGCTATATGCTAGTACATAATAATAGTATTGGTGATAACAAAACTGATTGCCACCAATAAAGTCTGTTTGGCGATATTTGCGCCGGTGAAATAGAAAAATGGAATGGTACACTTTTCCATTTCTCCGGAGCAGGCGATAAAGTCGCCAAAAATTGATACAACTGACGAAAAATCCCCTCTGGTAGATTTTTACCGTCCCATTTTCAAAACATGTCTCGGCTATTTATTATCAGTCATGCCTCTCTTCCTAAAATGTGATAAAAGTATTGGAGACAACTAAGAATAATGATGTTTGTCGCCAATAAAGCCTGATTGGCGAGATTTGTGCCGGCCAAGTGGAAATGAACCATATAATTTAAACAAGTAGTGTCTTTTGAACTGAAAATTCTATTAATAAAACGCCTATTTTCGTTTCCATATAAAATAAAAAGTTGTTCTCTGTTTAGAATAAAATTTTTTCAGGATCATTTATAAGGTAAAATTTTTATCATGATTTAACCCTTTGAGGGGCTCCCACAGAAACTCTTTGGTTTTCAATGAAATTAGTTTATAAATGTTATCTATGGACCTTTTAAATAGGAAGTATATGAAAAATAAATTATATTACTTGAGTAATAAGCAAGGGGTAATTTGATTGCGTAATCACCTTTCTTGTAACAGCATGAAAATGACACATTTTTTAATAATATTGGAAAAATAATTGATAATTTTTATTAAAAGGGCGTATAAAGCAAATAGATAAGAAATTTCTATGTGAAGTTTGAATAGGTACTTTTATTTTAAAGTCTTAACTTTAAAAAACCGAATTTTTGCTTTTAGGATCAGGTTTTGATAGAGCTTGTTTCTAAAAGAAGATTTTGACAGGAATGATTAAAAGAAGGGAAAAAATTAAATGTCGGTAGTTTGATGAAAAAATTTAAAATCAAAAACTTTTTTTTTTCTATATAAATCAGAGAAAAAAATTTAACAGCCGGTATATTACATATACCAGTGCCCTTCAAAGGGTTAATGAATTTTTCATATGATTCATTATAAATAGCATAAAGAAAAGTAGATGTCGAATTTTGTGACAAAAAGCAAACAAGACATAATGCACAAATGAGAGGATTGCCCTTCTGAATGATCACTTGACTTCTGACGATAATACCGGGAAAAATATGGGTTGAATTCACTGCTGACGTAAACGGATGTTTATGATCCTCCAAGTAATATCCTTTCGACCTGGTAACTTTCCTAGCACAATGTAAGCGGTGCTTAAGTCCCATTAAAGAAGTGAAAGTACGTGCACACATGCACATGTGCGTATCAGTGTTTCACAAAATTTAAACTGATATTTGAAGATAACTTTGTTAGATACTTTCAAACAGAGATAAATTGAATTCTTGCTACCAATAAATTGATAAAAATAGACGAGGAAGCCAAGAAGGAATCAGTAAAGATTCTATTTTTTAATCTAAATTAACATTCCCGGAAATCCCGAACACTTTTAGCAACTAAAAGATTAAAAGTTGTTACTTTATTTTAATCTCTCAATACCATGAAAACTATCCATTACGGACTTCGGAATTCTCCCTTTCTCTATTTTTTCATTTCTTGTGAGAGGCTAAAAATAAAAAATGGACTAGATCCCGGAGTTCTAAACTTGACACATGTCAAAAGAGATAAACATTTTGCTAGTATGAGTTTGTAGAATTTTGAAAGAGTAAGAACTTTTTTACTCTCTGCATTAGCTTGAGATTTTGTTGAATTCTGACATATTACTGTAAGAGAAAAAGAAGATTAAAAATTTTGAAACCATAAAGATTTGAAGACTTGGGAAAAAAATGAGAAAAATGGCAATAGCAATCCATTCACAATAAAAATGGCGAACTTTGAAATTTTAAATTTTGAATGAAAATCGACAAATATTTGATGAGAATGAAAAGTAAGTTTCTCAGAAAATTTTAGTTAAAACAATAATGGTAATACCGTGATATCATTATTTGATCTTATATTTTGGATAAGAAACAAACTTTTATCTAAAAAAATAATAAAAATAAAGGATAAATGTATGGAATAATGAAACATAAATATGAAATCACTGTTGATGGTTATTTCGAAATTTTATGAATTTTTTTCTGCTGTTATGTACTGTCGTGTAGTCCTAGTTTATATTTGAGTATTAATCTGTGATTAATTGCATAGTTGCATTTATTTTGGTTGCGTTGTGTAAGAATATTTCAGTACTAAATTTAACCACAGGTTCTAAGAAAATACAGACAAAATATGAAAATAAACTAAAAGCTAAATTAAAAGCATCTGAAACCAGCTTAAAATAAAAAAAGTAAATTTATTATAATGATATATAAACATCTATGTACACACAAACTGATTCTATCTTCATAAAATATGCTTTATCAACACCTTCAAAATTAGGTGTCACTCTAATTTAGTTCTGACAATAATTTTTCATCACTTAAGTAAATATGTAAATATAAGAGAGAGGACCTAATCTCAATTTCAAATATATGTAAAAGGGGGTACCTTTGTGAGTTAATATGGTGTGCCTGGAACACTGCTGGTTGATGGCTGATCAGGATTGGGTATGTATGGATCTTCCGTTTGTCTGGTCAGGGGCTTCCTTCTGAGTGTTTGGGGTGCGGCCGTAATATTTGATACAGGAACACTTCCCGTCGGACTTGTTTCCTCGACTGGACTCTCGAACACCTTCACTCGGACTTGTTTCCTCGACTGGACTGCCGAACACCTTCTCTCGGACTTCTGAACACCTTCCGTCGGACTTGTCTAGTCGACTGGCCTTCCGAACACTTTCTTTTTTTAGATTTTTCTTATTTTATTAATTTCATCCTTGTCCCCTCTTCCTTCTTATCGTCCAATCGGGATCGTTGTAAAAATCTAATTGGTCTGCTTAAACCCCGCCTTGAGACCGCCAACGTGGAAAACCTTATCCCTTCTAATTGGGCACTGTCCCTTAGGGACTCATAAATAACTCCACAAAGGTACATTCTTATTTAGTGTCAAGTACGGAGACGGGATTCTAATCTGGGACTGGGATCAGAACCCCGCCCGAGACTACCGTACAAGACAACAATATCCGTAGAATATAATTTTATGGTCCTCTATCTTTTACAAAGATGTGATGAGGTCAAATTTAGATCCCGAGCATTTTACTTCTTGTATGAATGAATCAATTATATTACTGATCTAAATCGCCTCATCACATGTACTAAAATATTGGCAGTAAATTCACTATAAATATAGTATTTCGAAATAATAATAAAGACCAATGTATAGAATATTGAGTATGATAACGAAACCCATCTAGATGGTTATTTCAAAGTCAACTAGACTGTCCGATGGATAAATGAAGAAATTCTGCGGCGGTAGCTAAGTCGGTCAAGGCAGCGATCTCGTAAACGGAGAATTACGGGTTCGAGAATAGACACGGGAAAATATCCACCGTGTTCATTAATACCAGTCGGATCACAGGATCACAGGATGCAGTTGTTACAGAACTGCCTGAGCCAAGCCATCTAGTCCTGTAATACATGGGAGTTTGGCAGAACAACACTATAGAATTTATTTGGCTCTAACATGGCAATAAGAAATAGTAAAATTGGGAAGGAGTGCTTGAGCTTGAGTACAGTAATACAAGTAAGATAAAATAATTAAACGAGAAATCCAGATATGGAAGGTTAGCTGTATAACCAGACATGGAAGGTTAGCTGTATAATAAATACCAGTCGGTGGATGTAAAATAGGTTTGTGGTCGCATTATTCTCTAAGTTCCCAAACGATCCCTCTGGAGGTGGCAGTCCCGAGAGTCTTTTCCTCGGTCCCTGCCTCTAAATTACGAGAATCCAAAGGAGGTTTAAACTTCAGCTCTCGTGGTTCTTCGTTCAAGTAAAGCTGCCTATTACCCTAAGATATGGACCAGTCGCATATTGCGTCGGAGTCTATTGGACCTAGGGAAGTCTTTTTTTTTTTACATTGGAGGAATGAGTATGAACAACAACGAAGAAATTCTGCGGTAGTGAACTGTAGATAATTATTCTTTTACATGTCTACATTAAAATTTGTGGTAGAATGTCACACAAAAAAAGTTTTTATTGCATCTTTTGTAGAAATATCTGATTCTACCTATGTATTTAAGTTTTAAGACAGAGTTTTAAAAATTTAGATATTATTCCATTGAAAAAATTCTTGTATAATTTTACAGAATTTCATTGTGTGGTAATCACAATGATTACGATAATAATCATCATGGTTAATGATAACTGCATTTTCTTTATTACAGTGGTTAGATTTAAGATTTTATTCCATTAACCCTGGAGTAACCAGTATTTTAGATTCTTCCACTTCACTTTATGTTTCTTCTTCGGGTGCTTCTCAGGGAGTATATCAACACATGTGCCCTGTTTAGTTTTAAGGTTTCTTCCTTGGCATTTTTTATATAGGACATAGCTATTTATGGTGCACATGAGGGGAAACAAGAAAAACATGTATCTGTGATTGATCGATTCAATCAAGAATTGAAGCTGGATTCTGACTTACAGTGGTATGTCAATATTTCGAACCTGTAAATGTGCGGAATAATCTGTATCAAAATGTAATAAATTACTTCATTCCATTGTATGGCAAAATTCTATTTATGACCGTAATAGTAATACCAATCATTAAGAATATATATTTGACTTCATATATATTTATATTTTATTAAAAATTATATATCATTAGGACATATCTTTAGGAATATGTCTAAGATAACATCTTTAGGGATATTGAGTGACGTAATACTCTGATTTCACAATTCCATCTAACATCGGTAAGTCTTGGTAGATTCAAACTGATTTGGATGCATACTAGCTATATCTAAGATGAAAAAGTTCTGCAAGATTTTATTATTATCTGCAGTTATTTAATTTCCTGTATCACCATGTTGCACATCTGCAACATTCACAAAAATTCAGTGTTATTTCCTTAGCGAGCTTTGTAGATGGTTATGTTGAAAGGTACTGTCCTATAAGACTGTAATCAGTATAATTTGATTGTAGAATCCCCAATAAATGGCAATATTAAGTTTACATTTCATACCGAAGTTTCATTTATCATTTATTCTGTTTCACATGATTATTTCTGAAATACGAGGTACATCCAGAAAGTCAGTTTCCCGATGTTTTCCCCTTTAAAGTAAACGTAATTAACCATGTCAACTGAGCGTGCATAACCGATCTATGGCATATTAATCATATGCCAGCTGGACAAGTCTCGATTCGTGCCAGTTGCGAGGTTAGCAGTGGTCCGAAATGGAAACTCTAATTCCGTCTCCCGCCGCCTGCAAGGCTCGGTTGGTGATCTTGAATGCACAAAGCATTGCACCAATTGAAATTCATCGTCAGCTCTGTGAGGTCTATGAGCCGAAACTAACACCAGAACACAAAATTCAAAGCTTAGGAGCAGCACTGACATTTCTGCTACGGTATCACGATGACGGCGACGAGTTCCTCGACAGGATCGTCACTGTCAATGAGGCAGGGATTTCGCACTTTACCCCGGAAACCAAGCAGCAGTCAATGCATTGGCATCATATTGGATCTTCGGTCAGGACCAAATTCAAATAGGCGCTGTCGGTGCGGAAAAGGATGTGCACGGTGTTCTGGGACAGGAAGGCTGGTTCCATTCACAGATGGAAGAGTTTTACAACACAGGTATACAAAAGTTGATCCTACAATATGACAAGTGTCTCAATTGTGATGGCTATGTTGAAAAATAGTTGAAACATTGCTGTACTTATTGTCAATAAATATGTCCGTAAAAGTGCGAGTTCTTTTTTTCTTTTAAATAGGGTAACTTACTTTCTGGATGCGACTCGTACTAACTTGGATTAATTAAATTTTGAAAGACCAGACACTTCTAGAAGAAGCATGTTCGCAAAAATGACTAAAAATCATTACTGATAGTCAAGTTTTTTGCCAGTTTTTTTTAAAATGTAAAATAAGTAATTTTTTTGTTTCTTATTAGCACACTTTATTTAAAATAATTTTTTTGTTTTTTTATACCATAAGTCAAATTTTTTTACATACTTGGAATGATGTAATCTAACAACTGAATAAATATTTTTAAAATCGGAGTTGTTGAGATACTCAGGGTTAAAATGTTTTGACCTACTTATGACTATCAATGGTGCATCAATGGTGATGTTTTTAAAGCTTTTATCGGTGCAATGTTTTTGTTTGTTTTCTTTGGTTTCGCTTGAAGTGCTATGGTCCACATTTTTGCTACACAAACAATATTTTTGTTGAGAGTTTTGATAGCTTATTCGTTTCCATGACAACTTGTTGAGTAATGCAGTGCATTTCCTCCAACCTTAGAATATTTTATACTTCAGAGTCTAGATTTAAAATTCTAAACTTTATTTAAAAACATTGGAAATCCTGCTATTGAGAAGTTTTAGGTGAAAAGAGTATTAAACTTAAGCCTACATAGTTTCATAGATAATCTTTTTATAGAATAGATTCCTGTAAAATAATTATCTATAGTTACATTATTATCTCAGTGTAACATGTTCAAAGGAAAGTTCAGATTTTACTCTCTAATCCTAGAGTAGTTTTAACAGTAATCCTCTTAGCTTTGAACAGTATTTACATCTCTCATGAATGTCTGCTACCGAATTCGAAGTTTAACACTGGTCAATAGTCACACTTGTTTATTAGTAAGATTGCTTTTGGAATGATTGAAAGTACATTTACAGAGAGAAGTTTGATCTCCTGACTTCATGAATAAAATGATTACTTAGGTTATTCCGAAATTTTTTAAACTTAAAAATAGACGATAGCTGCAAATGACATGTTCGTTAAAAATGTAAATTTTCAGACTTTTATGGCCGCATAGGATAATTTGGGGTAATAATTACGATTTACCTGACACAGAATAAATTTTAAAAGAAATGAAAATAAATTTAACGCTAGAGCTTTATCATGCTATGATTTTATATGATTTTAAAGTGGTTTTGAATTAACAAGAATGCTTTCAACTTCATTAATTTGCATTTAAAACCGAAGCTCCATCTTATGCTTTTGTGTTCATGTGGATAACCGAATTTCTTAGAGGTCGAAATTCTTTCTTGGATGAAGAACACACTAGAACTTATGAACTGTAGTCACAGAAAATATATTGGCCATACGAAAAATGTTAATCGATGATAATAGTCTCCGTTACCAAATCATAAAGTAGAAACTTAAGACTGGATCCGCAGTTCATAATAAAGTGATTCATGAAAGAATATAAAAAGTTTTTTAAAATCATGAAACATATAAAGAAAATTTATTTTCTCTTTGAGTCCCTATAATTTAACAGAAAACCAAAAATGCACAGCTTGTCAGAATCTGAAAAGAAACCACAAAACTAACTAACGATGGCGGACACTGTTTTATTTGTAAAACCATAACTGGCGATCAAATATTCGTACCGTTATTTAACGTTGTACCATGATTAGAAAATAAAATATTGTTACGAATTTGTTTAGTGAACCGTAAGTTTAGCATGAGACTCTATGGGTATCTCGCCAAATTGGTGAGATATCGGCTCGTTGGCGATAGTTTTGAAAACCTATTTTTGTCGCCGAGTTCATTGCCAAGCTTCGACAAATGTTACCAAGTGGGGCGTCACGTGACAACTTCCGGTTCTGGTTTCTGGAATATTCCATCAGTTTCTTCAGGCTTATATAAAGCAGGCAGAGTCCCAAACAGAGAGAGCATACTATTCTGATGTCCCTGGCCAAAAATATTTTTGTGTTTTCCTATCCCTAAACTCTACTCTTTAGTTACTGTGTTATGAACGTAATCCACCATTCTATCCTTATCTTTCATCTTTTATTTGTTTATGCTCTGCTCGTTGTCAATTTCTCTGCTTACTGAAAGAAATCTCTGGATTTGAGGGCTATTCCCAGGTAATCCAGTTGACCCATCATCTTGAAGGTCTTGAAACAGAGTGGATCTCTCGGTGTAAGAAGTACGCACGGTGTGTTGTGTTTCACCGGTGATTGTTGTTTGATGCGGAAAGAGGTACGTGAGCCCGCGGCATTGTGCTCAAGTTGTTCCTCGACGACATTTATTTTTGAAGTGATTTCGAATAAAGTATTGTTTTCGTGCTGTAGTCTTACTTAAAGTATATTCAATCCCAGAACCGATTTTGAAGTTCGTAACAATATGAATCTTTGAAGATGAACCCACAGCAACAACGATGAAAAGAAAATGAGAAATGAAACAAGTAATGTATGCCTTTTTCTTCAGAGTACAGGAGTGATCAAAGAAATCCAGCTAGTGAAAAAGAAGATAATTAAGCCTTATTAGTAGATCACTAAATGTTTTTTTATAAAATCAAGAAGTTAATCTAAGGAGACTCATGATTCAGCAACATATCTTCCAATGACAACACTTCTTCTCATAAGGTAAGACTGACAGTTAAATTTCATAAACAAAGACACATCATAGTGGTAGAACATCTTTATTCCCCTGATCTTCCTATATGTTGCTTTTTGCTTTCTTTTTAATCTCAGCAGTTGCCTATTTCATTTAACAGAAGAGTTTGTTGAAATTATAAAAGCTTATTTGCGTCGGTTCTCGGAAATAGATGGATAGAACCTTTTAAAACTTTCGAAAATTCCCATACAAAAGTGCATTGACATTGAAGAGAATTACTTTAAAATGCTCCTAAAATTTGGTCTGTTTAACTTGCATCATTTAGCCGTTTCTAAAACATTTCATAGTGACCCTCGTCTAAAATAAACGACTGGTAAGCAAGAAAAGTAAAATGAATATGAAAACCGTGTGTGTTATAAAAATCGTTGATGGTAGTCATAGATTTTTAGCAATATCTAGAGGATTTATATAGTTTTACGCACGTATCTAAAACAATAAAAGGTAATAATTTTTTCTCCCCGATAAAAGGTAAATTTGCTTATACAAACTATTTATAATCCTACAAGCATGAATAAAAGAACTAAAATATTTCAAGTCAATTCCCAGGAAACGTAAAAATTAACTTCTTTTTAAAATCTAGTACCTCAAAAGGAGCATAATATTATTTTATGCTAAAATTTTAATTAAAATATTAAGAAATATTTTTAGAAGATAAATCCAAAAGAAAAACTGTAGGGTAACATCCAAGTTTAGGTTGTTAAGTAAATCTTTATCTTAGTTTTTTTAAAAAAAACTTTTCATGAGCACACTTTAATTAAAGGGAGGGATCGGCACATTTTTTGCATAAAATTACACTCCCATCTTCAAAATTTGTATTCAATAGAGAAACTCATAATATCTGGAAGAAAAATTGTATTGCAATACATACCTCTATTAATAGGAGGTACAAAGAGAATACAAAATCCGCTGAGGTTGTTACGAAAATGGATATGAGCCAGGGGACCAGTAACATCTGACTGTCCTAAAAAAAAGAAATGTTATTTTCTTTCTGATTAATAATTTTTTAAACATTCATAATTTCTGAAACCACTTTAATTGAATGCATACACAGCAAAAACGATCCAACAAATGTGAAAAACATGTTTTTATTAATTTATTGCTGTATTATATAAAAACTAGCTGCTTCACACCCAGCATTCGTTCTGGGTACTCAAGGTTGCCAAATGAAAAGTTGTGAATATTTTAAAATTAAAATTTATTTTTTGAATATAGAGCACCAGCAATTTTAAGAATTTTAAAATTAAAACAACCCAGTGTGAAGACTCCCCTTTGTCCGAGCACGCGACAAAACAGCTGATCGGAGTACACCTGTTTACCAGGACAACAGCGTGGCGTCTCAGAGTCTGGGGTCTTGACAATTGGACTGATTAGATGAATACGCCCCTGATGGATCTTGTTAATGAATGCTCGGAAATTCCGTAAAGGAACAGCCAGCGAATGAGTATTGAGCTAAAAAATATTAACTGTAACTTTAGCTGGAGTTCTCAAGTAACTGGGATCTTAACTGACCCAAAAAACAGTTTGCGGGACCGTAACTGACCTCCCAGGTATAAAAAGCCTACAATTTTGCTACTCAGGGCTTTTCGTCATTTTTTTTACGTAGGTG
Source organism: Pardosa pseudoannulata (assembly GCA_032207245.1). NCBI lineage: Eukaryota > Metazoa > Arthropoda > Arachnida > Araneae > Lycosidae > Pardosa > Pardosa pseudoannulata. The sequence goes on along the minus strand of CM063505.1, from coordinate 60,303,167 downwards.
TGTTGACCTCGTGGAGGCTTTCGTGTTTTGTTACCGGATCCAGCTTTCTAGTTCGGAAGATTCGTAAAGTCTGCTCATATAGGGAACGGCAGAGTCTCGGATACTGAAAGAGGGATTAACTGGGTTTGATTACACCCTGAAAAGACTCCCCACTTGTAAGAGATTATTAAATCTCTTGTTTTTCTTTCGACTGTGATCGTCGTGAGGAAGTTTTACCGCAACCATCCTTTGCAGTTCTACATGATTCGGGATTTAACATTCCTTTGTAAATAGCAGTAATTAATTATGAATAAAAGTAAATTTCCAATTTTATCTTTGACTGAGATCCATTTTTCAAAGCATACTATCTGTTCCCTTAATGCTCCTGACCTCCAAACTATTTGACCTAAGACCTTTTCAAGGATTTACCCGAATCACAATGTATAAATTTATCGACATTGGTCTAACTATTTCGGAATGAATACAAAAATATATACGCATACTGTAAAGACCAGTTATATGTCCGGGAAAAGAAGAAAAACCCAAGTTCGGCCTAAAAGTCCTTCGAAGCGGTGACCTAGTGTTACCTTTAGATAGAAACTTGCGCCGACTAAACAGTGTAAACAAAGCCCTTTGTGTACTGGTTTTGCGTACACAGACAGAAGCGGGTGGTCTTTCGCGTCGAAATTTAATTACAGGTGTCAGTACGCAGTATCCGACCTTTATCTATGCCGCTTTGTTCCGAGAGACTTTGACGACACTATAGACCAGAGTGACGGAAGGAGTCCACTGTTCTCCATATATAGACTAAGTTAATGTTGCCACAAACGTGCGGGTGATTACCGGTCTGTAAACTTAAAGGAACTCCTGACATATCTGGAAACGCGTCAGCTGTGTCCAGGTGGGTCTTTTGCATACTGTTTCCATCACCTATTAGTGACCAGCTTCACTGCATCCACGTACTTTTATTTTTTATGCTTATCTCGTCTCGATATTCTTAATTAATTACCTTTAATTAATTCTGTAAATACGATGTACATAACTTATTCTCTTGAATAAATTATTTAGTCAAGATTAAATATAATTCAGCCTGTATCCTTGACTGGCTCCCCTACCACTTCTGTAGTACGTCCCAATACATAAATTTCACCAGAAGGGTTTTATCTATATACATATAGTGTAGCTTACATGTAAAGAAAAATGTAAAAGTGAACATATATTATGGAAACAGAATTCAGGAAAATTACTCTTAATGAGAAAGTTTTATTTTATTGACTAAATCCCATAGTAATTATTGCATTTTATGTTACGAACGAAAAAATATAGCATTTCTGGGAATCAATACAATGAAAGTTTGTGTTTGAATTAACAGACTAATTAAGCACAAGGACTGTGCATACTGCTAAAAAGCATGTAGCTATTATTCGTTTTGAAGAAGGCTATTTGATATAAACAATTACTTTATACGGAATTTGGACATATTTGAAGGGAAACGAAGAAAAGATAAAATTTATTACTTACTGCATATATTTTATTTCATACTCAGAACAGCTAACCTTCAAATTTTGTGGAATATATAAATATAATTATGTTAATTAATTAAAAAGAGTTACGGAACTGCATCGTTCTGCTTTTACTGGTGTTGGAAAATATGAATCGTAGCTCTGCAAACGAAAACAAAATTACTTTCTTTGACGATTTCAATGAATATTTATACAATTCTACAAGCATGAAGACATCAGAATTGATTGGAAATTTTATGAAGCTTGTATTTAGATATTTTGTTTAAACAATTGCTTTCTGTGTAGTTTCGTAAGGTTTGAAGTGACACTAAAGAAAAATCCATCCTTATCGCCAGTCAATCTACACGTTTTGAACAGCAATGGTTTATGATTCTTTATCCCGATGAAGAATGCTCGGAGTTCTCGTGTGATAGCGAAAAATTTTCAATTTATGATTCCTTTCTTGAATGAAGAATACGCTGATGTCTTGGACAATAATAAAAAATTTTCAACTGAATAAAAGTTTTATAACACTTTATCCTCAAACTAAATAAATCGGTCGAAATCCTTTATCTATCACACGAGATATTCACGTATTCTTCATCGGGTAAGTCAATTCTTACGCTGACTCATCCGAAGACATACAGCAGCAACAAACTGAAGACCTGTACACCACGACAGCAACCACAACAGCTGCTGCTGCTGACCTACGAGAGTTCCGTCATGGTCCGATTTTAATTTTGCCAAACCCGTTAAGTTTGAAACTCTACAAAGGTAAGCTCGGGATTACCAAGAATAACTGAAGAAGCAGATCACTAGGGCACCTCGGGCTCGTGACACCCGTATATACCTAAAGGAGGTATACCCTAGAGGTGTCATTTAGTATTTTAGCATTACCCAGAGAATGAGTACGGCTTGAGCTCGTGGCCCCAGACGAGAGAGACGTTGTCCCCCCTTTTCATCGGGTAAGTAAATTCTTACACTGACCCATCACGAAGACATACAGCAGCATGCATACTGAAGACCAGAGGTCACGACAGCAACCACAACAGCTATTGGGCTGCTGCTGACCTACGGGAGTTTACATCATGGTCAGTGTTAATGTTGTCAAATCCGGTAATGGACAAACACTACAAAGGTAAGCTCGTATACCAGAAATAACTGAAGACCCAGATCACTCAGGTGAACATCGGATAAGAATCCTACAAAAAATTTCGATTTTCTCCGTCTAATAGTTTTTAAGTTATGTGAGATGCATACGTTTGTATGTACATAGATACTCACGGACGTACAAGAGAAACAGTCATAACTAGTTTAGGAATGGTTAAAATAGATATTTAAAATTTCCTTGTACAGACGGAAATGCACTTAAAATGTTCAAAATTTAGCCTGTCATGGTCAAAATAAATATTTTCTTCGAAATTTATCATGATTACTGTACTTCTTTTTATTTTGTTACAACGCAGTTAAAGCTATTTTGTGGATTCTTATACATAAAATTTTATTCTAGATTATGTAGAAAAATAATTTGTACATCAGGATTAGGGTTTAATGATAAATGAGGTAATAATTTTGAAATTATGGGGCACTGATGCAGCAATTAGTTGAAATTATGTAGACAAACCACTGAGAAAAAAAACTTACTTCCACTTTGAATGGCTTAGCTCTTTCCGAAGCTTTAATTCTAATTTTAATTATGATGACCAGCAATTGGTAATTTTGTAAATGAAATGTTTCCATAATAACTACTTCACAGCGGTTATTACATTGCAGTTTATTAACACATTGTACGCGGGACACGTACTAGTACTTTTTCTGACGATTAATACTTGAGCGCGAGTCACGTACTAGTACGGGTTAGTGTAACAACATGGTTTGTTTGTGGGTACAAAAATGTACACACAGTATATACAGGAAAACGAAGCCGAATGTTCTTGTCTACTACATAGATTCTGGAAAAATTTAGACAAATAAAAACTAGTTTTTACATCAGTCGATGCGGAACCACAAAACAGGAAAAACTTAAAACTATATACTACTATTTCTATTTGATTTTTTCATATTTACTATACTATTATAAATTTATCCACTAAAAATTTTATTTTTTGTTTACAAAAATCTCTAGTTGTTATTTATATATTTCTATTTATATATTTATTTATATATTTCAATATAAACTACGAAAAATTGGTTAAAAATTAAATATTTTTTGATCTATTGGGATTTAACTGAATAACTAAATTTACGAGCAAAACGCCTGCTCCCGGTACAATTCCGCTGCAAAATGTACCCGCACACAATGTGTTAAAGTAAAATGTTGTTAATCCAGAAACCAAAAAATTCATTTAAAGTCTGTCTTTATTTTGTGAATATTTGACCTTAATAAGATACTGCTCTTTCCCAGTCAACAGATCTCATTAACCGAGAATATTTGCTTTGCTTTTCGTGTTAGCCTAAGAAATCTTTGTGATACTGCCTCTGAATTCAAGAATTTGATTATATCAGGCCCCGAAAATTCCTTTATAAGCAACTTGTAGCCAGAATCCCCAACTCTTATTGAGATCATCAATTCCTGGAATACTTTTGAACACTCCACCGTAATTAATATTGAGGTTCCCCATTGCATTTGTGCCCAACATTCGGGTTAGCAGATTGAAAAGATGGAGAAAAGTAAGAAAAAGGGAACTGGGAATGATTGCTTGGAGTTAAAGTAACTCTTTGCGTTGAAAATGAAATAAAAGTGTGGGTAGGCATAAGGTTGTGCAGAAAATTAGGAACAATGTGGAGTTCTGGATTTTTGCATAATTTATGAGGCTTTAATTATGATCCTATTCAAGTAATCTCAGAAGAGGAAAAGGGGCTACAAATACATTTATATTTTGATAAGCTAAATGAAACAGACAGTGCATTTAGTTAAAAATTTTTATATATTAGTATATATATATAACATAAGTGTTTATATTAAAATGTTACTTAAATAATTTGATGCAGTTCAGAAAACAGTAAAGGAACGGAAAGCTTCCACAATTAAACTACTTGTATGAAACATAACTTGGCCTGCTATGCTTCGCGGATGTAGCGTGGTCGAAACAAGAATACGAATATTCAGGATAAGTTTTATAACATCTTTATTATGCAGCGTACAGAGCAAAAATCCGACAAAGGATGGTAGCGCAGCCTTATATAACCTTGGGGACCCTAACCGCTTGAGAAAGGAATTTGCTACTTTTCAAATTATAAGTGCTTTTAAATGCTCTTAACCATCAAAGTAGGTTGACGAGTTAAGCTCGCCAACAGGAAGGAAACAAAAGAGTTTAACGCCGAAAGGCCACTAAAAAGATGAAGAAATTGCGGCTTTGGTGGTTTTTTAATAGAGGTGTTAGTAATTTTAGTTTAGGATTAAAGTGTTAAGTTTTTACATTGCATATATATATATATTAAAATTATATTAAAACTATATTAAAATTTTACATTTCTGTTAATGACATTTTAAAAATTGCTATTAGTAGAGAAACAATAATCAAGCACAAAAATATTTTTTTTTGAATTTTGTCTTTTCCCTAATAAAAATTTTGAAAATGCTCTTAACATGAAAGTAAAATTTTATCAAAAATAGGGGAAGAAATTAAGAAAAAGGAAATGAGAACAATTGATTGCTGTTGAAAATTCTATTACAGTTAAAAATGGTGGAAAAGTGTGGGTACGTGTAAAGTTGTGTTAAAAATTAAGGATTATGAGAAATTCTACAATTTTTGAATGTTTAATCATAATCTTTTCAAAGTAAAATTCAAAGAGTCTCATAATAGGCTTGAATGGCTAGGTAAGGTTCTGCAGTGCGTGTACATTCAAATAAACTAAAGAGGCAGTGCATTTAAATGAAAATTTTTTTGTCTATTAAAATTTTACGTTGCACTTAATGACATATTTTTAAACATTGTTAAAAATGTTTAAAAAATGTTAAAAAAAAATTATGAATGTTTTGTTTCCGTATTCTATGTTTGGCATTTGTCTCTTCACAAAATAATAATTAACAAAATGCTCTTAATATCAACGTGAAATTTTAATAAATGAAAAGAGAGATGAAATTAAGAACAAGGGGAATGAGAAGACATTTTTGCTGTTCTAGAATAGAGTTAAAAATGGTGGAAAAGTGTGGGTAGGAACAAAGTTGTGTTAAAAATTAAGGATTATGAGAAGTTCTGCATTTTTGCATAATTTATACGGCCTTAATTATGATCATATTAAGCAAAATTTAAGGAGACTCATAAGAGGGTTTTATGGCTGGGAAAAGCGTTGCAAATGCATGTTCTTTTAGATAAACTAAACAAAACAGGCAGTTCATTTAGATAAAAAATTTTACTCTTATGTTAAAATTTTTCGTTGTTTTTGATGTTAGTTTTAAATTTTTTAGTAAAGAGATAAAAATAAAGCTTTAAAAAAATAAATTACATGCTTTATTTTTGTATTTTTGCTTAATTTTTGTCCCTCCACAAACAATAATTTTTAAAATTCTTTCAATAGCAACCTAAAATATCGGGTTGTAAAGAATATTTTCCTCCAAGAAAGTTCTTAATAAAGTTAGAAAAATAAACACGAAAGCAGTACCTTTAGTGCGGGTAGTAATCACCACCCAAATATATGATTTTCTGACAATGTTTTGGTAGTTTTTCAACCCCTTTCGGTCCAGAAACTTGTTGGTCGCGAGTTAAAAAACAGATCAACCTCATTTCGGGCGTCCTGTGCAGAATGGAAGATTGCACCAGCAAGATGTAGCTGCAGGTGGTAAAAAAGGTAGAAGTCCGAAGGAGCGATATCGGGGCTATATGATTGGTGTGGCAAAGAATTCCATTCAAGTCCTCACAGAGTCCAGTCGGAGAATGCAGACACACGTGATCTTGCATTACCTTGATGGAACATTATCTTTTTGCATCGGAACTCAGTTCGACGTTTTTCCTTGATAGCAGCGTCAATACGGACTAGCATCTCACTGTACGAGGGTTTTTACCTTTTTCTAGATATTCTTCGTTGATAAGACCATGAGAATCTCACGAAATACAAAGTATGATTTCTTTCAAAGTATAATTGCGATTTCCGACGCTGCCGACTGGCCTACCGGGCACAGACCAACTTGTTTTTTGGTTTGTGTTGTTAAAGTAAATCAACTGTTCATCCCAAGTTACGATCCGGTCCAGAATTTTGTCCTTGCTTTGATATTCGAGCATATTAGTGCAGGTCCGAACATGTCTGTCCTTATCTGCTTGAGTCAGATCATGCGGCACCCAACGATTGAACATGTACGTTAAGTTTATGCGATGTATAAAGCGACTAATGGACATGGCACTAACGTCTAATTCATTAGATAGCTCTCGAGTGGCTGCATACTGATCCTCCACAAGTCCTCTTAGGCGGGTCTCATCAACATCAGTCGGATGTACAGAGCGCTCTGTTTCTTGAATGTCATAGTCCTTGTTTTCGAATTTCCACTATCAAACCTTTACAGCTCGATATGATACAAAATTAATGCCTAAAGCTGTACACATTATTTGGTGACATTCTGTTGCTGACTTTTTTGCAACAGAACTAGAAGTAAATGATGATTCTAATCTGGTAGCATGATAGTTCAACTTCAGACACCTTGTACTTAATGATAAAGGTATTTTTTTTACAAATTTCACAATAAAATGTTCTAAAGCAAGGCTCTTTCTTTCAAGTGCAAAAAATCGCTTGCAAAATATGATTAAATACGCCAACAAGAACTGTTTGTGTAGACAGCAATTGTGGTGGCTGGAAACTTTCGTTTCAACCAGATATTTACAAAAGAAAAGACATAAGAAATTAATAAATAGGGCAAAGGGAGGGTTAAAATAAAGCTTAAAATTAAATATGCAAGAAAAGTATGATTAGGAATAAAGTTGTGCCGAAAATTAGGGATTATGCAGATTTATACCTTATTTTTATAATTTATGAGACCATAAATATGATCTTATTAAGTAAAAATCGAGGAGTCTCATAAGAAACGTTAATTGTTGGGAAAGGATCTGCAAATGCACGGGCTTTTAAATAAATTGAACAAAACAAGCAGTGCATTTAGGGGAAAAATTTTACTTTGCTGTTAATAGTATGTTAAAAATTGCTATTTGAAAAGAGACAAAAATCAAGCACAAAAGGAATATTTTATTTCCATATTTTTTGCTTGATTGTCTTTTTACTAATAATAATTTTAAAAATGCTATTAATAGCAACAAAAAATATTAAGAAAAGAGAGGGAGGAAACTTAGATAAAGGGGGAGGTTAAGGATTACTTGCTGTTAACGTAACTCTTAATCAAAACTGAAGAAAAAGTGTGAGTATTAATAAAAGTATGCGAAAAATTAGGGATTATGCAGAATACTGCATTTTTTTCATAACTTGTGAGGCTTTAATTATCATCGTATTAAGTACGATTCAAAGAGTCATATATGAGGCTTGAATGGCTGAAGAAGAGGCTGCAAATCCATGCTCGTTTAGATAAACAAAATAGACAATGCATTCAGACGAAAAATGTTATGCTTATGCTAAGATTTTATGTTGCTATGATGGAATTTTAAAAACTGTTATCAGTAAAGAGACAAAAATTCAACGCTTTCACAACCAACAGATCAACCCTTAAGTTGTTATAGAAACAATCCTTACAAAAAATGAATGCATCATTTCATTTACTGGCTAAATTTAAAATATTTTTAAACGTTTGATTAAATTTGTAAATGAAGATAACTTTTTAAGCATCTATTCATTATTTTCCGCATCGCTTATCCCTATCTCCAGAGATTATAGTTGTCAAAACATTAAAGACAAGGTTCATTCTTTGATCAAGTCTGATAATTTTAATTAAAATTTTATAAGCAATGATTTAATGCTACAAAATGACTAATTTCAAAACCATGGCTCTAGAAATATTAGTCGCGATAATCAAAAAATCTTTCCCATTACTTAAAGGTAAAATTTGAATTTTTGTATCTAATCATATATGATAAACTTTATAAGCTCCTTCTAAAAGTAATGTCATATTTAATATTTTTAGACACTATTACTGTTAATTTCAAATAAAAGTTTAAAAATCGAGGTTTGCAACAAATATGCAGCAATTTGTCAAGAAGACCTAACTCCTTGTTTGAAGCTTCTTTAATTACCTACGAGATATTTAATTGCAAGAAAAATTCTGTATTTTACAAAGCTTTTTGTATCCAGCTCATATTATATTTATTACTAGATATTACAATACACTACTGTAGATTGTAGTCTATATAAAGTTAAAGTTATGACTACTTGATAAATTATAGTAGTTAGAAGTTTGAAAGTTGGTTGGAAACGATACACAGGGAATAATGAGAACCTACTGCTTACAACTGATACCGAACAGCTACTAGCATCCATGTTTATAGCAGGATTCCCCGCACTCTGTTACCGAAGAGCACATTCCTACCCATTCAGCCAAAATTTGATAAGACTCGAGTGTTTTATGGAAGCTAAAAGATTTTGTTGGGATTGGAGCTCTAATAACTACATTTTTTGCTCACGAGGTCTAATGAGACCGGGAGCTACAGTAAACACATGCTTGTTTAGATAAACTAAAGAAAACAGACATTGCATTTAGATGAAAAATTTTATGCTTATTTTAAAATTTTACAATGCTCTGGTGGCATTTTAAAAATTATTATCAGTAAAGAGACAAAAATTCAACGCTCTCACAACCAACAGATCAACCCTTAAGTTGTTCTAGAATCAATCCTTACAAAAATTGAATGCATCATTTCATTTACTGACTAAATTTAAAACATTTTTAAACGTTTGATTAAATTTGTAAATGAAGATAACTTTTTAAACGTCTATTCATTATTTTCCGCATCGCTTATCCCTATCTCCAGAGATTATAGTTGTCAAAACATTAAAGACAAGGTTCATTCTTTGATCAAGTCTGATAATTTTAATTAAAATTTTATAAGCAATGATTTAATGCTACGAATAATTACTGAAATACTCTTATAAAGAACAAAAATATATTATTATATATTAGTGATTAATTTATTTATACACTACAATGGATTTTTAGTTCTTAACAATCCCTTTTTATTTCTTACGCCTGGGAACAAAATTCATTAACTATATTGTCTGAAGTTTATGAAAGCGGAAGTATAAGCTAATAATTTTTTTCACTCTCCTTTCAATTTTTACAAGTTCCGATGCGATATATTTATAATTAAATCTTAACGTGCATAACAAATTGTGTTTTGCTTGCAGAAATACATAGGAAAACAAGAATTACATATAATGCAATCAGCCTAATATAAATCAATATAAACACTGTTACATGTACTGAACTGTTAACTTCCATTTGAACACTTTTGTTATCTTTGGTAATATCAAAGAAATAAATTAATAATTTACCTGATAAATGTATGCTTTGAGTTCTATTGAAAAGGATTACATTTAAATATTTAAACATTTTTCTTCAATCATTTTTAAAATTGATTTTAATAGTTATAAAATTTAGCTTATAATTAATAAATTTAATCTATAAACCTTAGATGCATAATGTTGTGTAATTAGTGTCTAAAATAATGAAATTAATTGTATAAGCATTTTAATTAAAAGAATTAAACTTACTTAAAATGACTAATTTCAAAATCATAGCTATAGAGCAATTAGTCGTGAAAAGTAAAAAAAATCTTTCTCATTGCTTAAAGGTAACATTTGAAGTTTTGTATCTAATCATATATGATAATATTTATAAGCTCCTTCTAAAAGTTATGCCATATTTAAAATTTTTAAACACTATTACTGTTAAACTTCAAATAAAAGTTTAAATATATCAAGGTTTGCAACAAATTTGCAGCAATTTGTCAAGAAGACCTAACTCTTTGTTTAAAACTTCTTTCTTTAATTACCTACGAGATATTTAATTGCAAGAAAAATTCTGTATTTTACAAAGCTTTTTGTATCCAGCTCATATTATATTTATTACTAGATATTACAATACACTACTGTAGATTGTAGTCTATATAAAGTTAAAGTTATGACTACTTGATAAATTATAGTAGTTAGAAGTTTGAAAGTTGGTTGGAAACGATACACAGGGAATAATGAGAACCTACTGCTTACAACTGATACCGAACAGCTACTAGCATCCATGTTTATAGCAGGATTCCCCGCACTCTGTTACCGAAGAGCACATTCCTACCCATTCAGCCAAAATTTGATAAGACTCGAGTGTTTTATGGAAGCTAAAAGATTTTGTTGAGATTGGAGCGATAATAACTACTTTTTTGCTCACGAGGTCTAATGAGACCGGGATCTACTGCAAATGCATGCTCGATAAGACAAACTAAACAAAACAGACATTGCATTTAGACGAAAAATTTTATGCTTATTTTAAAATTTTAGGTTGCTATGATGGAATTTTAAAAACTGTTATCAGTAAAGAGACAAAAATTCAACGCTCTCACAACCAACAGATCAACCCTTAAGTTGTTCTAGAATCAATCCTTACAAAAATTGAATGCATCATTTCATTTACTGACTAAATTTAAAACATTTTTAAACGTTTGATTAAATTTGTAAATGAAGATAACTTTTTAAACGTCTATTCACTATTTTCCGCATCGCTTATCCCTATCTCCAGAGATTATAGTTGTCAAAACATTAAAGATAAGGATTATTCTTTGATCAAGTTTGATAATTTTAATTAAAATTTTATAAGCAATGATTTAATGCTACGAATAATTACTGAAGTACTCTTATAAAGAACAAAAATATATTATATATTAATGATTCATTTATTTATACACTACAATGGATTTTTAGTTCTTAACAATCCCTTTTTATTTCTTACGCCTGGGAACAAAATTCATTAACTATATTGTCTGAAGTTTATGAAAGCGGAAGTATAAGCTAATAATTTTTTTCACTCTCCTTTCAATTTTTACAAGTTCCGATGCGATATATTTATAATTAAATCTTAACGCGCATAACAAACTGTTTTTTGTTTGCAGAAATATATAGGAAAACAAGAATTACATATAATGCAATCAGCCTAATATAAATCAATTTAAACGCAGTTACATGTACTGAACTGTTAGCTTCCATTTGAACACTTTTGTTATCTTTGATAATATCAAAGAAATAAATTAATAATTTATCTGGTAAATGTATGCTTTGAGTTCTATCGAAAAGGATTACATTTAAATATTTAAACATTTTTCTTCAATCATTTATTAAAATTGATTTTTATAGTTTTAAAATTTAGCTTATAATTCATTAATTTAATCTATAAACCTTAGATGAATAATGTTGTGGAATTAGGGTATAAAATATTGATCTTAATTGTATAAGCATTTTAATTAAAAGAATTAAACTTAATTAAAATGACTAAGTTCAAAACCATAGCTCTAGAGCCATTAGTCGTGAAAAAAAAAATTCCCATTACTTAAAGGTAAAATTTGAAGTTTTGTATCGAATTTTTAATTATAAAAATTAAATAGGTGAAAAAAATCAGTTTAGTTAATGCAAAACGCTGTTTAGAGTACTTGGAATCCCAATTGTAGAGATATTAAATTAGTATCGCAAGCAGCATAACTAAAAAATATCTGTTATATTTTTGGTAGGGCGCATTTGGAATCAGGCTCAAAGTAACATATTTTCATAACAGATATAATTGTATGAAGGAATATTTATAATAACATAATAATGTAATATTTAATTGTTATATGTTGAGCTATCCACGAATTTATTTTTAGTCCTATATAATCCATCATAACAATTGGCATTTATATAAAAGATTCTCACGTATTTTTTCTATATCAGCACAGTACAATTTTCATATAGGAGCAATTCACTCAATTTTTCTTTCATGTGCTGTTTTAAAATTACTTTTTACATTATAGTGCAGTTTATCGCTTTTTTGTTAAATAAAAGAGATTTAAAGATATATTTTTATATTTATCCTATTATATTTTTTGATGAAGTACTAAGAACGTCATTTTGTATGTATATCGTTTACTAAAGAAATAAATTATTCTTAGTAAAATATATCTTTTTAGAACCTTATATTATATCTAGGGCTGCGAAAAAATCTTGTTGATAAATATGGATGATGAATAAAAAAATTTAAAAAGTGCTGATTTATATATTATATTATTACTCAAATTGAATATACTGTTCTCTGAAATATATGTCCCGAAGTGGACAGCATTGAATTCCCATGTGTTATGGTCCTATGGAGGAAGCCAATCTGTTGATTAGAAGCATGGGTATTAGAGGAGAAATATATTAGGATTAAATACTAATCAGTAAGAGTATTGGAAGCTATGAGACATGCTCTCGTGTTACACAATTTATGGAGTAATACTTAAACGTAATGGATAGCAGAAATTCAGAAGTGAAATTCTAGTATTACTGATGAATAATCGACATAAATATTGGAAAATTCTTGCATACTATAAACTGTTGAAGCGTTACAAAATATATTTCGCTGATATTTTTCTAAATATTGTAGTTAATGCGATAGCAGAAAGTCATAACTATGATATGTTTTTAGGAAGAATTAGTAAAACCAATTAAAAGTTAGTATAAGGCGAAAGATGTGCATATATTTTTGTTTATTGCTTAAAGTTAATTCTTACGATGATAGTGTTAGCGTTCTTTGCTCAATTCTTATCACTTTAATAAATAATCAACACAAATAATTGAATATTTCTTATATTTATATTTGAATTTATAATTTAGATTATTCTTATATATACATTTATTTATATTTTTTTCAATAATTTCTTATGCTGTTTAAGAGTTACAGCATATATTTCGCTGATATTTTTCTAAATATTGTAGTTAATGCCATAGTAGAAAGCCATAATTATGATATAATTTTAAGAAGAATTACTAAACCAATTAAGAGTTTGTATAAGGAAAAATGTACATATATTTGTACATATATTTTTGCCCATTGATTAAAGTTAACTCTTACGATGATAGTGTTAACGTTCTTTATTCAATTCTTATCACTTTAATGAATAATCAACACAAATAATTGAATATTTCTTATATTTATATTTAAATTTATAATTTAGTTTATTCTTATATATACATTTATTTATCTTTTTCTTATAATTTCTTATACTATTTAAGTGTTACAGCATATATTTCGCTGATATTTTGCTAAATATTGTAGTAAATGCTATAGCAGAAAGTCATAATTATGATATGTTTTTAGAAAGAAGTAGTAAACCAATTAAAAGTTTGTATAAGGTGAAAGATGTACATATATTTTTGCCCATTGCGTAAAGTTAATTCTTACGATGATAGTATTAACGTTCTTTGTTAAATAACTATCACTTTATATTTATATTTAAATTTATAATTTAGTTTATTCTTATATATACTATTATTTATCTTTTTCTTATTTCTTATACTGTTTAAGTGTTACAACATATATTTCGCTGATATTTTTCTAAATATTGTAGTTAATGCGATAGCAGGAAGTCATAATTATGATATGATTTTAGGAAGAATTCGTAAACCAATTTAAAGTTTGTATAAGACGAAAGATGTGCATATATTTTTGCCCATTGCTTAAAGTTAACTCTTAAGATGATAGTGTTACCTTTCTTTGTTCATTTTTTATCACTTTAATGAATAATCAGCACAAATAATTGAATATTTCTTACATTTATGTTTAAGTTTATAATTTAGTTTATTCTAATATATACATTTATTTATCTTTTTTTGAATAATTTATTATACTGTTTTAGAGTTACAACATCTATTTCGCTAATATTTTTTAAATATTGTAGTTAATGCGATAACAAGAAGTCATAATTATGATATGTTTTTAGGAAGAATTCGTAAACCAATTAAAAGTTTGTATAAGGTGAAAGATGTACATATATTTTTTCCCATTGCTTAAAGTTAACTCTTACGATGATAGTGTTAACGTTCTTTGTTCAATTCTTATCACTTTAATGAATAAACAACACAAATAATTGAATATTTTTTATATTTATATTTAAATTTATAATTTAGTTTATTCTTATATATACATTTATTTATCTTTTTCTTATTTCTTATACTGTTTAAGTGGTACAACATCTATTTCGCTGATATTTTTCTAAATATTGTAGTTAATGCGATAGCAGAAAGTCATAATTATGATATGTTTTTAGGAAGAATTAGTAAACCAATTTAAAGTTTGTATAAGACGAAAGATGTGCATATATTTTTGCCCATTGCTTAAAGTTAACTCTTAAGATGATAGTGTTACCTTTCTTTGTTCATTTTTTATCACTTTAATGAATAATCAGCACAAATAATTGAATATTTCTTACATTTATGTTTAAGTTTATAATTTAGTTTATTCTAATATATACATTTATTTATCTTTTTTTGAATAATTTATTATACTGTTTTAGAGTTACAACATCTATTTCGCTAATATTTTTTAAATATTGTAGTTAATGCGATAACAAGAAGTCATAATTATGATATGTTTTTAGGAAGAATTCGTAAACCAATTAAAAGTTTGTATAAGGTGAAAGATGTACATATATTTTTTCCCATTGCTTAAAGTTAACTCTTACGATGATAGTGTTAACGTTCTTTGTTCAATTCTTATCACTTTAATGAATAAACAACACAAATAATTGAATATTTTTTATATTTATATTTAAATTTATAATTTAGTTTATTCTTATATATACATTTATTTATCTTTTTCTTATTTCTTATACTGTTTAAGTGGTACAACATCTATTTCGCTGATATTTTTCTAAATATTGTAGTTAATGCGATAGCAGAAAGTCATAATTATGATATGTTTTTAGGAAGAATTAGTAAACCAATTAAAGGTTTGTATAAGGCGAAAGATGTACATATATTTTTGCCCATTGCTTAAAGTTAACTCTTACGATCATAGTGTTAACGCTCTTTGTTTAATTCATATCACTTTAATCAACACAAATAATTCTTATTTCTTAAATAATATTCTTATATTTCTCATTTATATTTAAATTTATAATTTAGTTTATTCTTATATTTACAGTTATTTATCTGTTTCTTATAATTTCTTATACTGTTTAAGCGTTACAATATATATTTCGTTGATATTTTTCTAAACATTGAGGCTAAACTGATAGTAGAATGTTATAATTAGGATTTAATTTTTCAATAAATAATAAACTGATTCTCCGTTTGTAAGATGTTGCAAAAGGATAATACATTCGATATACAAGCATACATACATATACACATATTCTACTATGATAAAAAGTATCAGGACTGCTATTGTGAAACAGAAGGTATCAATTACTTGTTGATTGTTTATTATAAAGAAAATTTCTACAACTGCAATGAAATTCTGTCAATGCTTTCAAGTCGTTTTAATTTAAGAAACACTTCCTGAATTTATAGCAAATTTTTGTTTGTTACATCAATAGAATCAAAACATTGACATTCAAGTGTTGCTTCAAATGTGAAAATATGAAAGGAATAGTATGTGTCGAATTTCTTGTCAAAAATCTTGAATAATAATTACATTGCTCGAAAGAAAATTATCATGGTGCAAAACCCTTGAGTTTTCGTACCACAATTTAAGTCTCTTCCGGCCGCAGGATGGCCGAATGGTTAGGGTGCTGGCCTTCGGAAACGGAGTTCGGGGGTTCGAATTCCACTATGACAGGGAAGTTCGTAGCCGTTCGGTAACGGCTTTAAGCAGTAGGTCTCGGTCTCATTAGCCCTCGTGTTGCAAAAAGCAGACCGTAGCACTCCAAAAACCAAACCAAATCAAACCATCAAGTCTTTTCCAAAGAATTATTTTACTCACGTAAACATTACAAAACAATTAAATAATATTCTTTATTGATAGTATATACAATTGTTAGAAATGCATAATGCACACACCACCACGTCAATTGAAGAAAAAGTTAACATTGCCTTGATTTTCGAGTCACCAATTGAGGTTCATCCAAGGCAGATTGTTTACACTTTTTTTTAAAAAACTTTTTACTCCAATACTTTTTGCTTTAATAAGTAGTCATCATTAAATGCTTTATGCAAAATTTCAAAAGTTTTTTGTAGCAGAAATTTCAGTATGGGATCAAATTTGAAATGCGTATTCTTTGCTCAATTAAAATTTGTCATTTTGGAAAATCACTAGAATGGAAATTCGTATCTCATTAAATCCTTTTTATTTTCGAATGATAATACAAAATATGTCCGACTTTCATTTAAATCGTAAAATTATTTAGTTAAAGTTTGAAAAAAATTCTAAACATATATATATATATATATTTTAACTGAAAATGTTTCATTACTCTTTAATCACAATAATATGTTTGTATGTTGTGTAAAATTTAATTTTATGGTGATTAATTTAAAATTATTTGCCAGGGATAGCTTCTTTAAAGAAATTGCATGATTCCAATTATTTTTCTTCCAGTCCCGAAACCGTAATAAGATTTTTGAATCTATTTTATATATTTGTTTATTCTTTTCAATATGAGTTAATTTTCGAAGTATAATTTGGGTTAATGTTACTTATTTTTAGTTTACGTAACTACGAATCTAATTTTTAATATTAATTCATAAAAATATTTGTGGTTATTAAAATTATAAATTATAAATATAAATTTTAATTAATATTCTACGACAATATTCATGTTCGTTAAAATTATAAATAAAAATATTTTAAAATAATGAAATATTCGCATATTTCAAAATACTTCATTTACATTTCTCTTCTATGCAGTGCTGAAATTTTTTTCTTGAGTATATTCATACTTTGAATTATATTTGAGATATATCGTGAAATTAAATAAATTAAACGTATATACACAGAAAAGAGGAAAATTTCATTTAAATTGTCATATATTAAAATTAAAGTACTAATTAGGTAGGAAATTATATACGAATTATAGCTTTACATTAATTAGATTTTATTTAACTCGTATTATATGTGTAGCAGAAGTAGAAACATTGGCTTAAATTACTGCTAGATATAATTTAAAATTGCCTTTCGTAACCGAATTGACGTAATCTTAGTCTATGCGTGTAACTGAACGGAGTATATTTCTTTAGGTAAAGAATATTGTTTATCCAATATCCCACCTAATATCAGTTCTTTAAAGAATCGATCTCCCATCTATATGACTGCTTCCAACTTTTCCAACTTCCATTATTTTAAAAAGGACTTATTGTGTTATATCTTTGAAATTAAGCATTTGTAGTGTTTTCCCTGTCTTTTCACTTTTTGATCTGCAAGGAATCTGGTTTTTGCACATCCACCGTCGTCTCTCATGCGCACCTTCCACTTGAGTGACAACACCATATGTGTCAAACGTATATAAGATAGTTATAAAAGAAAAGCTGAATAGATGTAAAAAGAGGTTGTTGATTTAGTGCTCGCCAACAGGGGTACTATAAATTAGAAATAAAATGAGGCTTTTTAAAATGAGGATGTTTAAGCAACGGTTACGAAAATCCGAGATATTGCGAATTGGTGGTCTTTGAACTCTGTGCAGCCGTCGCATGACATCCCAAATGTGTTCTATCGAATTGAGATCCTGTGAGTTAGGCGGATAGGACATTAACTGGAATTCAGCATCATGTTCCTGGAACTACTTCAACACAATTTTGTTCAAATACCCTGTAGCATTCATGGTCTGCTCTACCACAATCATCGGTCCCAGAGACGCCCGAGAGAACGTCCCCCTAAGCATAATACCGCCACCTGATCACGTGCCTTCCACGTCATCCAGGCCAGTTCATTGCAAAATGTAGGCTCCGCTGGCCACATTTGTTCAGCTGTCCTTGGAAAATGGTATTACCTCTGCAGTAATTAAACTGCTGTATTGATGTTTTCGAGCTGTCTTAAATGATCAAGGTTCAATATTACATCAGGGAATTATTGATCCGTGTTAATTAAATTGGTATTTTTCATATTGATTGCGTATTTTTTTTTTTTGCTTTATTATTTTTTTTTTAATTAGATTTTTTTTATTAATTTTTTTTAATATTTATATTATAATTATGCAATATGTATTTTATTTTATATATTATTTAATTTGATATATTTTTGTTTTTTTTTTAATCACATTTAGTTTGTATTGGTTTTTTTTTTATTTTTATTTGCCTTTTCTAAATTTTACGGTCATCACATTATTTTGTTTTTTATTTTTTTTTTGGTTTTTTTATATTTGTAATAAACGATGCTATACAAATGTTTATATGATATTTATATTTTTTATTTTTTTTTTACATAAATTTGAGTTTTTTTATAATTTTTGATTTTTTAATAATTTTGGGTTAATTTTTTTATTGAATTTTATGTTTGTTTATTTGTTTTATAATGAAATTGTCGTTTTTTTTTTTTTATTATTTTTTATTGATGTTGTATTATTTCAATTTTATTTGTTATTTCTGACATTTTTCTTGTATTTCATACTTGTTATAGAGATATTTTGAAATTAAATAATTTTGTTCAGAAAGGGAAAAATTTCATTTAAAGTACAATATATTATTATTGTATAATTATTAGGAAATTTTTTGTTATTTTAGTGTTTTTATTTTTTTTGTATTTGAGATGTAAGTTTTTTGTGTAATTTTTTTTAGATTTTTTTTGCTCATTTTTAAATTTTATTAAGTTTTTGTTTTTATATGTAAGAGATTTTTTTGTTTTTGGTATTTGTTTTAATAATTGTAATTCTACATTTTTGAGTTTTTTTTATTTTATTTATTTTTATTATTCCATTAATTTATCATTTGTATTTGTTTTTTTTTGTTTTATTGATTTGGACTGTGTTTTTTTTTTTTTCTTTGATTTCTTTTTTTGATATTTTTTTTCATTTATATTGTGAAACTTGAGTAGATGGTTTTTATTTATTGTGATATTAATGGGTTGTTTTTTATGATTTTTGTGATTTTTTAAGCAAAGTTTTATTGAGATATTGCGAATTGTTTCTTTCTGTGAGCTGCGTATATCGGATTGATCGGAATTGTAGCGGAGGAACATGGAAAAACAATTACTGGAATTTTTTTTTGTTTTCTGGAATTTACTTAATTTTTGTCAATCATGTCTGTTTCAAATCGGTCCCAGAGAGGAACGTCCCCCCAAAGCAATATTGACCACCTCAGGCCAGTTCATTGCAAAATGTAGGCTCCGCTGGCCACATTTGTTCAGCTGTCCTTGGAAAATGGTATTACCTCTGCAGTAATTAAACTGCTGTATTGATGTTTTCGAGCTGTCTTGAATGATCAAGGTTCAATATTACACCAGGGAATTATTGATCCGTGTTAAGTCTCATGGAAACAAAATCAAGTGACTCGTTCACTGTAAGGCTGACATTGGCCACAAATGCATGTATTCTTCGAGCACTTCTAAATAGAGATGCAATACAAAGACGGTCGGTAGATCTATGCGTTTTGAACTCTCAATAAATGTGAAGATTCACAACTCTTTGGACTTCTTTTTCTGAGCCCCGACTGCAGTTCTACTAGTTCTTTTTGCACAGCAAGTCTGGCTAAATTAAATAATAGGGGGTAATAGCGTATTAGATATTTTAATCATACCTAGAATTGTTAGTTTATCCCTACTGCTGTCATGTGCTGACAAAGCATTATGATATACATATATCGGAAATTTTGATATTATAATCCTTTCGAGACCTTTTAGAGCAATTTGTAGCAACGTCACGAACTACTATAAGGCCCCTTCCCTTCATTTTCATGTTTACAACAGCCAATAGACAAACAATAAACTGCCCTTCTGTTTGAAATTAAAACCAGAATTGTCATAAGTTGAGATGTGCCCTAATGCGTGAAATCGCCTTATAGTAATATGACTTTGGTTACATTAAATTAAATAAAACAAAGGATGCTGTCATACTGTAGTCGAGAATGTCACAGGCGACTCCCGCGTCGTAATGACGTCAGATGTCGCCAGAGATGAGATTTTGGTACCATAAATTTCCCCTCTTCTGATGCTATTATGACATAAAAGTCGCCTGTGACATATCTCGACTGCAATATAGTAGCACACCAAAAATATTTCTGGGCCAGACAGCCCAGGATAAGCCCTTGCCTTATTCAGAATCAAATTCCCAGCTCTTCTGTCCCTGGCCATGGACATTCAGTTAGTAATTTTTATAAGTCTTAAGTCTGATTCCAAACAGTTCAGCCACCTAAGTTTAGGTTTCTCTCTTTTTCGGGTGCCAAATGGTCTGCCCGAGATCTTTTTTGTTACACGATCTTCGTTCATTCTGCACAGGTGTCTTGTCCATTTAATTCTCTGAATTATATATTGTACTATATCTAGATCTTTAAAAGATTTATAGAGTTCAGAGTTAGTTCTTCTTCTCCAGATATTATTATGTTTTATGCCACCAAAAATATTTCTCAATTTTTCTTTCAAAAACAGAAATTATATTTTTTGCTTTTCTGTCGTTGCCAAGATCTCAGCAGAATAAGTAAGAATGGGTCAGAAATATTTAAACAAGCTATTCATTTTATAGAGTAGAACTCTTGTCTAGCAGTATTTTCTAATTAAAACTGTAAAATAATTATAAATCCTATTTCAACAAGAGCTTTTCAAAAGTTTCATATTTACATTATTTCCCATCTCTGTGAAAATGACGAAGGTGATATATTCATATGCAGATTCTAAAAATGTTTCAAGATACAGCAAAAATTTAGCCAGGAAATCCTGTTTCTATTAAAGGATTACCGTAAAAGATTAATCTCTGTTTAGAAAGCACTTGGCTTGTGAAATTTGTCAAAATAATTGCCGCTAGTTTGTGTGCTGTTATGGCATTTTGGGCTGAAAAATATCTCTCTTTATGGTGCATTGAATTTTAAAACCGCTTTAATAAGTATGTTTAGTTTAATGAAAATGCGAAAATTATCGGAGTTTGAATTTTCAATTCAGCATTTTAGGTACAGATGCATTATAGACGCCGTTTTTTTTCTCGCCAGACTTGGTGATTTTTTGGTGGATTTATTGGGCGATGAGTGGGTTAATATTTAACATATATTTTATTACAAGTGGGGCTGTGGGCGGAAACCCCCTCACATGTTAGATTTTTTATATTACGCCGGTCCCGTCCATGTTTTTTTTGGCGACCAACAGAAAAACGCGTGTTTTGAAAAATCGCCAAGCAGAAAAACATGGCGGCGTTACGCGTTTTCTGAAAGAAAACCAAAAACAAATACATGGCGGTGGTCATATGGCATATTTGAAACACAACATTAACAAAACTACACTTTAAAAGAAAAAAAAACAAATTAACAATTTAAAGCATTATTAAAATAAAGTTAGCATAATAATTATAATTTTTTGTTATATAAAAAATAAATAACATATTACTAATACTTATATATCAACAGAATAAACACAAATATAGCATTTTAATAAGCACTATTATTATAAAAAATCTAACATGTGAGGGGGGTTCCCCCCTGAACCCCAAAACCCACCTCACACTTAAGAATATTCCGATATTTTTTAACAATTTTACAAATAAGAACCGAAATAACTTCACCCGTCATAACTAAATTAACTAAATCCTAGAAAATAAGAACAAAGCAAAAATGTTCCAAACCAAAACATCTTGTTTGATTTAGAATATTCCGATACTTTTTAACAATTTCAAAAATAGTAAGAACCGAAATAAATACACTCGTTATAACTAAATTAACTAAATCCCAGAAAATAAGAACAAAACTGATTTACAATATCCTGATACTTTTTAACAATTTCAAAAGTAGTAAGAACCGAAATAACTTCACCCGTCATAACTAAATCCCCAAAAATAAGAACAAAGAAAAAATGTTCCAAACCAAAACATCTTGTTTGATTTAAAATATCCTGATGCATTTTAGAATTTCAAAAATAGTAAAATAAGAAATAAGAACCGAAATAACTACACCCAGAAGATGATAAGAACAAAAAAAAAATTGCTTACTAAATCCCAGAAAATGATAACAATTTAAAAAAAAAGATACATCCTGACTTAGTCGACTGAAAACCAAAAGAACAGCTATGATGAAAATTTCTGAAATAGTGCCGGGTACTCAGAAATCGCGTGCACCAATGGGGTGTAAGAACACATTAGAGCTGCCATACGGTAAAACCAAAATCAGGGCAAACACACCAACCCACTCATCGCCCCGTAAAATCGCAAAAAAAAATCGCAAAATTTGGCAAATAAATAAAAAATTACGGCTTTTATGATGCATCTGTATCTTGATATATACCACAATCTTTTATTTATTTTTTAAATAACCCCAAAAATGATAAGTATTATTCTAATTTTATTTTAATAATGATATAAATTGTAAATCTGCTGTGTTCTTTTTTTCGAAAAAAATTTGTTTTGTTAATTGTTGTGCTTGAAATATGTGCCATGTGACCGCCACCATGTTTTTTTTTTGGTGATCTTTGAGAAAACGTGTACCACAGCCATGTTTTTATACTTGGCGATTTTTCAAACACGTGGTTTTCTGTTGGACACCAAAAAGAACATGGCAGACGGGGCCGGCGTCTATAATACATCTCTTCCAAATTTTCTATATCCGTCATTTAACTGATGAAAGAGGGCGGTTAAGGAGTTGATATATCAAGGCTTCCTTTTTGGCCGTTTTAATATCCCCTATATAATAATAGCCTAAGTTATCTGTACGTCTGTCCTCCAATTTATGAAGCGGTTGGACCTGGAATGGATAGAATGACATTCATATTGAATTCTTGATAAGTTAGGGTTAGCAAAATTCAAAGCCAGTAAAGTTTCTCTTCTCCTAAACTATCGATCCGATTCTAAAATAAATGGGTATAAATATGCTTCATATCACAGAAAAAAATGCTGTCGTCTTTAAAATATTGGAAATCCACCCCTTTCTTCTTTTTCGATCATTTAATATCATTATTTCAAGCCCTATTTTCTCCGGTTAAGAGCAGGCGATTAAATTTATCAATTTATCACATTATAAGTAGATGAAAATAATTTTTTTTCTACCATTATGACGTCATTCCTTTAACCTTCTCATTTAACCATTTCTTATTTTAAATTATTTAAATATCGTCCGCATTATTTTCATACGTTTTATCGCTGAACTTAGATATGATCTTTAAGATCTTCAAGATGATGGGTCAACTGGATTACCTGCGCCAAGCCCTCAAATCCAGAGAATTCTTACAGTCAGCAGAGAAATTGACAACGAGCAGGTCATAAATAAATGAAAGATAAGGATAGAATGGTGGATTCGTGAGTTCGTAACACAGTAACTAAAGAGTAGAGTGTTTAGAGATAGGAACACACATTTTTTTTTGCCAGGAACACCAGAACAGTATTGAAAATAACTAAATTAAAAACGACGTTCCACTCTCACTAAAGTGAGGAGAGTAAAGCGAAAATAGAAGGTTGAGATCAAATGCAAAGCTGGTAAAAAAATAAATAAATAATAAATAAATAAAATAAAAATTACTAAATGATGATATATGGCCATTTTAAAGTTTTAAAGCTTTTTTTCTTATATTATAAAAGATTTTATGATTTTTTTTTTGAGATTTTTGAAGATAAAACGCACAAAAAATTTAAAGAACTTTGGCAAGAATGGCCAAAGGCCTTCTTCTATAGCAAGCATCAGCGAGGTCATAATTGACTAGATTATTAATTAATTCATTGTTTAGATTTTTATGAAAGTTAGTGGAGAGATTATAGATAAAATTTGGAATAGGAAGAATTTTTAATTCTTCATGAATGGCACTATTTCTAAAGTACCGGGGAGCATTAGCGATTTCTCTGAGAATTAAATTTTGAAGAACAGTAAGAATTTTAATGTTAGAATCTGCTGCATAGGAACACACTGGTGCTGCATAGGTAATAATGGGACGCAAAAAGGAAATGTAAGCGAGTAGCTTTATTTTAGTATTAATTTGGTATGGAGAGAAATTAGGGGGTAAAGAGCGTTCCGATATTTAGTTTTGACTGAAAGAAAATGTTGTTTCCAGGTTAAATTTTTATCTAAAGTGACACCTAAGTACTTAACAGTATCCGACCAGGGAATACGAGTGTTATTGATGTATATGTTGTGGTTAACGTAAGACGTTCTCTGTTTGGCTGTAAACATTGCGGCTTCGCATTTAGATGTGTTAATCCTAATTTTCCACCTGTCGAGCCACTCAATAATTTTGACTAAGGGCTTATTAATGGCATGCACAGCAAACCTAATATTTTTATTTGACTAAAAAATAGCAGTGTCATCTGCATAAATTGCAAGTTCGGTCGAGGGATGCACAGGGATGTCATTGATGTAGATATTAAATAATGTTGGGCCGAGAAGGGATCCCTGTGGAACGCCACTGTAAATAGGAAATTTTGAAGATAGAGACTGGTAAATTTTGACTTGAAAAGTTCGACCGCTTAAGTAAGAAAAAATAAGTTTAACGAGATGAGTAGAGAAGTTATAACGAATTAATTTGTGGATGAGGGCGTGTATCCAGATCTTGTCGAAAGCACGAGCAACATCGAGAAAAATGGCCGCAGTAGAGAATTTATTTAATTTATTTTTGGCGAGAATTTCAGCAATGCGATAGACCTGATGAGGAGCCGAAAGGTTTTTGCGAAAGCCAAATTGATAAGGAATTATTATATTATTATCTACAATATATTGACTTCAAGAAGAATAAATTTCTCAGTAATTTTGCTGAGAGTATTTAAAAGACTTATTGGACGATAATTATCTGGAGAAGAGTGGTCCTTGTGAGGTTTTGGAATAGGGACAATAATTGATTTTTTCCAATTAGAAGGAAAATGACAAAAATAAAAGATGTGATCAATAATTGTATAAATATAATAAATATACTGGATGGGGAGATGCTTGAGAGCAGTATTAGTATTTTGTCTTCTCCAGGGGACTTACGATTTGGAAGATTTTTAACTTAGATATTACGTAAATAATTTTCTTTTATATTTGGCTTAAATAATAGAGTAGGTACATATGTGATAAATTTAAATTTGATCATCGATTACGTTTTGTTGCAATGAAAATTTTATCACCGGTATTAACAACAAATTCTTTTCATAACAGTATAGGAGCCTATTTCACAGACTAATAAATATCTAGCTTTTAAGTTATATATCTTTAAAAATTAAGAAGTTTGTTCGTTTGTATGATTGTTTTTTATACATAACCACACAGTTTGCAACCGATTCTCTAAATTTTGAACATCCCTCATATATACCGCGAAATAATCACTGTTAATGTTAAAACCTCTGCAGTCCCTAACATGACAAGATAAATTAAAGTTGGCAACTAACATGCGGTCAGTAAAGATAATCAAATTATTGAGCATGTACCAAATAAATCTCAGCCAAAATCAAACCATTTTATTACCTGCCTCATAGGGTACTTTACAATTTTGGAAAATTAAAAATTTTACTGATCCCGTCATATGACGGGCTGTATGCTAGTATAATACTAGTCTCTTTGCTCTCAGCCTTGGGTATACATCATTATCGATAACAAGTAGTCTTTTGAGCAGCTTGAAAGTATGCTTTGACATCTCCCATTTCCTTCAAAGATTTTGCCCAATTTCTGCTTTATATTTTACACAGGAACACGTTCTACCACTGATAAAATCAATTTTATATGTTTTACACCACCTATATAAAATTGGGTGGTGATGCCCTTTAGAGACATTACACAAGTAATTTAGTTTATATCACGATGGCAGAGAATGATTTACTTTCAAAATTTGATTCATCGTGACGAAACTGTCAAACTATTTGGTATCTTTCCCACGATACATGTATTCAATTCATCACTTATGATCTCTTCCGCTGTAGGATTACTTAGTTGCAATATTATGTGGAGCAAGGAATATTGTGCTGTCTACATGATAACAGTTAATTTTTAACTCATTAATGCCCGAGTCATTTCTACCAAAAATACATTAATGGGTATCTTTAATCTAAGTTATTATGGATTGCACGGAGGAAAACAAATAGAGCAATTTGTCGCAACGTCACGAACTACTATAATGCCTTTCCCGTTCATTTTCAGGCTTACAAAAGCCAATAGACAAACAATAAACTGCCCTTCCGTTTGAAACTAAAGCCAGAACTGTCATAAATTGAGATTTGCCCACTGCGTGAAATCGCCTTATGTGTTAAGAATAAAATTATCAAACAATTTAGTTGTAGAAAACGAAAGAGGACAATTCATGCTTTGACCTATCAAGGCTCCCTTTTTAGGCGTTTTAATATAAACTACTAGTCACTTTGCTCTCAGCCTTGGTATGGGTATACGTCTTTGTCGATAGCAAGTAGTCTTTTGAGCAGCTTGAAAGTATGGTTTGACATCTCACATTTCCTTGAGATGGGAAAGATTTTGCTCAATTTCTGCTTTATATTTTACACAGGAACACGTTTTACCCTTGATAAAATCAATTTTATATGTTTTACACCACCTATATAAATGTGGTTGGTGATGCCCTTTAGAGACATTGCACAAATAATTTAGTTTATATCAGAATGACATAGAATGATTTACTTTCAAAATTTGATTCATCGTGACGAAACTGCCAAACTATTCGGTATCGCTCCCATGATACATGTATTCAATTCATCAAGTATGAGCTCTTCCGCTATAAGGTTTCTTGTTACTTAGGTGCAATATTATGTGGTGCAAGGAATATTCTGCTGTATAAATGATAACAGTTAAATTTTAACTCATTAATGCCCGAGTCATTTCTACCAAAAATACATTAATGGATATCTTAAATCTAAGTTATTATGGATTGCAATGAGGAAAACAAATAAGAAGTTTAAGGTGAACATTACAAAGTGTTTTTTTAACAAGTTATTAAAAAAAATCAATTTTGAAATACTGTACATATATTAACCGAAGTATAAATAAATTAACCACATTATCTTGTTCATTTTTTATAGAACTTTCTTTGATTTTTAAAATCTCGTTGTGACTTTATTGTGAAAGGTTATTTCAAAAAAAATTTCAAAGTATTTTAAAAGTGTTCAAATTAAGTTAAGTATTTCAAAAATCTGAAAATAAAAAACAATTATTCAAACAAATAGAAAATTAAAGGGATTAGTGGTTTTGTTTTGTTTTGCTATTGTCTACTTTTTTCAACACGAGGGCCAATGAGACTGGGACCTACTGCTTAAACCCGATTCCAAACGGCTACGAACATCCAGGCCATAGTGGGATTCGAACCCACGAACTCCGGTTTCGAAGGCCAGCATCTTAACCATTCGGCCATCGTTCGGCAAAGAGATTAGTGGATAGAGTGCTTTTATAAATTGTTAAAAACAGATTAATTTCGAAAAATTTGTAAACATATAAATTAAAGTATAAGGAGATGAATTACATTTAAATGTTTCTTAAAAAATCTATTAACATTTTTGCATAATTGAATTTTATAGAAAAAAAATTCAATTATGCAAAAATGTTAATAGATTTTTTGAGAAAACATTTAAAAAAAATCTATTAACATTTTTGCATAATTGAATTTTACAGAATTTTTGTTGATTTTTAAAATGCTCATTGTGACTTCATTGTAAAAGCAATTTTAAAAGTTTAAAAGATTGAAATAAAAGAATATTGAGTTATTCTGGATTGTACGCAGGAAATAGAATTGAAAATTTAAGGTGGACATTACAAAGTGTTTTTATAAATTATCAATTCAAAATTTCGAAAATTTGTAGGCATATTAATTGAAGTATAAGTGAATTAGATAAATTCCTCAGCGCAAGTCCCTAGGGGGCCAAGGCCTACGGTTCCAATCTCCGTTTACGTGACCAAGGTCATTGGGGTGCGAAGCATATATTCCGGTTAGGTGGAAGCGGAACTCCCAGTGTTTAGTTCCCAATCACGCTTGGTCCTCAATTCATCTACCAATGAAGGGATGAAAGGCTGAATCAACTTTGACCAGCCAGGGGATCGAACCTCGGACCTGTGTCGTCGGAGCTCAAAGCGCCCCACGCCCCTGGGCTTATAAGTAGAATTAACTCCATTTAATATTTCCTTAAAGCCAATTAACATTTTTGTATATTTAATTATTTATAGAATTTTTGTCAATTTTTAAAAGGCTCGTTGTGGTTGGGTTGTTAAAAGTATTTCAAAAGAATTTCAAAGTATTTTAAAAGTGTTCAATATGTTTTAAAAAAACTGAAATTAAAAAAATATTGAGTTATCATAAACCGTACAAAGGGAAACAATTAGCAAATTTAATGGATGGTGGATATTAACCTCTTCCGGTAAAATGATGAGTCTAGCTCGTCATTAGTTTTTCATTCCATACCGCACAATGACGAGCTACACTCGTCATGCGATTAAAGTTACTGTTAAATATGATAACTAATTTAGTTTAAAATTTCTAGTGTACTGAATTTGGCAACACTTTTATCGCTTGTGAAAATCACAAGTCACTATTGCATATTGTTTACTTAGAATTTCTTGTTACAAGTCATTGCCAAATTAATGAGTCAGAATAAAAGAAAACCTACTAAGAAATGCCGTGTGCGTTACAAGAATCAAATTAAAAGTGAGACTACTTGGCGATGTAAACAATTCAGAATTCCTTTGCACTTTGTTTTGAAAAGTACCACTAGCTTGAAGACTATTATCTGTATACCTTATTAATGTCTTGCTTTAATATTTTCTTAATTTTACTGTCTCTGATATTATTTAACACTATGTAAAAAGTGGATTTTAATTAAGAATATGTAAGATATGTAAAATGAAACAAGTTTTTTAAATAAAAATTAAATGGTTATTTCATGCACAGTTTTTCATTATTAAATTCTACCGGAAGGGGTTAACCATTCCCTTATTTTTATAATTTATTAAAAAATCAGAATTTCAAAAAATAGTAAGTATATAAATTAAAGTATGAGTAAATTAATTACCTTATTTTTCCTAAACCCAATCGATATTTTTGTATAATTCCTTTTTTATAGAACTTTTGCGGATTTTTAAAATGCTGCTTGTGACTTCATTTTTCATAGATTGCCATAAAATGTTTACCAGGCATTATTAATATATTATAAAATAAATCTGGGTATCCTTTTTTAAATTTCGATATTATTTAGATTATTAAAACTCAATTTGAATTTTGAAAGGCGGAATATTCATGAACATTCTACGTACAGACGTAAAAATATTTCTTATTATAAAATAACTATTCAATCTATATGCAAAACAATGCCCAAATTTGTTCCAAAGACTCTTTTGAATAATAATGATACAAGTAAAAGAAATACTGAAAATTTGCTCTCAAGAAACATTTTAAAAATTAACAAAATATTTTGAAAAATTGTAATAGAATTTTTTTTGATAGTTAAAATATTTTTAAATGTGATTTTTATTTGTTTTTAATATCATTTAATTACAATTGTAGTACCTTATTTATAGTTATCTTTAACTAGCATATAGCCCTTCATATGACGGCATCAGTAATTTTTTTAATTTTCCAGAATTGTACAGTACCCTATGAGGCATGTAATACATATTTTGTGTTTTGACTGAGAATTATTTGGTAGAAGCTCAATAATTTGTTTATCTTAGTACTTTTCTAAATTCTGCCGATACTGTGTGTTCCGTGCATTAAAAGAGGTACACTTTACCGTTCATGCAAAAAAACTGTAATTTTAAACATCAATACACAGCAACTTTATGCAAAGCATTTTTATTCCAAAGATTTCATAACACTAACTAAAATGGCGACGTTGCCATACACAGAGAATAAACTTTATAAGAAATATACATTTGACGTCAGAATAACCCTCGTGACACATCGTTTCCTTCACACTGTGGATGCAAATGCAGTTTAGAATCCCGTTGAATTCATTTAGAAAGATAATTCTCAAAGTGTTCTGAGCTACTCCGAGATTATCGTTAAGTTCTTCCCAATTTTTTTTGCCACAGTAATTTATGGAAATAAAGGAATGAAACTATCATTTCAACTACACTCTGGAGGTAGATTGAATTTGTTATTAATAAAGGTAAAAATTTTTTATTGCAACACAAATAATCTATGATTAAATTTAAAATGATCACATTTGTACCTAATATATTATTGAAGCCAAATATAAAAGAAAATTATTTACTTAATATCTAAGTCCACTGATAACATGTATGAAAATAATGCAGGTGATATTAAAATAATTTAAAATAAGAAATGATTACATGTTTTTACATATTTTTACCTATTTATCATGTGATAAATTCAACCGCCTGCTCTTAACTGGGGAAAATAGGGTTTGAAATAATGGCATTAAACGCGCGAAAAGGGGAGGGTTAGGGGTGAATTGCAAACATTTTAAAGACCAGAGTATTTTTCGCTGTTATATGATTCTAAAATTAAATTGGTATAAATATTCTTCATATCACAGCGAAATATACTGTCGTATTTAAAACGTTTCGAAATCCACTCCTTCGCCCCTTTTCGAGAGTTTAATGCCATTATCAAGCCCTATTTTCCCCCGGTTAAGAGCAGGCGATTAAATTTATCCATATATCACTTAATAAAGAGATAAAAGTAACATTTTTTTCTAGCATTATGACGTCATTTTTTTAAACATCTCATTTAATCATTTCATATTTTAAACTATTTAAATATCGTCTACAATATTATAATATCTTTTACTACTGAACTTAGATATTACGTAAATAATTTTCTTTTATGTTTGGATTAAATAACAGATTAGGTACATATGTGATATTTTAAAATTGATTCATCGATTATTTTTGTTTGCCATGAAAATTTTATCACCGGTATTAACAATAAATTCTTTTCATATAAGTCTAGGAGTCTATTTCACGGACTAATAAATATCTAACTTAATTTATATATATTTGGAAATTAAGAAGTTTGTTCGTTTGTGTGTTTGTTTGTTATACATAACCACACGGTTTGACTAAATGAATTCAATGTGATTCTAAACTGCATTACAGGATCGGGAGACTCTAGAGGAGTATGACGATAAATAAATTATTGAGAGTGAACCAGATAATTCTCAGCCAAAAAACAAACCATTTTTTACCTGCCTCATTGGGTACTTAACAGTTCTGGAATATTAAAAATTTTACTAATCCCGTCATATGATGGGCTATATGCTAGTAATCTCATAGTTTACAAAGCATCTTTAACACAGCATTTACTTTAAAAATTTTGTGTTTAAGTTTAGAAGGCAAGCTTACGAAATTTATAGATAAGTGAAGGAAGTTTTAAACGTTTGAAATTTATTTGCAAATTTGATTGCAAGGAATTGATTATTCGAGTGCTGTTGGCAATTCACCAATTGGTATTCAATATAAAACTGTTTGTAGAAGATAGATTCCAATTTCAATCGTAATGTAAATTTTAAAACTAAGCAATTTTTACTGAAAGCTTTTGAATAATAGATTGAAGAAAAAAACACAAAATTTTAATATTTAACTTACAAACTAGTAAATTAAAGTTAAATTATGTAAAAACTGTTTTTTCCTGTAATGTATAATTTTGAGATTTGAGAAGATAGTTAATTATTTTGCGTAACATTCCATCTTAGAAAAGACCATAGCAAATAAAATTAAAATGACAAAAATTTTGAAAAATGTATAATTGAGGGGCATATAGATAATCTTTCACCCCAAAAGCATTTTATATTCCAGATATAATAATTAACATTTAAATAAATTTCAAGAATATACTCCTGGCTTGTTTCGAGATAGGCGTTTATATAAAATTAAACACTCCATTAAGGTCCATTGAATCAGATTGAATGAAATAGAATTTACAAAAAAATTATATTATTTAAAAAAACTATATGAGTTTATCCCTTCTATAATAATAGCCTAAGTTATCTGTCCGCCTGTCATCGAATTTATGAAGAGGTTGTACTTGGAAAGGATAGAAGCATTCATATTGGATTCTTGATGAGTTAGGGTTAACAACGTTCGAAATCCAACCATTCCCCTTTTTTTAGCATTTAATGTCATTATTTCAAGTCCTATTTTCCCTTGTTAAGAGCAGGATATTAAATTTATTAGTTTGTCACATAATAAATATGCAAAAATAACATTTTTTCTAGCATTATGACATCATTCCTTTAACCATCTCATTTAATCTCATTTCTTATTTTAAATTATTTAAATATCGTCTGCATTATTTTCATACATTTTATCACTCAACTTAAATAATAAGTAAATAATTTTTTTATATTTGGCTTAAATAATAGATTAGGTACATATGTGATAATTTTAAATTTAATCATCGATTATTTTTTGTTGCAATGAAAACTTTATCACCGGTATTAACAACAAATTCTATCTACCTCCAGGGTGTAGTGGAAATGATTGTTTCATTCCTTTACTTCCATTAATTACTGTGGAAAAAAATGGGAAGAACTTTATAATTTCGACGTAGCTAAGAAAACATTGAATTATCTTTGTAAATGAATTCAACTTGATTCTAAGTTGAATTCACAGTATCTGGACACTTTAGTGGAGTATAAGATAAACAAATTATTGAGCTTGTACCAGATAATTCTCAGCCAAAAAACAAACCATTTTTTACTTTCCTCATAGGAAACTTTACAATTCTAGAAAATTAAAAAAATTACTAATCCCGTCATATGACGGGTTGTATGCTAGTTTAAATATATTATTTAAAATTATATTATTTAATTTTCAAAAATTTGTTTCGTAAAAGTTAAATTATGTAAAACTTCAGTTCCAGTAATGATGTATAATTTTAGGTTTTACGAAAGATAGTTAAATATTTAACCTTTGTAACATCACATCTTAGAAATATCATAGAAAGTAAAATTAAAATCGTCAATATTTTGAAACCTTTTAAAATTGTGTTGTATACAGATTAGGATTGGAAGCTCTACGGTCTACTCTTTTGCAACATGAAGGATAATGAAACTTCTGCTTAAAGCCGTGTACTACCTGTAACCAGCTACCCACCCAAAGTCGGGTGTAAGGTGTTGAATTGCTGGTTCGGTCTGACCGTCCAGCAACAATGTGTTACACATGGGCCAAGTCAGTATTCCAACTATATAATTTAAAATAACAAAAAATGTAGACTATCTAGACAAATAAGTACAACCAATACAGTTTCCGGAAGTGTGGGGGATACTCCGCAGGTGTCCTGCCCAAGTTAAAAGTCCGGTTGACCCGGTGTACTACATGGGACTTTGTGACATGAAAGCAAGTGTTGGTGAGGGAAATAACAGCACAGGGCAGTTGTGATGACCATTAGTGAAGGGGTACTTTGCCCCTTGCGGTGTGGTTTTAGGTTAAGATCTTCATGGCCGAACGATGGCGCCTTGATGGTGAGAAAGTCAACCAGGCTCCTGGCCTTCCTTATCAGTACCAGGTTTTTGATTAGGCTCTCTGAACAGAGTTCCTTGGATATGTCAGAGAAGTTTCTTCAGTTGCAAGTTGTGTGTCAGAGGGCAGTTGTGCAGATAGTGATTGGAGTCACCGAATGCACCGCAGACACAATCTCCTGAGGAGCTATCTGAGACATGGGGAACCTGTCTCAGCTCATCAGCTTAAAGCCGTGTACTACCTGTAACCAGCCACCCATCCGAAATCGGGTGTAAGGTGTTGGATTGATGGTTCGGTCTGGCCATCTGGCAACAATGCGTTAAGCAGGGTCCAAGTCAGCATTATGTCAAGCAAGCAATCCCCTAATATTTAAAAATAACAATATATATATATATATATATATATATATATATATATATATATATATATATATATATATATATATATATATATATATATATAAATGTAGAAAATTTAGACTAATAGGTACAATTAATGCAGTTTACGAAAGTGCGGGGGATACTCCGCAGGAGTCCTGCCCAGGTTAAAAGTCCGGTGTACTACATGAAACTTTCTGACATGAGAGCAGGTGTTTGCGAGGGAAGCAATATCTGCACAAGGCAGTTGTGATGGCCATTCGTAAAGGGGTACTTTGACAATTGTGTGGTATTAGGTTACAGCTTAAAGCCAATTCTGGATGGATACGAACATCTATGCCCCAGTGGGAATTGATCCAACGAACTCTGGTATCAACGATCAGCAACCTAACAATTAGGCCATCGTTCGGCAGCTGTGTAAAGATAATCTTTAACCCCAGAAGCACTTTCTATTCCATATGTCACACGACTGCAACTTATACGTGACAATAATTTGAAACTTAATTTATATGCTTTTAATTCTAACAATTGACATTTATGTGCATGGTACCGATATAAATGGAAATCTGATACTTGATACTGCTTTTGGACTGAACATTTTAAAAAATTGGGTTAATTAAATGAAAATATATTTTTGCTGAATTTTTTTTAGGTAAAATTAGGTCTAGTGCAGATTACGGAAGTTCAGCGCTCCGTCTCGTTGCGGCAGTGCAGGAGATAAGAGTACTGTCAGGAAAGAATTAAAGAAAGTTATAATATTTATATTAGAAGACATTTCTGAACTGCATTTGAAGACGCAAACAATTAAAAAAGTACTTATATATTTAATTAAAGCCATATTTAATTGAATCATAGAATTTGCATAGATTTGGTGAAGTATTTAGCGTAATTTTGAAAGTTGCCAAATAGCAGTACTACTTTTACATTAGTCAATGTACTTAATTCATTTAAATAGATATATTTTTGCGTAATTTTGTCTAAATAATACACCTCAAGCGTGTTCTAGTAAGGCTTTTAATCTAACCGTCTTTCAAGAATTGTTTGAAGTCACTAATGCCAGCTACTTGAAAAGCTCTGAGGAATAATAATATATCCACAAGTGATGATATCTAGAGTAAATTATTACAATATAAAAGGTTTATTAAGAAGGATTTTAAAATCAAATACATGTATTTTAGATTAAGTTATTTTTTGCTTATATAAAAGATGCATTGAGATCAGATGTGACTTATTATAAAATGGCCATTTAACGTTTATGATTGTCATTTGAATTTTAAAATGAGGTAAGATGACAACTATAACAGGAGGTGGTAAGGAATTGTCTAGTAAAAAATGCCTCTAAACGAATTAACTGTCTTCTCATTTTTAATCCCTTGTCTGTAGAACATATTTGAGAAAAACGTGGCAAAAATATAATTTTTTTTTCTCTTTAATTTTGTTTGTTAATTTCATCAAAATGTTAGAATTATTTTTGAAAAAAAAAAACAAAATTTTAAACAAAATAACTGTTATTTTCAATATTTACACATATATGAAAAATGTTAATGGTTACATTAATTTTTGCTCATATTACAGCAAAATAAATCAAATGACATAATTTTCTGGATAAATATAACAAACTAATACACCAATATTATTTTTTATATCAACTGTCTGGAATTTCATGTCCCTCTTATTCCTTTGAATTTCACAAATCCTTTATAGTAGCGGAGAAATAACTACAAATGGCGAGAAACTGAACCTGAAAGTATATCTGATTGAATTTCAATGAATTAGACGACCAGGTATTTAACTGGAATTCAGCATCATGTTCCTGAAACCACTCCAACACAATTTTAGCCTTGTGACCCTGTTGGAACATTCCATTTCCAGCTGGAAAAACAGAGGCCATATGAGGGATGTAACTGGTCCGCAATGATGTTCAGATACTCTGTAGCAATCATGGTCTGCTCTGACACAACCACGAGTCCCAGAGACTCTCAAGAGAAAGTCCCCCAAAGCGTAATACCGCCACCACCAACCTGTGTATGACTTACTGTACTTTTAGGAAGCAAATGTTGGCCTGGAAAACTGCGTATCCTGACACGGCCATCGGCCTGATGACCGACAAACCACGATTCATCTTACCAGGCAACACTCTTCCACTGATCCATGGACCATTCGCGATGTTCCCAGGCACAGCGTAGGCGCAGTTGGCTCTTGGTCAGCAAAGGCACACGAGTGAGATGTTTCCTGGCTGTGTATCCCCATATCCAACAGTGTCCGCTGAAAAGTGTACTCCGATGCTATTCTACTTAGCCTTGAATTGTATTGGGTTGTCATCTGAGCCAATGTTTGGCACCGGACCATGCGAATCTCCAACGAACTTTATCTTTGATAGCGTGTGGACGTCCAACACCATGTGGTCTACTGCTGGTTTCACCGCCACTCATCCACTTTGCATAAGTACTAACACCTGTAGAATACGAACAACCCACGAATCGTTCAGTTTCGGAAATACTTGTTCCAAGCATTCAACACATTACAATCTGCCCTCTATTAAAATCGCTTAGATCCGCAGACTTTCCCATCACACACAGAAGTAAGTGAAAGAATGATTCTTCAGACTCTCCAGCAGCAGTTAAATACAACTTTCATTGCAAAATGTAATGGTGGTCATAATGTTTTTGCTCTTGAGTGTATTGTAACAATCTATTTAAGTTTAGGAAGAAATAACGTTATAAGAGTTATTAGCAGGTTTTATCCAAATCTCTGCTTTTACACCATAAAAGCATCTTTAAGGATAGGCATGTGAGTTCTTGCATTTATTTAATGAAAGTGAAAAAAATAATAGCTAACTAGTTTAGGAAAAGAAAAGCTAACTGCATAAATCATTTTATAAAGACAAGGATAATTACTTGCCTAAAGAAAAACTAAACTTTTTGCAAGAGAATTAAAAAAGGGAATAAAATCTTAGATTAAAGAATTAAAGATCTGAATAAAATATATAAAAAAATCTTTTGAATAGGTTTATTATTTTAAGAATAAGAAAAGTAAATGAAAAAATTATAAAAGGTAAAATATTATCATAGCAGCAAAAATTAACAAAAAATCTCTAAACTTTTGCTATTGTCAGTAGAAAATATATCAGTAGAAAAAATATAATTTTTAAGTTAGGGGTTAATTCATTTTGTACAACTAAGGTCCAATGCGTTAACGTTTATTACAATTATAAATAGTAGTCAAAATTCTACTTCGTTTTGTACTATAACTATTTACAAATCTCGACTTTAAGTTTTACCACAGATTTATTTTACCTTGGTTTTAAAAACTACATGATAGCTATGGCGCTAGTATTGAAATTATTGATAAGGTTTAAGAGTAGGGCCTAAATTTCAGATTCTAAAATTCAGTTTTTCATTCCTCTTTTGAGTTGGGATTTAGTTTTGCTCTTAAATTGTTAATTTGTAGATTTCAATCTACGAATGTAGATTGAAATCTACAATATATATATATTTAAAAATTCTTGTAGATTATATATCGAGGTATATGTTAATACGTACAAAATATTTCCCCTTGAAGAAAGAATGTTCAATATATAGATAATATACATTTTTAAAACACACGCATAGTTTGTGATAATAATGTATTCAACTAGTATTTTATTTATTCGTAATATTCTTTATTATATAAAATCTTATCGCAAAATTTAAATTGATGTATGCATTCAAAAATGAAAAATTTAACTAATTATACAGTCTGTTAAAAGAGATTAAAAAAAATCTTCATTACTCACCACTGATAGTCCGATTAGTAACAATATAGATGTTATTACACAGCAAATAGAACAAGCGATCATTAGTAAACTTATGGCGAGCAAACCTGGAACGAAAATTACAAAAGAAAAACAGTTTGGTAATAATTAGGACAGTTTAATTAGAAAATATTTCTTAAAAACATAATAATCCTTCTATAACACAAAGAAAGAAAACTCTAGTCTACATGGATGTAATATATTTTTTGTATAATATGGTTTTTCTGTTGGAATATTTGATACTTACTGCAAATAATTAAGTAGAAACATTTTGTTCAAATTATTAAAATGTCTTTGAAAAGATACACTAATTAAGACAACTGTTACTTTCTTGCTGGATTTTCAACATGTGCATTGCATTATAGTTGATAATCACTACAAATAATTATCATTTTAAAAGTTTTAAGTTTTAAACTAAACTAGTGTTTTAATTCCCTCTTATTATAACTGATTATCTACCCTGTTCTGATATATTAAAACGATATTTGACTAACTATCTATATTTGATTATCTGAGATATTATAAACATGCACATACGTATAAAGAGTGAGAGATAGATAAAATGTGTCTAGAAATATATTCACACATTCATCATATATATATATATATATATATATATATATATATATATATATATATATATATATATACATATATGTCATGTCTATATCATGTTTAATCCCATGTAAAATTCTGTATGAAAAATGTGTAATGGGAGTGTAATGGATGTGGCAAATGAATTCTAGATATACACTGTCTTCCAATAAGCATTTGGACACCTGTGATAGAAAAGAAAAACTAACTTTATTGAAAATCAGTAGTTGGTAAAGCCTCCACGAGAGGCGATTAAAGGGTGAACTCTCCAGGGCATACTTTCCACAAATCTTTGTATTACAGCAGTATTGTCTTCTACTCGGCTTGGAGTAGACATGCAAGTTCTTACACCGATTTTGGACGGGAAGTTAACCAATTAATTCGGCGATTCAACTATTCCCAGAGGTTCTAGATAGAGTTCAGGTCTGGGCTCTGGGCAGGCCAGTCCATTCGATGAACTCCATTGGCACCATACCAAGCCCTGGTTAACCTCGAAACATGACAACTGACATTGTCGTCCTGAAAGTAACAGGGGTCCAACCAGTAAAACTGCCACAACGTAGGAAGCACATTGTCATCCAAAATAGTGCAGTAGGCATCGGCGTTGAGCTTACCATGAATGGGGACCCAGTCCATACCAGGAGAAACACCCCCAGACCATAATTCCACGTCCGCCGAACTTCACTGTTGGCACAATGCATTCTGGCAGGAGACGTTCTCCAGGCAGTCTCCAGACCCAGACCCTGCCATCCGAACGGTATAGGGTGAACCTTGATTCTTCGCTTCATAGAACCTATTTCCACTGATCTACGTTCCAATTTCGATGTGCTTTGCACCACATTAACCGAGCAGTGCAGTTGGACTTATGGTCAGCTTATGGGCAGCAGCACGACCATGAAAACCAAGCAGATGTGCTTCCTTATGGATGGTATTCATTGAAACAATACTCCCGGATGCTTGTTGAAACTCCGCGCGGATGAGGGCCATCGGTTGGGTGTGGTTCTTCCGAATTTCTCTGGACAGCACACGTCGGTCTCTATCTCCCAGTTTCTCTGGTCTGCCGACTCGGGGCACATTCCGACAATCACCGCTCACCTTCCACTTCTTAATCACATAGGCCACTGTTGATTTTGGGTACTTCAGATAGCTAGATATGTCCCTTAAAGATCGGCCACATTTGTGATACCCGATAATTATACCTTTCTCGAAATCAGAGAGCTCCGAACTGCGAGGCATCTTGCATGCGACTAATGCCGATGCTGTTTCCTACACGATGTATACCGGCGGAGGCCGTGACGTACTTCAGGACCACAGATATCATCATTTGCAAACATTGTCCAAATACTTATTGGTAGACAGTGTATACGTGTATATATATATATATATATATATATATATATATATATATATATATATATATATATATATATATATATATATATATATATATATATATATATATATATATATATATATATATATATATATATATATATATATATATATATATATATATATATATATATATATATATATATATA
The DNA here is from genome assembly GCA_032207245.1 of Pardosa pseudoannulata. NCBI lineage: Eukaryota > Metazoa > Arthropoda > Arachnida > Araneae > Lycosidae > Pardosa > Pardosa pseudoannulata. The sequence goes on along the minus strand of CM063505.1, from coordinate 60,263,026 downwards.
TATATATATATATATATATATATATATATATATATATATATATATATATATATATATATATATATATATATATATATATATATATATATATATATATATATATATATATATATATATATATATATATATATATATATATATATATATATATACATACATATATATATATACATATTATATATATATATATATATATATATATATATATATATATATATATATATATATATATATATATTATATATATATATATATATATATATATGGTATGGTAGGGTAAAATAGGTATTTTTTATAATTTACATAAAAGACACATCATAACTTTTAACCATTATATTTTAGCTTTGTAATATATTTTTAGACATTTGTTGGCAACATTTGTTTTCCTTAAGAAGTTTTATATTTTGCATCTGTCAACATAGATTTCGTTGTTTGCAAGCCAGGAATATATTCTTCTTTACTAAGATCTCAAAAACTTTCAAAAAAGTAATATTTTATTTATTTTATCTTCAATATTTTTTCAATAGTCAACTGCAAGGGTTTCTGAAGAACAGTTTTTCAAAAACAGGCAAGACATATTTTAAATATTTTATGTTTAAAGATTATTTTTGTATGGTGGGGGGAAAATGGGTATTGGTTAGGCGTAACAGTTTATTATAAAATTCTAAATTTTTAGAGTTAATGATTTAAATTAGCCCCTTCTTTTAGTGTAAATAATATTACATATCATTTTTAAAAATTTATTTGCTGTGGTATAGAGTAATTTAATACAATGAGAGTAAAATTAGTGTAAAAATACATGTGTTTGCAAGGATGTTTTGTACATCTGTGGCTGGAAATTTTCTTCCATCTTTTATTGTGTACAGAAGTCTAAGTTTATATGAAACTAAATTTATATGGCCAAGGACGGACAATCTGGTGTATTATATGTCTGTACAGAGTCAGAGTGGATGTAGGATACAATGTTTGAATCTTGAATGGGACATTTTCTCAAACAAGTGGATCACCTGGCAAAAGCCATACTTTTGATATTCGATGGTCACTTGACATATAAGGTAGTAAAACAAAAGATGGACAACAGAATCGCTATTCACTGCCTTCCATCAAACTCAAGCTATGCCTACAACTTTTGGATGTTGAAAAGTTTAACCCTATGAAATGTTCCTTGAGAAGAATCCTGAAAATGTGGTACACGGACAGCTGTCTTCAAAAAGTGTCCAAAGCGACATTCCCTAACCTGCTAAAACAGCTATTTGACACTGTGAAGGAAAAAGGCTGTTAAACACAAAATAGTGTTAACTGAAAAAGATGGAGAAATAGCAGTAAACAGTGTTGCACAGACTTCAACAATAGCTACTATGGAAGCTCTTTCTAAGCAAACTTTTAGTTCAACCACTTTGCCGTTTTTCCCTTTTTTCTCCATATAAGGATTTAAAAAAGGCCATCCATGCAACAATTTCACCACTGCAGTTGTAAGGGAAAAAGCCTTAGAAAACACCAGACGAAAAAGAAAACGGGTACAAACTATGGCCGGGGAAATAATGACTATTTCTGATGTAGAAGAACAAGTATCTAAAATTAATAACCGTGGCCATTACAGTTTTTGAATATAAATTGTAATTATGTTACATATAAATGTGTTTGTATTTAAAAAATAAAGTTTTAATTAAATGTTGCATAATTAATAGCAATTTTTAACCAATACCTATTTTACCCCATCTGTGGGGTAAAATGGGTATAAAAAAGAAGTAAAAAATTATAAATTTGCAATTTAAGAAAAAGTATAAAACTATTTTAACAATAATAGTAATGAACCCATTGCATGAATACCTTGAAAAAATTGCTTATTTTTAGTTTTTTTTAAGTGAAAAAGCATTCTGAATGAAAAATCCCGCTTTTTTCTACCCATTTTACCCCCCCATACCTTACTTAAGTATATATATATATATATATATATATATATATATATACATAAGTATACACACACATATATATATATACATATATATGTATATATATGTTTATATATATTATATGTATAAATATATATATACATACATATATACATACATGCATACATATATATATATATATATATATATATATATATATATATATATATATATATATATATATATATATATATATATACATTGTAAAATCTCACTTATAGAAAGAAGAAGGTAACAGAAAATTCTTATAAGGGAATATTTTATATGTGTGAATTATTTATATGTGGGAACCATTTCTACCTATGACAACATAAACCAATACAGTGTTTCACTCTTTTTTTATCAATAAACATCGATTAAAACAATATTTTTTTAATATCTGTAGACTATAACAACTAAATGAATTTTCTCGTCTATATGAAATACATCACGTTGAAGAATGGATTAAATAGATATACAAACATAGGAGAAACTCTGTTTATAAAACATTTTTACAATAAAATGAAATAATACGATAAGAGAAGTATATGGCGTAAATTAAATTAACTGTCTCTTGTATTTTCTAAAGAGTAATGCAAACTAAAATTCTGGAACAAAATGCAAATTACATAGATACGCTAATATGTATCTGCTGTCTGTAGTAATGGATCACGTTTTATTTATAAAGTTGTTTATTTCGTATCTTAAAACAATAAGTAATTTTTGTTTGCTTCGTTCATTTGCTTTCTGTAATCCGCGAATTCATCTTTTCTCAAAGCTCTCTTGACTTTAGCTGTACCAGCCCTCCTTAAATTCCCGTCGATTTCCTAAATGGGTGGCAAAGGGAGACAAACAGCTTTAATTTTGACATTTCAATTTTTGTTTGATTGGTATTATCATCAACATCTATAAGATTTTCTATGATTTTCTAACTTGATTTTACTCTAGATCCTGAGTTCACTGGTAACAGGCATTAGTGATGAAGAGTCAGAAATGGCTTAGTATATTGAACTATTTCTCAGGACGAGATTGGGGTGGTGACGTAAGAACTCTAAGAGCTACCTATATGGCTATTATCCGTCCCATCTTGGAATATGGTTTTCCCATATACTGCTGTGCGTCTGGAAATAACCTCCAGAAATTGGAGAGAGTGTAGCTGAGCGCCTCTCTAGTTATAACTGGCTTACGTAACAGCTGTCAACAAACAATACGTATTATGTCTTGTAAGAGTTATGCATACATTAACACATTGTGTGCGGGTACATTTCGCTGCGGAATTTCACCGGGAGCTTGCGTTTTGTGCTTAAATTTAGTTATTCAGTTAAATCTCAATAGATCGAAAATTATTTAATTTTTTAACCAACTTTTCGTATTTTGTATTGAAATATATAAACAAATATATAAATAGACAAATAAATAAATATATGTATGTATAAATACAAATATATATATAACATAAATATACATATATATAATGTTTTCGCAAGGATAAATAAAAAGTTAGTTTTAAATCTAAATTGATTTTTTTAATCAACCTTCCCGTTCTGAAGAAAAATACCAGTTAAAATTCCACATCGACTGAAGTAAAAACTAATTTTTATTTGTCTAAATTTTTCCAGAATCTATGTAGTGGACAAGAACATTCGGCTTCGTTTTCCTGTATATACCGTTATTTTTGTACCCACAAACAAATCATGTTGTTACACTAACCCGTCGCTGAACGATGGCCGTTTGGTTAGGGTGCTGGCCTTTGGTAACAGAGTTCGTGGGTTCGAATTCCACAGTGGCATGGATGTTTGTAGCCGTTCGGAATCGGCTTTAAGATGTAGGTCCCAGTCTCATTAGCCCTCGTTTTGCAAAATTATATCGTAGCACTTCAAACCAAACCAAACCGACACTAACCCGTACTAGTACGTGACCCACGCTGAAGTATCAATCGTCAGAAAACGTACTAGTACTTGTCCAGCATACAATGTGTTAATACATCATTTTTAGGAGAAAATGATGTTTCAAGTATCATGTTCCAATTGGGAACATTGGTATACAAAAAGTTAATTCAGAGAAGCTGTATAATAAATAAAATATGTTTTTCAGGCAGAATAATGTATCAATCATCAGTTTTTACTCTTTTTGCAAGTATAGAACCCTTCTAACAATCTCTTTTTGCTTCATACATTTTCTCTTTATTTCTCATCATTACTGTTGTTCTACTAACCTTGATTTTCATGCTCCTATTACCGGAATTCAGTATTTTGTTCTAGAGGAAAACGATAATTAGGTATCTAATGATGAACATTACTCATATTCTCTATTTTTTTTCTTCCCCACATTCAAGCTGATGCTCATATGAATAAAAATGATGCTTCTATTATGAAAAAAAATCACCTTCGCTGAAAGATTGATGGAATAAGAATATCTTTAATATTTAAAACTAGAATTTTATTGTGTGATTATATAAGGGTTATACAGTTTAGAGTTTTACTTTATTCAAATTATTGTGTTACCGATAGGTACATCCGATAGGCATATAAGCACCGAAATCAAAGCACGGGATTATTGTGTCATTCGGTTATTTCCGAAAAGTATCTGGGAAATGCTGAAATTTAACAGTTGCAACTTTACTACCAAATACATCCAAAAAAGACCAAAATGCTGTTATTATCTTTTTTTTTGCCGATGGAGGTAAAATACCAGTTAAAATTCATCCGGTAATAATGAATGTGTATGGAGAAATATGTCTGTGGAAAACTCCGTAGTGGAATGGTGCTCAGTGTTGGTCCAAAACTGCGAGACAGGGTGATTCTGATTTACGATAACATGCGATTTATGATTACACGCATATTGTACCACATAAGTTAATGTCACTTAAGGGGAAAATACTCAAGCATTCACTTTCAGAATTGACCCCTGTCCATAAATATTTGCACTTTAGTCTCTTAAAAAGTTCTTGAAAGTCGACGGTTCCTGTTGGACGTAAAAGTAAATCAGGCAGTACTGCCTTCTGAAAGTGATAGTGTTTAATAATTGATATATTGAGATGTTTTGCTATATATAGTGCAGACTGCAATAAAAATTAGAGGTGCACGACTAGATGTTTCAACAATCTTAAATACAATATATAACCTTCTACGGCTAATCGTTTTCAATTATTCCTGGTAGAGTTAATATCCTTTATATAAAAAAGTTTCACTACATAGAGTGTCCAGTCCAATCATAAACCCAGATAGCATGCATACTTTCATCAAGTTTGATTTTTCTTGGATAATATCTTGTCATAACAAATTTAACGCGGCAAACATGCAGCAAAACTGCTTCAAGTCAGACGGAACATAAAGTGATAACTCCTTTGCAATGCTATTTTGTTGTAAAACTGTGGAAACCTTGTCATGACAACCTTGAAGGAAACTAAAATTCTTAGATTTGCTGGAGTCTTGTTTCAAACTTGCAGACTTGTCATGCTGAACTTGCTGCAAGTTTGCTGTAAACTAAATTTGCTATTTGGGAAGGGAGATGCATAGCTAGATGATACGACAGTCCTACATACAAAATTTCAACATTTTATGGCTAATCATTTTTTAGTTATGCGAGATACGCACGTACAAAATGCCCTGATTAAACTAGTCAATCCACATTAAGAGAAGGTCAAAAGGGATATCTAAAGTTTTCTTTAAGTTCATAAAGACGTAATATTTTAACTAGTCAAAGTGAATTTAAGTATTGGCATTTCTGTTGAAATATGGAGACGGAACGTTTTTTCGATTACAATACATATTAAAATATCGGTAAAATTGTTTGATAATCTACTTTAACAATGCGAATATTTAGATTCTGAACGGAACTAAAGTATATACAATTCTAGATTTTGTTAACAATCTATAAAATAATCATTTCCGAGGCAGTCGAAAAGTGATATCTGCTTCAATAAGCACATCTCTAGAAATCATGTTTATGTGGGAGATTTTCATTCAGCTTTTTGAATCTACCCTGCATGGGATGAAAAGTGTACCGCATGAACTAAAGTAGTTTCCACTAGATGTTTGCAATAAATCAGAGTATATCTAATGTACAAAATCTATGCTCTGTTTTTTAAAACAATTTTTTAAAACATTACAGAAATTGATGGTTACACGACAAACAGTGGTTGAATCTTTTTTGTAATAGAAAATAATACCATTACATAATGCCTTTCGGTTGAAAAATCTTAATTGTAGCATTTTACATTTCATTTTGTGTATAATAAACAGTTATGCTCTTCGTAGAATTTTTCTTAGTACATAAAAAAGGAAATAACTTTTTAAAAAATATTTATTTTTGTTATACGAAACATTACAAATTTCTATTTCTACAGTGATATTAACCCTATTTATAATATTGTATGCAATTATCTGAGGTTTTTTAACAATATTATTGCAATATATAAGTTTTTAATTACTCATCTAGAACAGAACCTGAAAAATATTGCATTTTAGTTTGCTCAGTTAAAAAATATAACACTTAAGCATTCAGAAATTTTAAAAATATAATTTTTGTAGGATGAAATTTTTTAATCTCAATCAATTATATATTTAAGAGTGATATTTTTGTCGCATATGCATACATTATTCTGAAATCTTAAAATAGAATAACAACTCATTCTTTTGTCTAACGTTCTTGTTTTTATTTCAAGTAAATATTTCTCTTGAAATATTTTTTTCTACTAAACTTTTTCAGTTATTGTGTTCCTAAAAAATGCTCATGTTACAAAAAATAATGTATATTCAAACATTAAATTCACGAATTTAAATAAAATATAAAGAGAGGCTATTGAACTTTTGACATTATTGGATTCCCTTTTCTCTTTTCTTCTAGAATTTGACATCAGTTATGTGACTGAGATTAGCTTTTCATATCGTTTATAAAATATTTGTTACAGTTAAAGGACTTAACACTAAACATGCCATAACCGGTCAAATAACCGTAATATATATGCAAAAAATGCAAAAATTCTTATTTATAATTCTTATTGTTAATTATTAATTATTTATAATTTATATTATTTTAATTATTGTAATACATAAAAATTGACAATATACAATTTTGTTTTATTATAATAAAGTTTATTTGTTAATCTTCTTAACGATATCCACGTTTCATGCATTCAGTCATGAAACAGAAAGTCCGGTCATTTGTCCGGCTATGTTAGAAATAGGTGTGTATTAAGTGTTGGTATGTTTAGTATAAAGTTTATTTCCTTTCCAATATTCATATTTCATGCATTCAATCGGGAAAATATAATGTCCGGTCATTTGACCGGCTATGTTAGAAATAGGTATGTATTAAGTATTGGTATGTTAGTATAAAGTGTGTTTCCTTTCCAGTATCTATATTTCATGCATTCAGTCGGGAAATATAAAGTCTGGTGATTTGACCAGCTATGGTAGAAATAGGTATGTATTAAGTGTTGGTACGTTTAGTGTAAAGTTTATTTGTTTCCTTCCCAATATGTATATTTCATAAATTCAATCAGAAAACATAATGTCCGGTCATTTGACCGGCTATGGTAGAAAGAGGTATGTATTAAGTATTAGTATGTTTAGTGTAAAGTTTATTTATTTTCTTCCCAACATCTGTATTTCGTACATTCAACCAAAACACATAATGTCTGGTCATTTGACGGGCTATGTTAGAAATAGGTATGCATTAAGTGTTAGTATGTTTAGTGTAAAGTTTATTTATTTCCTTCCCAATATCCATATTCCATACATCCAATCGGGAAAACATAATGTCTGGTCATTTGACCGGCTATGTTAGAAATAGGTATGCATTAAGTGTTACTATGTTTAGTGTAAATTTTATTTATTTCCTTCCCAATATCAATATTCCATACATCCAATCATGAAAATATAATGTCCGGTCATTTGACCGGCTATGGTAGAAATAGGTATGTATTAAATGTTAGTATGTTTAATGTGAAGTTTATTTATTTCCTTCCCAATATCCATATTTCATACATTCAATCGAGAAACAAAGTCCGGTCATTTGACCGGCTATGGTAGAAATAGGTATGCATTAAGTGTTGGTATGTTTACTGTAAAGTTTATTTTCCTCCCGATATCCATATTTCATAGATTCAATCAGAAAACATAATGTTCGGTCATTTAGCAGGCTATGGTAGAAGTAGGTATGTATTAAGTATTGGTATGTTTAGTGTTAAAATTTTACAAATCTAATAAAATTTGAGACAATCTGTTATTAAAGTTTACAATAAATATTTATACAATATGGGAAATATTTTAAGTTCTTTAAGTTCACAAATATATGAAATTAGAAAAAATATTAATGAGGCACTATGCATAATAAGAACGTTACCCAATCGGCCTTAATGTTTCACTTCTTTTATTTCAGTCCATTAATTATTAATAGAAAGTATTTAAATTATTTATCATAGTTTGCTTTCCGCTATGTTATATTTAATAACATGATTAATTTGTTCTAAATAAAATTTACGCGGTGACAGTAATTCTCGCTGCACATAAACATGAAGTATTTTCTTTGAATATTAAATAAAACAGATTTAAATTCAAAGTTTGTCTCTTTTCCTTTGTTTAAATAATACATCAAAAGAAATTTAATTGAAATTCCTATTTCTTTTTGATGAATTTATTAAACGCTTTGTGTGAGTCCCATTAGATTATTTAAAAACTAATGTGGTATAACCAAACAAGGAAAAATTAACAATCAAAAAGCAGTTTGCATGATACACAAGATTTGAATATTTAATTAGAATCTTTCCTAAAGATTTGTTTAAGCACTTAAGTATTTAAATTTTGCTGTTATTTAAAATGAGATTTAGTCACAGAAAGAAAATTAAGCTTTGTGTACAGATTTACAAATGAAAACTACAATCGAGCAAATTTTATTGCAGTTATTTGAGATACACACTGTAGTTTTAAAATGTCTTTGAGGATTTTTCCTCCAGGTTTTAGAGAGATAACACTAATTTCTTCTCTTTGAGTTTTGAATAATTTTGCATATGAAATAGAAAATTTTGTAACCTCTGTCCATTTTAAATGAAAATTTCTACTTCTTTCATTTAATGTAATTAGAAACTTCCTGCTCAATCTAGACAAAATTAATATTAATGTAAACTTTTGTGGAAACGGAAGAAATAAGTTGTTCAAAATTTACATAATGAAAACATACTCCTATAAGAATTTTAGTTTAAGTTTTAGTTAATAGTGTTTCAGGATATTCATTATTTATCTCATCCTTTTTGGGTATAAATAATAGATTAAATAAAGTAAGTGAACTATTTACATTGTTACATGAAAACAGTATGTTGTGTCAATCTGGAAAGAAATGCATAGTTTTCTAAAACGATAGATGGAACTTGTTTATCCTATATAGATAGTTTGGTTTGGTTTGGAGTGCTACGGTCTACTTTTTGCAACACAAGGGATAATGAGACCAGGATCTACAGCTTAAAGCAGATTCCGAACGGCTACGAACATCCATGCCACAGTGGGAACTGAACCCATGAACTCCGGTACCGAAGACCAACACCCTAACCAATAGGCCATCGTTCGGCTTATCTTATATTGAACAATATATCAATAATTATCAAATCTCATAAGTAAATTTATCGAAAAATCTGAAAAAAAAAACTGATTGGAAGGTAAAATAAAGTTGAAAAAGTTGAAAATTATTAATTGAAGAAAGCATCAGTTTGACCTTTTTTTGGGGGAATTTTGCTAACAGCTTTCTTCTGTCTTTTACCAGTTTAAGGCACGTCTTTTGTATCGGATCAATGAAATAAGATCGTAGCAACGCTTATTTGCTGGAATCCCGATTATAACATATACTCGCAGAATCTACGAAATTCAGAGTTTCAGAATTAGATTTATTCAACAAATGTGTTTTAATAAGTTGAAATCTGACACATCAAGAAAGATAACTTTTACATAAATGAAACGCCAGAATTTGGATTAGGAGTCCTCTGACTGAGGGCGAACGATAGTCGAATAGGTAGGGCACTGATGTTTGATACGGAAGATCGTAGGTTCAGTTCCAACTACCGGGATGGATGTTCGTAACTTTCTGCCTGGCCTCATAAGCTCTCAAGTAGCAAAATAGTAAGCTGTAGCGCTCTTAACCAACCAACTTCTGACTGAACTGGTTAGCATCTGTAGTTACTGTTGTTTTAATACCAAATAAACTAAATTTTAGACCATATAAATAAATTTAAAAGCATCCAAAAATAGAAAAGAACGATTTATGGTAGATGGAAAACAGCAACTGTAATTGGTCTGAAGACCTGGGGCACCGGAAGGAGAAACCTTATTCAGCCCGAAGAGTCTGTTTACAGGAGCTGATTGGCCTTCACACATTGGGTGATCCTACCTAAAGTATTCACTCCAGACTAACGTTGCCTTCCAGTGTTACCTTTCTGTACTTATACTCATTCAGCCCTAGTTTTTTATTAGATAAATATTAACTTATTCTTTATTTACTTTGATCACTTCATCTCCCACTTATTACTCTTAATTATTGTGTTATTGTATTCTGCCCATACTCAAGCACCCATTGCTTAGTTTTATTTCCCCAAACCCAATCATAGCCAGTTAAAATCCATTAGTTGTTTGCTTAAATCGTACGTATCGCAGAACAAGAGGGCTAGACCCAGGAAGTTCTGTGCCAAATGTACTCTGTGAAGCTCTGTAACGCTGCCCTTTCCACCCAAACGCAGTTCTCCGGTACGAGAAGGCAGCAAAGCAAGACTTCGAGGGGTCACTTCATTCGTGTGGAATACTGTATTTTTATTGAAACATCCAGACATTTTTTTAATAGGTGAATCTTTAACAGCAAAAGATCATGAAGGACCCCAAATTTGCATTAGGATTTGGGCTGAAGCAGTGCTTCTTGATACTAGAGGTCGAATCCTGCTGATTGCAGGGATGTTCGTAGCCGTTCGAATTGGTTTTAAGTAGTAGGTTCTCGTCTCGTGAGCCTTTATGTAGCATAAAGGTAGACCATAGTGTCCCAACCAACAGCCTAATTGCGAAATCAATTGGAGCTTTTCGGTACTGGAGTCGGATCCCACTACTAGCATGGATGTTCGTAGTCGTTCGGAAACGGCTTTAAAAAGAAGATGTATGTCAAATTAGCCCTCATGTATCATAAAAGTTGCATGTAGCGCTCCAAATTAACAAAGCAAAGAAATCAATCGGGCATAGGTATATCATACTGCGTCCTAGGTTGAATAATCAAATTTTAGTAACACAGATGTATTCAGAAACCTTTGTAATTATCTCCTATATAATAATAGCCTAAGTTATCTGTCCATGTGTCCTCGAATTTATGAAGCGGTTGGACCTGGAATGGATAGAGACATCCATATTGGATTCTTGATGAGTAAGGGTTAGCAAAATTCAAGTAAAGTTTATCTTCTCCTAAACTATCGATCCGATTCTAAAATAAATTGGTATAAATATGCTTCATATCACATGGACAAATACTGTCGTCTTTAAAATGTTCGAAATCCTCCCCTTCCCCCGTTTTCGAACGTTTAATGCCATTATTTAAAGTCCTATTTTTCCCGGTTAAGAGCAGACGATAATATTTATCTATTTATCACTTAATAAATAGTTAAAAATAACATTTCTTTCTATCATTATGACGTCATTCCTTTAACCATCTCCTTTAATTATTATTTTAAATTATTTAAATATCGTCTGCATTATTTTCATACGTTTTATCACTGCATTTAGATATTACATAATTAATGTTTTTCACTTATATTTGGCTTAAATAATAGATTAGGTACATATAATTTTAAATTAATCATCGATTATTTTTTGTTGCAATGAAAATTTTTTCATCGGTATTAACGACAAATTCTTTTCATAGAAGTCTAGGAGTCTATTTCACGCACTAATAAATATCTAGCGTTTAAGTTATACATCTTTGAAAATTAAGAAGTTTGTTCGTTTGTGTCTTTGATTTTTATACATAACCACAGGGTATGACTAAATGAATACGAGGTGATTCTAAACTGCATTTAGAGTATCGGCATACTTTAGTGGAGTATGAATATAAACAAATTATTGAGCGTGCACCAGATAATTCTCATTCAAAAACAAACCCTTTATTTACCTGCCTTATAAGTTACTTTACAATTCTCTAAAATTAAAAATTTTACTTATCCTGTCAAATGACGGAATATATGCTAGTATCTATATAGATATTGAACTAGATACTATGTCATTACTACAAACAAAAATTTAAATTATTACATATTACACATGCTAATGTAATTTTTTGTACTGTTTCTTCTTCTTTTGTAAAATTTATGCATACTAATGAAAAAATTTAAATTTTGTGTTAATGCATGTGGAGACAGAAAAATAACTTCCTAGGCTTTTTACTTGTTGCATTCATTCATATCATAAAACGCAAGAGCGTCTCTAGAGTGGTTGAAAAGGAACACCATTTAAATAGCTTTCTAAACAAATATTTCGCTGGATAGAATTGGAAAATTCTCTCTTTTAATTTAGAGTTTGCTTTTAAGATATTAAAAATGTAACCATTTTAACGATTATAATGAATTGCATTTGCATAACCACAGGATCTTCTATTTTCTCTTAATTGAAAACACATTTTCAGCGCTAAAATGTTTTTAGTGCTCTTAATGGTTTAGAGTACTTGAGTATTTACATTTTAACATTAAAAGTTTATTTAACTTGTATAGATAACAGATATTTTACTATATTAAAATAAGTACTATTAATTTTATGCCTATAGATATTCTCTCTATATTCTCAATTAATTTTTAAAATCAATAAAATAGACATTACAGCATTTTTTATTAAACAAATATTTTACATATTCCCGCATAATTTTAAACATTTACAAGATTGTTTGGTGCTACTCAGTAAGCATTTTCGATAAAAAGTTCAATTTTAATGAACATGGTTACACTAACCAGCAATTAACAAATTTAAGCCTGACTGTTTAAAAAATAATTTCAGGTAGTGAAATAAAAACGTCAAGAAAAGTCATACTAGAATTTAAATAATTAAGGATCTAAAGTATTTTTAAGATCTAGGAAATTTTGTTTAATTTTTTATTTTTTATCAGAGTATAGTGATTATAAGAGAAAACACGTAACATATTTATAATCGAAATTAGATAGTGTTGAATTTTAATTAAATATATTTAGGTATTTACAGATGAATTTGTTTAAAGAATCTGTGGGAGTATGGTTGTCAAATTTAGAAATCAATAAAATATTTATTTCGGTAAGGTTACTCAAGTCATACCTCTAAGAAAAATCATGAATTAATTATCATGGATATAATAGAGACAGAATATAACATGTTCATGTAAAAAATAAATAATTATTTTAGTTAAATATGTTGAGCTATTTATAGATGAATTAGTAGAGAAACTGTGGAAGTATGGTTGTAAAATTTGAAAATCAATAAATTATTTATGCATACCAATAAAGAAATTTAATTTTTTTGTTAATACGTGTACAGACAGAAAAATGACTTCCTTAGCTTTTTACTTGTTGCATTCATTTATAACTTAAAACGCAAGAACGTTTCTAGAGGGATTGAAAAGGTCTGAACGCCATTTAAGTGGCTTTCTAAACAGATATTTCTCTGGATAGAATTGGCAAATTCTCTCTTTTAATTTAGGGTTTGCTTTTAAGATATTAAAAATGTAACCATTTTAAAGATAATAATGAATTGCATTTGTATAACCACAAAGTCTTCTATTTGCTCTTAATTGACAACACATTCTCGGCACTAAAATGTTTCTAGCTCTCTTAATGGTTTAGAGTAATTAAGTATTTACATTTTAACATTAAAAGTTTATTTAACTTGTATTTTTCCTCAACAGATATTTTACAATATTAAAATTAGTACTATGCATTTTATGCCTATAGATATTCTCTCTATATTCTCAATTAGTTTTTAAAATCAATAAAATAAACATTACAGCTTTTTTTATTAAACAAATAATTTACATATTCCAGCATAATTTTAAACATTTACAAGATTGTTTGGTGCTATTCAGTAAGCATTTTCCATAAAAAATGTTCAATTTTAATAAACGTGGATACACTAACCAGCAATTAACAAATTTGAGCCTGACTATTTAAAAAATAATTTCAGGTAGTGAAATAAAAAGTCAAGAAAATTCATACTAGAATTTAAATAATTAAGGATTCAAAGTATTTTTAAGATCTAGGAAAGTTTTGTTTGATTTTTAAGTTTTTAACAGAATATAGTGATTACAACAGAGAAAACACTTAATATATTCATAATTGAAATTTGGTAGTGTTGAATTTTAATTAAATATGTTTATCTATTTACAGATGAATTAGTAGAGAAACTGTGGAAGTATGGTTGTAAAATTTGAAAATCAATAAATTATTTATGCATACCAATAAAGAAATTTAAATTTTTTGTTAATACGTGTACAGACAGAAAAATGACTTCCTTAGCTTTTTACTTATTGCATTCATTTATAACTTAAAATGCAAGAACGTTTCTAGAGGCATTGAAAAGGTCTGAACGCCATTTAAGTGGCTTTCTAAACAAATATTTGGGTGGATAGAATTGGTAAATTCTCTCTTTTAATTTAGAATTTGCTTTTAATATATTAAAAATGTAACCTTTCTAACGATAATAATGAATTGCATTTGCATAACCACTGAATCTTCTATTTGCTCTTAATTGAAAGCACATTCTCGGCACTAAAATGTTTCTAGCGCTCTTAATGGTTTAGAGTACTTAAGTATTTACATTTTAATATTAAAAGTTTATTTAAATTGTATTTTCCCCTAACAGATATTTTACAATATTAAAATAAGTACTATGCATTTTATGCCTATAGATATTCTCTCTATATTCTCAATTAGTTTTTAAAATCAATAAAATAAACATTACAGCTTTTTTTATTAAACAAATACTTTATATATTCCCGCATAATGTTAAACATTTACAAGATTGTTTGGCCCTACTCAGTAAGCAGTCTCGATAAAAAAGTTCAATTTTAATGAACGTGGATACACAAACAAGCAATTAATAAATTTGAGCCTGACTGTTTAAAAAATAATTTCAAGTAGTGAAATAAAACGTCAAGAAATATTATACTAGAATTTAAATAATTAAGGATCTAAAGTATTATTAAATTCTAGGAAAGTTTTGTTTGAATATTTAATTTTTTAACAGACTATTGTGATTTTAATAGAGAAAACACGTAACATATTCATAATTGAAATTAGATAGTGTTGAATTTTAATTAAATATTTTTAGCTATTTACAGATGAAATGGTAAAGAATCTGTGGCAATATGGTTCAAATTTAAAAATTAATAAATTATTTATTTCGGTAAGGTTACTCAAGTCATACCTCTAAGAAAAATCATGAATTAATTATCATGGATATAATAGAGACAGAATGTAACATGTTCATATAGAACTTAAATAATTATTTAATTAAATATGTTGATCTATTTACAGATGATTTAGTAGGGAAACTGTGAAAGTATTGTTGTAAAATTTGAATACAAACGAAGAAATTTAAATTTTTTGTTAATACAAGTGGAGACAGAAAAATGACTTCCGTGACTTTTTACTTGTTGCTTTCATTTATAACTTAAAATGCAAGAACATCTCTAGAGGGATTGAAAAATTCTGAACGCCATTTAAGTGGCTTTCTAAACAAATATTTGGCTGGATAAAATATGCAAATTATCTCTTTTAATTTAGAATTTTTTTTAAGATATTTAAAATGTAACCTTTTTAACTATTATAATACCATTTGCATAACCACAAAATCTTCTATTTGTTCTTAATTGAAAACACATTCTCGGCACTAAAATGTTTCTAGCGCTCTTAATGGTTTAGAGTACTTAAGTATGTACATTTTAACATTAAAAGTTTATTTAACTTGTATTTTTCCTCAACAGATATTTTACAATATTAAAATAAGTACTATGCATTTTATGCCTATAGATGTTCTCTCTATATTCTCAATTAATTATTGAAATCAATGAAATAAACATTACAGCTTTTTTATTAAACAAACACTTTACATATTCCTTCATATTTTCAAACATTTGCAAGATTGTTTGGTGATACTCAGTAAGCATTTTCGATAAAAAAAAGTTCAATTTTAATGAACGTGGATACACTAACCAGCAATTAACAAATTTGAGCCTGACTGTTTAAAAAATAATTTCAGGTAGTGAAATAAAAACGTCAAGAAAAGTCATACTAGAATTTAAATAATTAAGGATCCAAAGTACTTTTAAGATCTAGGAAAGTTTGTTTGATTTTTTATTTTTTAACAGAGTATAGTGATTTTAATAGAGAAAACACGTAACATATTAATAATCGAAATTAGATAGTGTTGAATTTTAATCAAATATGCTTAGCTATTTACAGATGAATTGGTAAAGAATCTGTGGTAGTGTGGTTGTCATATTTAGAAATTAATAAATTATTTATTTCGGTAAGGTTACTGAAGTCATACCTCTAAGAAAAATCATGAATTAATTATCACGGACACAATAGAGACAGAACGTAACATATTCATATAGAACTTAAATAGTTTTAATTTTAATTAAATATGTTTAGCTATTTACAGAGGAATTGGTAAAGAATCTGCGGCAGTATGGTTGTCAAATTTGGAAATCAATAAGTTATTAATTTCAGGACGGTTACCCAAGTCATACTTCTGAGAAAAATGATGAATTAATTATCACGGATATAATAGAGACAGACGTAACATATTCAGGTCGAATTTAAATAGTTTTTATATTAGTTAAATATGTTTAACTATTTACAGAGAAATTGGTAAAGAATCTGTGGCAGTATGGTTGTTTAATTTGGAAATCAATAAATTATTTATTTTGGGACCATTACCCAAGTCATACATCTGAGAAAAATGACTAATTTATTATCATGGATATAATAGAGACAGAGGTAACATATTCATGCCGAACTTAAATAGTTTTTATATTAATTAAATATGTTTGGCTATTTACAGATGAATTGGTAAAGAATCTGTAACAGTATGGTTGTCAAATTTTTAAATTAATAAATTATTTATTTCTGGAAGGTTACTGAAGTCATACCTTTAAGAAAAATCATGAATTAATTATCACGGATATAAGAGATACAGAACGTAATATATTGATATCGAACTTAAATAGTTTTAATTTTAATTAAATATATTTAGCTATTTACAGATGAATTGATAGTGATTGAATTGATAGTTATAGAAATTTTGCAACTATACTGTGGCAGTATGGTTGCAAAATTTGTAAATTAATAAATTATTTAATACGGGAAGGTTTTTCAAGTTATGCATCTTAAAAAAATCATGAATTGTCTAGAAAGTCAAATGTGTAGAAAGAGAGAAAATATATCCTTATCCTCAAATCTTTAATAAAAATTAGAATAATACTGTTTCTGTAAAAAAGGTCTCATTTTACCCTTTCGTGGGGCAATGAAATAATATAGATAGCAGTAAAAATTTCCTTTTTTTTCGGAAATATATTGTATAGAAAGCTGATGTGTTTAGTTGATGACCATTTAAAAACACTATAACTGACTATCCCATGATTTTTAGAAAGATACCCTCCCATTATTTTAAGAGTTGCTGTTTTTGGAATTATAATTAAGATGTTAGCAATTTAAAATATAGTACGTTTCAAGCATTTCTCCTTTATATGTTTTTAAGTTTCTGAAAGGTTCATGCATTTGATAGAAAAAAAAATTTCCTTTAGATTTCATTCATTATCTTTCTTTTGTTATATTTTAGTTCTTTCGTTTTCAAGTTTGTGAAAGATAAATTATGCGAAATTGGAAATAATTAAAATTTAGTGT
Source organism: Pardosa pseudoannulata (assembly GCA_032207245.1). Lineage (NCBI taxonomy): Eukaryota > Metazoa > Arthropoda > Arachnida > Araneae > Lycosidae > Pardosa > Pardosa pseudoannulata. The sequence goes on along the minus strand of CM063505.1, from coordinate 60,245,212 downwards.
CTCAACTCCTACACGTAGAAAAAGTATCTGGCAAAATAATTCATAAAATAAATATAAATATTCTATCAATTCATAGATATTGCCTATCCAAATCCAGGAAGTCAGGTAATTTATTTGAATTGCAAACTCAGTATCTTTTTATTAAACCCCCAAATTGCAGTCAAAATGAGTTAACAAAATATAGCGATTTTTCCTACTTTTACTAAATGTTCAGTCTCACTATCTCGACCAACTAAAATTCTAATAATATTTCAGATACTCACATCTCAAGCACAAAATGAGTCGTTAAGTCTTATTCATGCATCTCAGAATTATTTTGCTAAAGTGGATTCCATATCACTTGCGGGTTAGACGGCCTCGTAAATCGGTAAGTGACGGTAATCAGTTCGCTGAAACAACTATAATATCCATTACAAAGAAAATTCTTACTCCTCTTATGGACTCTATGTAACACTTGACCATGCTATCTCATTATTAAGACTAAAAAGCAAATTTATTCTTTGAGATCTCCAGTTGAAATTACATGCGGCGAAATTTGTTTTTAAAAAAGAAACTCAGAGGAAATTCTTTAAAACCAGAAAATGTTTAAGATATGAAGCATAGTAAAGAAATAAAAAAAGATATAAAGAATATAAAATAACCAAAAAAGAAGTTAATAGAAAAAATGTTAAAATTTTTTAAAAAATCCAGATCTGAGAACTTTTTTTCGAAATATCTATTAAGGGCAGTTAAGATCCAGGCGAGCAGTAGTGTTCAAACCCACGGATTTACATACCGAAAAGCAGTGCCCTACACATTTGGTTTTCGTTGAATTCGGTGTGCGTGAATTTCCCTAGTGTGAATTAGTATATCAAAACTCCCAATTGTTCCAGTGCTTACAAACCTGTTCGATTATTGAATCATGTGTTGAGAGCAGGGGCGGAGAGAAGGGGTAGTTACCCCCATCAGGATTGCGGCATTAATTTTGAGATATGAGGTGAGGGGGAACATCGCCATGAAAACGTTCTTTTACGACCCTGTTTGAGAAATATTAAGGTCAACCTTAAGTATGTGACTTTATCCCACTGTATATAGATATTTTGATAATATGGGCACTGAATTAGGATTTGCCGTTTTGCAGCATTATATATTACAAATTAGCCACGGTAGCTCAGTGGACCAAAGGTTCGAGCTTAAAACTGGAAGGTTATGGATTGGAGATTTGCGTCGGTCAGAGATCTTTAACGGCGGATGGGGCAAGTAAAAGTTTTTTAATAACGCGGGGACATTTGCCTATTAAGAATTACCCCATGCGACACCACAGATTTCGTTGACCATTTTATTAAGGGAACACCATGTGGCCAACACTATTCTCTAGGACAATGCAAAAAAACAAAAAAAACAAAAACAAAGTAGGTCCTCGTAATTTAGAAGCAAGGAGGACCAAACAGAGAACTCTCAGGTTTGGCCTACCACCTCCAGAGGTATCGTTTGGAAACCTGGAGGACATAAGAACACAAATACGAACCTTGTTCCAGCCGATATTAATGAACACGACTGACCTTTAGCTGTCTCGAGTGCAGAACCTGTAAACCTACGGTTAGGAGATCCCGTCCCAAGTACTTAAAATGAGTTCTAGGTGCAATGTTCTCGAAATTCAAACGATACCTAAGCAGATTCAGCCTGTCTTCTGTCTGGTCCCTATTTCGAAATTATGAAGTCTCCCATTCCTCAAGCTACACATGCTATCTCGGTGGCATTTAATAACCAACAGATTTGCAGAAGAGATTATTTGATATCTGTATGCCAGTAGGATAGCTTTATGTTCTGACTGCTGTATTGGGAAAAAAACTTATCATAAATAGTTGACTTAAAGGAATTTTAACGATTTTTTCGCAGTTACTATCTTTCAAGAAATTATTCATCATTTTTTGAAAATTAATGCCTCTAAACATCTGCACTATATAACACGACTTCAAACGAAATCTTATCAATACCTGTAAGACATAGTTGATATTAGTAATTTTATTAAATTAATCAAGTGGATTCATCAAAAGTTTGTTTTTAAAATTATCTTCCTATGTGCTCTTTCATATTGTACAAGGATTTCAGTAGATAGAATATACTCCTAAAGTTGTGTTTTAATTAAAATTTTGACTGTTCATTCAGTTAACGCTTCCTATTTTCTAAATAAAGTTTAAATCAAAACTCATTTCCCAGCATAAAGCGCTTTTAAAATATACTTCCAGTCTTTAGCACTTAATGAAGTTTGAATCTAAAGTAATTCTCATTTGATCTTACGAGTGCATACATTTCAAGAATGGAATAGACGTTCAACTGTATAAAACGACTGATGAATAAGAAAATACGACATATTCCTGACATTTCAAATCGAAGGAATATTTAGTAACCTATTAAGTTGGAGTGTTTTCATTTTTGTCTCATGTTTACCATACATTTGAAATTGGTTATTGGAATATCGGTAGATTATAGTCTGTAAAACTTTAACATTCAGTTTAAATTTTGCATCCTAGAATATTTTAAAAAGCCGACGAAAGCGAGAAATATATTTTACTCGTATATTATTGTAAAGAAACCTTTACTGATAAACCAAGTTCCACTATACATTTTAAAAATGAAAACATTAATATAACACGATTAATAAATGTAATACTTAGTTATAGGGATGTTTATATCTATAATATTATTTTTGTTTTGTTAGCTAATATATGTATATCGTTTCTGTATGGTATTTATAATACAGTAGCATATCCCTATATCTCACTCCGATATATCGCGATTTTTGTATGTCTACCAATTATTTTTCCTGTTGAATAAAATGTGAGAATTCATACATGTATTTGGGCATGAAATTTAAAAGCTCAATAAAAATTCTTTGTTTTGTATTCAAATGATGTTTTTTTTTATTACTGTACTAAATTTATTATTGCCTATTAAGTACATGTAGTAACAGTTATGTAACCATTTACTACTTTTAACCTTTTTCCTTACCCCTAGCAATAACATTTTCTGTAATAATTATTTTACATTAAACATTATTCTAATCCATCTTATCAGGTATTTGTTCTTGCAAATTTGCCCAATACAAATTGGTTGAGTTGCTGCAAATGGATAATCTACCAAACATAAATTAAATTTGTTAACAGCTGCTTATTAGTTTTTTTGGTTATTTTAATTTACTAAAAAATAGCTCAGCTCAATAATAGTTTCATAAACATTAATGATATTCAAATGAAAGTTTAATAAAAGTTGCCTTATAGAGTTGACTACGAAAATGTAGTAGCACAAATATGTATCTTTCGCATGGATTAGTTTGGAACGCTACGTACTACTATTTTACACACGAGGGCTAATGAGACCGGGATCTACTACTTAAAGCCGATTCAGAACAGCTACGAGCATTCATGCCAGAAGTGGGACTCGAAACCTTGAACTCCAATACCGAAGAGCAACGCTCCACCATTCCACTATCGTTCGGTAGTATCTTTAGCATAAACAAACACAAATCATTTCGCTTAACAGCCTGTAACGTCACGGAATTTTCGGGTAGAGTGTGGGTGTCGAAGTGGTTATGACACGACGTACAGCTTAGAACAATAACAACGTTTATTCTTGATTAAAATGGAATATGTACAAATTTTCCAAATGAAAATCACAGAGTTCAGGCAGGCTGGTGCGGACCTAAAAGTACCAGGTTCAAGGCAAACTTAAAAAATAATCTGTGGACAGGTGCCGACAAATACCGTTCTACAGGGGTACAACTGGGCCTCTTTGAGTCCCACAGAAATCTGGAGCAAAACTCTCCAAAAAACCAACCTAATTTCTCTTCTTTCCCTTTTACTTGGGGCTCTCCAGCGAAAACCTGACTTCACCTTTCGCCTCTTCCCATTGACTTTTTCTTTCCGCGTCGGCGTCTTGGTAGCCTCTGATTGGCTTGTTTGGGGGCGCCTTTCTGTCTGACATTTCGTTGTCACGTCTGTCCTTCGGATTCCCCTCAGACATCTCAAGGCGTGGTCGAAGCGACAATCCTTTGTAGTGTAGTGTGAAAAACCCAGACAGAGTGTCCCCTGCCCTGGGCTTTAACAAAACCCCTTTGTGAAGCCAATGGGGTGTGGCGACGTCACAATATCTATCTCCCATGGATATATTGCTCACGGAATGTATCGCTCATTTTGCTTCTCTCCCCATAAACGCATTATAACGAGGTGATACTGTAGAATCACATTAAACGGAAGTCTCTTATATAGTATGACAGAGAAAAACACTATTATTCACAGAATTTTCAAGGCATCATGCTTATCGAATGATGTCCGAATGGTAAAGTGCTGCCATTCGGTATTTGGGTTCGAATTCCGAATCTGGCATGGATGTTCATATTCGTTTGGGATCAGCTTTAAGCAGTAAGTCCCGGTGTCATTAGGCATCGTGTAGTCTCATTCAGAATTAAAATGCTCATACAAGAAGTATGAGTTATTAATTTAAAATTTCCTCAGTTTTTTTCGACAGATTTTATAGAACTGATTAAGGATAATCATATTTACGGTACATTTAGTTTTCATTTGATCCATGTGAATGAAATATTTTGCATATTATTATTCATGTTTCAAAGCAAGAGAAATGTTCTCATTCTCATGAAAAAAATAGACATAACTACAAAATAAATGATTTAAATTCTTTTTGCTGTATTTTGATCCTTTTCTAAATGTACCCGCAACTACTAAAATATTTACATTATACAAATATTTTTTGAAATTATTTACCTCTATTTCCCATGACAGTATCACGATTAATGCTCTTCCAGTGACTAACATTACAGATAAGAGAACAGAAGGAAATGTTTTACTGTTTAATTAATTTTTAGGCATACTAATCAAATATTGATTAAATATTTAATACATTTAAAAAAAAAGGTTTATACTGATGATAAAACGAAAATAAAAGTATTTGAATTTAAATTAATTTATTGCAATATTTCGTTTGTTTTGCAAAGTACTGGAAACTAGCGAAATAATTTCACCTCAGAAATATTTATTAAATTTCTTTACCTGGTTTTTCCATGACGGTATCTAAGTTAAAAGCTCCTCCAGTTACGACGATTACATATAAAACCTATAAAGAAACAAATACACAAGGTTAAATAAACAATCATCTATATTCAGAAACGTATTAGTAAGATGCAGTGCAAATGCATTTTACGTATAAAACCTGGAAATAAGCTTAATCAAAATTATAGGGTATATGTTTATCTAGTTATCTTGACTACATGTAAAACCTATAAAGAATTAAATACACAAAGTTAAATAAACAATCAAATATATTCAGAAATGTATTAATAAGAAGCAGTACAAATGCATTTTACGTATAAAACCTAAAAAGAAATAAGCTAAAAATCGAAGTTATAGGGATATGTTTCTTTAGTTGTCTTGACTAGATGTAAAACATATAAAGAAATAAATACTCACGGTTAAATAAACGATCACCTATATTCAGAACAGTATTAATAAGAAGCATTACAAATGCATTTTATGTATAAAACCTGAAGAGAAATAAGCTTAAAATCAAAATTATAGGGATATGTTCTTCTAGTTATCTTGACTACATGTAAAATCTATAAATAAATAAATAGACAAGGTTAAATAAACAATCTCCTATATTCAGAAACGTATTAATAAGAAGCAGTACAAATGCCTTTTACGTATAAAACCTAAAAAGAAGTAAAGTTAAATCGAAAATATAGGGTATATGTTCCTCTAGTTATTTTGACTACATATAAAACCTATAAAGAAATAAATACACAAGGTTAAATAAACAATCACCTATATTCAGAAGCGTATTAATAAGAAGCAGTACAAATGCATTTTACGTATAAAACCTGAAAAGAAATAAGCTTAAAATCAAAAATATAATATATATATATATATGCTCCTGTAGTTACCTTGATTATATATAAAACTTATAAAGAAATAAATACACAAGGTTAAATAAACAATCACCTATATTCAGAAGCGTATTAATAAGAAGCAGTACAAATGACTTTTACGTGTAAAACCTGAAAAGAAGTAAGGTTAAATCGAAAATATAGGGTATATGTTCCTCTAGTTATTTTGACTACATGTAAAATCTATAAATAAATAAATAGACAAGGTTAAATAAACAATCTCCTATATTCAGAAACGTATTAATAAGAAGCAGTACAAATGCATTTTACGTATAAAACCTGAAAAGAAATAAGCTTAAAATCGAAATTATAGGGATATGTTCTTCTAGTTATCTTGAATACATGTAAAACCTACAAAGAAATAAATACACAAGGTTAAAAGAACAATCATCTATATTCATAAACATGTTAATAAGAAGCAGTACAATTGTATTTTACTTACAAAACCCGAAAATAAATAAATTTAATATCGAAATTATAGGGTATATGCGCCTTTGTTACTTTGATTACATATGAAACCTATAAAGAAATAAATAGACAAGGTTAAATAAAAAATCACCTTTATTCAGAAATGTATTAATAAGAAGCAGTACAAATGCATTTTACGTATAGACCTGAAATGAAATAAACTTAAAATAGGTATTATAGGGTATATGCTCCTTTAATTACTTTGATTACATATAAAACCTATAAAGAAATAAATAGACAAGGTTAAATAAAAAATCACCTTTATTCATAAACGTATTAATAAGAAGCAGTACAAATGCATTTTACGTATAAAACCTAAAAAGAAACAAGCATAAAATCAAAAATATAGGGTATATGATCCTGTAGTTACCTTGATTACATATAAAATCTAAAAAGAAATAATTACTCAAGTTTAAATAAAAACTCACTAATGTTCAGAAATATATTAATGAGATGCGGTAAAAATGCATTTTACGTATAAAATCTGAAAAGTAATAAGCTTAAACGAAAAGATCATGTTAATAAGAAGCAGTTATATAAGTTAAAAGCTCCTCTAGTTACCACGATTGCTTATAAAACCTGAAAAGAAATAAATATACAAGTTTAAGCCACTAATAACGAATGTTTAGAAAGGTATTATAAGAATCAGTATAATACATTTTACATATAAAATTTGGAAAGAAATAAGCTTAAAAAACGAAAATAACTTGTTAATTAAAATCAGTTATAAGCATACTTTACAGTATTGAATCTATTTGAATGTGAATCCACATCAGGCAAAACGAATTTACTAAAAAGGAAATATATTAATTTCTCCTCCAACAGAATATAATAAAATATCTTTATTTAAAAGGCTTTATGCATTATAATTTAAATGTTTTAAGTGTATCCTTTTATATTTAACATTAAAAAATACATAAAGTTTACCCGGTTTCAAAACTAAAGGATAATCTAGAATAATATACAAGGATATGAATAAGACATGAAGGAATCTATTAGGTTATTAAGTTTGCTGCGTAATTAAATAAGTGATAAAAGTATTAGCAGAGATTTACTGGATTATGCATTTATCTTGGGCATAGAAGAAATATGATTTGCTATTTGCTAGGATATTTGGATACTTTGATAAGTACTGTCATATTTATCTGAATGGCTTTGAGGAACATTTGAGTGAAAAAAACTGCTTGCGAACATATAGAAGGCATCATAAATATTTTATTTCAATATGTAGGGGAGACCAGGGTTAATTGTTTCAACAATTTCAATAATTTTTAAGAGGTATTGTTAGGAAGGTTTCCATAACTCGATGTGTTAAAAAGTTATTAATTATTAAAAATGTATAACATTAAAAAATGATTAAAGTAAGATAATTGTAATAATTGGGAGTTATGTATATGCGGTTACAATGTAACAACTTGCCCCGCTATTTTAAATGTTGATAGACCAGATAGGAAAATTTGTTACATAAAATATATTGAGATATGAATACAAAAATATGATGCATATGCGTTTACAATGTAACAACTTGCCCCGCTATTTTAAATGTTGATAGACCAGATAGAAAAATTTGTTACATAAAATATATTGAGGTATAAATACAAAAATAACATATTTTTGTTTTTGATGAGTTCTTAATTAGGAAATATTATTGAGAAAGTGTGTAATATTTAGGTTTTAAGTATTCATTTAATTTTATAACATATTTTGAATAAGTATAATAATTATTGTCTGAATTATTATTTATTACTTTTTTTACAAATATTTATTTTGTTATATTTGCATACTGATTAATTACTAATAAAATATACTGGTTAGCATATTAATAAATTATTAAATGTGACAAAATTACTCTAACACGAGTTCTTCTTACTAATAATTGCAGGCTTTCCAAACAATTTGAGAAAATCATACGGATTAATATCATAAGTAAGTTTCTATTGGTAGTTGAATTTTAACTTAATTTTACTGTTTACTCAGTGTAACAACTAACCCTGTTGTTTTCTATGTATATTTGTTGTTATTTTGAAAATAAAAGAATGAGCGAACTTTTAACCATATCAAATTTTCCGATAATATTTACTTGAATGTGGTTTGTTTATTCAGTTAAATATAAGACATTATATAATTATTTGTTCATTCAGTTAAATATAAGAGATTATATAATTCAAGTTAAATATAAAAAAAATGTGGAATTTGTATAAATTTGAAGACAATATAAATACAAAAAAAAATTCTTAAAAATCGCAAGAAATACATATCTTAAAACATTTCGTTTCTCAATTACAACCATGTTTTTTTATACCACACGATGTCCCAATAATATTTTTATAGAGTTAAAAGAATGTTATAAATATTTAACGGTTTGAATAAGAACAAAGATTTGATCTGAATATACTTATTCATGCCTTATTTAAAAAAAAAATTTGCTGATTAAAAAAATATAGTTCAGTGTAAAGGTTGAAAAACCTTTAGTGGGAAAATATTGCGCCATCGAGCTCAGTGTTTCGTTAGTTCATCAGAAATTAGTGACACAATTATGATTCCCTTTTATACGTTCAATGACTTTTATGAAAGATTTCATAGCCAAACGAGCACATAATTAATATCCAGGAGATTGGCGGAGATACAGAAAGGAAGGAAGGAAACACCGCCAAGATCACTTAATACAAACTTGTTTGATTTGCAGATAGGATTGTTTTCACATTCACTGAGCATAAACGAAATTATTTAAGGCTTCTGCAATTCAATATCTGTTTAGACAATGAGGTATAAATAGAATTCTTACCTTATTATCTAAAGGTTACCTTTGATAGTTGATGCGAATAACAGAAAGTTTATATCTGGAAAATAATTTGTAAAGTATACTCAGGGCTTCGAACCGTAATTTTTTTTGTTCCGGTTCAACTAAAAAATTAATATCGGTTCAGTTCCGGTTTTCGCTCCGCCAAAAATAACGGTTTTCGGTTCAGTTCCGGTTTTTGCTCCGCCAAAAATAACTGTTTTCGTTTCAGTTCCAAATGAATAATTTCATTTTATGTATATTCTTATTTGTATTAAAAATATAATTCTATCATAAACAAAAAATGTAATTCTATCAAAATTTAGAAGATTTTATTCTTTTTTTAATTGGTACGATAAGAGCGGCGAGCATTGGCATTGTTATCCATTATCAAAATCGCATTTGACAACTAGGTTCATGATTACCCACATTCGTCGTTTGACTCTCCCATCGTGCACTTGGCCTTGCAATAATTATGTAAAAAATATATTATTTATTTAACATATGAAAATTGCCTCTAATTATTAATATATCTTCTAACGTGGTTTCACTGAGATTACTTCTGTTGTCTCGGAGAATAAATTTCAAACCTGAAAACGCTCTTTCAACACTAACTTGTGTAGCTGGAGCTGCCAAAACCACCATTGCAATCTTATACAAGTGCGGATATGTAATTATAAAGTTGACGTTGAATTAGAAAATATTGATAAGTTGGTAACAGTAACAAAATGACTGAAAGATATATCGAACCGAAATAAACCGATATTTTTTTCGGTTCAGTTCCGGTTTTTGTTCCGACCAAAATAACGGTTTTTTCCGGTTTTCGGTTTTCGGTTCAGTTCCGGTTCGAAGCCCTGAGTATACTTAGTTTTATTGATGATTTAGAACCTTTAGGTTAAATTAACAGATCAGTAATCCATGTCACACAGACTCTCAAAATTTGAAAATAATAAAGAAAGGCATTGATGGATTCTATTTTTAGTAGTCTGATACCAAAAACAAGCATGAAATAATGCGACATATATAGTATCTGTTAATGCTCTTCTATAACCTTTTTACTGAAAGCATTCCCTGAATTTATAACACCTCTCAAGCCGAAGAAAGGACATTAACGAGGAGCATAAAAAATAAATAATGGCATCATAAAGTTAGTTCGTCCATAATGGATGCCAACAAAACAGAAGGAATTTTTATAATGTGAAAAAAGGGTCGTTTTAGAGAATGGAGAACATAAGATATCATTTGTAAAAGAGAGCACAAAATAGTTTTGGTATGACTTCAGTTACATAATTAAATTTGAGAATTGCTTTCTGACTCTTCAATTCAAAGATAAGATGAATTCCAACGTTTTGTTTTTGAAATTAATAATCACTTGATATATTCTACAGGAAGAATTCTTTTGGATTTTAAACATTTTGCATAAAACATAAAGCATCAGATATGTAAGCAGTTTATGCTATAATAAGACGATATTATTATGTTTTACTTGCCCTAAACGCTTTTAACTGCCTTATATAAAACATTTAAACTGTTTTACTAATTTAGCGTGCACAAAATTAATGTAATAAATCTATTTGTGTGAGTGCAGCTATGTTTTACATACGGTTTGCGAAACTGATTTGCTCGCCGCACCCTCACGTTGTGGGATGCATGCCCAAGTATTTCTTCTCGACTCCAGGAACGCTTGTGTGGACATGCCCTGGACATCGCACTGGAGCTCTCGGATCTTATATCACTGCGCCAAGCCCTCAAAGCCAGATTACTGTAGATGCATGATATGAGACATAGCTGATATATTGCAACGATTAAATGCTGATATATTGCAAGGATTAAAAAGTCGAAGTTAAGTTAAAAATAAGTTAAAAAATAGGTTATAATAAGCTGAGTCACGAGTTCGGTGGGGAAGCGAGTGGTGTGAAAACGATTGCACTTAAACTTCACCCAGTTCTGGAGAGTTGTGATTGGTCTCCAGGAGGAGATTCATGACCATCTTTAGAGTCCCGGTTCTTCTAGACAGAACAGGGAAAGGACGCATTGTCTACAGGACAATGGAACAACGAAAGCCTCAGCACAGGATAATGAAAAAAGTCTAGGGTTGCTGGAGTAGTTCAGAAGGAGGTAAAAGGGTGGACTTTGGCAATTTTTCTCTCTTCAGGAGTAGCACGTGGAGTGCTTCTTTTACTTTTTAATTTATATATATATATATTTTAGCTTATTTCCTTGTCTTTTGTTCTATATTTGAATATTGTAATATAGTTCAGTGGCATTTTACTATAATTAAAGAGGATATAAAGCAAATTCGGGTTATTAATGGCTTTGAAATAACAACAGCAATGTACTACACCACAGCACTATTGTTGTATGTAAAAAAATCATAAAATTTAATATCTGTAATGTTGTAGCGATGCACCTGGTTTGGAACTGATAGGATGAAACTATTTTAAAAAAATGACAGTACTTCCTTTATGAAAAGTTATCTCTGAAAACCCGGTTATGCAACAACATATTTGAAAATTTATTGCACGATAGTTTACTCATCGGTTATTTAGTAGCTTTTCCACGCTTGTTATAAAAAATCAATACGTGTTTTTTTTCCACTACAGAAGAATGTTTCAAAATACCTTACTCTTAGAACGAATAGTTTATTCAAGAGTTCTCTGTTAGTGAACCCCGAAAAGTGGTTTTTCTTGCACAACGAGTATTAATTTAAGGTTCAAAATATTTACGTCAAGATGATGGATCGGATGGATATACCGCTGCAGTCGCTTACTAGAAAGGAAAAAAAAATACGGTCTGATAAGCCAAAATAAAAGCAGGCATTTTTTGAATTTCTTAAAAAGATGGATTTAACTTGAGGAGAACAATAGGAAGTCATTTCTTGTAATCTTCCTTATTAAGAAATTTTATGAAATGTTTACTCAAAACTTTTCTGTAAGTAAAATCTTAAAATTTGATTTTCCTTCGCAATAAATATTAATTTAGCGTTGAAAATATTTACGTCAAGATACTGAGAAGACATATCACTTCACTCACTTACTTAAACATCGACAACAACAAAAAATACGATCAGATAAGTCAAAATAAAAGCAGGCGATTTTGTGAATTCCTTAAAATGGTAAATTTAATTGACTTAAGGAAAGCCATAAGAAGACATTTCTTAAAAATATTTATTATTAAAAATGTTTATTCAAAATTTCAATATTAGTAAACCCCGAAAAGGGATTTTATCAGTACAACGAATATTAATTTAAAAGGTTTCAAATACTTACGACAAGAGGGTGGATGGGAATACCATTGTAGTCTTTTACTAAATAAAAAAATAGTTTGATAAAAAAAAATTTGTCTGTTAATTTTAATTCCTCAAAAAGATAGATTAGAATACAACAAGAATTCATTTCTTAAGAATCTTAATTATTAAGAAACATTAAAAAGTGTTTACTCAAGAGTTCATTAATGAACCCTAAAATGGTGATTTTCATGCACAACGAATATTAATTTAATGTTCAAATTATTTACATCAAGTTTCTCAGATGAAATACCATTTCAGCTGCTTTCCAGAAAGAAGAGGGTTAACCTCCCCCCCCCCAAAAAATGGCTAATTTGGTCAGATAGGCCAAAAATAAAATAAAATAAAGAAGGAATAATAGGTGGGGACCATTTTTAAGAACTTTTTATAAATCGAAATTTAATTACAGAAGGACAATAGATAATATATATTAATTATATATATTACTTTCAAATTTGTCTGATGTTGATGATAAAAAATTATAATTATTAAGAAATTATTAAGAAATTTTATGAAATGTTTACTCAAAACTTTTCTGTAAGTAAAATCTTAAAATTTGATTTTCCTTCGCAATAAATATTAATTTAGCGTTGAAAATATTTACGTCAAGATACTGAGAAGACATATCACTTCACTCACTTACTTAAACATCGACAACAACAAAAAATACGATCAGATAAGTCAAAATAAAAGCAGGCGATTTTGTGAATTCCTTAAAATGGTAAATTTAATTGACTTAAGGAAAGCCATAAGAAGACATTTCTTAAAAATATTTATTATTAAAAATGTTTATTCAAAATTTCAATATTAGTAAACCCCGAAAAGGGATTTTATCAGTACAACGAATATTAATTTAAAAGGTTTCAAATACTTACGACAAGAGAGTGGATGGGAATACCATTGTAGTCTCTTTCTAATTAAAAAATGGTTTGATAAAAAAAATTTGTCTGTTAATTTTAATTCCTCAAAAAGATAGATTAGAATACAACAAGAATTCATTTCTTAAGAATCTTAATTATTAAGAAACATTAAAAAGTGTTTACTCAAGAGTTCATTAATGAACCCTAAAATGGTGATTTTCATGCACAACGAATATTAATTTAATGTTCAAATTATTTACATCAAGTTTCTCAGATGAAATACCATTTCAGCTGCTTTCTAGAAAGAAGAGGGTTAACCTCCCCCCCCCCAAAAAAAAAAATAAATGGCTAATTTGGTCAGATAGGCCAAAAATAAAATAAAATAAAGAAAGAATAATAGGTGGGAACCATTTTTAAGAACTTTTTATAAATCGAAATTTAATTACAGAAGACAATAGATAATATATATTAATTATATATATTACTTTCAAATCTGTTTGATGTTGATGATAAGAAATTATAATTATTAAGAAATTATTAAGAAATTTTAAGCAATGTTTATTCAAAACTTTTCTGTAAGTAAAATCTTAAAATTTGATTTTCCTTCGCAATAAATATTAATTTAGCGTTGAAAATATTTACGTCAAGATACTGAGATGACATATCACTTCACTCACTTACTTAAACATCGAGAACAACAAAAAATACGATCAGATAAGTCAAAATAAAAGCAGGCGATTTTGTGAATTCCTTAAAATGGTAAATTTAATTGACTTAAGGAAAGCCATAAGAAGACATTTCTTAAAAATATTTATTATTAAAAATGTTTATTCAAAATTTCAATATTAGTAAACCCCGAAAAGGGATTTTATCAGTACAACGAATATTAATTTAAAAGGTTTCAAATACTTACGACAAGAGGGTGGATGGGAATACCATTGTAGTCTCTTTCTAATTAAAAAATGGTTTGATAAAAAAAATTTGTCTGTTAATTTTAATTCCTCAAAAAGATAGATTAGAATACAACAAGAATTCATTTCTTAAGAATCTTAATTATTAAGAAACATTAAAAAGTGTTTACTCAAGAGTTCATTAATGAACCCTAAAATGGTGATTTTCATGCACAACGAATATTAATTTAATGTTCAAATTATTTACATCAAGTTTCTCAGATGAAATACCATTTCAGCTGCTTTCTAGAAAGAAGAGGGTTAACCTCCCCCCCCCCAAAAAATGGCTAATTTGGTCAGATAGGCCAAAAATAAAATAAAACAAAAAAATAATAAAAGGTGGGGATCATTTTTAAGAACTTTTTATGAATCGAAATTTAACTACAGACGGACAATAAATAATGTATATTAATTATATATATTACTTTCAAATATGTCTGATGTTGATGATAAGATATTATGATTCTGTGTGATTAAAGATAATTTTTGGAATAAATCTGTGTAAGCCCGAGAAAATGTTTAATTATATTGGTCAAGTTATGAATTGGGAGTACAAAGGGGTAAACTTCACAAGTTGGAGAAGTTCAATGATAATATCGAAAGAGTTGGTTATCGAAAACAGGGAGTTTAAGGGTTTCAGCTATTAATATTCTTTATACAGTAGTACCCTATTTTAGCCTAAAATAAGTCATGCACTTTTTCACAGAGATTTAACATTAAATGAAATGGTTTCTGTGATAAATTTGAAAACAATAATACAGAATAATTCTTTATATAAACACACACACACACACACACACACACACACACACATATATATATATATATATATATATATATATGTAAGGAAAATTCTCAGGGGTTTTCAAAAGTTAAATCAAGGGCAAAAGTTCCCGCGTCATTTTCCATTCCCCTTTTTAACCCCTAACCTACATTGACCACTGGGGCTACAGTTTAAGCCCTCAGAGAAGGGGCCTGACCAATTATAAACCTACATGGCCCTAGCGGACAATTTAAGAAATTTCCAAATAAAAAGGAGATATACGCTAGTGAAGACAGATTTATTCCCACAGATGTTGACCCAGGTGTTACGTGTCTTGTACATAGAACTTCATGCTAGCTGACCCTTCAGTTTGTCCCTATGATGAAGTGGGAACCCGTCCTTCAATGTTATCTTAATAAAGATTTTTAGCTGAAACGGTATCATTTTTATGGCCATGACTGCAACCCCCCATCGAGAAGTCAGTCTCATTACATATATATATATATATAAGTATATATACATATATAAATATATAAATATATATAAATATAAATATATATAAATATATATATATATATATATATATATATATATATATATATATATATATATATATATATATATATATATATATATATATATATATATATATTTATATATGTATATATGTATATCATAACAAAAATTTAGACACGGTGTTTTGGGGAAATGACAGACTCTTATTTAATTTGCCGGATTCATCAACATTTCCAACAATCAAAATCCTGTACACAGATAGTCGTCAGCTAGAAACCATTAAAACTTGTATTGATTCAATCGTATCCGAAAATTTTAACAGTATTTCAACACAGCCTTACAGTTCAAAAGTAGCCAGTGTCATCGACTTATGTCACTCAAAAGTTGAGTACGTAAGATATTAATATAGCTTGTGTTTCTAACACAGCCTGAACTGTCAGCTTGCAAATGATAAATAGCCACAATGTTTGAAAAACAAGATGAGTCACCCAACTCTCGGGAGAACTATTGAAAGAATAAGGAAAAAAATGCAAGTTAATGATTTTGGGACTAGGAAATGGAAACTGTTGCAATCTCTGAATGGAAGCTCTTTCATCCCAAAGTGGAAATTAAATCGAGGAAAATAATTTAGTTATTTATAAGAATGGTTTTCAATATATTACGCACATACAAACACATATAAAAATGTAAAAATGTAAAGTAACATACTTAAAAATGTCCCTAACACCAGAGAATGATTAAGGGCTTTTACTTTTTAGATAATTTCCGAGCTGTTCTTTTTCTATGGGTTGTTGAGCATATGGATCTCAACGTCACTGCCCAAAATGCATACAACTGCACTTACGAAAGAATTTTGTTTTCCTGGGAAAATTGACACATGTGTTAGTAATAATGTAAATAGGGCTGCATTGACAATCTTAGAAAGAATTTAGTCTCAGTGAGTCTGTACCGATGTACTTTCCCACGATGGTCAGCAAGTGCATACACAGCTGTGGACTAAATTTCTAAGAAGAATTGAGACACAGCTGTCTGCTTGGAGTTTTAATTCGGACCCATGCGGAGGGTTTATAGCTCATAGAGTGGCACAAGAGTAATGGTCAAGTCCAGGCAGGGATGTAGCAGTGAGATATGGAGGCAGGGGCTATAACGTCAACTTCACCAAAGGGGCCATTTTATTGAGCCCTCTTCGGGTGTGCAGATGTGGGAAAATTTCAACAACAAGTGATTGGGACAGAGAAGAAAATAGGGGCGTTGAACCGAGGTGTAAAGATGTGGAAGGAAAATGGGAAAAGGAGTTGAAGTCGGAGGTGCAGAGAAAATGGGTGCATTCAGATCCCGTGAGCAAGACAGATACCCCGGGCCAGCAATCTCGCCCCGATACCGCATCCATACGACCGCACGCCAGCACCGACGTCCAGCAACCTTTACGACCAACCGCCAGCACTGACGGTAAGCCTACATACAACCCCGGCCTGCTTCCCTGTAATTACTGGAGGTAAAACCTAATTACCATGATCATTACCTAGATCTCATAACAGCTTGGTTAGGAATACCATTAAAGAATATTGATGAATATAAAAATCTAATAATTGCAGGTTATGTCATATGTTAATCATGTATTAATTTGTAAATATTGTACATAATAAATGTTTTAGTTTAAATATAAGGTATTTCCCTTAAATGTACGACCGCACGCCAGCACGTCCAGCAACCTTTACGACCGCATGCCAGCACCGACGTCCAGCAACCTTTATGACTGCACGCCAGCACTGACGGTCAGCCTGCTTACAGCCCTGGCCTGCTTCCCTGTAATTACTGGAGGTAAACCAACGTAATATTCATGATTACTACCTGGGTCTCATAACAGTTTGGTAAGGAATACCATTATATGAGTATTTATAAATATAAAAGCCAAATAATTGTAGGTCATGTCAAATATTAATCAAGTCATGTATTAATTTGTAAATATTGTACATAATAAATATTTAAGTTTAAATATAAGGTATTTACCTTTAATTCCATAGCATATATTTTTACCGTGTTTCCCCTTTGAGAAACAACACTGGTGTTTGTGTTGTAAGTACATTACATCAGAGACACTTTCTTACTTTTTGGAATAGAGAATTAGAGATAAAAAATAGAATTGTGAATTTGGAGAATTAAATTTTTATCAAATAAATCAAATAAATTTTGATGAATTACAGGCATAATGTCAAGTCGCAATTATTAAATTTAGTAGTAATTAATTATTTCGGAAATATAAAGCTTTTATATTACTGATAGAATCCATGACTGTTAGGAGGTCTGCAATCTACTTTAATAACCATTAAACATTTTTTAAATTCAAAATTAAGTACTTCTCATTCAGTTAGTAAAGTTTATCTTTACCTGTCTACACTCAAGAGCCAAAACATTATGACCACATGTCAATAACGAGTTGGCCCACCTTTGGCGAGCAACACAGCTTCAACCTCCTTGGCATGGATGCCGCAAGTCCTTGATAGATGGCCGGAGACAGATTGCACCAGATATTTAAGCAACGGTTACGCAAATCCGAGATATTGCGAATTGGTGGTGTTTAAACTCTGAGCTGCCGTCCCATGACATCCCAAATATGTTCTATCGGATTGAGATCCGGTGAGTTAGGCGGCCAGGACATTAACTGGAATTCAGCATCATGTTCCTGGACCCACTCCAACACAATTTTAGCCTTGTGACATGGGGCGTTGTCCTGTTGGAACATTCCATTTCCAGCTGGAAAAAAAGAGGCCATGTAAGGATGCAACTGGTCCGCAGTAATGTCCAGATGCCCTGTAGCATCCATGGTCTGCTCTACCCCAACCACGGATCCCAGACACTCCCAAGAGGACGTCCGCAACCTTTCCCATCACACACAGAAGTAAGTGAAAGAATGATTCTTCAGACTTTCCGGCAGCAGTTAAATACCACTTCCACCTGATCACGTGCCTTCCACGTGATCCAGGCGAGTTCATTGCAAAATGTAGGGGTGATCATAATGTTTTGGTTCTTGAGTGTATATAACTCTATACTTCATTTTATAATACAGAAAAAATTATTCATTATATTTGCACAAAATATATAAAAAGACTTACTTATATATTTTCGAGTCCCCATTTTATTTATTTTACAGAGTTTAAATATAATCAAATATCTATATGCATTCAGTTTATTTGTTATTGAATTTGAAAAGAAAAATTAATAAAAAGTAGAATATTCAAGAATTATCAATTAAATTTAATATATGTGTGCAAATAAAATAGAGAGAAAATAATTAATTATTTAGCATAAAATGTAATATGTACACCGAAAAGAAATCAATAAAACCCAGAAACTTGTTTTCTTTATTTCTCGAACATAAAATATTACAACTAGAGATCAAACTTCAGATTAAATCATTACCTGAAAATTCCGTTTAGTAACATTAGAACTTCTGATTAGAATTACAAATCTGATTTATAGAAAGGTTTTTTTCCAAATAATTAGATTTTTGATGAGGAGCATTAACGTAATTGCTCACCTGTAACCGAATTCCAATTAGTTACCGATAATTATTACTTCGATGAATTTTTTTTTATCATAAATTTAATTTTTCCCTTTGGTGCATATCATGCTTGCAGCGAGAATATTTAGTCCTCTCGAAGACGCAGACACTGAATTATTCATTCTTTTAATATAAATAAACTTAGAGTAATGAAATATACATAAAATATATATAACTATTCTATATGGAAATTGCCGTAATATATTCTAGAAAAAGTAAAAGTGAAAATTTTCTACTATACATACATGTATATAACACACACACACACATATATATATATATAAATACATATATATATACATACATATATATGTATATATGCATATATATGTATATATATATATATATATATATATATATATATATGTATATATATATATATATATATATATATATATATATATACTTAGTTCACTCTTTACAAAAGCTGTTATACCATATGTATATAGATATGTACACAGAAACATATATATATATATATATATACTTACATATATTCATATATATATATATACATATATACATATATTCATATATATATATATATACATATATATATATACATATATATATATACATATATATATATATATATATATATATATATATATATATATATATATATACTTACATATATTCATATATATATATATACATATATACATATATTCATATTTGCCTAGATGTAATGACGATGATTACATATCATGAATGATGCGTTCTGCTTTGCCTTGTTTGAATGCATTTACTTTGTGTCCTTTATTTTGTATTTTTTTAAAGTAGTCTTTTCGGTTAGTGGGAGAACACTCGGGGTTTTGCTGATTATTGTTTAAGTTATTTTGTGCAAACATTTTAAAGATCTAGCACAATCCATTTTTGCACATAATACATACTTTACAGACAAATACTCCCAGTATGACTTACAAAGAATGCTCTTTCACATAAAATTCAAGGAAATACAATGAAATGGTTCAGCTACACTTAAAAAATTCCACATCAAAGATATATCAGAATAAAATAAAGTTTTAGAAAATGAAGGCAAAAGTTGGGACAGAAAGAATTGACAAAAGTCTAAACGTTTTTTAAAAAGGACAACGGAATAAAATATAATCCAAGAAAATTCAGTCAAAGACCGAGGTTCCCCTTGACTAAAGTCTACACTTTTTAAAATGACATAGAATAAATTATAGCCTTAAAAGATATAATCAAAGTCAGAGGCTACTTAGCAAATTAAATTTATTCCATCATCTGAAAAAGAACAGAATACAAACTGGCTTTTTACTGAACGGGATTATATTTCCAAGTAATAGAATGCTCTGTTGCCTAAGAGTGACATCAGCAAACACGCGCGTGAGAATTAAATTTGTTACCCTTTCTGGAATAGTCGAAACTATTAAAAAACACATGACAAAGCAGATCGAACGCCTGGATGATTCAGTAATTCTCTGAGATTGTTTCAAAGATTATTGATAGAAAATGCAAGTCAATGATTTTGTTCCTGGGCTTTACGTACTGCAGTTTCAAAACTTGAGGCAATGTTTGCTTTTGTTGAAATGGTGATTAAAGTTGGGAAACTTTAATTTAGTCCTTAATTAGGTAAATTTTTATACATTACATATATAACTTTGTAACAGAATTAGGCACCAAAAGTAAAAGTACAAGTAGATAAAAATTTTTAAATTTAATGTATTAAATGCACTGTTCTAAACATTTATGGGAACAGATTATTTTAAAGGAATTACGCAAATACTTACACTGATAGGTAACACAAAATAAATAATCCGTAACTTAAAGCTTAGCAGAAAACAGAAGAAAATTTCATATGCAAATCAAAGTTCATGACGTCAAAAACTAGAAAAAAATACAAGGGCAGAAATTGGGATGTTGAAGAAACGTCTGTTTCACTGTATTAACTGTGAATTCGATTGCTCAATTTATTTATTTATTTTTTTGAGAAAAAGTGACTTGAAAATGTCTCAACAACGTGATTTACCAGAATATATGGCATGGCGTATTATACGCAGATTTGAATCTGGTCAAACACAACTCTAGAAGTATTGTTGCAAGGCTGTGGAATCGATTCTAAGTTAGACGTAGTCCAGTGCAAGATAGGTCCCGTGCCACTGCAGCAACTGATGTCCGGTATATACTGCTAACAGCTCGGTGAAACAGAACAGACAATGCTACTTAGCTGGAAAGACAGTTGCTCTTAGCAACAGGATAAAGGATGTCCAGCCAAACAGTACGTAATAGGCCGTTCATTAGGGAGGCCTCTATGCACGTAGGACAATAGTTTAAATTCCGTTGACCTCAGGCCTTAGTGAGGCCCAAAAAATATGGGCTAGAACAGGGCTGTCCAACTGCAAAGAGCCCACGGGCCAGAATTCCGGCCACTGATCACCTGGCGGGCCGCAGTTTGGAAAAGTTGAACAATTACCTCTTATACAATAACAATTAATAGTTGAATTATTAATTATAAAACTATGGAACAGAAAGATTATAAAACAATTTGCGATCAAGAGGAAACTTCGGGGACCTTGGCTTGACCAAGAATGGTAGCCTCGGATGCTTCTTGATACCATAAAATTCTTAAATAAATAGGCTGAATAAGAAGTTGGTGGGCAGCACAATTTGTGTTGGCGGGCAGGATACGACCCACTGTCCGCCAGTTGGACAGCCCTGGGATAGAACATCGAGATTGGGAGCAACATGATTGGAGCCAAGTGCTGTTTACAGACTAGTCCTAATTCAGTCTGGTGTGTGACACTCGAAGTGTTTTGGTATGAGGGAAAGGGGCCCTCTAAATAGTCCCACATTCATGAAAGGTTACAATACAGACGAGCTAGCTGGATTGTATGGGGTGGAATTAGCATAGGCGGTACTTTCGGACCTTAATATGCTCGGTATGGACAAACCAAAGGTATGCTGATGAAATCCTGAGACCTCGTGTCGTACCTTACACTGCATCCATTGGAGATTCCTTTGTTTTCCACCATGATAATGCTAGACCGCATACATCTCGTTTTGTGAAGAACATGACAGAAAACTGAAACAATATAGTGTATGCCATGGCCAACGTGCTCTCCTGACCTCAATATAATCGAGCATATTTGGGACATGCTCGGACGACGCATTGCTTCCAGACCAAAGCCTCCTTTTACCCTCATAACTTGGAGATTGCACTTCTTTCAGAGTGCAACTGTATTCCCCAAATTCTTATAAC
The DNA here is from genome assembly GCA_032207245.1 of Pardosa pseudoannulata. Taxonomy (NCBI): domain Eukaryota; kingdom Metazoa; phylum Arthropoda; class Arachnida; order Araneae; family Lycosidae; genus Pardosa; species Pardosa pseudoannulata. Next base: position 60,222,867 of record CM063505.1, on the reverse strand, counting down.
ATCATCGCATTCATGGAAAACAGGTGGGAAGCAGTCTTACCTGTTCGAAGAGACCACACGCCATATTAAAAATCGTGCATCATTTCTAAACAATACTTTTTTGTATCGTTTACATGTAACCAAACTGTTGCCCTAAATCATATTTTCATGTTTTTCCATATTATCAAAGAATTAAAGCTTAATTAAAAAATTGTTTACGTCTTTTTTTTTCTATATTGCGCATTGATACGTGTGTACTATCCATTTTATGCCAGTATGTGGCTGTCTCGAACGGTTTTCTTTACTTCTTTGCTTGTTTCCCTAATTGTTTCGAACAGTAAATATTCTTATGTTTAGAATTGTATAATAAATTTTAATTAATAAAGATAATACAGTATAAAATACTTACATTTCAGTTTACAGTTATAACGAATTAAATTGATAAAAGAACTTGAATTTTTTTATTTGAAATTCCATTTGAATATTTAAAAGGGCAAACTTTCCAAGAAAATATGCGAGTGAAATAAATAAGATAAACTATTTCTGATTATACGTAAATGTAAATCATATCTAAAACGTCATTAGAGATTGTCTATGGAAGCGAGAAACATCTGTTTCACGAATTACATTTTTCACATTTATGCACAATTAACATCGATTTTTACCTTTATTCTGTTTGAATTTATGAATATTTACTTTAGATATTTTAAGTAAGAAATAACAGTAGTAAATGATAATGACATATTAATGCCCAAAAACTAAAATAATTTTCTGATTAAAATGAGATCAGGGTTGATATCACAATGCGGATAGTAGATAAATGAGTTTAATCCAAATAAACAATATTGTATAGAGGGGTGGCAATTAAAAGGCCTGATGTTAATGAAAAGGAGATCAGGGTTGAAATTCCAATGCGGATAGTAGATAAGTGAGTTTAATCCAAATAAACAGTATTGTATAGAGGAGTGGCAATTAAAAGACCTGATGTTGATGGAAATGAGATCAGGGTTGAAATCCCAATGCGGATAGTGGATAGGTGAGTTTAATCCAAATAAACAATATTGTATAGAGGGCTGGCAATTAAAAGACCTGATGTTGATGAAAATGAGATCAGGGTTGAAATCACAATGACGATAGTAGATAAGTGTGTTTAATCCAAATAAACCATATTGTATAGAGGGGTGGCAATTAAAACACCTGATGTTGATGAAAATGAGATCAGGTTTGAAATCCCAATGCAGATAGTAGATAAGTGAGTTTAATCCAAATAAACAATATTATATAGAGGGGTGACAATTAAAAGACCTGATGTTGGCAATACATGACTTCTTAGTGCACCTATTAAATTATAAGCTTTTTATTATGATTATATGATGTGCTATTAGAATTCTTTGTTACACATTCCCTTTAAGTATCAAAGTTAAAATAATTTCACTAGGCAACAGTGTTATACGAGCATGAATTATGCTATTTGGCAGTCACTAGCAGCTTTAATATCAGCAATATTGAATTTTTCTTCGTGTATAATGCGAATTAAAGTCAAAAAGAAAGGTGCGCAGATGTATGTTACCACAGTCCTAAATACAAACTTTCAACATTCTACCGCTAATTGTTTTTGAGTTCTATGAGAAACATACGTATACAGTTCAGTTAACTAGTTAAAATGTATTCAAGGATGGTCAAAATGGATAATTTCTTATGAAATCTGAAAACTGAAATTTTTCACAGATACGATATTTCTATCACTTAATCCCCTATATAATAATAGCCTAAGTTATCTGTCCGTCTGTTCTCGAATTTATGAAGCGGTTAGACCTGGAATGGATAGAAACATCCATATTGAATTTTTGATGATTCAGGCTTAGCAACGTTCAAAATCCACTCCTTCTCCCTTTTCTAGCATTTAATGCCATCATTTCAAACACTATTTTCCTTGGTTAACAGCAGGTTATTAAATTTATCAATTTATCACATAATAAATAGGTAAAAATAATATTTTTTCTAGCATTATGACGTCATTCCTTTAGCCATCTCATTTAATCATTTCTTATTTTAAATTATTTAAATATCATCTGAATTATTTTCATAGTTTTATCATTGAACTTAGATACTACGTAAATACTTTTCTTTTATATTTGGCTTAAATAACAGATTAGGTACATATGTGATAATTTTAATAATGGATTTTTTTTTGTTGCAATGAAAATTTTATCATATTCATAATATTTAAAACATATTCTATCTACCTCCAGGGATTAATGGAAATGATAGTTTCATTCCTTTACTACCATTAGTTACTGGAGCTAAGAAAACTTTAAATTATCTTTCTAAATCAATTCAATGTGATTGTAAACTTCATTCACAGTATAGGAAGACTTTAGAGGAGTATGGAGATAAACAAATTATTGAGCATGTACCAGATAATTCTCAACCAAAAACAAACCATTTTTTACCTGCCTTATAGGGTACTTTATAATTTTGAAAAATTAAAAATTTTGCTGATTCCGTCATATGACGGGCTATATGCTAGTACAAGAAAATAAATGAGAAGATCTGGTTTTTAATAAACATTTTTTCATGATGAAAAAGATATTTTTCTTTCTTTAAAGTTTTGGGACAAAACAAATTAGTGTCTTCAAAGTTAGTTTAATTATAGCAAACAAAAAAATTATTAGAGGAGAAAACTACAATTAGTGAAAAGGACCTTGAAGTATGAAAACAGTTAAAAAGAGTTTTGAAAGTTTATTTCTGTTTTTACATACGGTTTTGAAATTTGATGCAAGAAAGATAATTCCTTTAAATCTAAGTTACCCAAGAAGTTTTACCCAATAGAGTTGAACCTTTTGTTATAGAAGTTTCCTGTCTTAGAATTTTTCCTTCTTACTTATTAAGATTTAGAATTATGACTAAGAAAATCCTTTAATGAATAGCATATCCTTTTTTGAAAGAATAGATAAAATCTATCAGTATGTATGTATGTGTATGCAAATGTTTCACAAAGAATATTTTTTTCAAATTTACTTTTAACAGCCTTTAAACTTACATTTTCATCTTGATTAACCCTTCTTTGTAGGAGGACGAAAATTTCCATTATAATATTTAGAATTTTATATATTAATACTAGAACTTTTTAAAACATTTTTCCTTTAATCTAGAACATGATTATATCTCTCTGGTCTATTTCAGAAACAAAAATGATGAAGAAAAAGGGGTATGATATAATATACTAAACAATAGGATCTCAATAGGATAATACACCAATCAATAGGAAAGGATGATGGAAATTTCCATCATAACATTTAGTATATTATATATTGATACTAGAACTTTTTAAAACATTTTTCCTTTAATCTAGAACATGAATTATATCTCCCTGATCTATTTCAGAAAAAAATGATGAAGAAAAAGGGGTATGATATAATATACTAAACAATAGGATCTCAATAGGATAATATACCAATCAATAGGAAAGGATGATGGAAATTTCCATCATAACATTTAGTATATTATATATTGATACTAGAACTTTTTAAAACATTTTTCCTTTAATCTAGAACATGAATTATATCTCCCTGATCTATTTCAGAAAAAAATGATGAAGAAAAAGGGGTATGACATAACATACTAAACAATAGGATGGAAATTTCCTTCATCGTGCAAAAAGGGTGAATTTTAAAATTATATTATATTGACATTTGTCTGACTGCGACATTATTAAGTATATAAAAATGCATCAAATCAAATTAAGTTATTTTGTAACTAATAAGAATCACTCAGAACTCTGTACACACATTTTAAAATCAGTTTGAAAACTTTCTAAGTCTGCCAGAATGAATGTATATACAAGGGCTGGAACTTTAATAGTGGCAACTATTTATTTCCATTGAATGCAAAAGTGATTTATGTCATCATGTTTAACAGCCCTTCAATATAGTCGCCCTTCAATATAGTCTAGCATTGCGTAGCAACCGTTTCGAACGATGTGGAAGTTTCAGAACACCTGTATCAGAGCTTGTTCTGTTGATAGTTCGAATACACTGGTCTATTGCTGCAATAATCTCTGGAACAGTTGAGAAGAGAATACCACGAAGTGGTTCCTTCATCTTAGAAATTAAGACAAAATCTCAAGGGCGAGAGAGTATGATCTGGTGAGTATGGTGGATGATAAAGCACTGAACAGTCCCATCGATCGAACAAATCAGTTACAGCTTGCACTGGTCTATTGCTGCAATAATCTCTGGAACAGTTGAGAAGAGAATACCACGAAGTATTTCCTTCATCTTAGAAATTAAGACAAAATCTCAAGGGCGAGAGAGTATGATTTCTATCAGTTTCAACTAAATAAGTAGCACCATCCATCAAAAGTAATGCACTTTAATGATTTTTCTTTATTCTAAAAGCATCACAAATGTTAAATGTACTATTTACTAGAGTATATGTCGATAAGGTAGTGTGTTAACATTAATGCCATTTATACAGATGAGTTAGATTAAAAGTAATGAATGCATGCTCTCATTTTCGTTATTGCAATAGTAAATATATCAAACAAAAAACTTTTGTAGCTTGTGATCCCATTATGATCCGAACATGAAACTTTGAGGATTAATTAACAATAATATGAGCAATTTTTGAGATTTTTTTCAAAATTTTAAAAACTTGGCTTTTTGAGAAATTGAAATTTTAAATTTTAATTTAAATTTAAATTTTTAAAAAAATTTTCAAGTCATCATGTAATGTATATCATATGAAAGCCCATTAAAAAGGTTTAAAATAACACCTTGCACATATCTCTAGCTTAATTAGGTGAGTAGCAAGTGTAATTCAAAGGTATGCCGATAGTGTACGTTTTAGACAAATCTGGCAACTTTAAAGCCTTATAACCCCCAAACCAATTATTATTTGAACATAAGATTTGGGGATTTTCTTTATTACCATGAAGTCACTTACTATACCAAATTTAATCAAAATCGGAGGGGGTCAGGTAGAAACCTTGTGTTGATTTGGTATGGAATTTTACCCTGAAGGCTTTTACCTATCTTGCTACAGTACTGTAAGGCAATGCTGATTTCCCGCAAGCCCCTTGAATCCCTAGATGACATTGTTGTGCTCTACGGCCCTTGGCACATTGAATTTTTATCCAACTTCATTGTTCTTGTTTTGAAAGCATCCACACAACACTTTAGATCGTAAGCTGATATAAGAATGAGTTCTTCGCGTTACAACGTATGCGCATGACGTAAGAAGGACGATTCTTTTTGATAAGAAGTAAGGTAGGTATGTAGCTCACATGTGGTATACGCGATATTCATTTGTTTTGTTGCGTACTGTTCTTATTTACCCACTGACTGCTCATCCCGCGATTTCCACGAGCAACTCAAATTTAGCAAAATTTGCTCATTTGTCGATTTTTATGGGTATGTATGTTTCTTACTTTCTTGAAGAGCGAATCACAGTATTAGACCTTTAATTATTTAATAAATAGAATTATATGAATAGAACAAACGTTAATATTAGTTAATAGAACTATAGTTAGACTATGTAATAAATAGAAATAAATTGTAATTCAATTGAAATCTATCTAAAAAAATTGAAATAACATAAGAAATTGTTTTTTTTCTGACAGCTTAGTTTCTCATTATAAAAATCTGTATAAAAATTTGTTTTCTAGAAAGAAAAAGGAATAATTCAATTCTCCAATATATATAAATTTAAACTATGCAAAAATTACACAATTTTTGAACAATTGGGGTCCACAAATTGAGCAGTCAGAGGGTTAAACGTCCACTATTAAAATTTCAACCCTCGTTTATGGATGTAGGTGTATATATATACATATATATATATATATATATACATGTTTATATATAACATGTATATATATATATATATATATATATATATATATATATATATATATTATTTGTAAAAAACATGTATATATATATATATATATATATATATATATATATACATGTTTTTTACAAATAATAACAAACGTACTTTTAAAAGCTTTTGAACTTGCATTTATATATCTGATTAACCTTAGAAACGTATTTTGAAATTTCTCTGATTTTTTTAGACATGATTAAATTGTATATATAAATACATTAAAAAAAAAAGCGATTTTTTTTAGCTCAACAGAAAGCCTTAAGAACTCTTCTTATGTTCCTTATGCATAAAGTTTTAAAACTGTTTAGAAAGTTTCTAATTCTGTCTGAATGTATATATGCATGAAGGTATGTAAATATAAATGTTTTACAAAGAATAAAACTGACTTTAAAAAATCTTTATACTTAACATATAGTATACATATATTTTAAGCATAACATATATTTTCTTTATACTTACATTTATATGCCTGATTAACCTTAGAAAATTATATATTTTGTCTGATTTTTTAAGTTTAAATATGTTTAAATTGCAGGTTTTTATGTATGTTTAAATTGCGTAAATAATTTGTATACAAATTACAATAAGATATTTCTTTTTAAATTTTAAAAGAAAGCCTTAGAAAGAAATTTATGCTTCATATACACACATTTTTTAAACTTTCTATTGCGAAGAAATTTTGTAAATATATAAAGTATAATAAAAGACTAAGACCTTAAGTTATTTAGGAGGAATTTGTATAGTTAGTTATCATTCCTTTTGACAAAATTTGCAACAAATTGTGCAAATTTTGTCAAAATGAAAGATAACCAATAATGATACAAATTTAATTTAAAAAAATATTTCATTATTTTGTATATAATGCGAACAATTTTAGTATTTCAGCCTTGAAGTTTATCTTATATCAACTCTAAAATGTTTGGTTCTTTCCATGATTTTAAGGTATCGAAATAGGTTAAAATATCTGTTTTCTCCCGAAGTTAAAAAATATGCTTCATTTCTTTATAGTTAAAGTATTTATTCTTCCTCATACCTATTTGATCCCGTTTCTATATTAATTTGAAGTAGATATTAAATACTTAGACTGTTCGACCAGAAATGACCAATTAAATCACCAGAAGTGGACATTTGAATGGCCAGAATACGCATACAGTTAGAATTTTATTTGAGAATATACTTTCAGTAAGCTTTCAATAATGCATTTTAAGTCATAATAATGAAAAAATTTGTTTAGCAACACTAAATTACGTTATATATTAATTTATAGAATAATCTTATTGAGTAAATTATGATTTAGGAACATTTTTCTGATTTGTAATTTTCTGAGTAAATTGTTTATTTCAATTGTTATTATCCCAATTATTTAATTTTTGTATGTATACTTTATGTATACATTTTTTGAGAGAACTAACTAAGAGATTTGAAGTTGCAATAGTATTTTCTGCTATATGGTCCATTTTTTCAAGCCTTTGTAAATATACCATTGTAAATATGACGAGTTTCTTATGGTAACTATTTGATTCAGTCAAAAATTTCAGCCGTATCCCAGTTCGGGGTGCCGGCCGAACCAAGTTCATTGGGTACGCCAAGCGTGGGCGTTGTCGCCAAATTCTAGATCCCAGTTTTCTGGCAAACCTTACTCTATTTTTTATTTTCTATTTCTTTTTTTAAATTGCTATTCATCTTAACAAAATTTCAAAACTTTTTTAATTTAAAATATGCTTTGATATTGAGTACAAGCTTAATACAAAACGAAGAACAAATTGTAAACATCACTTGGCGACAATTTGGCGATCACTTGTACAAAAATAGAGCCAAAAATATAACGGCCGGCCACCGGAACCGGGATTCTACTAAAATTTCTATTTATTGGTATGCGAAACGATGGTCGAATGGTAGAACTGATCTTCGGTACCGGAGTTTGAGGGTTCGAATCCCGCTGTTGTCGTGAATATCGTTTCGCATTTGCTTTAAGCAGTAGGTTTCGGTCTCATTAACTTTAGTGAGCAAAACAGTAGACTGTAGCGAACTAAACAAAACTACTTATGTACTAATACTTGGTATAGATGTAAGACAATAGACTATTTTCTGGACCAGGTATAGACAAATTGCGCCCTCTAGTAAAATTTTCCAATCCACAAAATTCACAATTAAGACAAATATCGTACTTTTTTTATGGTAATTTTAGATTATTATTATTATTTTTTAAAAAATATTTAAGCACAATTATATATTTTTAATTGTTTTACTCTTACTACAATAATGATAATAAAAAACTATAATAATAATAATAACAAATAATAATAACAATCACAAGAAACCATAATAATAACATTAATAATAATTATTAATAATAATAATCACAATAAACCATAATAATAATGATAATAGTAAGGAAAAATAATAATCACAAGAAACCAAAATAATAATAATAATAATAATAATAATAATAAATAATAATAATAATAATAATAATAATAATAATAATAATAATAATAATAATAATAATAGTCTATAATAATAAATTGTAATAAGAAACATGCACTGTTTTTAATTTTTACCTTTCTTTCGATATATATCTATGTCTATACATGTAATGTGGCCTATCGTAATAAAATTCATTTTTAATGTGGAAATCTAAGTCTTGGATTTGCCAGGTCTACTCTAGACATATAATTTGTTTTACCATGGAAGTAATTTTATTTGAATTACTTTTCTCCACCTTAATCTGAAATTTATACAATTTTTTTTATAAAATTTATAATTTTTGAAAACTGTTTAACACTTTTATATTTCTATAATCTGTAGTGAAATTACGTAATAAAAACCATTACAGTACTTGTATTATGTATTTTATTAAAATGATGATCTAAACGCGTTGATACCTTAAGTGAAACGATAATATGCAGTTAAGTTGAACTTTGTGTATAGCTGTTATGGCAAGAAAAATATTCATCTCCGAGAAAAAAAATAAAACTTGTAAAACAAATGATGTTGCTATTCCAACGCTTTACATGTCTAAAAACTGCAAACCGATAAATCCCTTTATGCGGAGATATAAATCTGTAAAATGGAAGGGATTTCTATAAAAAAGTATTTTGATTTCCTTATTCGTTTTCTTAACAGGTTCTTGCCCCCTTTCAGCCGTATTGTGAACTCGGGTTGTCATAAAAGAGACGTATTTACTTTATTGCAAATAGCCTGAGATTTAGGAGATACGTTACGTTTATTTCCTCTTGAGTTATATTTCTCAGGATGTAGAGTTCTTTTCTTAGATTTGCGAAGCATTCAATATAAGGCAAATGAATTCAACTAGATACAGTTGGTAAAAGTAAATACATGTGTTTAGAAATTTTGTATCGCTCAAACTAATACACACTATAAAGATGTCAATGTACTGAAATATATTTCTCAGAAAATATAGTTTTGTTGCTTCAGAGAAGTAGCTGTTGCTTCTTAAGAAAAGATATTTATAGCAAGTAGCACAATGAAGAATTGGGGCAAAGTTTGTGGAAGTTCTCCGAGTAGTTTTAAAATTTTGTTTTCGTGTTTATGACCCTAGTTTATTGAAGTTAATCTTAAGATTAACACGAATCCTGGGTATGAGGCAAAAGAAAGCAGATACTACTTCTCAGGTTTATAAAAGAAACCGTAATAATAAGAATTAATAATAATAATAATAGTAATCACAAGAAATAATAATAATAATAATGATAATAATAATAATAATAATAATAACAATAATAATAATAATAATCTATAATAATAAACTATAATAACAAACATGCACTGCTTTTAATTTTTATCTTTCTCTCTCTCTACACACACACACATATACATATATATATATATATATATATATATACATATATATTATATATATATATATATATATATATATATATATATATATATATATATATATATATATATATATATATATATATATATATATATATATAATATATATATATATATATATATATATATATATATATATGTCTATACGTGTAATCTGGCCATCGTAATAAAATGCATTTTTAATGCGGAAATCTAAGTCTTGGATTTGCCAGGTCTACTCTAGACATATAATTTGTTTTACCATGGAAGTAATTTTATTTGAATTACTTTTCTCCACCTTAATCTGAAATTTATATTTTTGGAAACTGCTTAGCACTTTAATATTTTTATAAACTGTAGTGAAATTAAGTAATTAAAAACTATTACAGTACTTGTATCCTGTATTTTATTAAAAAAATTATCTAAAGGCGTTGATACTCTAAGTGAAACGATAATATGCAGTTAAGTTGAATTTTGTGTATAGCTGTTATTATAAGAAGAAAAATATTCATCTCCGAGAAAAAAATAAAACTCGTAAAACAAATGATGTTGCTATCATAGCTCCTCACATGTCTAAAAACAGCAAACCGATAAATCCCTTTATTCGGAGATATAAATGTGTAAAATGGAAGGGATTTCTATAAAAAAGTATTTTGATTTCCTTATTCGTTTTCTTAACAGGTTCTTGCCCCCTTTCAGCCGTATTGTGAACTCGGGTTGTCATAAAAGAGACGTATTTACTTTATTGCAAATAGCCTGAGATTTAGGAGGTACGCTACGTTTATTTCCTCTTGAGTTGTATTTCTCAGGATGTACAATTCTTTTCTTAGATTTGCGAAGCATTCAATGTCAGGCAAATGAATTCAACTAGATACAGTTGGTAAAAGCAAATACATCTGTTTAGAAATTTTGTATCTCTCAAACTAATACACACTATAAAGATGTCAATGTGCGGAAATATATTTCTAGGAAAATATAGTTTTGTTGCTTCAGAGAAGTAGTTGTTGCTTCTTAAGAAGTGATATTTATAGCAAGTAGCACGATGAGGAATTGGGGCAAAGTTTGTGGAAGTTCTCCGAGGAGTTTTAAAATTTTGTTTTCGTGTTTATGACCCTACTTTATTGAAGTTAATCTTAAGATTAACACGAATCCTGGGTATGAAGGCAAAAGAAAGCAGATACTACTTCCCAGGTTTGTAAAAGAAACCGTAATAATAACAATTAATAATAATAAAATTAATCGAAAGAAACCATAAAAATAATGATAATAGTAAGTAATAATAATAATCACAAGAAATAATAATAATAATAATAATCTACGACAATAAACTATAATATAACAAACATGAACATGCACTTTTTAATTTTTACCTTTCTCTCTCTCTATATATATATCAATATCTAAACATGTAATGTGGCCCGTATTAATAAAATGCATTTTTAATGCGGAAATCTAAGTCTTGGATTTGCCAGGTCTACTCTAGACATATAATTTGTTTTACCATATCAGTAATATTATTGGAATTACTTTTCTCCAGCCTAACAGGAAATTTATAATTTTTGGAAACTGTTTAGCACTTTAATATTTTTATATTCTGTAGTGAAAGTAAGTAATAAAAACTGTTACAGTACTTGTATTATGTATTTTATTAAAAAAATTATCTAAAGGCGTTGATACTCTAAGTGAAACGATAATATGCAGTTAAGTTGAATTTTGTGTATAGCTGTTATTATAAGAAGAAAAATATTCATCTCCGAGAAAAAAATAAAACTCGTAAAACAAATGATGTTGCTATCATAGCTCCTCACATGTCTAAAAACAGCAAACCGATAAATCCCTTTATTCGGAGATATAAATGTGTAAAATGGAAGGTATTTATAAAAAAGTATTTTGATTTCCTTATTCGTTTTCTTAACAGGTTCTTGCCCCCTTTCAGCCGTATTGTGAACTCGGGTTGTCATAAAAGAGACGTATTTACTTTATTGCAAATAGCCTGAGATTTAGGAGATACGTTACGTTTATTTCCTCTTGAGTTATATTTCTCAGGATGTAGAGTTCTTTTCTTAGATTTGTGAAGCATTCAATGTAAGGCAAATGAATTCAACTAGATACAGTTGGTAAAAGTAAATACATCTGTTTAAAAAACTTGTATCTCTCAAAATAACTCACACTATAGAGATGTCAATGCACGGAAATATATTTCTATGAAAATATAGTTTTGTTGCTTCAGAGAAGTAGCTGTTGCTTCTTAAGAAACGATATTTATAGCAAGTAGCACAATGAAGAATTGGAACAAAGTTTTTAGAGGAGTTTTTAAATTTTGTTGCCGCGTTTATGACCCTAGTTTATTAATCTTAAGATTATCACGAATCCTGGGTATGAAGGCAAAAGAAAGCAGATACTACTTCCCAGGTTTGTAAAAGAAACCGTAATAATAACAATTAATAATAATAAAATTAATCGAAAGAAACCATAAAAATAATGATAATAGTAAGTAATAATAATAATCACAAGAAATAATAATAATAATAAACTATAATAATAATAATAATTTATAGCAATAAACTATAATAAGAAACATGCGCTGTTTTTAATTTTTACCTTTCTCTGTATACCTATGTCTATACATGTAATGTGGCCCGTCTTAATAAAATGCATTTTTATTGCGTAAATATAAGTCTTGGTTTTGTCAGATCTACTATAGGCATATGATTTATTTTTTCATGGCAGTAATATTATTGGAATTACTTTTCTCCAGCCTAACAGGAAATTTATAATTTTTGGAAACTGTTTAGCACTTTAATATTTTTATATTCTGTAGTGAAAGTAAGTAATAAAAACTGTTACAGTACTTGTATTATGTATTTTATTAAAAAAATTATCTAAAGGCGTTGATACTCTAAGTGAAACGATAATATGCAGTTAAGTTGAATTTTGTGTATAGCTGTTATTATAAGAAGAAAAATATTCATCTCCGAGAAAAAAATAAAACTCGTAAAACAAATGATGTTGCTATCATAGCTCCTTACATGTCTAAAAACAGCAAACCGATAAATCCCTTTATTCGGAGATATAAATGTGTAAAATGGAAGGGATTTTTATAAAAAAGTATTTTGATTTCCTTATTCGTTTTCTTAACAGGTTCTTGCTCTCTTTCAGCCGTATTTTGAACTCAGGTTATCCTAAAGAAGGTGTATTTATTTTATTTCAAATAGCCTGAAATTTAGGAGGTACGCTACGTTTATTTCCTCTTGAGTTATATTTCTCAGGATGTAGAGTTCTTTTCTTAGATTTGCGAAGCATTCAATGTAAGGCAAATGAATTCAACTCGATACAGTGGGTAAAAATAAATACATCTGTTTAGAAAATGTGTATCTCTCAAACTAATACACACTATAGAGGTGTCAATGTACGGAAATATATTTCTATGAAAATATAGTTTTGTTGCTTCAGAGAAGTAGTTGTTGCTCCTTTAGAAATGATATTTATAGCAAGCAGAACAATGGAGAATTGGGACGAAGTTTGTGGAAGTTTTCCTAAGAGTTTTTAAATTTTGTTGCCTAAATTTCAAATTTAGTTTATTGAAGTTAATCTTAAGATTATCACGAATCCTGGGTAAGAGGCGAAAGAAAACAGATTCCACTCTCTAGGTTTGTAAAAGTTTCATGGGTTGTTAAAAATTATGATGCCATATTTTAGACCCCAGTGAAATAAAAATATGCTAAAAACTCTCATGAATCGTAGATAGTGGGGAAAGAACGGGTGTTTCTTCTCTCCAGAAGATCGTGCAAGTTTGCTCATATGTTTTTGTAAATATCGTTGCGGAGTTTATGACTCAAAGTCGGGGTGATTTGAGTCAGGGTTATAGTGTGGGTAAAGAATGGGAGTTTTTTTCTCTCCTTAAGATTGTGGAAGTTTGCTCATATATTTTGTAAATATAGTTGTTATGTTTATGACTCAAAGTCGGGGTGAATGAGTAGGGTTATAGTGTGGGTAAAGAATGGGAGTTTTTTTCTCTCCTTAAGATTGTGGAAGTTTGCTCATATATTTTGTAAATATAGTTGTTATGTTTATGACTCAAAGTCGGGGTGATTTGAGTCAGGGTTATAGTGTGGGTAAAGAATAGGAGTTTTTTTCTCTCCTTAAGATTGTGGAAGTTTGCTCATATGTTTTGTAAATATAGTTGTTATGTTTATGACTCAAAGTCGGGGTGATTTGAGTCAGGGTTATAGTGTGGGTAAAGAATGGGAGTTTTTTTCTCTCCTTAAGATTGTAATAGTTTGCTCATATGTTTTTGGAAATATCGTTGCGGTGTTTATGACTCAAAGTCGGGGTGATTTGAGTCAGGGTTATAGTGTGGGTAAAGAACGGGAGTTTTTTTCTCTCCTTAAGATTGTGGAAGTTTGCTCATATGTTTTGTAAATATCGTTGTTATGTTTATGACTCAAAGTCGGGGTGAATTTGAATCAGGGTCATAGTGTGAGTCATAGTGTGGGTCATAGTGTGGGTCATAGTCGGGGTCATAGTGTTGTGTTTTTGACTGAAAAATGGTCTAAATATAAATCATAACAAAAATCATTGTAAATATTCACTTTAAATATAGAAAATAGTTACAAGAGCACAACTCCTATTCTCCAGAAATTTGAGGAAATTTCTCACTCTCTGTTTGCCATGTTTTTGGCTTTACAATGCTAAATTCATACTAAAAATTTTCCTAAAGCATCAATAGGACAAACAAAATCAGAAACCCCCTACAAAAAACAAATATCAATCGTGTATCCCACAAATACAAAGTGACCTTTAACACTTTGAGTGCGGGCAACGTATTTTGCAGTCTGTCACTAGAGCGGGGTTCACGTAAAAATACGTATTTAGTAGATTTGTAGTGGATACTCGCTAACCACCCCAAATCTACTAAGTACATATAATTATATGTATGTGTGACATTATATGCGTGTTGTTTGCGTTGCTATTCAACGCTTTGTATTTTTTCTTTCCATAAGTTATGACTGTCGAGTAACTCGGTCTTTTGTTGCGTTATTTCGTCTTTAATCGAATTCCTGGTTCCAAAACGTACAAGTCGCGTTTTATCGATTTGTAGCTTGGTTTTTTATTGTTGAATACAAAATGGATAAAATGAGCCGTTGTGACAAAGATAGTGATGAAGAAATATGCGTTGACAGATTATCGGACTTTAATTTTAAAAATAATTTATTTTTGTGATTCCGTAAAGATATTGTTTTTTTATTGTTAAATAACCATACAGTATATATTAAAGTGTAAAATGAAAAAAGTTTCGTTCATAAAAACAAAGTAAGTTTCGATTTACTGCGATTTTTCTGAATAATTAGACTTTTGTTCGATTCACCAAAAAACGCTCGCTGCACGCTTAAGTTGGCGGTGAAGTATACACCGCATGCCAAGTGTTAATACAGGGCTCTTCATAACTTCCTGAGGGTTTCAAAACGCAGAATAAGGAAAAACGGACAGATTTTGTTCTACTGACAACGTGGGTACCTCTGGAGTAGCGGCAAATGAAACAGCTCCTAAACAGCACAATAATTTTAATCATTTCTAACTGTGGGAATTTCCTTTAGCTTTTATAGCCCCTGTTATTTGAAAACCATCTTAATTGAAAATTGACTTGATAACACGGGTACAAAAGAGGCAACTCTAAAACAACATAATAATTTTAATTAGCATATAGCGCATCATATGACGGGATCAGTAAAATTTTTAATTTTCTAGAATTGTAATGTACCCTATAAGGCAGGTAAAAAAAATGGTTTGTTTTTTGGCTGAAAATTACTTGTTTATATTTATTGACCACATGTTAGTTACCACCATTAATTTATCTTGTCATATTACGGGATAGAATGGACAGCAGAGGTTTTAATATTGACAGGAATTATTTGGCGGTATGTATGAATGATGTCCAAAATATAGCGAATGGATCGCAAACCTTGTGGTGATGTATAAAAAAAAACGTACAAACGAACAAACTTCTAAATTTTTAAAGATATATAACTTAAACGCTATATATTTATTAGTCCGTGGAATAGACTCCTAGACTTTGTTGTTAATACCGGTGATAAAATTTTCATTGAAACAAAAAATAATCCATGATTAACTTTAAAATTATCACATATGTAACTAATCTATTATTTAAGGCAAATATAAAAATTTTTTTTATGTAATATACAAGTTCGGGGATAAAACGTATGAAAATAATGCATACGGTATTTAAATAATTTAAAATAAGAAATGATTAAATGAGATGGTTAAAGGAATGACGTCATAATGATAGGAAAAATATTATTTTTTAGGACCAGTCTCATCAAAGTCGTTAAACGGCTAACCGCGATTAATCTCTGTTTAAACGGAGAATTGTGTCCTATCATCGGTTGACGCCATGTGTTAATAAGGCGATTTCACGCAGTAGGGTACATCTCAACTTATAACAATTCTAACTCTTGTTTAAGACGGAAGGGCAGCTTACTGATTGCCTATTGGCTGTCGTAAACTTTCAAAAGAATGGGAAGGGCATTACAGTAGTTCGTGACGTTGCATGAAATTACTCTATAGTGGTTAGCCGTTAAACGACTTTGGTGAGACTGGACCTTACCTATTCATTATGTAATAAATTGATAAATTTTATCTCCTACACTTAACCGGGGACAATAGAACTTGAAATAATGGCATTAAACCATCAAAAAAAAGGGGGGGGGAAAGGAGGGATTTCGAACGCTCTGAAACTTGCTTTGAATTTTGCTAACCCTAACTCATCAAAAATCCAATAAGGCAATTTTTCTCAACGTCACGAACTACTATAATGCCCTTCCCATTCATTTTAATGTTTACAACAGCCAATAGACAAACAATAAATTGCCCTTCCGTTTGAAACTAAAGCCAGTATTGTCATAATTTGAAAATTTGCCCTACAGCGTGAAATCGCTTTATATGGATGGTTCTATTCATTCCAGGTCCAGCCGCTTTATAAATTCGAGGACAGACGAACAGTAACTTAAGCTATTATTATATAGGGAATTATTTCTATGTGTAAGGAATTCTTTCAGTTTCTGTGCCAATGTTAATTGAAAACTTTGTTAATTGAAAACTGACTTGATAGCATAAGTATCTGTTGAGTAGCTA
Source organism: Pardosa pseudoannulata (assembly GCA_032207245.1). NCBI lineage: Eukaryota > Metazoa > Arthropoda > Arachnida > Araneae > Lycosidae > Pardosa > Pardosa pseudoannulata. The sequence continues at coordinate 60,206,007 of CM063505.1, read as the reverse complement.
CCATTTTTATCTGAACATGATTCCCGTATACAAGGAAATGCTTTTGAAAACTTGCGATCTTTAACTATTCCGTCATGCTATATACTTAGTCAACCTAATCCATATAAGTATCCTTAGTCCATATAAGTATAACCTTATATGGATGGTTCTATTCATTCCAGGTCCAGCCGCTTTATAAATTCGAGGACAGACGGACAGTAGCTTAAGCTATTATTATATAGGGAATTATTCCTATGTGTGAGGAATTCTTTCAGTTTTTGTGCCAATGTTAATTGAAAACTTTGTTCATTGAAAACTGACCTAATAGCATAAGTATCTGTTGAGTAGTTACCATTTTTATCTGAACATGATTCGCGTATACAAGGAAATGTTTTTGAAAACTTGCGATCGTTAACTCTTCTTTCATGCTATGTACTTAGTCATCTCAGGAACATATTTATTTTTTAATTGCACCTACCTAACTCAAACAACCACATTCAGCTTCGCTACTTCAATTAAGAGGAATAATAAGTTTTATCCCCATTTGAGTGAAGACAGAAATATTGTAAAAATAAGTTATATTGTAAAGTTATAAATAAATGTCTTAAGTAAACGTTTTTGATTTATAGAGACAGATATGTGAACTTGCCGTAATTCTTCTCATTCAAAAACACATATACAGAGTCAAAACAAATATAAACGTGCACGCTCACAAAGACACATTTTAATGTTCCAAATTCTTTTATTTGACTATTATTTGCTTAAACAATTTTTAGAGAGCGACAACAAAAGTTATTTATATAGTACCGTATGTAGGAAAAAAATAGATAAGGTACGTGCAAACAATAAATTCCATGCATTAAAAATGATTTTATACTCTAGATACCCATAAAAATGCCACAAATGATTGTAAGAATTCCTACAGATAAATAACTGCTGTATTCTTCAAAGAGTTTAAAAAGAAAAATTACAGTAAACAATGAACTTATGTTGCAGATAAATCATTCGAAATATCCTGAGTCAGTTTTATTGGGACAGTAAATCGATGGCAGTGAGTTTAAATGCTTTAAAATATTACTGTAAATAAAAATAATGCAATTGCTTCCTCTAAATAGAAGTGACATATGAAACCCTAAATCAGTTATTTTGATAACGAGTTGAGTGTTATTCGAATTATTTGCAGCCGTGTGCTGTGAACCGAAACAGGAATATCTAAAATATCGTCTTAAAAAACTCCTCGGCGCAACAGCCCCCAGAGAGTCAGGGCCTACGGGGCCAATCGTGACACAGGACCCTGAGGTGCGAAGCATATGTTCCGGTTAGGTGGTCAATCTTACGCAGAACCCCCAGTGTTTAGTTCCCAAGCACGCTTGGTCCTCAGTTCATCTACCCACTGAAGGAATGAAAGGCTGAGTTGACCTTGCCCAGCCCGGGGATCGAACCTCGGACGTGTCGTGGGAAAACGAAGCGCCACCCCAACGCCACTGGGCTCTTAACACTATCTTTCATCAGGCCTTTTATAGACTTCTTATCTATGTGATGCAACGCTCATTTATGTTTCTAATTTTGTAAGGCATCTGGACCCACGACCTATGTTTCGCAGATATACACCCTTCAAGATATCTGCAAAATCTCCTCCTTTGACCATTTCTACCATACGTTCTTTAGGGAATTAGGAGCAGGCCGGCTAAAGGGGGCTGATAAAGTTTTTCTCGGATGTGTCGCTTGTTTATCTTGCAGGGCAGCAGAGCATCTTAAAGGAGGATTTCCCTTTTCTAAAGGGATCAAGTTTACAGAAGCTGACCCCCCGAAGAAGGGAGAGAGGATCTGCCGGCAGTTGAGTTCGAGGAGTCGACATAGAGCCTGCGACCTGAGACATCTTTCTGTTTTGCAGTGAGAGTATTTTAGTTTGGATATGGAACGCTCGGCCATCTGATCTGGTTAAGACAGGCTCCTAGACTCAGAACTATGTTATTTTGTTTTACTTTAATTTTCGTCAATTTTGTAAATAAATTTGTGTTGTCCCTCTAAGCTTTGGATGAATTATTTTGGTTATGCATCCCAACGACGGTCTACGAACATACCTGTCCCAGTAAAGTAGACGGGCAGATCACACGCTAGCATAGTGCCCCAGAATGGGGTGCGCCTTACAAATTTTAAAATAAAATACATCCCAATAGAATTTTGGAACTGCACAAATATTCTATTTTGAATTTTGAATACTTATTATTCTTGGGATTTCAAAAATTGATCTGATTAAATTTCTGGTAAAAATTTCTGATCTGGTTAAGACAGGCTCCTAGACTAAGAACTATGTTAATTTGTTTTACTTCAATTTTCGTCAATTTTGTAAATAAATTTGTGTTGTCCCTCTAAGCTTTGGAGGAATTATTTTGGTTATGCATCCCAACTACAGTCTACGAACATAACTGCCCCAGTAAAGTAGACGGGCAGATCACACGCTAGCATAGCTCCCCAGAATGTGGTGGGCTTTACAAATTTTAAAATACAATATCCCGTTACCAACTTTGTAACTGCATAAATATTCTACTTTGAATTTTGAATACTTATTATTCTCGTGACTTCAAAAATTAATTACTGGTGCATGCGAAGTATCCGCCTTGTATAGATACGAAGCGGTTATCAATATAGTGCTGTTCATAAATTCCTACGGCATTTCAATATGCTACATTAAAAATACTAAGACTAATACAGTATAAACAAATCTTTCTTTAGATTCAAGTTTTTTTTTATAACAGCTGTTATACTTACAATTATCTCGTCTTAGTATTAACACTGAGATTTTTTGGAGATTCCGTGATAAAGATCCTACTTTCTTACATCGTCTGAAGTGTGATTTAGAATTGCGTTAACCCTTTCGTCTGTCATTTATTTCTCACTCCACGTTTACAATCTTTCAAAAGAGAGCTGCTAATTTTATTCAATAGATACAACAATTGATGACAGCGCAAAACCGAAGCGGGAATCAGTCTTCCCGTCGTTTCAATAACAAGACCAATATATTATAATGGGTTTTGCGCTTTCCACAGGTGTATTTTGTAAGATCGTGTAGGTGGGAATGAATCTTCCCACAGCCCACGAAAGGGTTAAAGGATCACACGTTCTATGAATACCGTGGTTGGGAGGGTGTATCTAATGCCACTTGATAATACCAAGCGAGAATCAGAGCTGCTCTTTCGAATTAAGGCAGAAATGTGCCCCTTTCATTGTTAACGAGCACCGTTAAGGTGAAAGTGCGACTTTGCTCGAACACACACGACACAAACCTTTTTAGAGGGCGGTCGAACTCATTCATACTCTCATCCATCCATCCATCCATCCGCAAGTCAGAATTTCATATCCAAACCAGAGATCGACTCATCCCTGATTCAGTATCCCCGGAGGTATAATTTGATATGGGAACTTGGAGGACTTTGCAGTCACGACATATTTAACGTGTCCCAACTGCCATTAGCAAACATGGCGGTCTTTGGTCGAGACGAGGACAGAACTCGTCACCTTTCGGTTACGAGACTGACGCTCTACCAATCAGGCTACCGAGGCCTATGAATACCGTTGATAGTGCCACGGTGAATAAACTGATCTATCGCATTGATGTATTCCATATGGCCAACAGTTCACATCTAGAATACCTGCTAGGGCTGTAAATAAAATTTGACTTTTTTCTTTATTTAGTGCAATGTTCTTTTTTGATGCATCAGTCTTTTTGCTACAATCTTCTGAAGCTACGTAGTAAATCGCTGCAAATAATTCCATGTAATGTGAATATTGAAGTGTTAAAAAGTAAGACTTTTGGATATTTGACAGTTTTGTTTTAGAAATAAAGAATATTCATATACCATAAAATTTATCTTATGGTTGTTCTTCCAAGAGGACAAATGGGCACAAATTTTGAATGTCAATTTTCAATATAGCTTACTATGTACTATTGTCTTTTGCTTTTAAAAGTATTATATAGAAGTACAAGGTTCATAAAATCTGAAGTAACTTAATTCGAGATTTCATTGTTTTTTATGTACCGTTCTTTGTGTCGGTTCGAAAGAGGTAAAGTAATTAAGTTTCAGGAAAAATCGATTGCTGTTCTTCATTGAGTAACTCCAGCTTTTAAATTGATTTCTAAAATTTGCGAATTTCTCGAGTCCCTGAAATGAACACAAAACAAGTTGACAATAAAGAGAAGAATTTTTTACATTTTCATCATTAATTTAATTACGAATTTGTGTGTTTCTTTATAATTTTAGTATATAAATATGCCATTTGTTTAGAATTTCTGTACTTTGATTTAATTTGATGGTTTTGCAAAGTTTAGAAATATCTCTTTAGAACGACATTATTATTATAATGAAACTTGCTAAGTTTCACCTGTATATTAGATTAACGATGGTTTCTGCTTATTATTTTTTATATACAAATACTTATTATTTGCTTTATATATTTTTGGTCCAATGGCGACGATGTCAATAATGATATAGTAATAAGGATTAGTTAGAATTATTAATCATGTTATACTGTCCAGCTTAGAATAACAGGTTATCTGGCTGAGGAATTGAATTACTAGTAGAAGATCCTGATAATGTGTTTGTCTATGTATTGAAACATCTAAATTGAAACTATCAAAATTCGCAATTCTTTCACTAGCTGGTTTTAAACATTAACCCCATTCAAAACGATAATCAATATAGCTCCAGTGATTCGGTATTGATATAATTGTAATTTTAAACACTTTCTTTACTTATTTGTTGTACTTTTATTAATGTTTTAACAGTTTTGTATACAGTCAAGATTCATAAGTTTTTAAAATAGTTGTCAATTGCCCAACCAAGAGTTTTGTTTATGTATATTTGATTTCATATGTTATGTTTCAAGCCACCTTTTAGGTATTGATATAATATTTGTAATTTACATTCTTTTTTTACAAATTTATAGCATTATTAATTATGTTTACTACAGTTTTGTATATTGCCAAGTTTCACTACTTCTAAATTAATTGTCAAGTGTTTATTTAAGAGTATTGTTTATGTATATTTGTTTTAGCATATTATGTATTAAGGCACCTTTATTGTATTAAGTCTAAATTAACCAACCCCACAGTTACTAGAATTATTTGGAAATACACATGGCCCCCTACCTGCTACTTACTTTAGCTATTATTAATTGTTAATTTTTTATTATTATAATTGGTCTGTATTTTTCTTACTTCTTTATTACTGTGGCGTTCTTGATTGAATAGAAAGAATTTTACTTTGAATAAACATGAATCTTGAATTTTGGTTTTAAGTCAATTAGTTAATTGAAATGTTCAGCAGTAATGATAATCAACAATTGAATAAGGTAATTGTTTAACTTAATTTTATCCTTGTGATTTGTTATGAAGCATCTGTAGAAACTGAAATTATGGATGAAAACAGAAGTCTATTGTCGAACACAAATTATGCAACACATCACGCTGAATTCAGAGTACACAAAATGAGTTAAGAATTATGTTAGGTTTTGAATTATTTGTATACATGTTTTCCAGATTTTAATTTGTATACATGTTTTCCAGATGAATATGAATAAAATCCATATTAAATGAATAGAATTATCCATATTAAATGAACACACCAAATACCAAACCAGTCTAACGGCCGAATGATGGCTGAATAGTTAGGGTTCTGGCCTTTGGTATCGGAGTTCGTGGGTGGATATTCGTAGCCGTTCGGAATCGGCTTTAAGTTGTAGGTCCCGGCCTCATTAGCCCTCGTGTTTCAAAAAAGTAGACCGTAGCACTTCAAATCTAACCAAACAATCAAACCAAACTAACAGCCATCTTTTCCTGGCCTTGAATAATAAAAATAGGTTTGGTGTGCTACGGTCTGCTTTTTGCAACACGAGGGTTAATGAAGCCGGGATCTACAGCTTAAAGCCGATTCCGCCATGCCACTGTGGCAGCAGCCATGCCACTGTGGGATTCGAACTCACGAACTCCGGTACCGAAGGCAAGCACCCAAACGAATCGGCCATCGTTCAGCCAATAATAAGAGATTTGAAAAAGATTTTTCAATTTTACAACTCCTCTTCAATCTCCACTCAAAATACAGTTTCTTTTAAGACAAAGAGTTTTATGCTGGATGAGATCCAGCCTACCCTCCCTCATCCCTTTTAAATTAATTTTACAATTTACACTAAATCACAAATTTGTGATGAAAATCACACTCAGTTTATTTAATTTGTGATTAAGTGAATGTTTCAGTCTATTTAGTATGAATGTTATGTGTTTCCTTTGTGTTTTCTTTGTTAATTCAATTAGATTTTAAATATTCAATTTTTGTAAAATTTTTCCTCAAAATGTTGTTTTTGTTTATGTATCAATTTGTTGAGTTACGATTCCCTCGCCAGATTTCAAACGCCACGCTGCAAGCACGCCACGCACGCAAGCTGCAAGCACGCCAATTTCGCCAAATGTGGTTGAAGCACCAACAAGATCCATGATTAGAGACAGGAGAGTGGGCTAAGAAGAGGAGTTGAAAAATAGGAAACAACAACAATAAAATCCGTTGCAGGGTGATGCCATCTGTTGAAATACAAGCAATTAGAACAGGAACCACGGACAATGAGGAATAAAAATGAAACAATTATTAATAAGTACTTAAAAATGAAATTAAAATAGTAAGTCTTTTATGAATTAAGCCAGTCACCTTTACGGTCTTGATATTAGTCTAAGTTAATCAACCCCACAGTTACTAGATTATTCCCATGCATTAGCATTATTTGGAAATACTTATGGCCCCCTACCTGCTACTTACTTTAGTTATTATTAATTGTTAATTTTTTTATTATTATAATTGGTCTTTATTTACTTCTTTATTACTGTAGCGTTCTTGATTGAATAGAAATAATTTTACTTTGAATAAACATGAATCTTGAATTTTGGTTTTAAGTCAATTAGTTAATTGAAATGTTCAGCAGTAATGATAACAAACAATTGAATAAGGCAATTGCTTAACTTCTTTTTATCTTTGTGATTTGCTATGAAGGATCTGTAGAAATCGAAATTATGGATGAAAACAGAAGTCTATTGCCGAACACAACTTTCTTTTATGCAACACATCACGCTGAGTTCAGAGTACACAAAAGGAATTAAGAATTATGTTAGGTTTTTAATACATGTTTTCCAGATGAATATGAATAAAATCCAGATTAAATGAATAGAATTAAACACACATCAAGTACCAAACCAAACTATCGGCCGTACGACGGCTGATTAGTTAGGGTGCTGGCCTTCGGTACCGTAGTTCGTGGGTTCGAATCTCACAGTGGCATGGATGTTCGTAGCCGTTCGGAATCGGCTTTAAGCAGTAGATACCGGTCTCATTAGCCCTTAGGTTGTAAAAAAAGTAGACCGTAGCACTCCAAATCAAACCAAACTAACAGCCATCTTTTCCTGGCATTGAATAAAAAATTAAAAAACAACAACAATATAAGCCGTTGCAGGGTGATGACATCCGTTTAAATACAAACTATTAGAACAGAAACCACCGACAATGAAGAATAAAAATGTAACAACTATTATTAATTACTTAAAAATTAAAATTAAAATAGTAAGTCTTTTATGAATTAAGCCAGCCACCTTTACGGTCTTGATATAAGTCTAAGTTAATCAACCCCACAGTTACTAGAATTATTGCTACGCATTAGTATTATTTGGAGATACGTATGTCCCCTACCTGCTACTTACTTTAGCTATTATTAATTGTTAATTTATTTATTATTATAATTGGTCTGTATTCTCCTTACTTCTTTATTACTGTAGCGTTCTTGATTGAATAGAAATAATTTTACTTTGAATAAATATGAATCTTGAATTTTGGTTTTAAGTCAATTAGTTAATTGAAATGTTCAGCAGTAATGATAACAAACAATTGAATAAGTTAATTTCTTAACTTCTTTTTATATTTGTGATTTGCTATGAAAGATTTGTAGAAACCGAAATTATGGATGAAAATAGAAGTCTATGTCGAACACAACTTTCTTTTAACTATGCAACACATCTTGCTGAATTTATAGCACACAAAATGATTTAAGATTTCTGTTTAGGTTTTTAATACATGTTTTCCAGGTGAAGATGAATAAAATACAGATTAAATGAATAGAATTAAACACACATCAAGTACCAAACCAAACTATCGGCCGTACGATGGCTGATTAGTTAGGGTGCTGGCCTTCGGTACCGGAGTTCGTGGGTTAGAATCCCACAATGGCATGGATGTTCGTAGCCGTTCGGAATCGGCTTTAAGCTGTAGGTCCCGGAATCATTAGCCCTCATATTGCAAAAAAAGTAGACCTTAGCACTCCAAATCAAACCAAATTAACAGCCATCTTTTCCTGGCCTTGAATAATAAAAACAGAAAACAACAACAATAAAAGCCGTTACACGGTGATGCCATCTGTTGAACAGTTAAAACAGAAACCACAGACAATAAAAATGAAACATCTATTATGAATTATTTAAAAATTAAAATTAAAATAGTAGGTGTTTTATGAAGATGGAACAGTTCTACTCTCTTTCTAAACCCAGCACATAAATGGAAAGTTTGTCAGATTTCATACCGAATCAGCGTTTGCTCTCCTTAGATACTAACATCTAAAGTAAAATCAGCTTAATTTATTTTCAGGGTTGTACGCAAGGGGGGGGGGTTAGGGGTTTAAAAACACCCCCCTTGAGCTCAGACAAAAGGGCAAAAATAAAAATTTTAGTAGAAATTATGCGGGTTATTATTTTTTAGAATTAAGAACCCCTCTTGAAAATTATGAATCCCCCCCTTGAAAAAATTCTTCTTACGCCACTGTTTATTTTATTTTATTTATTTATTTATTTATTTTAATTTAATTTTTTCATTATTATTTTATTTATTTATTTTTTAATTTTAAATTATTATTGCCTATGAGGTAGACTTTTCCCCAGGGCAGCACTTACTAGCCGTACCTAAATAGGGTAGATTACTCCTTGAGGTCCCTCAAATTCTTTCTCTAATTGCCACGAAAAGGCTAATTTATAAAAGAAAATATTGAATTGTTTTCTCAAGTAACGTGGTTGTCTCTTAGATATAAAGAAATTATTACCTCATGCTTCTTTGAAAAATTTATCGGAAATTATTTTCGAATGAATCATGTTACAAAAAAAGGTTTGGCGGAATAAGTTACAAACTTGAAACGGTTTATTCTTTTCTAGGAATTTCTAATAAAGCAAGCAAAAAGCCTTTTTATTTGGTGGTGATATTTTTACATACAAAATTCTATGTTTCCGTTGACACAAATAAGAAGAAAGAAGTAATAAAACTTTTCTACAATAAATTTTATAAAATTTATTGTAGAAAAGGTAAAATTTGTACTAATATGAAGAATGAAATTTTTATTGAGTCATCTTTTCATCCGTCTTTCAAGTTAAAAATGTTGTTGACGTAATTGGTCGTCATTTAATAATGATCTACGTTGGAGTCTTATATATTTTAATTTAGAAAATAACTTTTTACATAATTATGTACTCTTAAATACTGATACAAATTCTCGAGAAACTAATTATTAATATGCCGTTTTTATCCAATTATTCGAAGAATTGAATTAGATCAATATCTTGAAGCAATATTTTTAGACTAACGTAATTTTGTGAATCAATATTTCCCATTAAAAGTTTTGATTGATGTTTCACAATTTTACATGAAAGTGCCTCTTGGGATATTGAAATGTCCTTTGCATATCTATGATTATCCGAAAACACTTCTATAACTGTAATTTAAGTGGGAAAACAACTTTATTGAAATAACAACACTTATTAAAATAACAACAAGTATTACTATTTGCGTTCATTGCTGAAAAATTAAATTGGACAAAACTGTCTGCACCATCTCCATTGATTTACTTCCGCAGGCTGGACACTAGACAATCGAAGGGTTGTATATGGTCAGCGAGAGTAGTTTAGCGACTCTTGCCTTTGTATAGATTCAGTACATCTTGAGCAAGCAGTTTCTTTTACAAAGATAAGCATAAAACATTCAGAGCTGCTCAAACTATTAGATCAGGTTTACCAAAACTTTACCAAACTCTTCTTAAGTGAGATTTTTTTTCAAATGACTGACATATCAGTGTTTTGTATACCAACCAAGTAAAGTCAATTTAAAAAATAACAGGCTTGTTCGAAATATACTCCGTGCACCGTTTCAACTGTAAGAACCATTCTTATTAATCCCATTGTATCTCCGTGAATGGTTACTCTATTCTAAAAATTCCCTTTATTTCTTTCTGTATGCTTATTGTTGTACAAAGTGATAATTTTGAACAAATTTTCAAAAGAGGGAAAGCTCTTAACTAAAAAACTCTCGTATATATATATATATACGTATATAAATATCACGCCCTATACGAAAAGGTTAAAATGTTGGCTAGAGTAGGAATGATGAATATGATTTAAGAATAAAATAATTTCGGTGATAGTGAAATAGCCACTTAAATGTAATTAGTGTATAGCTTCAGGTATTAAGTCTTTATGAGAACAATACCGAACGATGAAAGAATGGTTAGAACGCTGATCTTCGGTACCGAAGTACGTGGGTTTGAATCCCACTGTCGCATGGATATTTGTATCCACTGGGAATCAGTTTTAAGCAATAGGTACCAGTCTCATTGGCTCTCATGTTGCAAAAAAAAGTAGACCTTAGAGCTCCAAGCCAAACTAAAACCTTTGTGAGAACTATTGAAATTACTACTGAGAGTGACAAGAAATAGAGAAAGGAACAAGAGATTAGTATGAGTCTGAAAAACAGATTTACTTCTAGGCTGTTAAATGGTTTGCAATCTGACTGAAAGTACTCCCCTTTACAATACCCACAAAACCCTTAATAAGAAGATATTGTTACGAACTTCAACGCTGGGTTCGGGGATTGAATGGACTTTACAAGCAAGACTACAGAACGAAGACAAATACTTTATTCGCAATCAGTTGGAAAAGGTACAACACACCGACAAAATCACCGCTGAACAATTTGAGTACAATGCCTTCGGCTCACGTACCAATTTCCGAATCAAGCCCAACACACCGTGCGTACTCCGTAGACCGAGAGATCCCCTTAACAACGACCCCCTGCATCTTCAAGATCTTCAAGATGATGGGTCAACTGGATTACCAGGGCTTAGCCCACGACCCCCTGCATGGGACTCTGTCTGCCTTATATAGGCCCGAAGAAACTGCTGGAACACTCCAGAAACCGGAATAGGAAGTGGTCACATGACGCCACACTTGGCAACACTTGGCGACACTTGGCGATGAATTGGCGACAAAATAGGTTGCCAAAACTGTTGCCAACGAGCCGATATCTCGCCAATTTGGCGAGATACCCATAGGGTCCCATACTAAACTCAAGCAATTTTCGCAAATTCATAACAATATGATAGTGCTGATTTTTTTTCTTCAATATCATATAGTGATATTTTGAATATTTAAAATAAAAGGGATTTATTAAACAGCTAAAATACCAGGTGGTCTAAAAGAAAATTTCCCTATATATGAGTCCCTAGTGGTCGAACCGTTCAACCAATCGAAATGAAAGTTTAGATATAGTTATTTGAAAGTATGGGGTCCAGATTGTGATGATTTAAAACAATAAACTTTTCACAGTTACGGCTACAGTGATAAAGTTTCGAATAGCAAAGCCTTTTTTTTCGTGTGCAAACTGATCAGAGCATGGAAAACCTTAAATGGCGATGGAACGAGACACTTATGACGTAAATTGGCGGGGTAAAACAAAAGAAGAGCATCGTAAAGAAACAATCCCAATAAAAGAGAAGGTGTATTGAAGCACGAAACAAGACGGATTAGCACGAACATGAAGAAACAATCTTCCCATACTGCTTATATTTCAAGCAGTGCTTTGCAAGAGTGATCTGTGATTGGTATTTCTACTGCTTATACCAGTGAATTATGAAAATTGCATCAATACACCTTCCTTTTATTGTAATTCATTCTTTACAATGCTCTTCTTTGCAAATCTTTTACTCCGCCAGTCATAGGTCTCTCATTTCAACATCACTTAAGATTTGTCCATTCTCTGATCAATTTGCACACGAAAAAAGTGGGTGTTGCCATTCGAAAATTTCAAACTTTTGTCACTGTAACCATAACTGTGAGAAGTTTATTGTTTTAAATCATCACAATCTGGTCCTCATACATTCAAATAACTATATCTAAACTTTCATTTCGATTAATTTATATCTAAACTTTCATTGGTTGAACGGTTCGGCCACGAGGAACTCATGTATAGGGGAAGTTTCTTTTAGACCACCCGGTATATCAAAACATGAATCGGCCAAACGATGGCTGATTGGTTAGAGTGCTGTCCTTCTGTACCGGAGTTCTTGGGTTCAAATCCCACAGTGGCATGGATGTCCGTAGCTGTACGGAATCGTCTTTAAGCTGTAGGTCCTGGTCTCATTATCCCTTGTTTGCAAAAGAAGTAGACCGTAGCACTCCAAACCAAATCAAAACATGAATCGCTATTTTACTGTAATTATAACAACAATGATCAGTTAGGAGTTTCCACTCAAGCACATGTTAGCTTCTTCAAGAAACACTGGGTTTCACTGTTGTTACTGACTATAGTGATCCACTAAACTCCAATATTTAGGTAAGCAGGGACATAAAGATTATATAAACATGGGAATTACTTTAATGTTTGTTTACCAACCATAGAACTTTTCAAACTAAATTGTTTTTACACTTTCTAGTCTCTAATTTATATATTCCTACATTCATTAAAGAACTCACATCTTTCGTTTCCTGATCGAAACAACTTTAGTTCTTTGGTTTAAAAAGCTATCAAAATAAGTAGATAAAAATACTTAATGAGATTTTCTCTAAATCATGTATCAAATGTTTCTTATCTACTTATATCATTTTATTTTATAATTATTAAAAAAATTTCTATATGTTCGCACATGTAAAACATTTTTTAAATATTGCAATTATTATTTATAGTTTATTTGTATAAAAGCATTCTTTTTATATCATTTCCTAGTGTATTTCATAAATTGTTTACTTTAACAGATGTTATTCTTCGTAGATATTTTAATGCTTTAAACTTAATTAACTTTTAATGTTTTAAAAGTAATAAAGCTCGGATTATGAAAATTCTGTCTTAAGGTGTTTCAGTATTCAGTAGCTGTATTGAGGTCAGATGAATCAATAGTTTAATTCAGTTAATACTCTCAAAGTCTCTAAAAGTTATAACAACAAAGTAAATTTTAGGCTAAAGCCTGTGATAAATTTTACCATCAAACACTGCTAATAAGATTACTTTCAGCTCCGTCTAACGTTAACAACTTTATTAATTAAGTGCATTCTCACAGACTAATTCTGTTGATAATCTTATATTACTTCAGTCTATTTTAATAATATTACTTCTTTCCAATGCAATCAGTTCTATACATTTAAAAAATCCACTGAAGAGGTACTGGCATAGTTAAAATAAGACTATTTAAATGTAGAAAACTTAAACTCTAAATTGATAATGTGTCTCACTAGAAATATTTTGTTATTGATTATCGTTGTAGAGTGTTTCCCTATATGGGCATCTAATAATTATGTAGTAGGTGTTGTGACACTACTCAAGTTGTAGGCCATAAATTGTTGCTCTAGTAAAAAAGCAAGTAACAATAGGGCTATAAATAAAAATATATAAAATTTGTACATGCGACTATAAAAGGCTTTTATGGCATTTTCGTCTAGGACAATAAATAAATACAGTGGAAAAGGAAGATACAGGTGAGAGGCTGAAGAACACACTAAGCTAGACTTATAGCTTGACGGTGGTTGTATTATCCAAGGAGGATCAAACTAATAGGATTAGAAATATTTTGTTATTGATTATCGTTGTAGAGTGTTTCCCTATTTGGGTATCTAATAATTATGTAGTAGGTGTTGTGACACTGCTCAAGTTGTAGGCTACAAGTTGTTGCTCTAGTAAAAAGCAAGTAACAATAAAGCTATAAATAAAAATATAAAATTTGTACATGCGGCTATAAAAGGCTTTTATGGCATTTTCGTCTAGGACAATAAATAAATACAGTGGAAAAGGAAGATACAGGTGAGAGGCTGAAGAACACACTAAGCTAGACTTATAGCTTGACGGTGGTTGTATTATCCAAGGAGGATCAAACTAATAGGATTAGAAATATTTTGTTATTGATTATCGTTGTAGAGTGTTTTCCCATTTGGGCATCTAATAATTATGTAGTATTATAAAAGGTGTTGTGACACTGCTCAAGTTGTAGGCCACAAGTTGTTGCTCTAGTAAAGAAGCAAGTAACAATAGGGCTATAAATAAAAATATAAAATTTGTACATGCGGCTATAAAAGGCTTTTATGGCATTTTCGTCTAGGACAATAAATAAATACAGTGGAAAAGGAAGATACAGGTGAGAGGCTGAAGAACACACTAAGCTAGACTTATAGCTTGACGGTGGTTGTATTATCCAAGGAGGATCAAACTAATAGGATTAGAAATATTTTGTTATTGATTATCGTTGTAGAGTGTTTTCCCATTTGGGCATCTAATAATTATGTAGTATTATAAAAGGTGTTGTGACACTGCTCAAGTTGTAGGCCACAAGTTGTTGCTCTAGTAAAGAAGCAAGTAACAATAGGGCTATAAATAAAAATATAAAATTTGTACATGCGGCTATAAAAGGCTTTTATGGCATTTTCGTCTAGGACAATAAATAAATACAGTGGAAAAGGAAGATACAGGTGAGAGGCTGAAGAACACACTAAGCTAGACTTATAGGTTGACGGTGGTTGTATTATCCAAGGAGGATCAAACTAATAGGATTAGAAATATTTTGTTATTGATTATCGTTGTAGAGTGTTTTCCCATTTGGGCATCTAATAATTATGTAGTATTATAAAAGGTGTTGTGACACTGCTCAAGTTGTAGGCCACAAGTTGTTGCTCTAGTAAAGAAGCAAGTAACAATAGGGCTATAAATAAAAATATAAAATTTGTACATGCGGCTATAAAAGGCTTTTATGGCATTTTCGTCTAGGACAATAAATAAATACAGTGGAAAAGGAAGATACAGGTGAGAGGCTGAAGAACACACTAAGCTAGACTTATAGGTTGACGGTGGTTGTATTATCCAAGGAGGATCAAACTAATAGGATTAGAAATATTTTGTTATTGATTATCGTTGTAGAGTGTTTTCCCATTTGGGCATCTAATAATTATGCAGTATTATAAAAGGTGTTGTGACACTGCTCAAGTTGTAGGCCACAAGTTGTTGCTCTAGTAAAGAAGCAAGTAACAATAGGGCTATAAATAAAAATATAAAATTTGTACATGCGGCTATAAAAGGCTTTTATGGCATTTTCGTCTAGGACAATAAATAAATACAGTGGAAAAGGAAGATACAGGTGAGAGGCTGAAGAACACACTAAGCTAGACTTATAGCTTGTCGGTGGTTGTATTATCCAAGGAGGATCCTACTAATAGGATTAGCCCCCTTAAATTATGCATTCAGTAGGGTCAGTGAGAGAAATCTGTAGAAAACCTCACTTTTCGGATATGTCTACACCTCTAAAGATATATCTAGGAGACGAAGAAAGAAAGAAAGACATAGCAAGAGTTATGTTTGCAGAAAGACTTTGCAGCAAGACTAAGTGACTGATCGCCAGGACCACAAACTTTTCAGTAAGTTATTGTGAGTGAATGGGAATCATCACCCAGCTTACTTAGAGTAACTCCACTGCAAAATATGCCCAATGACATCACTACTTCTTTATGTCTTTATAGATTTCTCAGGTCTTTGCACATGGTAATTTACAAACCTTAATATTAGAAAACCTCATTTTTTGGATATGTCTACACCTCTAAAGATATATCTAGCAGACTAAGAAAGAAAGAAAGGCATAGCAAGAGTTATGTTTGCAAAAGACTTTGCATCAAGACTGAGTGACTGATCGCCAGGACCACAAACTTTGCAGCAGGTTGTGGTGAGTAAATGGGAATCTTCACCCAACTTACTTAGAGTAACCCCACTTTAAAATATGCCCAATGACATCACTACTTCTTCATGTCTTTATAGATTCCTCAGGTCTTTGCATAACACTTTGCACAGGCTAAATTTACAAACCTCAACATTACCTTAGCAACCTTCCAATGGTCATACATTTACCATGCTTTTTGCACAAATTTCTCACTATTAAATTGATATTTTTATACTGGACTGACAACATAATCACATTGTTTTCATGTTCTGTTCTTACCAATATGAAACCAGATATATTATTTGTGTTCCAGATATATTATTAGTCTCTTTGAATTCATTTTCTGTCTCTGTATGTTTATCTAGATCAGATTTTTTTTTGTGTCAAATGAATTTTGTGTCTGAATCTCACCTAGGTCTGCCTGAAAATGAGCAGTAATTAAAACGCAACGAATTGTTCCTGAGAGTACTTCTCTTGCCAGTATATGCACATACCTTTTAACAGGTTTGTGTGTGGGTGTGATTTAGTTTCGAGAATGAGACTCTTGAATAAAATTGAAGAAGGGCTGTTCTCAGAGTTGTCAGTCTCACATAATCATCATCTCTTAGATCATAACCTGTTATGGAATAATGCCTACCCGGTCATCGTTTTCGAGTCAATTCCTGTCATTGTCTTTGTTACTGTATAGTTTCAGAGCTTCTTCGACATCATTGATGGGGTTTGTCAATGAAACTTAAGACCCTCCCCACTTTAAAGACTGCTTCCTAATTTGGCCTTTAGCTGAGTAGGCCTCAAATCGAACCTTCTTTATTTATTGCTTTCTATAAATACACTTTTGAGAATTTATTTTAATATCCCCGTAATTTCCCTTGCTTAGTGCTTTTTTTAGTGTTGCTTTGTATTATTTCTCCACTTGTATGGCTTTTAAATTTTTTCATTTTATAGGGTATAGATTGAAAATAGAAAGAGGCGGACCACAACTAAATGTTAAGAGTTTTAATGCAAGAGTTGAACACTGTACAACTAATCGTATTTGAATTATATTCAACAGTGTTATTGCACAATTTATGAAATTCTTTCGTTATATAGTATGCAGATAGCAACCAAAAGAGGAAGTTAATAGCTAGACGTTTTAAAAGTCCTAAATACAAATTTTAAATTCTTTCAACAGTTAATAGTTTTACAAGATGAAAGTAGTCAAAACAAGTTCAGGAACTGTGAAAATAAGTATTTAGATTTCAAAATAAAGTTAGCTTGCACACTCGTATAGTCATTGCTGTTGTTTCTCTTGTCGCTTGGACAAACCAAACACGATTGAGAATGTAGGTTACTCGTATTAAGACCAAGGGGTGGTCCTTTCGTCTTAATGAACACCATTAAGGTGAAAGAAAGACTTCGCTCAAGTAGGTATTCGTAATTTCGAAGCAAGGACTAAGAAGACCCACTGGTCTGCCACCCCAGGGGTACTGATTGAGAACTTGGAAGATACTGTGGTGTAGTACATTGCTGTTGTTACTTCAACTCCATTAATAACCCAAGTTTGCTTTATATCCTCTTTAATATTAATTATAGTAGAATGCCACTGATCTATATTACAATATTAAAATATAGAACAAAAGATAAGGCAATATGCTAAAAAAACAAAAAGTAAAAGAAGAACTCCACGTGCTACACCTGAAAGAAAAAATTGTCCAATTCCAAGAGCATGCTGCGTTCTTTTTTCTTTCTTCTGAGCTACTCCAGCAACCCTATACTTTATCCATTATCCTGTGCTGATGCGTTCGATGTTCCATTGTCCTGTGCACAATGCGTCCTTTCCCGGCTCTGTCCTCATTGACCTGGACCCCAGGCATGGTCCTGAATCGCCTCCTGATGACCAATCACAATTCTCGAAACGTGGTGAAGTTTAAGTGCAATCTTTTCCATAGACCACACCACACGCCAGTGGAGTGGCGAAAATATACCTGGACATGCAATCCACAACGTGTGAGTGCTTCAAGCAAATCAGTTTAGCAAACCTTATGTAAAACATAGCTGTACTCTCACAGAGGACAGCGTGACCACGAACATATTTTACGTGCCCCAGTCACCTTTAACGAACACGGCAGATCTTAAGCCGGCTCGGGTTCCGAACCCGCAACCTTGCAGTCACGAGATCGTTGCCTTTGCCGACTGAGCCGTATAGTCATAAACACTAAGACGTCTCGACTGATTCGGTTGTTCAAAATTGGAATTGCATTTGAAATGTGAGCACTGACATTTTTTAGAATTCAATTCTTATTTTGTAGAAAGGAGTAAAAATTTCAATTTTTTAAGGTTTAATTGCGATTTATCTCGTTTAAGCTCACCGTGTATCGAATTTCGGATATGCTACAGATACGCAACAAGTTGATATTAAAAGTGAAATTTTCATTCAACCTGTTGAGATTCTCTGATAGAAATAATGAGATCTATGCATTTATTTCCCATCACATGTATTCTTAATAATATATCTGTTCTCGGCGTGTAAGTCTGACATCTTGGAATTCCTAATATTACCTGAGGTCTGTTTATTTCCTTATATGGATTGGCGTTCGCAGTGATAGAAATCAAGTCCTTTTCCTAAGGAGAGTTACGATTTATTCCTTTTATCGTACAAGTATAAATAGCTAGATTTTCTTAGAAAATAATTTGAGCGAACCAGTGTAGTGACTTAACTTTACGATCCTCTATTGTCTGTAGAAAATCAACACTTCTGTAAATAACAGTCAAGTATTTCTTAAAGTACTAATCTAATAACCAGAATGTAGTGCGACGAATTTGTGCAATCTAAACATAGTACTATTGATCTGATTAGTATGTTTTGCACTTTTATAAATATTGATTTCTCTGTTTGTATTTCTCTTAGTTTTGTTCAGAACGTAATCAAAGAAAAGTAAATAGCACGTACATTTGACAATTCTACACTTTGATCATTTTATTAATTTTTAAGTAATAAATATTTTAGTGTGTTTTATATTTTTAATAAATACTATTTTGTTTATATTGCAGTTGTTTATATCATATCATTAGCAAAGTAAATAGAAAATACTGGAGTAAATGGATATGAATATCTTGTGAATGTTTCTGGGACATGAAAAATAGCAAATTAAATGAAAATAACAATTTGTGCAATCTAAACATTGTACTATTTGTCTCATTAGTACGTTTTGCACGGAGATTTCTTTTGTATTTTATAAGTTTTATAAATGTTGATTTCTCTGTTTGTATTTCTCTTAGTTTTGTTCAAAACGTAATCAGAGAAAAGTAAATAGTACGTACATTTGACAATTCTACACTTTGATCATTTTATTAATGTCAAGTAAGAAATATTTTAGCATGTTTTATAGTTTTAATAAATACTATTTTGTTTATATTGCACTTGTTTATATCATATCATTAGCAAAGTAAATAGAAAATACTGGAGTAAATGGATACGAATATCTTGTGAAAGTTTCTGGGACATGATAAATAGCAAATTAAATGAAAATAACA
The DNA here is from genome assembly GCA_032207245.1 of Pardosa pseudoannulata. Lineage (NCBI taxonomy): Eukaryota > Metazoa > Arthropoda > Arachnida > Araneae > Lycosidae > Pardosa > Pardosa pseudoannulata. The sequence continues at coordinate 60,186,483 of CM063505.1, read as the reverse complement.
ATTTGTGCAATCTAAACATTGTACTATTTATCTCATTAGTATGTTTTGCATGGAGATTTTTTGTGTATGTTATAACTTTTATAAATATTGACTTTCCTGTTTGTATTTCTCTTAGTTTTGTTCAAAACGTAATCAGAGAAAAGTAAATAGTACGTACATTTGACATTTGTACACTTTGATCATTTTATTAATATTAAGTAATAAATATTTTAGCATGTTTTATATTTTTAATAAATACTATTTTGTTTATATTGCACTTGTTTATATCATATCATTAGCAAAGTAAATAGAAACTACTGGAGTAAATGGATACGAATATCTTCTGAAAGTTTCTGGGACATGATAAATAGCAAATTAAAGGAAAATAACAATTTGTGCAATCTAAACGTTGTACTATTTATCTCATTAGTACGTTTTGCATGGAGATTTATTTTGTATTTTATAACTTTTATAAATGTTGATTTTTCTGTTTGTATTTCTCTTAGTTTTGTTCAGAACGTAATCAAAGAGAAGTAAATAGTACGCACATTTGACAATTCTACACTTTGATCATATTTTTAATATTAAGTAATAAATATTTTAGTGCGTTTTGTAGTTTTAATAAATACTATTTTGTTTATATCATATCATTAGCAAACTCAATAGAAAATACTGGAGTAAATGGATACTAATATCTTGTGAAAGTTTCTGGGACATGATAGGGAGCAAATTAAATGAAAATAACAATTTGTGCAATCTAAACATTGTACTATTTATCTCATTAGTATGTTTTGCATGGAGATTTCTTGTGTATTTTATAACTTTTATAAATATTGACTTTTCTGTTTGTATTTCTCTTAGTTTTGTTTAAAACGTAATCAAAGAAAAGTAAATAGTACGTACATTTGACAATTCTACACTTTGATCATTTTTTTTAGTAAATATTTTAGTGCGTTTTGTAGTTTTAATAAATACTAATTTGTTTATATTGCACTTGTTTATATAATATCATTAGCAAGTAAATAGAAAATGCTGGAGTAAATGAATATTAATATCGTATAAAAGTTTCTGTTACATGTTATGGAACAAATTAAAGGAAAATAACAGTTTTATTCAATGAAGAGTGTAACGTTATCTCTACCGTGGTATTAGACAGCTACATCTGTTAGTTTCATTCTTCCTAGTTGTGGCACTAATACTTTCATTTTTAAGAAAACAACAGCTTAAAAATTAAACACATTTTCACGACAGCTGTAACTAACAAGTACCAACGTTCACTTAAGCTACACCTTTCGTCCTCACTTCGCTGACTCATTTTCTTTTTTTTTTCACTTTCCTACAGTCGTGTGACACAACTCAACGAAACTTAGAGAACCATAGGAAAGAATACAATTAATCCATACATAACCGCTGATTAGTTAATCATTTGTTCACATTCACACAATTAAGTCAGATAATTCATCTACCCTCCTTACAAGACTAAAAATACTTCTACAAGCAAGGAAGCCTGTAGCTGTATTAATCTGATAATTATTTCAAAAATATAGAAAAATGAGTATAGCAAAGAGACTATTATTTTTAATAAACAAGCAACTCGTCAAACAATTTTCCAAAAAGAATGTCTAATCTGATAAAAAAACAGATTGTTCTTTCTAAATACATCAGAATTCAGGAAAAAATAACGTAAAAATCTGAAGAAAGCTAGACATTAATCTGATTTGTTCTAAATGGTTTGAAGCTCCCCTGAGAAAAACTCGAGGATCAAAATATGAAATGTTCCATTCTGAATTTCAATTTTCTTTTAGAATTTTCACGCGTCTTGCATTTCATCTTTATCTCGCCTAAACTGTTTCTCCCAATTGTATAGTTTGCAACACACAAAATAAAGAGCATTTTCATCATTTGTTCACTTATGATGATGAGGACATTGTAATAATTATATCAGAAAATATCTCATTAGAATTAAATAATTCTTATTATCATTTGTGACTTGTTCGCAAAGTACATTGATGAAACTGCCAATGAAAAGTTTAATTTCTTTATGTATTGAAAGATAGTTTCCGTATCTCAGTGCTTTTATTTAAAATTAAATTTTCCAGTTGGATGGCTAGAAACACTGAAAGTGAGAAAAATTGTAGCTCCTTTTGATTGTCGAATGTACACTAGGGAGTAAGTATGTAATCTTAAATATCCGATTTTAAGGAATGTATTTTAAGTCATATATATAATAAGTTTTAAGTTATATAAATTCCAGGGAGTAGGTACGTCGCCTTCTCACCTTAAATCAAAAGTACCTTGTGTTAAATATACGATTTTAAAACATAAATTTAAACTTTAAAGTATATACACGTACGTATATATATATGTGTGTATGTATATATGTATGTATATATGTATGTATATGTATATATATGCATGTATATATGTATGTATATGCATATATATGCATGTATATATGTAGGTATATGTATATATATGTATGTTTATATGTATGTATATGTATATATATGTATATGTATATATGTATGTATATATATATGTGTGTATATGTATATATGTATATGTATTATATGTATATATGTATATGTATGTATATATATGTATATGTATATATATACATATATATATATATATATATATATATATATATATATATATATATATATATATATATATATATATATATATATATATAATATCAAAATTATTAAACTAAAATATCTCATAACAAATCTCCTTTTTTCGTTCTTATTTTTTGATAACTATTTTCTCAGCTACAAGATCTCCAATTTAAAAGGAGTGTTCGTGACTTGCTTTCTTCGAACCTATTTTGCAAAGCTAACTGTGAAATAAAGGCTAAAAGTTTGTAGAGTCGCCAAATTTTTCCGCTCTCTTTGGCGATTGGCTCACTTTTCCGTGATCTAAGTTCCTTTTTAATGTTAAGAACTCTAACTAAGCAGCCGTTTCATTGGGAGTATTCTCTACGTCATCTCGCTGTGGGATTCTAGCTAGTGTTTTCATGTATCATTCCCTTCTCTGCTCTTGCCAGTGTAACATGTCGTTTTCCTAGATCCTAAATTAAAGTTAAGTTCCATTATGGACTCTTTGCGTCTTTTTATGGAATAGCATGACTGCATCTTCAATATTAGGATTATTAATTAGTGTTCTTGTCAGCAAGCCCGGGGAAGTAATAACAATAGGGGCTAAACTTGCTAATAAAATCACGCTTAACCAGCGGATTACGTTTCGCCGTGTTACACACACACACACACACATATATGTAATAAGACGGATTTCTAGATAGGTGGTTGCAGTCATGGACATAAAAATGACACCGTTTTAGCTAAATACCTTTATTAACGTTGGTGGACGAATACTCATTTCATCGTAGGGACAAACAAACTGAGGGGTCATCTAGCATGAAGTTGTGTAAAAAGGCCCTTAACACCTGGTCAACATCTGTGGGAAAATCTCTAGAAAAAATATACATCCTACAGAGTGCATCTCCTTTTCGTTTGAAAATTTCCTAAATTGTCCGCTAAGGCAATGTAGAGTTATCATTGGCCAGACCCCCTCCCTGAGGGCTTAAACTGTAGCCCTAGTGGCCAATTTAGGTTAGGGGTTAAAAAGGGAATGCAAAAGGACTGGGGAATTTTTAGTCTTTGACTTGATAATCCCTGAGAATTTTCCTTACACACACACACACACACACACACATATATATATTCAGCTATACTTATTTATATGTATATTATAAATCAGCTGAATTTATATAATCCTCACATAATTTTCCACACCCGCGGTTGAGATGCCCAAGTGACAATAATATACCCACTTCATATTGATTAATAACTCTATTCCACCAATAATGTTGCAACATTTCGAGGTCAAAGCTCTACTAAAAATCATTGAGTCAAAAAAGAAAAATAATTAATTTTTCATAATATATTGTCAGGAATTCGTCAGATGTATGAAATGGTAACCATTAAACATCTGCCCATATTTTTACAAAGTCAAGAAGACTTATAGTAAAGGACGGTTTCTTTCGTTCTTCAACTTTTATCAGCATGAAAATCAAAATGATTTTATTTGACGTTCCTTGAATGGCAACTGATAATAAGCTTGTGGTAGAAATGAATCAAATATATTTTTTCGGTGATTATCTATTGTTTTTATATAAGGCGATTTCACACAGTAGGGCAAATTCTCAAATTATGACAATTCTGGCTTTAGTATCAAATGGAAGGGCAGTTTATCGTTTGTCTATTGGCTGTTGTAAACAAGAAAATGAATGGGAAGGGCATTATAGTAGTTCGTGACGTTGCGACAAATTACCTTATAATTTGCGATATATTGTCAAAAATTCATCACATATGGGATATGGTAACCACTGAAACCATATAATATTTTTTACCCGGAAAATCAATAAAACTGAAATATTAAAGAAAGTTTGTTCCTATATTTATGCTTTTATGATCATGCAAAGCAGAATTAATTTTTGATGACATTACTTGAAGAGCAAATTATGCCTAATTCATGGCAGAAAAGAGCGAAACCTATTTTTCCATCGATTTTTCATTGTTTCTTCATATTTTCCAGTATATTGTTACAAATTCATCATATGTTAGAAATGGTAACCTTTGAAAGTTACAATTAATACCTTTACAATTTAAGACAGTAAGGATAAAATAACAAACGACGGTTGCTCTTGCAATTAAGCTATTATGCCCACGCAAAGAAGAATTAATTTTAGATGATATTACCTGAAGAGAAATTTATATTTATATCGTTCTTAATATTGATTTCTTATATTTTGCTTCCAAACTTTATGTTCTTCTATAAAACTGCATTTATTCCATCGCTTAATTTCCACTCGAGAGACATAAAACGTGAAAGCGTATCTGAACAATAATGAAGATTTATCCTCCAATTTTCTGTTTTTTTACGACTCTATGCATACATGAGAATAAAATTGCACGTAATTCAAGCATAATTCTTAGATGGTAGTATCGAGTTTACTAAAGCAGAATTACTCTTAAATTTCATGTAGTAAACAAACAATAAATTATTGAATGATTTGGTGGAAGAAATTGGAATTCAATCTCATATTAAAATGCAATTCTTGAAATAAAAATAATATGATACTGGAGCTGTATACTTTCTCTGTATAAAAATATTATTCCAAATTTTATGAAATATATTTATTTTAAGTTAATAGGGATCACATGAAAATATCTTAACATATTTTTCATTATTAATTTTCAGCTTTATTATTACTTTATGTTGTGCATTACATGAATATTTTTTGAAACTGTAAGGATAACTATAATTTCGTAAATTGAAAGGATTATAAAATAGCAGTGATGTAACATGAGATAACAGAAAATTGCAAAAATATTTTGTATAACAATATAAGCAATATATTTTATTTAAAGAGTGTTAAACGTAATATTGTCTACAGTTTTCAGTACTGTAATATTTGATTTTTTTTAGTTTAAAAACTTAGCTAGATTTAAAGTTTTAAATTTACAAAAAAAAAAAAGCAAAAGGAGTTATAAAAGTTTTGTCAAAAATGTATGTTTTTCTTAAAAATTATCTAATGGTTAAATAAATTAATTATTTTTCATTCGGTGAGTATATTTTATGAGTTTTTAAATATATGACAAAACTTTATTCCTTTCAAGAAAGTCTTATTAAAGAACTTGAAATTATTTATACTGAAAACAACTTTTTACTTTCCGGTGAATCAGAATAAAGTTGGGATAATAAAGATTTTTCAAATTGAAAGTT
>CM063505.1:60158214-60175714 GCA_032207245.1 Pardosa pseudoannulata | reverse complement strand
AAGATTTTCCTCTTAAATTTATTTAAGCATTTCAAAATGCGCTGTATATATTTTTATAATATAAGATAATTACTTGTTGTTAAATTACGAAACAGTTAACTATTTTTTTTCACACAGGAAAATGCTAGCATAAAAGTTTTTGTCCTGGCATCATTATCGACTTTCTAAATGAAAATTCTTAATAATGTCCTATCACGTAATAGGTTGGACCGAAGAAGACTGAAGAAGTTTTAATACCTACAATTACCGTCTAACTGTTTTGTAGAATAAAATTTGGTGACTCTACGATAAACGTTGGGGATTTACGTAGCATCTCTCACGTAAACGTCACACACACACAAAAACAGATACTTTGTCTTAAATATATATATATATATATATATATATATATATATATATATATATATATATATATATATATATATATATATATATATATATATATACATATATATATATATATATACATATATATATATATATATATATATATATATATATATATATATATATATATATATATATATATATATATATATATATATATATATATATATATATATATATATATATATATATATATATATATATATATATATATATATATATATATATATATATATAGTCAGATTTTCATCCCTTCAGTGGGTAGATGAACTGAGGACCAAGCGTGCTTGGGAACTAAACACTGGGGGTTCCGCGCTAGATTGACCACCTAACCGGAACATATGGTTCGCACCCCAGAGCCCTTGGTGTCGTAAAATGGAGATTGGCACTGTAGGTCTTGGGCCCCTAGGGGCTGTTGCGCCGAGGAGTTTAGTTTAGTGTATATATATGTATATATATATATATATATATATATAGTGTATATATATATATATGTATATATACATATATATATATATATGTATATTATATACGTATATATAATAATATATATATATATATATATATATTATATATGTATATATATATGTATATGTATATATATATATACGTATATATATATATATATATATATATATATATATATATATATATGTATATATATATGTATGTATATATATATGTATATATATGTATATATATATATATAGTATATATATATATATATATATATATATATATGTATATATATATATATATATATATATATATATATATATATATATATATATATATATATATAATATATATATATATATATATATATATATATATATATATATATATATATATATATATATATATATATATAATATATATATATATATATATATATATATATATATATATATATATATATATATATATATATATATATATATATATATATATATATATATATATATATATATATATATATATATATATATATATATATATGTATATATATATATATATATATATATATATATATATATATATATATATATATATATATATATATATATATATATATATATATATATATATATATATATATATATATATATATGCGTGTGTGTTTAAAAATTTAATAGAAAACGGGAGTTAGTAAATTTAAAATTTTCTTTGATGAAAGCGTTCTGTGCATATATAACTATCGTTGCATTTGATAATTTAAGGATTAAAAATTAATTTTAAAAGTTGATTTATGTCAAAAATTACAGCCAGGTTCATTTAAACTGAAAAAAAATCAATAGGTACTTTGTGTCTACCTTAAGACTCATAATTTATTAAGGTAAAAGAGTTCTTTAATTTTATTTTTAATTAAATTCCATAAGAGTGTATACAGATTCTACGCTATTTAATCAGTAGAATATAAATGACTTATATATAGCCATAGAGCTTTTATCAAAATCGACCTTTTAATAGTACTATCCCTAATGAATGCGCATAGTATATTAAGCCGGTTGTCATCTGCAGGCTTACAAAACGGACATTCGCAACTAACCCATTAATTAAAGCACCGATCTCACTTATATGGAGTGACAACAGGGATTTAAATTTCATTTAAACAGTACACTGATTCTCTTATAGTAAGAGTAACACCATTGGGATTACAAAGTAGGGAATAAATGTCAAACCTTTCTTCATTGGTTTTCTGCCCAGATATTACTTTTCGTTGACATTAAATTATCTTATTACCGAGAAGCATCTGCCATCGAATTCTTTTCAACTTATGACATCAGGTAAAAGGGATGACGTGCGATGCCCATTACTTATTCAAAACTTTGATAGGCTGGTATTGATATGTTCCTTCAGAAATATGTCAAAAGATTTCATGCATTTCTGGAAGATATAAAGAAATGAAAAATAATATGCTTCGCATATTATACAGGATAATATTTTATGGATTATTTATTTACCTTTAGATATACAATTTTCCAAATATATCCGATTTCATAACTGGAAATTTACAGAAAATTTGCTTTTGCAAGAACGAAATTTTATTTCCGTATATGCTATTCATGTTGTAGGATAAATAATTTTAACCTCAGTAATATTTTTCCATTTTGTTAAAATTCGAATTATGTCATGAAGCTATAAATGGTGATATTAAAACATATGCTCTAGCCAAAAGTATAATAATTTACGGATAATTGATAACTTTGAAAATGGATGTAAAATGTTTAGCATGGGATATCTAGGGAAATATTCAGAGGAGTTCCCTCTTTAAAAATATGATATTTTATTTTATAAATAATAAGTGATCAACAGGTTTTGGTAATCCTTACAAAGAAAAATACTTTTGAAAACTGAATACAAGACTTTGATTTGATAACAAGCGAATGACCGTCTTCCATGATGGATGATATTCTTGATGTCTTGCTGAAGACTCTATTAAATTTTGTAATTTGGAGTGGAAACTCCAAATCCTGTGAATTTCTCTGAGACTCTTTTGTAAAATGGGAGTATTCAATATCGGGAAATATTGATGTTTCTTTGGTTGAGGCCAAACCAGACAGATATAGATCTGCTAGTATCGACCATTATACAGCATCAACGATTCTAAATCTGCAGACACTTGGCCTTGAGATAGTGTATTTATGATTTTAAAGCAGTGGTCTGCTACAAGGAATTTGTGAAGTAGTTTGTTCTGAACAAAGGAAATACAAAGCGTTTATGACGAACACTGACAGAGAGTTACGAAACTTTGTACACATATACAATGAAATAGAACTAAATAAATTAAAAAATTTTTAAAATCAGTTATTTAAAAAAATTCAGTCTAAATTTATAAACGTAACATTGAAATATTTCTATCTATTTTTTATACCGTTCATTGTTAAATTTCATAAAAATTGCTCTCCCCAACAAAGAAATTAGTAAGTAGTGAATCTCGGAATGTCTAAAGCTTGATAACAAACAATAAAGGAAGAAAACTTTTAACCAATAATATAAAAATAAATACAAAATCAATCTGAGTAAGACCCAAATAGAAAGAGATTGTATATAGACAGCTTTTTTTTCAGCTAAAAACGAAGCTATTCTATTATTAGTGCAGAGAAATCGGCGGCTTTAAAAGCAGACTGAGCAGAAAATAACGTCTTACATAGATCATACACTGAAGTATGTGTGTTCATACATCTGTCTTAATGAGCGTGGACTGTATAACAAGCTAATTTTATGTCTCCGCTCAGTCTACTTTTAAAATCTTTGAGATTCTGGCATCAATAATATATACTTATTTGTAAAATAAATGTTTTTGTTAAATCATTTTCAATTTGTACTAACTTTGACTTCGAATTTCTTGGTATTCAATAATACTGTTTTACCTGCGGTATCTGTGGAACGATGGCCGATTAGTTAGGGTGCTGGACTTCGGTACCGGAGTTCGTGGTTTCGGATCTCACAGTGGCATGGATGCTTGTAGCCGTTCGGAATCGGCTTTAAGCTGTAGGTCCCGATCTCATTAGCCCTCGAGTTGCAAAAAGTAGACCTTTGCACTCCTGACCAAACCAAAACCTGCGATATTTCTAAACTATTAAGTCACACGAAAGCAAGAAATCATTGTTTAGAATATCTTCTGCTGCAAGCCAAAAAATCATTTTCTTCAAGTATCGAAGAAATGTAAATATAACATCTATTTATCTCCAAAATATTTTAAGCGGCAAGTAGTTTATAATTCTATTCGGAATTGTTGAGAAATATTGAAAAATACCATATTTTACAGAATCTACTAAGTAGATTTGATATATTAATATAACGTAATGATGAAAGAAATATACACTTGGCTAACATCTGTTCTAAAATTACAGTTCTAAAATAGCGATAATTTTTACAAGAATTATATAGAATACAAAATTTTATAAGCTTGACTGAACTGGAAGTATGAGCATTATTGAATTTAAGAATAGTCTAAAGAAATTTAAAATAAATATACATCAATGTTTTTGCTCTCACGCATTTAATAAAATCCAAAAATTGAATTTACTTTATTTACATTATTAAACCCTAAAGCGTTTTATTCTACAAAAAGTTCCATTAACGCTTACCTTTTCAAATTTAACTGTCCAAGAACTGGACAAAAGGAAAAAAGAGTAGGTTAAATGGATTACCTTACTTATTTCATTGATTCCATTTTATATAAAGCATTCTTTTGTGTGCAAATTTAGTTCCACGTGCAATTAAAGTATTGGGAAACGGTATTGTTTCTTAAAACCTCACAAAATCTTTGTATTCATATTTTATTTAAGCCTAATATAAATCAAGCTTCATAATATCAATATTTAATCTTCACTGCTGTGTTTATAATTTTTAACAGTCTTTTCAAACAAGATGCAAAATTAAATTGAATTTTTCTAGTGCTTTACTCTTTACAAAATTTAAATTGCTAATGTAAAAGGGAAAATCCTTTAAAACTCTATTGTGAAATTCTAAATCCAATTTGTGTTTCAGGATGTATTTCTTTGCATTATATATTTCTTGTATGTTTACTTGCTGCAGATTGTTTTATAATTTAAAATTATTTTAAAATTAACTCTTCTATCTTTTGTAACAATAATTTAATGATTAAGAAAGTGCGAATTGGGGTAAATGTAATTAGGCCTTCTCTATATTTTATAATTTGTTTTTAACATTGTTCTGCCTAATATTTGTGAGAAAAAACCCCTTTTTACCATACATATAAAGTATTTAATCCTTTTTCTTTTTTTAGATTAAAAATCTTGTTTTTTCGTTCATTACATATATTTCCTTTTTTTTGATTATGGATTGTAAATATTTGTTTCATATTGCTAATATAAAGGAAAGGGTGATTTAAAAAAATGATAATATTCCAGTCTCGCTTGTGTCGAAAAAAAACCTGGTTTTTATTGCAAAATTTTTACATATAACATTTTTATTGGTCAATTATATGTTTTAACGAAATATATTTAATAGCAAAGCCATCTATTTATCAGACAACTAGATGTAGTAGAATTTGGTTAGTTTAGTTTGAATTTCAAGAAGAGTACAACTATCCAAATTTCCAATCATTCAATTTTTTAAAAGCACATAACAGTGTATTTATTTCCTTGTTTAATAGGTCTATGTAGAAGAAGTAAAAATGAAGTAGTAGCCTAAATGTCATTTTTCTTTCTAAAATTTGTAATTTTCGTTTGCTTTAAAATACGTTTTTTTTATTGCAACTTTTTTACATATAACATTTTAATTGGTCAATTATATGTTTTAAATAAGTATATTAATAGCAAAGTCATCTATTAATCAGACAACTAGATGTAGTAGAATTTCGTTAGCTTGAATTTCAAGAAGAGTACAACTATCCAAATTTCCATTCATTCAATTTTTTAAAAGCACATAACAGTGTATTTATTTCCTTGTTTAATAGGTCTATGTAGAAGAAATAAACATGAAAAAGTAATAAAAATGTCATTTTTCTTTCTAAAATTTGTAATTTTCGTTTGCTTTAAACTAATACACACACTATATTCGAAATTCCCTAGTTCTCTCTGAAGTGAAAACTACATATTTGGCATCACTTTATAATTCATCAAATCATCATATTTTTTTTAAAAATAATGCACCATAATTTCTGAATTAGTGCCTGCTATATATTATTCTTCATCCCTAACTTCTCGTTGTCCATTAGATGAATCAATAGCTTTGTGCTGTACTTTATCAATAATTTCTGTGCTGGGCAATTGTTCACAAACAACAAGTTCTTCATTCACTTGCATATGTAAAAAATAAACGAAATAGGTTCAATAACCTACTCGAGAAACATTTCTTCATCTTCGCTTTTTTTTTATTCTTTTCATAACTAGGCAGATCCAACAAATAAAATGTGTAATTCTAATAAAAATATGAGAATGCTAGGTAAAATGGAACATATTTCTTTTAAATTTAATTTTTTTTTTCAAATTAGAATTAGTTAAACAGTACAGAATATCCTTCAAACTCACCGCGTACATTTAACGTTATTGTGTTTAGGGAATTCAAGTGAAATTTGTACAATTTGCGTGTTTCAAACTTTCGAATTAAACAATTTCAAGTTAGATAAGTTTGATTTTATTAACATATTTAAGAAGAGGAATTAATTCATGATATTTTGGAATTTTACTATTTTTCCAACTACTGTTTCGAATAATTCTACTTTTCGATTTGAATTCGGGTAAAAAAATTCGTATCCAAGTTTATTCCGCAATATCTGTCTATCTATATATATATATATATGTATATATATGTATATATATTATATATATATATATATATATATATGTATATATATATATATATATATATATATATATATATATATATATATATATATATATATATATATGTAAATATATATATATATATATATATATATATATATATATATATACATATATATATATATATATATATATATATATATATATATATATATATATATATATATATATATATATATATATATATATATATATATATATATATATATATATATATATATATATATATATATATATATATATATATATATATATATATACATATATATATATATATATATATATATATATATATATATATAAATATATATATATATATATATATATATATATATATATATATATATATATATATATATATATATATATATATATATATATATATATATATATATATATATATATATATATATATATATATATATATATATATATATATATATATATAAATATAAATATATATATATATATATATATTTATATATATATATATATATATATATATATATATATATATATATATTATATATATATAATATATATATATATATATATATATATATATATATATATATATATATATATATATATATATATATATATATATATATATATATATATATATATATATATATATATATATATATATATATATATATATATATACATATATATATATATATATATATATATATATATATATATATATATATATATATATATATATATATATATATATATATATATATATATATATATATATATATATATATATATATATATATATATATATATATATATATATATATATATATATATATATATATATATATATATATATATATATATATAGTTGTTGCTGTTTATACCACTTGGTCAAACTAAGAACGATTGATCCGGAGGTTACTCTTATTTAATATAATTAAGGATGAAAAGGATTTAAATGAGCCCCTCAAGGGTGAATGTACGACTTACGCTCAAGTGGGTCCTCGTAATTTAGAAGCAGGGACCATAGGCTTCGACTGCCACCCCCAAAGGCATCGATTGAGAACTTTGATGATATTGTGAGCAATCTACCAATTATGAGAACGTTGCCTTTGCCAACTGGCTACCGCGGATCGCTTTCATCACACTTCAACAAACTTACTTAAAAAAATCTATTATATAGTGATTATGGTAATTACAAGCCCTGGTTTTAATTTTACGAAGTGCTAAAACAAACAGCGAACATAATTTATTTTACAAGTATGTTTTATAAATAAAGTTGAACAAAATTAAATTCTTATTCTCTTTATGATTAGATACGTAGTATTAATGTAAAAAATAAATAAATAATTCTCTTTAGTTCACTTGATATTATATTTTAAAGTGTAAATATTGTTTTTCTGATTAGACTTATCCCAATTTAATCTAATAATAAACTGTATATAACGTATTCAAACACAGAAAGAATGATAAAAAGTTCATTTAATAGTATTCTTTCAAAATAATTTAATTAGTTATTGGCTGTAAAAATCAGCTGTGGAAATACCGTCTGAGTTTTCTTATGGTCTGTAAGCATTGATTTATTTCTAACATACATATTTGCAAAACAAAATTTGAAATTTTTTCTTTTAAAAATTTTTGTATAAATTAATACACTATCTGCTAGTAAATGATTTGATAACGAGAAATACTTTTTTGTTGGGAACTTTTCTATTGCTACGCAAGACCAATAATTGAATTCTAGTCTCATGGGTAAGTGTAATTCTTGGTGATAATTGTCAAATTTAGCTTGGCAGGGCTTAGTAGAGCTTGGAATTTTTTATATTATTTTAATGATCTTTTTAAAACGTATCCAAAATATTCCCAGTTGGCACACTAAACTGGGAACCCAACGATTGTCAAATGGAAAAGGCATTCCACTTCCGTACCGGAGATCTTAGCTTCAAATCGTACTGCTGGAATAGATGTTCGTATCCATTTAAAATCGTCTTTAAACACAGTACATCTCAGTTGTAATAAGGTAATTTAGATATCTTCAAAAATAATTAAAATATCAAGACTATAATTTTGAAATCTAAATCGGACATCGATACTTTTTAAAAATCTCAGAAGGACATGATAGATTTATTGACGTAATTTGCAGTCGGAGAGGTTATCCCAGACAAGGTAAGAACGATAGTGCCGAATATGATGTTAAGAAAGAAAGAGCCTTTATATAACTATTTATGAGTACAGGGCCCAAATTTGCAGTGATGTGTTGTTAACATTTACTTAGAGGGGCTATAAACGTAGGAAGTGAGAAAAAGGCAGGATACCTTGGTCAAATTAGAAGTCGAGGGGGTGTCATTCGACCGATAATTTAAGATATCCTATTGGTCAAGTGTGTGACAGGGGGTAAGATGGATCAGGAAATAAAAAGATGGTAAATATAGCAAAAGGGAACAAGAGAAGAGAGAACAGGGAATAGAGAGAATGAAAAGAGGTTTTGGAGAACTTAGAAGAGGCAACTTCGAAAGAGTGAGTGGCGAATTAGTCCCAGGCACTAGATTTGAGAATAAATTCCCGGCAACAAGGGAAGCATTAAACTCCGTCAGCGTTTGATTTCAGTCCCTGGATGATTAGAAGTCCTACCAATCATCTAGTTCTATTACACCTAATCTACAACATCTCTTATCACCTGTAGAGATCCTACTAGCACCTTTTCTCATCGTGCCCTTCTACGAGTTCGGTTATGTTTCACTTTTTGTATTTTATCAGGTCCTCATTTTAAGTCCTTATATTATATTCTAGTTTTGTAAAAATATATAATTACACCCGAATCTCAACATAGAATATATAATTGTAAGGATAAGTTGAATCAGATTAATTAATTGATTGTAAATAAATAATTTATTTTTTATTCATGTTTATAATCTCTTCATAGAATCTGGTGAAATTAAACAATAAAAATAAATTTTTAAACCAGAATGCAAACCAAATAAAAACATATTTATGTACTAACAAAATAAAATAGCTTTGATTGCAGCCAACACAAAAAAACTCAGGTTAGAAGAACTACATGACATCAGTCTCATTAGTCATCGTTAACAAAACAGTATACCATAGTGTTCCAAACCAAAGTGGTCCAAACTAGGACCTAGTGTTAAAAACTGATTTTGAAGGGTTGTAGATTATCAAACATCCAAGCTATCAGGTTGGTATGATTCAACAGAAGCCTACATAAAAAATACTCTTTACTCCAGATATATATATTTATATATCTTTAAATATCCAATAACTCTAAATTAATAGTAATTAAATAGATTTTAATCTTGAGAAAACAAAAAAAAATCCTCTTGCTTCTTTGAAATAGGGTAGAATATCAAATCCCTGTGAGAAGAAAAGAATTGTACAAATGTTGAAAGTTTACTGAAAAGCTAAATGATCTACTAGACAAAAAAATTGAAGATAACAAGGAAGACGAAGCATTTTCATAAATACTTAAAAAACAAGGACACGCATGTTTTGAAAATAAAATGGTGTGATTTTACTGAAATGTTTATGTGAGCATGTATCTCATTTAAGAAAATTATAAATAATGGAGGTATTTAAATACAGGTAAAAAATATATTAAACTATATATTTATGTGAAATTGAATACAGAAGTTAATCACTTAATTGAAAGAGGTTAATCAGTAATTATTTTTAAAATATTTATTATGACAGGTCATTTAGGCATATTTTTTTTCTAAAGACTTATTTATTTTTTGATAAAACGATATCATAGAAATAAACAACGTAGTGTACAATAACATATTTTGTTGCTAGAAAAAATTAAATAAATTCTTGGTGTAAAACTTATACTAAGACAATATTTACGACAGCAGTTCTCAAACTTTTCCAATTATCGATGTCATTGTTAAGCCCAGATATTTACAAGATGCCTAACATAAGAAGTACAAGTTGCAGAATAGTCAATAACTTTTGTGCTTGTTAGGCGAAAATGAATAAAACATATTTTAAGTTACACGTATATTCAGTGATTTTTTTGAAAATAAATATAAGGATGAATGACTTAGGTGATCTTGTTGAAATAAGATGTATAAAATGAAAATTGAAATTCTCTGAGCTTTATCACTTAGGAATGTATATTCTAACTGTAGTAAATTCCACACAGCTCTAATTTTGTGTCCTGTATATCATATGATATACGAACCTAATGCTTTATACATTTGTATATCACTTGTGATATAAAATGAACTATATTTAAAGGGGAAAATACTTTGGTGCATCATCTTAAATTTAGTTGTATTTTTCAGTCAGACTTATGAAGTCTGAAGCTTTATATCTAATATATGAGGAGCATTCAGAAAGTAAGTTTTCCGATGTTTCCCCCTTTAAAGTAAACGTAATTAGACGTGTCAGTTGTGCGTTCTAACAGATCTATGACGTATTAATCATATGGCAGCTGGACAAGTTCCGATTCGTGCCAGTAGCTGGGTAGCAGTGATCCGAAATGGAAACTCTAATTCATTCTCCCACCGCCTGGAAGATTCGGTCGGTGATCTTGAATGCACAAAGCATTGCGCCAATTGAAATTCATCAACAGATCTGTCAGGTTTATGAGCCAAAACTGACATTCGAACACAAAATTCAACGCTCAGGAGCAGCACTGGCATTTCGGCAACGGTATCATGATAATGGTGGCTAGTGCCTTGACAGGATCTTCAAGGGCAATGAGACGGGTTTCGTACTTTACCCCGGAAACCAAGCAGCAGTCAATACATTGGCGTCATAGTGGATCATGGGTCAGGACCAAATTCATACAGACGTAGTCGGTACGTAAAGGGATGTACTCAGTGTTCTGGGACAGGAAGGCTGGTTCCATTCACAGGCGGCAGAGTTCTATGAGTGAGGTATACAAAAGTGGATTCCACAATAAGTTTCTCACTTCTGGTGGTGGCTATGTTGAAAAATAGCTGAAACATTGCTGTACTTGATGACAATAAATATGTTCGTGAAAATGTGAGTTCTTTTTTTCTTTTAAATAGGGAAACTTACTGTCTGGATGCGTCTCGGACATCATGTAATTACAGTCTCATATGGAGTCAACCAAAATATTAATAATTTATAATAAAATAACTCAATCGGATTATCTACTTTTGTACTAAAAAGCCGAGATGCAGGATTGGGAATAAATGTATCTGGAATCTTTGCCGAATTTATTGATGTTATCATTTTAGAGATAATTATCAAAGCAGCTGATAAAATATAATAAGTGTTTTATAAAAACAGAGTTCATGCCTCAAGAAACATCAGCATCATTAAAAAGTATAAATCGTGATAACTAGATAAAATATCCCTTGATGAAATCTTCACTGCATTGTTTTTTACATTATTTTAACTTCTTAATAAAATGGAAATTTTTTTTAGTTAAATTTTGAAAATTATGTAATTTTTTGTAGAACTATGAAGTTGTTAATTCCCGTATGCCTAGGCGGTGTAGCATCACACTACTGAAACCTACTTTAAATTGTATCTGTTTGTGTATAACGGCTCGCTCTGACGTCAGTCGAAAGTGTTTTTTGCTATCTGGGGGGGGTAATTTTATTTATTCCTCCATAACCTCTTCTCTAGAAAGACAGAGAGAGGGTTTAATTGCGAGTACGTCACAAGGGCCAACGTCGTTTGGTGTAAAATAGTTGTGTCCGGCGGGCGAGCATGAAATGAATATTAAATTGTACGATGTAAATATTTTTATATATCAGAATAAATCTTTCTTTCTTCTCCATCTCGCTTGTGTTCGATGATTCACCCTCGTGAGGTCTTTATTTTTGCTCGAATAACGCTACCAAATTACCTATTTGAGAGCTGTGACGTTACAGCGGATACTTTGTGAATCACTGGTTTAGAACATATTAATTATTTCAGTCGTGTACACTTTAGGTCTACATTATAAACTAGGTCCTAGAGCTAAAATACTAGGTTTTATTACAACAGCACTGTTGCATGTTAAGTTCTAAGTGGACATAATCACACAAAATTAGCAGCAAACTAACTTTATACATAAATTATCCTCAATATTGTACATTAATCAGATGCTGAAAATTCCACATTCCAATAATCAATTCTCCAAATACTAGTCGATTAGCCTATAGATACTAGCTTTCTCTCTATCTTAATAAGGAATATCTTATAAATCTTAATAAGCAATAACTTTCATTAACCGGAATAAATACACCTTCATTTTTTTATTACTATCTTCCAGAAATGTTTCCTTTGGCTTTACTACTTCGTTATGCCAAAAGATGTCCAAATGGTTAGGGTGGGTTCGAATCCCATTGGGGCTTGAATGTTTGTAACCTTTCGGAATTGGCTTTAGGCAGTATGTCCCGGTCTCATTAACTCTCGTGTTGCAAAATGTAGAATGTATCACTCCAAACCGATTCTCTTTTATATTTTATACTTTGGATTTATACTTTACTCTTTTGGTAGTATTTTTTATAGCTTCACATATTATCTCTAAAAATAAAATTATATAAAATTATAATTTACGTTGGACAAATTTTTATGCTATAATATTTAGCTGCCGCTCAACTTTTAAAACTTGTTCCTTAAGGAATTGGTTCATGCAATGATATGTGTAAGTACTAGCATAAAAAATGTACTTAGTGTCTTAACACATTGTGTGCGTGTACAGTTCGAAGCGGAATTGTACTGGGAGAGGGAGTTTTTCTCTTAAATTTAGTTATTCAGTTAAATCTCAATAGATCGACAATTATTTAATTTTTTAACAAACTTATTTTACATTGAAATATATAAAACAATATATAAATAGAAATATATAAATAACAACCATAAGATTTTTGTAAACAAAAATATATTTTTAGTGGATAAATTTATAATAATATAGTAAATATGAAAAAATCAAATAGACATAGTAATATATAGTTCTAACTTTTTTGATTTTTGTTATATATAAACATTTTGCATTATAAAAAAATGAAAAGAGCAATCATAAAACTAATGAGGTAAAAACTAGTTTTTATTTGTCTAAATTTTTCCAGAATCTATGTAGTAGACAAGAACATTCGGCTTCGTTTTCTTGTATATACCGTTATTTTTGTACCCCAAAACAAACCATGTTGTTACACTAACCCGTACTAGTACGTGACTCGCGCTCAAGTATCAATCGTCAGAAAACGTACTAGTACGTGTCCCACGCTCAAGTATCAATCCACAAGTATTTCACCACAAATAAAAAATAAAATTTAGAATTAAAATTACTAAATCATATAAAATTTCCCTAACATGAGCAATCTCTTTGTTAAGGACATTATGTGAACTGTATGGAAATCATAAGGAATAGTTCAACAATCTACATAGCTAAAAGTGCATTTATATTATTGGTTAAATTTTAATTAGAATTTAGCTATTTACTCAGCTACCAACCAACCTTGGAATTTCCTAAGTTATATTTAGACTCGTGAAAATATCTGACAACTCTATCTTCAGTCTGACAATTTTATCTGTGAGAAGTCAGAAAAAATACACTCTGAGAAATATAGAAATTCCTAAATAAATAAGTTTTATCGTAATATCTCTCCTGTAGATATTTTTCAAACTTTAAGAAAAATCTCTATTTTTAGAATCGTCTTTATTCGCTTTATATTTTGACCATAATTCAAATACAAATTTTGGATGTTTTTATGCCGTGTGTTCCCTCCAGAGTTAGATTTGATTTGGTTCTGTTTTGCGAAATACTGCAGTCAATCTTTAACCCCGGAAGGCTCAGTAGATCATCTTGCTGTTCGAAGTCAATCCCGAATAGTAATAAGCATTCACTACAACGGTGGAATCGGAAGAGTATAAGAAAAATATTAGAGAGAAGTATGGAAAATGTATCATATGAGACAGAGTCCAACTACAATATGATATAACAAATCTGCCATCGAGGACCCAACTTATATCATATTCTTTTATACAGTATAGTTGTTTTCTGGATATCCTAAAAATTATCATCAGTTTGATTTTAAAATATTCAAACCCCGACCAAAATGGTTTAAAATTCATAGTTGTCATTTAATTGCCGTAGCTGTGAACT
This sequence comes from Pardosa pseudoannulata, assembly GCA_032207245.1. Lineage (NCBI taxonomy): Eukaryota > Metazoa > Arthropoda > Arachnida > Araneae > Lycosidae > Pardosa > Pardosa pseudoannulata. Next base: position 60,160,942 of record CM063505.1, on the reverse strand, counting down.
AATTGTTGGGCTTAGAAAAGTGTATATCCAAGCAATTATGTTTGTTTCTTATCAAATACCCTAAGAGTCTTTCCGCTTAAATCTATATATTTTTCGTTTATCCCCTGTATAATAATAGCCTAAGTTATATGACCGTCTGGTCTCGAATTCACGAAACGGTTGGACATGGGATGAATAGAGGTATCCATATTTTTTCATTTTCACTATTTTCATTAACCCTTTTACGGGCCATTAATTTCTCACACAACATTTTCAAACTTTAAAAACAGAAGTACTAATTCTATTCAATCGATCGAACAATGGATGATAACATAAAACTGAAGCTGGAATTCTTTCTATCGTCATAATAGCAAGACCAATCCCCTATATAATAATAGCCTAAGATATCTGTCCGTCTGTCCTTGAATTTATGAAGCGGTTGGAACTGGAATGGATAAAGACATCCATATTGGATTCTTGATGAGTTAGGGTTAGCAAAATTCAAAGCAAGTAAAGTTTATCTTCTCCTAAAATATCTTCTTCTAAAATAAATTGGTATAAATATTCTTAATATCACAGCGAAATATATATCACAGCGTGTTTAAAACGTTCGAAAACCCCCATTTTCGAATGCCCTTATTTCAAGGCCAATTTTCCCCGTTTAAGAGCAGGCGATTAAATTTATCAATTTATTACATTATAAGTAGATGAAAATAACATTTTTTTTTCTAGAATTATGTCCTCATCCTTTAACTATCTCATTAAATCATTTCTTATTTTAAATTATTTAAATATCGCGTGCATTATTTTCATACGTTTTATCACTGAACTTTGATATTACATAAACAGTTTTCTTTATATTTGGCTTGAATAATATATTTGGTACATACGTGTAATTTAAAATTTAGTAATAGATTATTTTTTGTTGCAATAAAAGTTTTATCACCAGTATTAATCACATATTTCTTTACAAAATAAGAATGTTCCCTCCTTTCGGTTCTTACATTTCAGTGCAATACGATATTAATATACATATATTAATATGCATATTGTACCGAGGTACTTTCTCACGGTGAGTTGCACGTGCATGCATAGCCGTGGGAGGATTTTCCTTGACGAATTTAAGACCCCAATTATTTACGTCAAGTTTAGGGCCCCTGCAGAGAGGATACTTCACGGAATGGCAGCATAACGGTCAAGCTCGCACAGAACTGTAAGCGTGAATTATGGGAGCAGGGGCTAAAATGTAATGTCAGCTTGAACAAAAAGGGCTACTTCAATGAGCGCACCTGCACTCCCGAAGGGCATTTGATGTGGGAAAATTTTCCCGAAGGAAGGGATTGGATAACAAGAAAAGAAGGGGCGTTGGGACCGAGGTGAGGTTTTTGGAAATGAAGTGAGAGCTGAGAGTTAGAAGTGGGCAGTCGAGAGAAGTGGAACAAGGATCCACTAACACCAGCTCGTCCTGTGTGCCCGGACCGAGACCACCCCGCTCACCATCACCAACTCGTCCCGTATGCCCGTGACGAAAGCCCCTGCCTGCTCCCCTGTGACTTTAATGGAGGTAATTTATAAATAATATTTACAGACCTTTGACTTAGGCCTCTGTTAATAATAATAATTCCTTATAAAGAGTTGTGGGATAATTAGTCTGTAAATAGAAAATATAAATGATTGATGATTATGTTAACCAAGTATTTTTGTAAATAAATGTATAGAATAAATGTCTGAATCTATATAAGGTATTATATTCATTCTGTGTTTCCCCCTTGTAACGAACACTGGTGTATAGGTTGTATGTACATTACAACACATATAAATATACTGCATATAAAAATGAAATACATATAAATATGAAAATTTTATCACCGGTATTAACAACTTATTTTTATAAAAGTCTAAGAGTCTATTTCACGGACTAATAAATATCTAGCTTTTAATTTACATATCTTTGAAAATTAAGAAGTTTGTTTGTTTGTGTTTTTTTATACATAACTACGCGGTTTGCAATCGATTAGCTAAATTTTACACATTCATATATACCGCAAAATAATCCCTTTCAGTATTAAAACATCTGCTGACCATCCTATCAAATAATATGATAAGATAAATTAAAGTTGGCAACTAACATACGGTCAGTAAAGATAATAAGTATAGTTAATGAAATTCTGAGAAACTAAATAGAATCTAAATCTTTTATTCCGGCTATGATAGCTATAAAAATTTCCATTATGTTTTATACATCGTTTGTGAAAGATTTAGTCTTGAAATTAAACGTCATTTTGACATAAAGGAAATGAATGAATGAATAAATAAATAAAAGGAATAAACTTTCTAAATGAGACTGCACTGAACAAACATCAGGGAAAGGAATTTTTATAAGCATATTGCCTAATTAAAATATAAAAGGAAAGCTTAGTTTAATAAAGAAGACGAGAATAATTAACTAGAGTAAAAGTTTTGGAAGACACTACTATTTCAAATAAATTCTGTCGCTTCGACGGATAATAGATTTTCTATGTCTTCAGCTGTTTTTAAGAAACTACTAAAATCTTTTTGAAATAAAGGTATGGCATAGAACAAACTAATATTAAAATTCATTTTTGCTTTCTTATAAGATTTTGTAGAAGTTTGACTTTTATGTCTGGGAAAATATTTTCTAAGATTTAGCTCAAATTTGTTATATATATATATATATATATATATATATATATATATATTATATATATATATATATATATATATATAT
>CM063505.1:60135714-60143214 GCA_032207245.1 Pardosa pseudoannulata | reverse complement strand
CTTAATTAAATATATCTACACAAATAAATAGTTTAGCTATTTATCTGTTGCATCACTTTAATAATAATTATGCAGTGTTCTTTAAATATTATTTACATTTTAAGAGTGTATTATTTTCGAGCTGTACAAGGCGGTAGATAGTTTCACAGTTGAAACCCACCACCTTACTACAAATAAATTCTAATATTTTTGACACATTTCCCATATGTAATGTTCATAGATAACATTTATAGCCTAATTTCCTTAAATCCCAAAGAATTTTCAGTAGTGATCTTTAAAGGGTTAAAAAGAAAATCCCTGGTCTTTTGTATGCATAGAATTGACAAAAAGTATATTTTTTTGCTGTCTTTGCGTGATCACCTCTTTTATGCGAAAATTATTAAACTGTCAATATAAATTAGCTTCTTAAATAAAACGAATTTGGTAAAAATTTGGTAAAATAAACGGTATATTTTGGTAAAATAAACGAATTTGGTAAATATAGCTATAATAAAACTAAATTTGATTAAATAATCAATTTAATCAAATATAGAGGTTAACGTTTATAAAAAAGAGAAAAAATTTACTTATTACCTAAATGTTTCATATTAAAAAAAAGGTATTTCAAGTGTATAATTTTCAAATATGATTTTTTAATATAAGTATATAATTGTTATTGATATTTTCTCAGAATGTTCTGTAACTTCATTATTAGCAGTTATTTCTGGAAATATTTACTATTTATTTTAATCTTTGGGTGTTTAAAATGAATTATGTGCTCCCTTCACAAATTTAGGTACAAAATAAAATATCATTGCTTGTCAATGACAAAGATATCTTCTACCAACTTGTCTTCGCCTTTCTATTGTCATGAAAGAATGATTCTTATCACTTTCTACTGCGGAGGTTAAAAAGTATCCACTTCGGCTCATTGAATGCAATGTTAGTGCTTGCCGAGAACTAGTTTTTTGCTGGATAGATAGACTACGGAATCATCTGTGAAATAGAGAATATCCATATTCCTCTAGCAATTAATACACTTTTTTAAGTTTCGTCAATTTCATTTTTAAAACTCTTCTTTGGAATATTCGATTGATTTCCCAAAGAGCTTATGCATGACAACAAAATGCCAAATATAGTATTTTGAAAAATGAAGATAAATAAAGACTAATTTTACCATTACCTTTGTTTAAACTACCATAGCCGATTAAATATCTTTTGTTCTTTACAGAATATAGAAAGATCTGGGGGATGCAGGGAGTTTTATATATATATATATATATATATATATATATATACATACATATATATATATATATATATATATATATATATATATATATATATATATATATATACATATATATATATATATACATATAAATATATATATGTATATATAACATATATATATATACATATAAAATATGTGCTATACATATATATATATATATATATATATATGTATATATATATATATATATATATATATATATATTATATATATATATATATATATATATATATATATATATATATATATATATATATATATATATATATATATATATAATATAATATATATATATATATATATATATAATATATATATATATATATATATATAATATATATATATATATATATATATATATATATATATATATATATATATACATATATATATATAGATAGATACTCAGTTCAATTACATTTTTTAAAATTTAAAAACCTGATTCCATGAATTAAATTTTAATTACTAGGTTCAGAGAATAATTTGTAGATTCTTCTTTCATGATTATAGAAACATCTACATTGAAAAATAATAAAATGCGAATTGAGTATCCATCTTTAAGATTTGAATCTGATGCAACTCAAATTATTTGAGTTTTAGACATCCAGCTCCCTCAGGGGTTGTGGCTTAATCTCTTGAAGTTTGTGTGATCAAGAGCAAAGTTGGTTTTTTTTGGCTCGGAAAAGGAAAGAAAAGTTTGAAAGTCAACAGCATTTTGCACAGTAGAAAGCTATTGATTGGTCTGGAGGTTTTGAAAAAATATCCAGACAAAATGTTGCATAATAGGAATGATAGATACTTTATGTCTTCAATATTTTATCCTGTGATTACACTAATGGAATTCCTTAAAGCAACAAGAGACATTTAAACGGAGATAATTCTGATAAAAGTAGGAAAGGTCGTTTCTTCATATCCTGAAAAAATCTAGCTATATATAATCATTACAATTCCATTAAAATGAATAACCTATTTAGCAAAATCCATCCATCTTTTGCAGTACATTATTGCCTTAGAATTAAAATACTTTACTAATATTACTGTAAATAAATTATATATTTTAAAATTGATAAAAATTATTATTTGCTTATACTCTTGTAGACAGAGAGGCAATTTTACTTTATAACCTTTAATTGTCACTCAATGAGATAATTTCATACTGTACATTAAATATATAAGTTTCGAATTTCACACGCTAAACTGAAAAACATAACTAAATTTCGACACTTCTCCAATATCACTATTTTCTGCTTAAAATACAGTTCATTGTATATCCCATATGATATACAAGCTCATACAGCTTTAGATGTATGTATTATATGTGATGTATAAGGACAGTCAAAGTGTTAAAAATAGTAGATTATAAACATATTTTTGTGTTATCAAGGTTTGTCAGAAATATCATTTGTACATGCCCTTATAGGAATGTTAAAAAATTTAGTTATGTGTAAGATAATACGTAGCCTAGATAGAAGTCAAGCACTGCCATCTAGCTGCGATCGTCAGCGTAAATATCCATTATAATGAATTTTTTTCTTTATGCTGGAAAAAACTGACAAGTGTCTTTTTAAAGAGTAAATCAAATAACAAATTTAAAACATTCTTTTACAATATTCAGGACAAATATGAAAGAAAAGTTAATAATCAATAGCAAATTGAATAGAATAGGAAATAATAGTAAAAAAAGGTAGACATACTTACGAAATTTACTAAACTTTATAATTTAATCTTAAGTTTAAACTTAAATTCGTATTTTACGTATGGGTGAGGGAGTTTTCCCTCTTAGGTTTTAAAGGGATAAAATTTTGAAATAGTACGCATTTGAAAAAAGTAACATTAATATCACATATATCAATAAATATGTATTATATGGTCAGCAATTCGTGTGACTTATTCCTTAATAATTCCAGACCGTTATGTCCCAAAAATTTAATTTATTTACTCGGATTAAAATGCTACAGTTTTTGATCTACTTTTTATACATTAAAATGTGAAAAATAATAAGAAAATAAAAGAACACTTCTCGATTCAAAAGCATCCTTCTTAGTTTATTTTTCTGCTAAACTATTTTGAATTGAGAGCACAAATTAAACGCATAGATACTATTTCAATATTAAACAAAATCTAATATTGACACCTCATAACGTCTTTCTACGTCTATCAAATTATACATTTTTAATAAAGTTTCTCAGTACAAAGCATCATTAAAGTCCTCATTTATACATTATCGTCAAGATTCAAATTTAGTTTCGTTTTAAGAGGCGATGGTGTTGTCTGAAAAGTGCTTCACTACTACCATCTGGTGGTGAACCGCAACGTTATTACCTGTTGAAATTTTTCATTATATAGATATTTCTTTATAAACTGAATTTTGAAATTACAATACTTCCTTTACTCCATCAAGAAGAAACAAAATTTAAGTATCAAGATGCAACAAGAATTCAATATTTTTCTCGAAAAACTATAAACTTTTTGGGTTGTGTTTTAAAAAGCATTGATTGATTCGACTATTAAAAGAGAAGTGTTACATTTGTGTGAAGTAACGCCAATATTTTTCTGTTGTATTGTTGTAAAACGATCAAAATAAAATAAAATAAAAACTTTTAGGCTTAATATCCACATTATATTGAAATATTCTGTTATACAGAATGTATATTGCCATCACAGACGTAGGTGAATAATTAAGTTTTAGAATAGTTCTGATTGCAAAATTTCAACATTTCGTTCCTAATCGTTTTTGAGCTGAACGAGACACATACATATGTATGTACAAACAAAACCAGAAAAAATAAACTTTTTGATGGTCAGAATGGATATTAATAGCTTCAAAGTTAAAGTTCCCCTGAACGTATGTACAAACACAACATCCAAATATTCAAAATGGTATCAGGCTTGTTCAAAACCAGTATTTTCAATGAAATTTGAAAACCGACATTTTTCTCGATTATAATGCTCCCTCTATTTTGTATAAGGAAGTAAAATGATATGTAACAAGAGTTAAGAATTTTTCCGAATAAACAATAAACTTTTTTGTCTGTTTTTTTTTTAAAATGGACTTCAAAAGCATCGATTGATTCGACTATTAAAAGAGAAGTGTTACATTTGTGTGAAGTAACTCAAATATTTTTCTGTTGTATTGTTGTAAAATGATCAAAATAAAATAAAATAAAATATTTTAGGCTTAATATCCACGTTATATTGAAATATTCTGTTATACAGAATGTATATTGCCATCAAAGACATAGGTGAACAATTATGTTTTAGAATAGTTCTAAATGGAAAATTTTAACATTTGGCGGCTAACGTTTTTGAGCTGAACGAGACACGTATATATATAGGTACAAACGAAACAAGAAAAAATAAATATTTTGATGGTCAGAATGGATATTTATAGCTTCAAAGTTAAAGTTCCCTTGAACGTATGTACAAACAGAACGTCCATATAATCAAAATGGTATCAGGCTCATTCAAATCCAGTATTTCCATTGAAATTTGAAGATCGATAGTTTTCTCGATTATATTACTTCCTCTATTTTGTATAAGGAAGTAAAATGATATTTAATCATTTTATTATACACATATACATGCACACACTTAATTTTACACACTTAACACTTTAAAACTTAAACGAATTTTGATTTTGATATAACTCCTGAATTAATGGATTTTTCAAAATGTAAAAAATTGCTTTTGGGATTTGTATAATTAATAAAGTAAAAAAAATTAGATTTTAGAAGGGTTTTTTTTAATTAGGACCATTATTTCAAAACTGTTGAGTATATTTATTATTATGGTCATCTTTAAATTTGTCTCTGGCAAATTTAAAAAAACACAGAAAGAATATCTGTACAAAATTTCAACCATGTAGTTTATTTCGAATATGAACTATATCAAATTGAATTTAGTTAATTTTGTAAGAAAAACACTTGAGATAATTGAAATGAGATTCCAGTATTCGTCTTTAAAAAATGCTCACAATTTCTTACATTTTACACTATTTTAAACTGTTATGAAAATTAATGTAACACTGATAAGGTAAAATGACTGTAAAATGTATTAGTTAGTAGTAAATTTACTTTTTCAGTATAGAATTTTAATTTAATGCTCAAAATAATCTGTATATGAGAATATTTTCAAGGACTTTTAATTCCTCAAGAGGCAGTGGTGTATACTAATATTTTAAATAGCGATGAAATATATGCTTCTGTAATTATAGTAGAAAATGCGAAATGTTTTATTTGATTTTTCAGAACTCTACAGTTTTTTTAAGGTAGAAAAATAAAAATGTGATTTTTTTAGATTTAATATTCCAAAGCACCTTTAGTATTGCAGCCTTATTAAATTCGGAAAGAATCAGAAATTGATTACGTAAATGGACTAAAACTTCCACTCAAAACAATTACAACAATGCTTCCCAAAGTGCTCAAAAAGGAAAACTGTAGGAAATTTTACTAAACTAAACTTAATTCCTTTCTTTTCCTTACAAGAGACAATTTTTTGACTCTAGAAAAACATTATACAGCAGTTTTATTCTTTTAACTGCATAAAGTTTAAATTTTACAAACTAAGTGCATGAAAAGAAAATGGCATTAAAATGAAAGAAAGCAGAACTCAAAATTTATCCTCATTTATTTCTCATGCATTCGTTTCTTATGCCTTTTGGTGCAGTGAAAGAAATTCTAAATTTTACCTTCTAAATAGCGATATTACTCCAAAAACCTTTCACTTATTTTAATAATTCTTTTCTAAATAAACTTTTATTCATATTTTACATTACAAGATAATGATGAACTAGAATTTCGAGAAATGTGAATTTATTTTTAAAACTGTTTTACAGAATTTACTAAGTAGAAATAAGTAATGAGAGTATAATTAAATATTATTAGAGATGCTATAAAATTATCCTGTAATTGCTATTCCAATGAATTTTAAGAAAGAATTTAATGTATATTTTTACTTTAAAATGATTCTCATTAAGAAGTGGAAATTAAGGAATACCCTTTTAAATCGTGTATAACGAATTCTTTAGTTTAAAAAACTTAGTGCAAAAGTTCAAGGTTCGATAAAAGCATAATACAGAAAAGTATTTGCACAAGAAAATAAAAAGGTAAATGTCTTAGAATTTTAACTTTTTATTTTTTAGAAGTATTACTAATTCTATAATTCATAATTATTGCATTTTTATTCACAATAGTGCTAATAACACTAATTATTAACCTAAAAGCCAAATTTCCGGCTAGAAAGAAGGTTCCTACTTTCTTTTGCATATTACCCTACTTCCAATTTAAATGTAGCAGTATAATTAGGTCTCTTATCAAACTTACTTGTACTTTACCACAAACCCTTTTTTCTTATAGATAGCAGAATTATAAAGAAAATACAATTCGTCATATGCTATTCCCTAAAAACGATGTGATCTATGTCTGTAATTTCAGCCCCCAGGTCCATTGTATAATAGCCAATACCTCCTAATGTCCCCCAAACCAATAATAAGTGTAAAGAACTACGTCAAGAATGAAGTCACATTCAGAATTACATTAGAATAGCTTTACAGATTAATTCATGGGGTTCACTTAGCAACTGGTTTAAAATAGAGTAAGTCATTTAAATGTCAAATTTGTTTATGTTATATAGGATATATAATTTTTATACCATTTTCTAGTAAAAAAGCAGCGTGCTCGTTATACATAACTAAATAAGGTATATGGTAGAATTCCAGCTTAATGAGCCGTTGGCTTCAAAATGAAGTTCAGGAAGGGGATTTGCTATATCAATATTCATAAGCAGAATTTTAAAGCACATTATTCAATATGCAATGTAAATTTCTTCGAAATGAAGCTAGTACTGAAAATATTAGCATTAAATTCCCTAAAGAGGAGCAAATTTCCTTCTTTACTTTAAAACACGATAAACCGGTTCATAACACAGAGCTAAGAAAAACAACACTATAATAAATGTATAACAAACGTGATAATTAATGGTATGATTAAAAAATTAAAATTTTCATGTAGGATTATTAAAACATCTAGTATTGCGACTCCCTTTTTAGTTGCATTTTGAACTCAACAGAACGAAAATTTTTAATATAACGAATAATTACGATGTGGAGCTAAACTGAAAAAAAGGTTTAGTCGTAGAAAGTCGAAATCGTGTGTTTAAAACTATGATTACATCTGGTTGTAATCCACCTTTATTGTTTGAAATCTCTATATAACGAAATATTTTATTAT
>CM063505.1:60103214-60130714 GCA_032207245.1 Pardosa pseudoannulata | reverse complement strand
AAAGAAGGCTAGAAAAATAATTTGAACACTAACGTCACAGGTACTAAAAAGTTTGTGAATAGTTAACAGGAGAGTTCATCTGCACTCTAGGTTAATACTATTATGTCCTTGCATAAAAAAACCTTTTCAGAAATAAATTAACAAGCGATAAATGCTAGTTAAATTAATAAATGATTAAAATCAATAAATAATGCTAAAACCCAAAAGAAGGAGAATGCGAAAAATTCATGACAAGGCTAAATAACACATAATTAATGAAGGAACAAAAAGAATGATTCTATTTTTAAAGAATTTAAACTCAGATTTTCAAAAACTTTTTAAAATCTAGTATCCAGTCTTTGAGCATTATTTTTTTTTGCTCAATGCTATCCATTTATTTAAGACAAAAAGTCTTTTCAAAGAGGTCTTCGAACTTGGATATTTTTAAATTTCAATTAATCAAAACAAAAGGATATCGCTTTCTACATAATCGAGGTTTAGTAAAATAATTTTTTGTACAGTCGAAAAGTAAAAACTAAGACCATTGTATCATGCCTTACGGCAGGCCCTTTAAATACTTAAGTTATGCGTATAAAGAATTTTGCTGAAATTAAATAAACTCACGTGAAAATGATAAAAATCCTGTTCAACCAATGAAAGCAATGATTGATTTTTTTTGTCAAAACCACGTTAATTGAAAACGCCTTTATTTCCACTATGTCCTTTATATTTTTTCTTGGTAGAATAAAGAAAATTGTAATTTATTTGTCTTTATTGTTTTTTGAAAATGATACTGTCTAAATTAAAATTAACTATCTTTTCAAAGATTTTTTTTATATTAAGCATTGATTGAAACTATTTTTTCTAGCAGGAATATTACATTAGAGACCTTTTATTTCTGGTATATATTGCTACACTCATAGCAACTTTTTTCTGTTTTCCCAAACCAAGACAAACTTCTGAAATCCTCTAATAACCCTCTCACACAACATCTTTCAGATCTTTGAAAATCCTGATTTCTAGTGATTAATAAAGTTTAAGTGATAATAAAAACTTTACTATTCAACCTAAGATATATTTGTTGGTCTAGAGCAGGCGTTCTTAATCATTTCGAAAACCTCGCCACTTTTACAAGAAAACAAATTCCAACATTCTCTCTTTTCTATCAGTGAATAATACCATATATTATAATATTGTTGCATATTACTATACTTATTGTATTTACCTATTTATCTATAAACTATAATAAATAAATTTTACTATGAAGTCTAAAAATATCATGTACGAGGGTTGGACCTTTAATAGTGGCTGCAATGCTGTAAAAATGATAAGTAATGAAACCAAAGAATATCGAGTATACCACACTTGAGCTACATACCTAACTTGCCTCTCAACAAAAAGAATCGACCTTTCTACTTCATGCACATGCGGAGTGACGCAAAGAACTGATTCTTGTATTAGCTTGCGGTCTAAAGTGTTGTCAGGATCTTTTCAAAACAAGAACAACGAAGTTGGATAAAAATTCAATGTGCCAGAGGTCGTACAACAGGTCAATGTCATCAAGGGCTTTACCCAGGGCTCTCCATCAAGGGCTCTCCAGGTCTAAGCATTTGTCTTAATTTTTAAGATGAAAGAACCACTTCGTGGCATTCACTTCAGAACTGTTCCAGAGATTCTTGTGTCAATAGACCGGTGCAACAGAACAGGGGCTGCTGCAGGTGTTCTGCTACTTCCACATACTTGGAAACTGGTTATACACAATACGTGCGACTATACTGAATGACTGTAGAGCATGAATATATGAATCACTTTTGTATTCGTTGTAAATCAATAGTTTCAATTAATAAAGTTCCAACCCTCGTAAATAAAAATGGCCATATGCGTAAAAGAGAGAAGGAACAATTTTAATAAATTTAATTTTTTAAACTTTTTAAAGCAGATTAGTTAATAGACAGTAGATTAGTTAATAAACATCAGACTAGTTAATTGTTTATAAATAATTAATACTTTAAAATTATTTAATATTTAGTTAAATTTAGTAATAAATAATTTATTGAAATTCTAAAATCTCACCCCTTTTACAAGAGAAAAAATTCCAAAATTCTCTCTTCTCTATCAGTTAATTGTACCATATATTATAATATTGTTGTATATTACTATACTTATTTTATATGCCTATTTATCTATAAATGATAATAAATAAAATTTACTATAAAGTCTAAATAATTTACGCAAATAAAAATGGTCATATGCTTAAAAGAGATGCACGTGAAACAATTTTAATGAATTTAATTTTTTTAAATTATTTAAAGAAGACTAGTTAATAGACAGTAGATTAGTTAATAAACAGCAGACTAGTTAATTGTTTAAAAATAATTAATATTTTAGCATTATTTAATATCTAGTTAACTTTAGTAATAAATAATTTATTGATATTCGAAAACCTCGCCCCTTTTACAAGAAAAAAATTCCAACATTCTCTCTTCTCAATAAGTTAATTAACCATATATTATATATTGTTGCATATTATTATACTTATTTTATTTGCCTTTTTATCTATAGACGATAAGAAATAAAATTTACAATAAGGTCTAAAAAATCATATAAATAAAAATGGTCATACGCGTAAAAGAGGTGAGGAAGGAACAATGTTAATAAATTTAATTTTTTTAAACCAATTAGAGCAGACTAGTTAATAGACAGTAGATTTGTTAATAAACAGCAGACTAGTTAGTTGTTTAAAAATAATTAATATTTTAACATTATTTACTAGTTAGTTAACTTTAGTAATAAATATTTTATTGAAATTTTATCTACATTTACATACACATTTTACTAATAATATATGAAATTTTCAAAGAAATGGATTACAAATAAAATAAATTACTATAGATTCAATATCCCTTTAAAGTTTTCAGCTAAAAATAAAAGGAAATAAAATAAAATAAAAAATAGAAAATAAAAAAAATAAACCCATAAATAAAATTGTACATGGGGATAAATTTTCAAATTTTTAACTGACTTATTTCAAATTTTTCATTCATGTACTAAAAGGGTATAAAAATAGTTTAAACCAATGGAGAAATGGTTAGTTTGATAAATTTTGATTTACCTCGTAACTTTTACTTAAAGCACAGGTTCTCAAACTTTTCTGGACCCCCATTTACTTTGCAACAAAAAATTCGAACCATTTCTCTTCAATTACATTTAATTATACAAAACATTAAGTTGTTTAATACCATCTATCTCTATCTTATCTATCTATTTATTATATATCACAAATTAGAAATTAATTAATTGGCAGTCAAATGTAATAAAAACCGCTTAATTAAAACTTACAAAATAAGTTTAAGATCAATAATAAATAAATAAAATTAGAGACAGCTCAGGGCGATGTGTTTTTAATAATTTGTTAATATTCGGTTTCAATTTGGGAATATCATTCGTAAATCTTCGTTCAGTGATGTGCTGCCTTTTCTTCGACAACTGCTTGCTTATTATACTTAATCCCTCCTCCGGGAGATACAATAAAGGAAATATAACTAAATGTTTTCATACTTTACTTCAGAAGTAGACAAATGGTGTCTTTGCATGAAGAAACTAGTCATTGACAAAACTTGTCATCCACAGAAGTAAACCGAATTAAGTATTCCCATTGCTAATTAAATTATTTTTACAGTTTATTTACATGATATCAATAAGAAAATTTTTTAGCTATCTAGATAAAACCATTTTTCATAAAAGGAAGTTATTTCTAGTATTTTATTAATTGTTTTAAGTATGCAAGTCATGAATGGATTAATGGTGTATTTGCTTGCAGAAACTAGTCGTCAAAACTTATCATCCACAAAAGTAAACCGAATTAAGTATCCCCATTGCTAATTAAATTCTTTTTATAGTTTATTTACATGATGTGAATAAGAAATTTTTTAGCTATCTAGATAAAACCATTTCTCATAAAAAGAAGTTAGTTCTAGTATTTTATTAATTGTTTTCAGTATTAAAGTCATAAATGGACAAATGGTGTCTGCATGCAGAAACTAGTAATTGTCAAAACTTGTCATCCACAAAAGTAAACCGAATTAAGTATTCCCATTGCTAATTAAATTATTTTTACAGTTTATTTACATGATATCAATAAGAAAATTTTTTAGCTATCTAGATAAAACCATTTTTCATAAAAGGAAGTTATTTCTAGTATTTTATTAATTGTTTTAAGTATGCAAGTCATGAATGGATTAATGGTGTATTTGCTTGCAGAAACTAGTCGTCAAAACTTATCACCCACAAAAGTAAACCGAATTAAGTATCCCCATTGCTAATTAAATTCTTTTTATAGTTTATTTACATGATGTGAATAAGAAATTTTTTAGCTATCTAGATAAAACCATTTCTCATAAAAAGAAGTTAGTTCTAGTATTTTATTAATTGTTTTCAGTATTAAAGTCATAAATGGACAAATGGTGTCTGCATGCAGAAACTAGTAATTGTCAAAACTTGTCATCCACAAAAGTAAACCGAATTAAGTATTCCCATTTCTAATTAAATTCTTTTTACAGTTTATTTACATGATATCAATAAGAAATTTTTTTAGCTATCTAGATAAAACCATTTTTCATAAAAGGAAGTTATTTCTAGTATTTTATTAATTGTTTTAAGTATGCAAGTCATGAATGGATAAATGTGTATTTGCTTGCAGAAACTAGTGTCAAAACTTATCACCCACAAAAGTAAACCGAATTAAGTATCCCCATTGAATTAAATTCTTTTATAGTTTATTTACATGATATGAATAAAAAATTTTTTAGCTATCTAGATAAAACCATTTCTCATAAAAAGAAGTTATCTAGTATTTTATTAATTGTTATTAAGTCAAAATGGACAAATGGTGTCTGCATGCAGAAACTAGTAATTGTCAAAACTTGTCATCCACAAAAGTAAACCGAATTAAGTATTCCCATTTCTAATTAAATTCTTTTTACAGTTTATTTACATGATATCAATAAGAAATTTTTTAGCTATGTAGATAAAACGATTTCTCATAAAAAGGAGTTCTTTGTAGTATTTTATTAATTGTTTTAAGTGTGCAAGTCATCAATGGATAAATGATGTCTTTGCTTGCAGAAACTAGTCATTGTCGAAACTTGTCAGCCACAAAAGTAAACCGAATTAAGTATTCCCATTGAAAATTAAATTCTTTTTACAGTTTATTTACATGATATCAATAAAAAATTTTTTTAGCTATCTAGATAAAACGATTTCTCATAAAAAGAAGTTATTTCTAGTATTTTATTAATTGTTTTAAGCGCGCAAGTATTGCCTATACTCCTTTCCATGTTTTTAAGAGTCCTCATAGGCTATTATCACTAGAGGGCAATAATTGTTCCCGTTTAGAACCTATAGTTAGAAGTCTATCCTTGTCTTGAATTGTATTTACATTTACTTAGATTAAGTGGTATTTAATATTTTACTTGCTTTAACATTTTAAAATTTCTTTTGCTAAGGGGCAGTTCACCTTTAACGAACACTAAATGCAAAAAATTTCAAACAAACCTGAAAAATTTTCTGAAAAATATGATGAGGGCACATGATATTTTGATCTCACATTATATCATTCATATGTATGCATAGTATATTATGGACATTATATTATACATCGGTGCCGTTAATTGCCATTATAATGAGATTTTTCGTTGTATTGGAACTACGTGTCATAATACTCCTAAGCACAAAATATCAACATTTAATAGAAATATTTTCGACTTATGCCCCACAGCATTCCTTTACAGTAAATTAAAAATTTAGTAATGAAAAGTAAACATTGCATTCAAAAGAAGAGGAACATAACTAATATGTTATAAGGGTCTAAATACAAAATTTCAGCATTTTACAGCAAATCGTTTTTCAGATGCCCCACAACGTTGATACATACTATATTGAAATTTTTCATTATATGCAGTGCATATTGCAATCAAAAGGGTGAGTTGCAGAATTAAACGTTGCAATATTCCAAAACGCAAAACTTCCACAATCTACGGATAATCGTTTTTGAATTATAGCCCAAACTTTAATATATGTTATAATGAAATTTTTAGTTAAACGGAGTTCCGATTGTAATCAAAAGAGGAAGAACGCAACTTGATGTTAAAATAGCCCTAAATACAAACTTCAGCATTTTGCAATTAATTGTTTTTGTGTTAAGATCACACCTCATAAAATTTCAATGTAATGTATATATGTTATTGCACGGTATAAAAAAATACTTCGTTATATGGAGTTCAGATTTCAAGGAAAAAAGAAGGATTACAACTAGATGTTATCATAGCTTTAAACACACGATTTCGAACTTCTATAAATAAACCTTTTTGCTCAGTTTATATCCACAACGTAATTATTCGTTATATTAAAAATTTTCATTCTATTGAGTACAAAATACAAGTAAAAAAAAAAGGCACACAACTAGACGTTTTAATAATCCTACATGAAAATTTTCAACCTTCTAAAGCTAATAGTTATTGTATTTTTCGAGATAAGTACATACGCATGTACGTACGTATAGACATAATTCAAATTTTCGATATATATAGTGAGGATTGCAGAAAAAAAAGATGCATAACTAGTCCTTGTAATAGTCCTAGGCACAAAATATTGGCCTATTACAGCTAATTGTTTAAGAGTTTTGATCCGCAAATAATAAAGTTACAGTGAAATTTTTCTGTAGATATAGTAAAGACTGCAATCAAACAAAAGAAGAGGTGCATAACTAGATATTGTAATAGTCCTAAACACAAAATATTGACCTAGTACGGCTAATTGCTTAAGAGTTTTGATCCGCAACTAATAACGTTATGCTGAAATTTTTCTCTATATATAGTAAGCTCTGAAATCAAACAAAAGAAGAAGCGCAAAACTAGGTATTGTAATAGTCCTAAACACAAAATATTGATCTAGTACCGCTAATTGTTTCTGAGATTTCATCCACAAAATTAATAACACCATATGGAAGTTTTCCGTTCTATATAGTAAGGATTGCTGCGCAAGGAAATAAAAATTAATGACTTTCAAGCTTGTAGTTTTGTGCCATAATTTTTTTATAAATTGTGTCAAAGTGAGGGTACATCCAGTCTTATAGTAAAATGAGACAAAGGTTAACACCATGTGTAAAAGCAGTCGGAGGAGATAACAAGATTAAGGGGAAGTAGTCACTATGAAAATGTCTACTATGTGATGTTTATTAATAAAATTATCTTAATTTTGTGTCTTTTATTTAAGACTTTACGAATTAAGACAAATAACTACCAAACCAAGGATTGCAGAAGACTTTAAAAAGTACATAATTACATAAATCCGAAATTTATTTAAATAAAAAAGCATCTATAAGCTTAAAATTTTGCATGCAGTAAAAATATAATACTCATTTTTAAAATAATAATTTGGAAAGTTCTTTTAGTCCAGTTTATATTTTATCACAATATCCATGATATCTGGAGCACATTTACTATGATAGTTTATTTTTTATTTTGTAAATTATATGCCGTAGTTTTGCATGGATTTGGCAATGAGATGCTTAGTTCTTTTTATATACATGAGATTAATAAATTTCAGTAGTATTCCAATGCATTAGTAAATTTTATTTTTAAATGCGATTCTATAGCTATATGGAAATACAAACACAGTCATGTAGGGAGGAAGTTGAAGTTCTCCAAAAAGTTTTTTATAAAAATATATTAATTGGCAAAAAGTTATAGTTTAAAAAAACTTAAAATGCTTTAATTAAAAAAAAAAAATTAAAAATAACTAAAATATTAGAATTTAAAAAAAAATAATAAAAATAGCACATTTAACTGAATATGCTGTAATTGTGATTAAAAATAAAGTAAATTACAATTTTTTCTGTAATATTTAAAAAGGAAAAAAAGACTAGAAGTGTATCATATCCCTTGAAACGTTTGGTTCGGTTAGTTTTGGATACGCCACGGTCTACGTTTTGCAACACGGGGGCTAATGAAACCAAGACCTACTGCTTAAAGCCAATTCCGAACGGGTACGAACGTTCATGCCACAGTGGGATTCGAACCGACGAACTCCTCTCCGGAAAGGGGTTCATTTTACAAAATTTACACTACAAAATTGAGGGACATATATTGATAATGAATTTCACTGTAGTCAGTTGCTGAATGCCAGTATCATTGTAAAAGTCTTGCAAATCCAACTCTTGATATGACAATATTCACTCTTGATATGACAGAATCGACTTAAGTGTTTCTCGGTTCAAAGAACTCAATAATATCAATAACATAGATTGCAGTATCATCTGGGACATCGTATGTTAAATCTAAAGACTATGGGAAAATATAGCCATTCAGACGCTTTTCATTGAAAGTTTATTAAGTAACTAAAATGCAAAAAATATATAAAAAGGAAATAAAAATATGCAATATTAACTATGCAAAAATATGTTTTTTATGTAATTTGTTTTTTTAATCTGATAATTATGAATGGGATTATTAGATAAGGCAAATTATATAATAATATGAATTGAGTGAAACAATAATGATAATGCATATGATGGAGTCACGAACGAAAAAAATTTTCTATTAATTGTGTAATTATAGAATTCCTTACAGGTATTACATAATATAGTTAAAATTCTCATTTCAATCCTCCCCCACAAAAAATACATTTTTTTTATTAATTGTGTATTTATAGAATTCCTCACAGGTATAACACAATATGGTTGAAATTCACATTTCAACTCTCCCCTAAAAAAATACATTGTTAGACTGAAAAAAAGGGAATGTTTTGCTACTCGAGAGATAATCAGATCGGAATATATTTCTTAACAACGATAACGATTTCCAACAGCTTTGAATATGCAGGTCAGGAGTAAGATGCAAACCCACACGCTCTAGCCCTATAAGTAATGCCTTAATAGCTCAGGTACTCTACAAGCATGCATAGTTTTCTTGTCTGCTCTAATCAGGGGCTTTACATGATATTGACTCATAGAGTCATAAATAAGAGTAACAAAGTAAATCATTATATAATAACGTTTACATAAAATAACAAAAAATATAATGATGTTTACATAAAATAACAAAACATGTAATGATGTTTACATAAAAAATTTCTGTAAATTTTTACAGGCCGATGAGACTATCATGTTTCAAATAGGGTAAATTTTTCTGAATATTATAATATTCACTTACAGTTTATTTATTTTTCCTTACAAAGGTGTCCAATTTTTACTATAAATTTCTACAAAATAAAATAAAGAAAATGCACAGTAAATTTTACTGAGACTTTTTGCATGTCGATAAGTGTATCATCTCAAATCATGAATATTTTTGAATATTATAAAATTCAGTTAGAGTTTATTTTTTACCTTTCACAGATGCTGCATTTTTACTATAAATATATAATTTTTTAAGAAAGGGAATTAAAATACATGTTAATTAATGTGTAAAAATGACCTATTGATTTTATGTTTTATTAGAGAAATATTTTTTCTTCTAATCGCATTAAAAATTTTAATTATAACTATCAGCAAAACAATTTTACTATTGGAATTTTATGTTATGGTTCATAATAGCTATTATGAACAATTAAATTCAAAATTAAACAAATTTGGAACAAGTTTTTGTGGTATAAAAGTCATTGAAAAATCAGCACGAAATATCAAAGCATTATTTTATTGAAACTTCATTGCACATTCCTAATTTGAAAATCCAATTAAAAATCTTCATTATAAGTATCAGAAAAACAATTTTACTATTGGTATTTTGTGTTACTGTTCATAATAGATATTTTCAAAATTTAAAAAAATTTAGAGCAAGTTTTTGTGGTATAGAAGTCATTAAAAATCCGCAAAAATATCAAAGAAATATTTTATTGAAAATGCATTGCACCTTCCTAATTGAAAATCCTCATTATAAGTATCCCAAAGAAAATTTCTTAAGTATTTCGTGCTGAGGAGTTTAGATACTCAAAATATAAATTCCAAATTAAAAAAAAATGTAGCGTAACATTTTGAAGTATATAACACATGCAAAAAATACTATAAAATATAATTGGTTTTCTAGTGGTATAATGTTTATTATAAATTCAAAAGAAAATAAATTTATTGATATTTTGTTTAAAGATATTTAAACATCTAGGACAATTCAAGCAAACAAATGGTACTATCTCAAATGATTTTTCTAACTTTTATTACCATAAATTAAAAATTTTGAATCGGTTTCATCGATTTTTCAAAATTTAATTGCTTATATAATATCTTTTATAGAAGCTACTTATGGCACGTAATATATATCTTACGGCTTTTTCTCTATGTTTACTTTACCTCAAATTCCATGCTTTTAAACGTAAAGTTTTTGCATTAAAAATAACTAAAATGTTTATTGTAAAATGATGTAGTATTTAAAACAACATAAAATTTTTTTGAAAGAGTTCCATATTCTTTAAAGAGATAGTCTTATAAATTTTACTTTAAAAAATACGAAAATGGTAAACAGAATAAACTATGTTTTAGCCAGTTAGTGGCTGAATGCCAAGAACTTTGTCAAAGTCTGTTAGTCCAACTGTTGATATGACTTTATTCGTTTGAATTTCGCTTTAACCAGTATGTCTCTGTATATTGAACAGAAAAGGTTTTTACAGATTTTCTATATTATGTAGAACCAAATTAATCATGGAATTAGCAAAAAGTAACTTATTTATTTTTAAGTATATAGGTGTTATACATAAATATATAGAGAAATCTGTCAAGTTTTGCCGTTTTTAAGTGTCTGTAAGAAATATTTTAGGAAATATAAATTTAGAGATATCTGAAAATCCACTAACTCCTTTCGCTAAATATTGCAATAAATCAATTTTTTGGAACAAACATATTAATATTAAAAAAAAATGTAAAAATTAATAAAATATTTGAAAAGTTCAAAAACTAAAAAATTAAAAGAAGAATGTTTAAACAGATTTTACATTCATAAATATGCTGTAAATTATATTCTAAAGCATACAACAGATGCAACATTTACTGTGATTCTTAAAATAATAAAAGGGAGTTGTATGCTTCCTTAAAAGCTTTTAAAAGCAAACTTTTGTTGTATATGACACAAGTGACAGTCAGTGTGAAATATTATTCCTTTTTTTTCTAACTGATTGCGTTTTCATTTTAAATAAAAGTTTGCTACAAGTATCACCCCCCCTGTTTTTTTAAGTATTTTGCATTAATAATTTTGAACCACAAAAAATTAAATTTAAAACATTTTTGTTGTATAAAAATTGTCACTAAAGTTATTTTGACTTAAAGATTATATAAACAAACTTATTCTAAATTATATTCTAATGTATACAACAGATGCAACATTTACTGTAATGCTTAAAATAATAAAAGACAATTCTATGCATACTTAAAAGCTTTTAAAAGCAATCATTTGTTGTACATGACAGATAAGTGACAGCAAATGTCAAATATTATTCCATGTTTTTTAATTGATTGCGTCTTCATTTTAAATAAAAGTTTGCTATAAGGATCATCCCCCCCTAATTTTTTAAGTATTTTGCATTAAGAATTTTGAACCACAAAAATAAAATTAAAAAAATTTTTATTGTATAAAAATTGTCACTAAAGTTATTTTGCCTTAAAGATTATATAAACAAACTTATTCTAAAGTATATTCTAAAGTATACAACAGATGCAACATTTACTGTAAAGCTTAAAATAATTAAAGACAATTCTATGCATCCTTAAAAACTTTTAAAAGCAAACATTTGTTGTACATGACACATAAATGACAGTCAGTGTCAAATATTATTCCATTTTTTCTAATT
This sequence comes from Pardosa pseudoannulata, assembly GCA_032207245.1. Lineage (NCBI taxonomy): Eukaryota > Metazoa > Arthropoda > Arachnida > Araneae > Lycosidae > Pardosa > Pardosa pseudoannulata. The sequence goes on along the minus strand of CM063505.1, from coordinate 60,118,903 downwards.
GATTGCGTCTTCGCTTTAAATAAAAGTTTGCTATAAGTATCACCCCCACCCCTAATTTTTTCAGTATTTTGCATTAAGAATTTTGAACCACAAAAAATAAAATTTAAAAAATTTTTATTGTATAAAAATTGTGACTAAATATATTTTGCCTTAACGATTATATAAACAAACTTATTCTAAAGTATATTCTAAAGTATATAACAGATGCAACATTTACTGTAATGCTTAAAATAATAAAAGACAATTTTATGCATCCTGAAAAACTTTTAAATGCAAACATTTGTTGTACATGACAGATAAGTGACAGTCTTTGTCAAATATTATTCTAATTTTTCTAATTGATTGCGTCTTCGCTTTAAATAAAAGTTTACTATAAGTATCACCCCCCTAATTTTTTAAGTATTTTGCATTAAGAATTTTGAACCACAAAAAAAAAAAATTAAATTTAAAAAACTCCCCGAAGTTGTCACAAAACTCCCGAATATCAAAAATCCTACTTGTTGCATATTCAATATTAGCTAATAATAATTTTTAATTTTTTAAGATAACGATATAAATTATTAGAAATTAATTAAAGCTTTTGCAAGTTAAACGAAAATGATCTCTTAATTTAAAATATTAAATATGATTTGGAAAAATAACATTCTGTTCTATTTGAATGCATATTCCTTACTTAAAGATATTCATTACAAGCATATAAAATTTAATGGCATTTCATGTTAAAGATTTTAGATGTCCCAAACAAATAAATCAAAAAAATCAAAAATTTTTAGAGCAAGTTTTTTGCAGAATATGACATATGTCAAATTCCACTTAAGTGGCAATAAAAAGTTTTTCGAACTTACGAGAGTGTAAAATCCTGCGGCAAAACTTCCGCTTCTAACGTTTTTCCAACAACAACATCGCGATATGACGGCCATTCGATCACGTGCTCAGAAATACATCCAGAGTTTTCGGGGGACTTGTGACAAATAAGGGTTTGTTTTGGGACCTCAGTAAGAAACACGTTCCTGCCAAGAGCGCCGCCTGACGGTTAGAAAGCCACCGCCATCGATTGTGGAGAATTTAATAGTTTTTGTATTGCTTTTGGGAAGAATTCAAATAAAAGAGTTTAAATTAAATGAAACTGTTCCCCGACAGTTTTATTAATTGAAATTAAATGGAGATTTCAAGAAAGACTAAATTAAAACATTGTTGGCATTTCAGAATGGAATATCTTGAATGTTACTGATAAAGAATACTTAGAGATTGGTTTTCTGAAAATTTCGTTCAAAAACTCCATAATATATTTCAATATCATATAGTTATTCAAGTAAATTGTCTATTAATTTTTTAACTCATTGTCTTAAAGTTTTAATTAATAATACACACATATGTATAGGTATCTATCTATCTAGGTACATAGATAATTTTATAAGATTTGTATTAATTACTGTTCGAAGATGATTCTATTGACGAAAGTAAAAATAAGATTTCAAGACAAACCCAGCGAGACCGAACGATGGCCGATTGGTTAGAGTGCTAGCTTTCAGTACCGGAGTTCGTCGGTTCGAATTCCTCTGTGGCATGAATGTTCGTAACCCTTCGGAATCGGCTTCAAACAGTAAGTCCGGGATCACTAGCCCTCGTGTTGCAAAAAGTAGACCATAGCACTCTAAAACAAACCAAACCAAATCCAGTGAGAAAAACATTATTGATGATTGACATTTAAATGAAATACCTTGATTACTTTGAAAAACAATTTTTTCGAGTTTGATGTCCTTAATTTAAATAAAAAAAAATATTTACTGAAGTTATTTTGCCTTAAAAATTATTTAAACAAACATATTCCTTTTTATCGCAACTTATTCGAGATTTATTTCGTGATAATCTTATTTTGAAAAAAGAGATTGAATTATTTTGTAGATGCCACAGACTGACATTTATACATAATTTCTAAAATATAAACTTTCTAAATCTTAATTTGAGGCATTACTTATTAACAAAATGTATCCAGACATGATAAAAGCTAAAATTGAAATGTTATATATGCATTCAAGATCATGCATATTTATTCTTTTTCTCATATAATTTAGAAAACTTTATGTTTCTCTAGCAGTTCTGATTATTTTGCTTGCAAATTTAGGGTAATATAGTTTACTCTAATGTAGATTAAAAAATGCCCTAAAATAATTTTTGTAACACTTAAGATTTATTATATATTGACGTTTACAGAGTGGCCATGATATGCTTCGCTGAAACAGCTTTTCAATGTTTCTTTATTAATAAATCTACTATTTATCATTTAACTCCTCTGTCATTGATTTGTATTAAATATTCCTGTTCTAAATTAAACTGTTAAATATACTGTTCCAAGATGGTTTTATTGACTAAAGTTAAAAATAAGATTTCAAGACAAACCCTGCGAAAAACATTATTGAGGATTGACATTTGAATGCAATATCTTGATTACAAAGAAAAACAAGATTTTCGATATTGGTGACCTTAATTTACATATAAAAAATTCACTAAAGTTATTTTGCCTTAAAATTATTTAAACAAACTTATCCCTTTTTATTGCAACTTATTTTAGATACATATTGCGACAATCTTATTTTGAAAAAATAGTTAGACGGAATTGTGTTATGGATACCATAGACCGACCTTTATAGGTAATTTAAAAAATATCGACTTTTTAAAATAACTTAATTTGTGGCATTACTGAAAACAAAATATAGCCAAATATGAACAAAATCTAAAAATAAAATGTTATGTATTCAAGTACCTGTATATTTATTCTTTTCTCCTATCAATTAGAAAATATTATGTTTCTCTGGCAGTTCTGCTTATCTTGCCTGCTAATTTAGAGCAATGTAGTTTACTCTTAAGTAGAATGAACAAAAATGGCCTAAAATAATTTTTGTAGCACTAGAGATTTATTATATATGGACGTTTACAGACTGGGCATGAAACAGCTTCTCTGAAACAGCTTTATAATGGGTCTTTATTTCTAAATCTACTATTTAACTCCCCTGTCATTGATTTGTATTAAATACTGTTCCAAGATGGTTCTATTGACGGAAGTTAAAAATAAGATTTCAAGACAATTCCAGTGAAAAATATTATTGATGATTGACATTTGAATGTAATACCTTGATTACAACGAAAAACAAGATTTTCGAGATTGATGTGCTTAATTTACATAAAAAAATTCAGTAAAGTTATTTTGCTTTAAAATTATTTAAACAAACTTATACCTCTTCACCGCAACTTATTCTATATATATTTCATGATAATCTTATTTTGAAAAAAAGAGTTAGATGCAATTGTGTTGTAGATACCATAAACTGATATTTATACGTAGTTTTTAAAATACTGACTTTTTAAAATAACTTAATTTATGGCATTACTAGTAAACAAAATATAGCCAGACATGAAAAAAATCTAAAAATGAAATGTTATATATGTGTTCAAGTACCTGTATATTTATTCTTTTTCTCATATCAATTAAAAAATGTTTCGCTGGCAGTTCTACTTATCTTGCTTGCAAATTTAGAGCATGAAGTTTACAATTAAATGTTAATGGTCAATTTATAGATATGCATTTTGTACGTCTGTTTCTGTTTGTGTACAAGTATGCATGTTTGTAAACGATGCTTGCTTAAAATTTTACATATCCAAACAGTGAACTTGCTAAATTCTCAATCCCAGTTTGGATGTATTTAGTTTCTTATCCATTCTGGATTTGTAGGTAGGACTTAGATAAAAAATTATCAGTAATAATCTAAGCATTCTTTTTATGAGAAAGGTCCAATTATATTTCTAAAAAAACACGACTATTTTAAGAACTCTATGGCATACCTAGTTTAAAACTATTTAAAACTTGATATTAACTTCATTATTTATATTATGAAATAGAGCTTTTCACAGTACTAATTATATTTCACAGTACTAAAATATTCTAATGTAGAATAGAAAAATACACTAAAATAATTCTTGTTACACTAGAGATTTATTAAATATTTGCTGTTATAGACTCGGCATGATATGCTTAGCTGAAACAGCTTTACAATGTATCTTTATTCCTAAATCTACTATTTATCATTTAACTCCCATGTCATTGATTTACTATCACTAGAAAACAGTTTCAAGTTATCACGAATGCTATAGTTACATTAGAAGTTTGAGAATTCCCCCAGTTCGTCTTAAACGAGAACTATAACCAATTTAACAATCTAAACGCATAAGCTTAGTTCGGAGAATTGCACGAAGGCTAATATTTTATCAACATTAATCATTTACTAAACATGTCTGTGTTCCTTACTTTATTTAATTTACTTCGGTATTCTACATTACATAAATAATTTCCCTCGCCTTGTAATTGCAGGTATGAAAGCAGTAAGAACAGTGCATTATGGTCGGTAGGCTGTTCAATTTATTTTACATTTCTAGTCTAAAAGAGTAAATATGCTTTTATAAAATTGGCCTGGTCATGGAACGTAAATTAACTTTTCAAAAGCAATTAGGGTTTGAGAGGTATATACATTAGTAGAACTGACTTTTAAATATACATATTTTAATTCTAATCATATTTAATTTATTATTCAAATGACGTATGTTAAGGATAATTGTATGAAGGTAAATACTTTATGAAAAAACATTTTACCTCATTTAATTTTTGCTTGTCATCAACCGTTTCATTTACCAGTAAATAATAGGTGTTTATTGTGAAAACCAAAAAAGCAAATGAGTTTATTTAAAAGTAAATGCAAAAAATAAAACCAAATGAGCAATAAATTGTTTACTCTAAAAGTTATGTACATTGTATAGTTAAAGACTAATTAACGCAAGTTAATTTAAAAAAGAAACAAAGAAGATTATCAGTAAATTGTAATGCATATCGTTTTTAGTAATAAAGTTAAGACAATCCAATGCAATTGAATGGTTAATTGATAAATAATATATTGTCATCTGTTAAGAAACTATATTTTGAACAACAGTATAGATGAAGTTTGTCTTATTTATAAACATAAATTAATCCCTTCCGGTAAAATGACGAGTCTAGCTCGTCATTGGTTTTTCATTCCATACCGCACAATGACGAGTTACACTCGTCATGCGACTAAAGTTAATGTTAAATATGATTCTTAATTTAGTTTATATTTTCTAGTATATTGAATTTAGTAAGACTTTTGTTACTTGTGGAAATACCAGGTCACTGTTACATATTGTTTATTTAGAATTTCTTGGTACAAGTCACTGCCAAATTGATGAGTCAGAATAAAAGAAAACCTACTAAGAAATGCCGTGTGTGTTACAAGAATCAGATTAGAAGTGAGACTTCCTAACGGTGTAAACAATTCAGTATTCCTTTGCACTTTGTTTTGAAAAGTACCACTATCTTGAAAACTATTATCTGTGTACCTTATTAATGTTTTGCTTTGATATTTTCTTAGTTATACCTTTTCTGATATTATTTAACACTATGTAAAAAGTGAATTTTAATTAGGAATATGTAAGAATTGTAAAATGAAACAAGTTTTTTAAATAAAAAATAAATGGTTACTTCATGCACAGTTTTTCATTATTAAATCGTACCGGAAGGGGTTAATATAGAAATGAAACAAAGAGTAAAGATTGTTAGTGCATTGCAGTGGATTTCCTTTTGTTTTGTAAGAAATGAAAGCATAAAACGTAATTATATTATCTCTAAGAATATTTATTTTGATAAGCATTATAACCGAAACTTGCTTTAATAATTAACTCAGATTACGATAAATACACAAAAATTGTATGTAAAATGAGTTATTTTATTTACTATCTAAGTAAACAGTGGCAACAGAAGAGAAAACGAAAACGTCTAACCTTATATCTTCCCACTAAATTGCTTTTGGTGTTTCATTCTTCTTTTCAGTCATTACTGTCGGAGATCTTTAATGTTGTTACAGTTTGAAAAGAAAGGTCATCCAAATTAAGACTTTTCTGATTCACGACTACTTCTTAGTAATCGAAAAAGTCATGGATTGTTTGTCAAGTGCATGATAAAAATTTAAAGTGGGATGAAAAAAACACGTGAAGGGCTTACACACTGTTCATTAAAAAATCCTGCTAACAAAATGCTGACAATTGTTCAAAAACAAGAAAAAGAGTTCAATTTTAGGAAAATGTTTAAATTATAATATGAAGAAATTATACTGTTGAAAATAAAGATTAAATTAATTAAGAGTATTAATTGGGAGTAACATATTTTCAAAGTTGCTTTTAGTGTATTATTCCTTTTATGTGGTCATTACTGTCAGATATCTTTTTTTATTGCTATAGTGTGAAATGAATGATCACTCGTCCGAATTAGATATCTCTTAGATCAAGACGTCTTCGTAACATAAAATGTCATAGATTGCTTGTGAAAAGAAGGATAAATTTTTAAAGAGGGATGTAAATATCATGGTAAAGTCTTTCTGATGTTACAACTAAAATGCTTAAAAAAATTGAAGGACAAGAAAAGGAGTTCAATTTTTAAAAAAATGTTTCTCTGAATAAATGTAAATCTCAACAAATCTTATTATTGAAATTAAAGATTAAATAAGATAATTTAGAGTATGTAATACCTAAACGTTTAAGCATAGATACATAGATACATATATACTAAAACATAAGTTTCATATATTTTAGTAAAAAATGATAATGATAAACATCATAAATTTTAGTAAAAAGTAAATTGTCTACCATATTTTAATCTTTTATAAAAATTTTCATAAAAACACAAAATTACGTAATTGTTTTATAAACTTATAAAAAAAATCTGTTTTTATAAAGCTATATTTAGAAATAACACTAGATATATCATTAACTATCATTGCATTATTTTAAAAACATTTTTACATAAAACATAATCTAATTACTTTTTTAGTCATAAAAAGAAAAAGTTTCCATATACAGAAGTTCTAGAAGAAATACACATGCTATTTCCGGTAAGTTTAAAAGATTAAAATCCACAAATTACAATATTTAAAAAAAGTAGTGAAAACTATTCAAGTTAAACATGCGGCCAAATCAACAAATTAGCATTAAACTAGGTAAACTATGAATCATATATTTAAAAAAAGGAAATTCTAGTTATTGGAAACTATCTAAAGTTGTATTATATGTGTAACTACATCCTGAAGCCTGTTTTAGGAATTTAACATATTATTATCATCTTCTTATACCTTGTAAAGCACTGAAAATTTCGCAAAGAAAAATATTTGGGTTCAGAAAAAGAGATAATTGTCTTTCTGGATTAATTTAAAAAAAAAGAAAATTCTAGTTATTGAAAACTATCTAAAGTTGTATTATATGTGTAGCTACATCCTAAAATCTGTTTTAGGAATTTAGCATATTGTTATTATCTTCTTATACGATGTAAACCACTGAAAATTTGGCAAAGAAAAATATTTGGGTTCAGAAAGAGATAATTGTCTTTCTGGATTAAAACAATTTTAAGGGGATGAATGGCTGAATTAAATCAAAATTATAGCCTGTTCGTCTTAAATAAAAAGTCATGCTAGACATATATTTCAAAAGCAAAAGAAGTTTTTCAGCAAAAAATTATTTTATTTCACTAAAACCACTGAATTTTGTAATGTATACTTATTTTTAAATTTACATATCATATTTTATAGATGAATGTATTTACACGTATTTCAAGTGCCTTATTTTTTACCCAATTTCTATCAAACTTTTGCCCATCGTCTTTTAATTTGTATATTATAAATCTGGAAGTTCCTACCAAAATTGAAAGTATTTTACAAAGTTGTATAGGGTTTGATTACCCCGAAAAAGGAAAAAAGTTCCTGAAAAACATTTTTAATTTAAAATAACTGTTTTACATAAATTGTATTTACTGTAAGGAGAAACAATCCTCCATTTTTGTTTCTATAAAAATGAATATCACAAGCTTAACAAAAATGAATTTAATTGGATGATATAGAAGACAGTAGAAACTTGCTTCATGAATATTGTTGAACGAATGAATTTTCGTAAGGAGTAATAGCCATACATTTTTGTTTCTATAGAAATGACTATCACATGGTTAACAAAAGTGAATTTAATTGGTTAATACAGAAGACAGTAGAACCTTGCTTCTTAAATATTGCTGAACGAATGAATTTTCGTAAGGAGAAACAGCCATCCATTTTTGTTTCTATAAAAATAAATATCACAGGGTTAACAAAAATGAATTTAATCGGCTGATATAGAAGACAGTAGAAACTTGCTTCATGAATATTGCTGAACGAATGAATTTTCGTAAGGAGAAATAGCCATCCACTTTTTCTATAAAAATGACTATCACATGGTTACAAAAATGAATTTAATTGGTTAATATAGAAGACAGTAGAAACTTGCTTCATGAATATTGCTGATAGAATGAATTTTAGGAATGTTTTGTATTTAAACCAATACTCTTTTCTTATAGCTGATAATGTCTAAGAAAAGTGTATGGGCTCATTTTAAAAATACAATTATTAGTTGTATATTTTTGAAGCAAAATTTAAGTCTCCCCGTTATATTAATACTACATTAATTGGAGTAAACAAAATTATTGTTTTTGAAATTTTAAAAATATTTGAATTTAAATTTTCGGAACACTAGGTTTTACAGACCATTCAAAATGTCTATATTTGAAATGATAGAAATAGGTATACTTAAACTGGCGGGAAATGTATTGTTAATACAGATGAATCCACAGTTTTAAATATATTTTGGATTAGAAAATTCTTGAAACTAGAAATAATGAGTACAATAATATGAATTAGGGCTGTTGTTGAAATGATTTACAGGAAATTAAATGTTATAAATGTTAAATCATTTCGAAGAAAACATGAACATAAATGCTAAAAAATGATGTTTTAGCTTTTTTGGATAAGACATTTCAACAAGGATTTTCTTTATTTGTTTCTAGGACAACTCAGTCTTGGTTTCAAAATGTTTCTGCAAAAAATCTTAAATGGAATTCTAGTTCTTAGAATCATGACACGTAATGTAAAAAAACAAACAAAATACCTGACTTTTCTTGCATTTAAAAATTATTCAAAAACAAATGTTTTGACATCACTTTTGATGCTAGTTGTCATACATATGTGTTTCCTAAAATGCTAAATTAGGGTGGTTAAATGTTTTTAAAGTAAGATTGTCATAAAAAATATAATGAAAGTAACTTAGAATATCTCTAAACATTTTTCTATTTAATGTAATAGTTCATATTTGCAAATTTATTTCTGGTATATTTGTGTTTTTAAAGACATATTTTTTTAGTTGTTCAATATATTTTTTTTAATTTTTAGATCTTATATTCTGTTTAGATTTCCCCTTGTGATAAAATTCATAATATTCCACCAAACTTTCCATTTTTATTTATTCAACAGAGAAATTCTTGAAATAATATTGTTATTATGCTTTACTTGTATCTAGGGCAACTCAGTCTTGGTTTCAACATGTTTCTGTAAAAAAATTTAAATGGAATTCTGGTTCATAGAGTCATGACACTTATGTAAAAACAATCCTGACTTTTCTTGCATTTAAAATTTATTCAAAAAGAAATGTTCTGATATCACTTTTGTTGCTAGTTGCTATACATATGTGTTTAATAGAATGCAAAATTAGAGTGGTTAAATGTTTTTAAAGTAACATTGTTATAAAAATTATAATGAAAGTAATTTAGAATATCTCTAATTTTTTTTCTATTTAATGTAATAGTTTATATTTGCAAATTTCTTTCTGATATTTTTGTCTTTTAAAAGTCATATTTTTATCTGTTCGATACATTTTTTAATTTATTAGATCTTATATGTTTTTTAGATTTTCCCTTGTGATAAAATTCATAATATTCCACCAAACTTTCCATTTTTATTTATTCAACAGAGAAATTCTTGAAATAATATTGTTATTATGCTTTACTTGTATCTAGGGCAACTCAGTCTTGGTTTCAAAATGTTTCTGCAAAAAGTTTTAAATGGAATTCTGGTTCTTAGAGTCTTGACACTTAATGTAAAAAGCACCTGATTTTTTTTGCATTTAAAAATTATTCAAAAAGAATTGTTTTGACCTCACTTTTGTTGCTAGTTGCCATACATATGTGTTTCATAAAATGCGAAATTAGGGTGGTTAAATGTTTTTAAAGTAACATTGTTATAAAAATTATAATGAAAGTAACTTAGAATATCTCTAAATTTTTTTCTATTTAATGTAATAGTTTATATTTGCAAATTTCTTTCTGATATTTTTGTCTTTTAAAAGACATATTTTTAGTTGTTCAATATAATTTTTAATTTTTAGATCTTATATGCTGTTTAGATTTCACCTTGTGATAAAATTCAAAATATTCCAACAAACCATCCATTTTTTATTTATTCAACAAATTCTTGAAATAATATTGTTACTATATTTTACTTGTTTCTAGGACAACTCAGTCTTGGTTTCAAAATATTTCTGCAAAACATCTTAAATGGAATTCTTGTTCTTAGAGTCATGACACTTAATGTAAAAAAAAATACCTGACTTTTTTTGCATTTAAAAATTATTCAAAAAGTAATGTTTTGACATCACTTTTGTTGCTAGCTGTCATATATATGTGTTTCATAAAATGCGAAATTAAGGTGGTTAAATATTTTTAAAGTAAGATTGTTATAAAACTTTTAAAGAAAGTAACTTAAAATATCACTAAATCTTTTTCTATTTAATGTAATAATTTATATTTGCAAATTTCTCTCTGATATATTTGTCTTTTAAAAGGCATATTTTTATCTGTTCGCAACATTTTTTAATTTATTAGATCTTATATACTTTTTAGATTTTCCCTCGTCTATAAAATTCAAAATACTCCAACAAATCTTCCATTTTTTATTTATCCAACAGAGAAATTCTTTAAATAATATTGTTCTGATATCTAAAATCTCTAAAAAAAGTTCGAGTTAAAGAATTTCGAGCAAAACAACTAGTGATATGATCTTAGAGTTTCCCTTTGTATTAAATTCCATTCGAGCTTTTTTTTTATTAATAAATTTAAAAAGGATGAAGTTTTTCATTTACAATAATTAAAAAAGCAAAAAGGATTATTTGTTTAAAGAAGATTGTTTTATTTTAAAGAGTAATTTCACTAAATTTTTTCAAATGTAATAATTTTATTTAAATTACTCTCTATATATTGTTTTTAAAAGCTTTTTCAATGTTTTATTTATTAATTTATAAATTATGTTTTAATTAAAATATAAAATTTATTTTTTTTAGAGTTTAAAAATATTGTTTGATTATTTAAAAAATGTGTTTGAAAACAATATATTAGTTTTGTTTTTTAGTAATATTTGAAATAACAATTTTGTAGTACTTTATTTAATAAATTTAGGGATTTTCTAAAGTTCGATTTTTTAAAGAGTATTATTTTTGTAGGATCATACTTTGATTAATTCAGTACAACTTTCATGTTTTGTTTTATTATTTTGATTTCTTAAAACAACTAAGAAAAAGTTATGTATTTAATTTTTACTTGATTGATATTTAAAAAATTTAAAAAAAGAAAATTAAATTTTATACGTATAAAATTAAATTCTTAAATATTTTTGAAAATAAAACTTTTTAACTTAAACTAGTTTAATGATTAGTACTAATGCTAGATAAAACAGATCTTTAAGTTAAATTGTACAATGTTACTGAAAAAATTTTTTATAATTTTCTTTTTTTAAGAAATTATATAATTGCTATTTTTTAATTGAACAAAAGAAAGAAAATTATTTTTAATGCGATAAAAAGAAAGTGAAATGATATAATGGATTAAAATTAAATAAGTAGACTATTCTAAAATACTTTTAACTAAAATACAACATTTTAAGAAAAATTTAAATGTAAAAATGTTACTGAGATAAAATACTTTAATAATTTTGTTTTCTTTTTAAAGTAATTAATTTTTTATAATTGTCCATATTTTATTTGAAAATAATGACTATAACACGATTATTTTAGTATGTGTACAAGAAAGAAAGCATGATAATGATTAATGATTTGAATCTAACAAAATTAAGTGTGATAATCTAATAATGAGGCATTCCTAAAACACTAGGTTACTACATTTAAGATAGAAAATTTAAAATAATAGTTTTAGGAGATGAAAAACTTTGCGAGATAATATACTTTAATGTTTTGATATCCCTAAAACACGAATTTTATAAAGAAATTATAATATCTAATAGTCCATAGTTTATTTGCAAATAAAGACTACAACACGATTATTTTAGTATGTGAACAACAAAGAAAGCATGATATTGATTAATGGTTTGAATCTAACAAAATTAAGTGTGATAAACTAATAATGAGGCATTCCTAAAACATTAGGTTACTACATTTAAGATAGAAAATTTAAAACTATAGTTTTAGGAGAGGAAAAACTTTGCGAGATAATATACTTTAACGTTTTGATATCCCTAAAACACTAACTCTATAAATAAAGTATAATATCTAATAGTCCATAGTTTATTTGCAAATAAAGACTACAAAACGATTATTTTAGTATGTGAACAACAAAGAAAGCATGATATTGATTAAGAGTTTGAATCTAACAAAATTAAGTGTGATAAACTATATTTGAGTATTTCTAAAACACTAGGTTAATATATTGAAATGAGAAAAAATTGAAACAATAATTTTAGCTAGGAAACACTTTCCGAGATAACATACTTTAGCGTTTTGATATCCTAAAACACTAACTCTATAAATAAAGTATAATATCTAATAGTCCACAGTTTATTTGCAAATAAAGACTATAACACTATTATTTTAGTATAGGAACAAGAAAGAAGCATAATATTGATTAATGGTTTGAATTTAACAAAATTAAGTTTGATAAACAATAATTAAGTATTCTTTAAACACTAGGTTACTACATTTGAATGAAAAATTTTAAAACAATAATTTTAGGGTAGGAAAAACTTTGCGAGATAATATACTTTAACGTTTTGATATCCCAAAAACACTAACTCTATAAATAAAGTATAATATCTAATAGTCCATAGTTTATTTGCAAATAAAGGCTACAACACGATTATTTTAGTATGTGAACAACAAAGAAAGCATGATATTGATTAATGGTTTGAATCTAACAAAATTAAGTGTGATAAACTATAATTAAGTGTTCTTTAAACACTAGGTTACTACATTTAAATGAGAAAATTTAAAACAATAGTTTTAAGCCAGGAAAAACTTTGCGAGAAAATATAATTTAACATTTTGATATCACTAAAACACTAACTCTATAAATAAAGTATAATATCTACATTTGCTTTAAAATTAAAATTATTTTATTGTGAACAACAAAGAAACGATTTAAAGTTGAACTAAAAATTAAGTGTTATACTATAATTAAGTTCTTAACATGGTTCATTTAAATGAGAAAATTTCATAGTTTTCCAGGAAAAACTTTGCGAGAAAATATAATAACATGATATCACTAAAAATAACTCTATAAATAGTATAATATCTTTTGCTTTTATTAATGGAATTTATTCCTAACATAAAGTGAATGTATTCATGTTATAATATACTAAACATACGAAGTTCTTTCATATTTATTAACTTTTGTCTGATAGTTGGTGTATCATAAGAGTTCAAATTTACGAGAAACCTACACACTAAGGTAGTGCAATGCATAAGTTATATTGATGTTTCTTGTTAAATCTATAGTGGAGAAATTGAATTATGTTAAATCCTAACAAAGTGCAATGCAATATGTTTATACTGTAAAATATTCATTACATAAAGAATGTTATTAAAATTGCATTGTATTTGTTCCATTACATAAATTTTCTTCATCCACTTTAAATACATTAAGAAGCGTTTAACATAATGTTATTTTCTGTCTGTCAGGTTACATAAAAAGTTCCGATGATTATGTGTTTACTTTCGTTGCTTCATACATTTCTGAAATAAGCATTTTTTGTAATATTATTTATGTTTCAAAACGTTTTAAACTAGATTAATGTAATTTTTACTGGATTACATACACATTTAAGGGGACACATAAAAAGAGAATTCAACTAACTGTCTCATAACACATTTAAAAATAATTTTAAAGCAAACTAAGTAAAATAATTGCATGGTAAAGGGATATTAATCTACGTCTACACTGGTAGATAAAACCTAAGATTGACTGACATTATCAACGTAGCAACAAAAGACAGAATGTGTTGGAACTGGAATAAATACAAAATGCTATAAGTATTTTATCTATGCAAATTTTTCATTGACACGCAACTTATTCTCATCACTTTAGGAAATCTAGCTCGTTTATGCTATGTGCCAAAATAAGCAGCTCAAGGACAGATGAAAACATCTACAATAAGTTTGTTGTTGCAAATGGCAAGTGAATATTCCTAAAACTTGTAGGTAGGTGATTGCAAAAAGAAGCAACACATGTAGAATCGTATACATATTTTCAAACACAAAATACATCTTACTGTATCCTGCTTATATTCTAATTTTCACATGTAGTTACCTTTAATTTTGAAGCTGTTATAAAGGGTAGTGTTACTGCTCATAAGCTACATATTACCTTGGACGTCGTCTACCAATGTACCTTAGTAACTGCCAGATTTTGTCTTCTGCAAAAAATGAAGCAAGATTATGTGGGACAAAAATTTCTGTTTTTATTCTTTAAAAGTAGATATTCCTAAAACCTGATTATACCAAAATTGTAAAATTAACATTATGAATAGTAAAATATGAAAATAATAAAAGTTGTACTGCTAAATATAATCTACATTTCAATCCAAATCTCCCAGTTTGGGTACTTGCCTCTCTGGAGGTTTTCTATGAACAGTGCGGATACATTTGTTCAACACAGACATTAAACCAATAAAGTCCCAGGTAGATTGCCCGATCGATTTGGTTAGGTTTCGAATTAGTTAACTAGCAAAATAATCTTAGAGTTAGGAATTCAAACTGCAATATATTTACAGAAATGCATATTTACTTACTTATTTTATAAACTCATGTTATAAATATATGACTAAATTCAAACTGCATTATATTTACAGAAATGCATATTTACTTACTTATTTTATAAACTCATGTTATAAATATATGACTAAATTCAAACTGCATTATATTTACAGAAATGCATATTTACTTACTTATTTTATAAACTCATGTTATAAATATATGACTAAATTCAACTGCATTATATTTACAGAAAGGCATATTTACTTACTTATTTTATAAACTCATGTTATAAATATAGGACTAAATTAAATTGCATTTAAAAATATTGGGAATTATCAATATTTATTATATATTAAAAAATCGTTAGATAACATTTGTTGATAAAGATAGGAAATCTTTATAAACTCATGTTATAAATATATGACTAAATTCAAACTGCATTATATTTACAGAAATACATATTTACTTACTTATTTTATAAACTCATGTTATAAATATATGACTAAATTAAATTGCATTTAAAAATATTGGGAATTATCAATATTTATTATATATTAAAAAATCGTTAGATAACATTTGTTGATAAAGATAGGAAATCTACTTTTGTAAATAGCAATTTTAGGAAAAACATAAGTGTGTTTGAAATATAATAGTCGAATATATACTTTACCTTTAAACGCTCTCTAATAAACTGGTCCCCCGGGGGGGGGGGGGGGGGGGGGGGGGGGGGGGGGGGGGGGGCCCCC
>CM063505.1:60078214-60098214 GCA_032207245.1 Pardosa pseudoannulata | reverse complement strand
CATATATTTCCTATAGTGTACCTGAAAATTGATATTCTCATCATTAGTTAATTGTTAAATATAGATAAATATAATAATTTAAAAATAAGATGTCTTAATAATCACCCTCTTGTATTTAATATGATTATTATCACAACAGTCTATTTTCAATTAATAATAACTACTTTTAAAAGTTTTAAAAACACTGAAAGTGTATTTCTAATATATTTTAGGTGTAATTTTACCGTTATACATATTTTGTAGAATATAAACTAAAAACTAATAAAAATTATTATATTTAAAACGTAAAATGTTTCTTTAGATATTGAAAGTTACAGACATTTTGCAAGAAAAAAATGAATTTCTTAACATATAATTTGTCTAACCGAATTTTCCCGATAACAAATGTTTTATTCTAAGGCTTAAAATATTCCTATGAATAAATATAACCATGCAATACGTAACAGGGAGTGCAAGATATGGACAATTTTTTTTAATGTACTATATTATTTTTCTAACAAGGAATAATTTATAACTTTTAAAATTATTAAGATTTTACTTTGAAATTTTAAACACTTTCACATGTTACACAATTTTAAAGATGATTCAATAAAATTTATTAATAGAAATAATAAAATTTATTAATTTTGAAAGTCCCCTGTCTTCTTAAAATGCCTTATACCAATCAATTCCAGGACAAATCACTTGACATTGGACAAGAAAGTATTTTAATGCTTTAAAGAATTTTTTAATATGGGGTGAAAATTCTTTCCAGATCACAAATTAGTTTCAGACGAGGCAACCTCTTAAACTGAACTTGAGGTTTTATTCTTTGGAGAAAATAGAAAAATTAGTTGAATCATTCTAATTTTAAATAAGTGAAAAATTTATTTTATTTAAAAGTGAGTGGGGGTGTTTAATCGTTTATTTTATTGTTCATAAATTTTTTTAGAAATCTTATATCATTGTAATTATATGAAATGCTCCATTACTTAAATTTCTAAGCTTAAATATTTCCTTGACATTTATATACCTTATTTTATCACACCATTAACATACATACTGAGATTATAAATTATAGAGATGAGATTATTTTACTTTTCTAAGAATTTTTTAATATGGAACAATTACTTCTAGTTTAGTTTCACTTACAGGGCATATTCTTAGAACTCAACCCACCCAACGTTTATGTTATCGTTGTGTAAAAGATTGTTTGAACTAATTCAATACTATATTAGTGTAGAATTATTTAACTTAGAAGAGAGTAAGGTATAATAAATCTTACATTACTTTATTGTCATTAAAATACTTGGAATCATTACATTTTGTATTTATTAAAATTTTTATGGATTACTAGTTCAAATATTGAAATTCCTTTTTAATTTAATAATATTTTTTAAATAAAATTGATATTTTACAATAGTAATTTTAAAAAGGTATTTTACAAGTGAAAACACCTATTCATTGATTTAATTCATTTTAAAATTTCCAAATAGCTTATTGAACTGAATTTTCAACTTTAAGATATATTATTATATTAAATTATTATTTTTTATATAAATATAATTTGATGTAAATAAACATCCTTTAAACGAAAAAATTTGCAATTTAACATATTTACTTGTATTTTTTTCTGTGTAATTTTGAAATATTTTAATGATGGGTATTTTTAGTATTGAATTACACTAATTATATTAAATTAATACTTTTAAATATAAATGTCATTCGTAATAACTAAATGGGTTTTAATTAAATAAATAAATCTATTTATTTATTCACTGCATTGCAATACTGATTATTTAAGTGTATTTATGTTATTTTAAAACTTTTAGTTTTTTGTGCCTATTTGTGGGAACAAGAAAATTTAATGATACTAAAATGCTTATTTTTTGCATGATTTTCACTGAATGCACACATATTTTTTAACAAAATTCACAAAACTTACAGAATTTTGTAAAAAAAAACAGTAATTTTTGGTAAATTTTAAAATGAATGCATTAAATATTAGTAAGATATCGATTACTAAAAAAATGTTATTTTTGTCTGAGAATGAGTGAAACATGCAATCTAGTGTTGCCAGTCAATTGTATAGGGCAATTTATATTAAAAATCTAGTTGACAAACCTTCCGGCCGTATCTTGAACTACTCTTGTGAAAGTTCATAAAATGAAAAAAATGATAAGGTACTTTTTACAAACTTAATTTCTGTTAAACTAAACATCCCTTAAATGTCATACAATCATTCATATATTAAGCAAATATCAATATTAATTCACTTGATAATGCTTTTATTCAATCGTTTCTTAATTAATCTATAATTTTTGAGAACTTTGTTAAAATTTGTACTGGTATTGATGAAAACCTTAAAGCTATATAGCACGTTTTTTAAATAGTCGTTTATTTAAGCGTGATCAAATCTCACTTAAATCTCATTTCCTCCAAAACATTCACAAGACAATGTTCAAATATGTTAAGATTTCGAAACTTTTTCTCCTTCAGGATGAGCTAATTTTTACTTTTGCTCTTTAATTTTTTTTACTGATCTTTAAAATGCACTGATTTTTTACACTTAATTTTATAATAATGTTTGAGGGACCATATTCGCTACTCATATTTTTTCCATTTTATCACGAATAAGGAAATAAAGTCAAAAGCAGGAAGTGTTCACATTAATGGGACAGGAACCTATATATATATATATATATATATATATATATATATATATATATATATATATATATATATATATATATATATATATAATATATATATATATATATATATATATATATATATATATACATATATATATATATATATATACATATATATATATATATATGTATATATATTATATATATATGTATATATATATATATATATATATGTATATATATATATATATGTATATATATGTATATATATATATATATGTATATATATGTATATATATATGTGTATATGTATATATATATATATATATATATATATGTATATATATATATATATATATATATATATATATATATATATATATATATATATATATATATATATATATATATATATATATATATATATATATATATATATATATATATATATATATATATATATATATATATATATATATATATATATATATTATATATATATAATATATATATATATATATATATATATATATATATATATATAGACATACATATAATTATATAGTATAAATATATATATATATATATATATAAAATATATATAGAATTATATATATATTTATATATAAAAATATATATATATATATATATCAAATATTTACAAATTGGATTTTGTATTTGAAATCATACTTTGGATCGACGTATCTTTACGGATCTGCTTTTTCAACCATGAACGCCATAAAAACCAAACATCAATCACATTTAACAGATGAACATTTAATTTCGTGTTTACGCATTGCAATAAGCTCGTGCCAGCCACAATATGATAAACTTGTCGCAGATATACAGTGCCAAATTTCAACTAAACGAAGTGAATAGGATGGTTCAATTTTTGATACATGAATACTTGGATTATTTTCGTCAATAAATTTTTATTTTGTAAATATTAATATTAAGTTTTTTTTAGAAAAATTAGATAATTTACCATTTTTCTTGTTACCGAAAATAAATATATAAACATGTACGTTACGTTAATTTAGCTCTGCCATTGGTAGACCACCTTCGATTTATTAAATGTGGAGTAGACCCAAAAGATAAAAAGTTTCCTGATATATACATAATGTAACATACCAAAAAATAAATTGCTACTAAATTCTTCTAAATTCTTAATTCAAATTCTGTCTTTCTTGAAGTTACCTTTCCTAGCCATAAAAATTAACTTGTTACCTGAATCATTAAGATTCCATTCATTCATTCAAAAAACTCAAATTGACATTCATAGCTGCTACATAAGCTTTTTCGTCACTGTTTTAAATAGATATAAATTTCTCATGAACACATATCCACTGTGTAAAATTATATATTGGAAGTTATTCAAGAGATTTCTTCCACTTCCTTTGGCATTCTCATATATCAGTAGATGTGGTTATCTCTTGTCCGTCAGATGTCCGTCGATTTTCTAAGTTTAATCTGTAGTATCACCGTAGTATGTCATCTGTAGTATGTAGAAAAGTAAATAATTAGGATTAAAAGTCTAAACCAAATTAATAAAACAGTTTTGATAACAATGAAACTCCAAGATTTTATTCTGAAATTCTAGATATTCAGTCATATTCAAAAGACTTAAAAGATGTTTATAATACAAAAAGGGATCGTTATTTTAAATAAAATATATATAAATAAATCTCCCTTTGGCTGCTTATACCACGATTTCTGCATTTTACATCCGTTCTAGTGTTTAGTAGTCCATACTGGATTTACTACAAAATACAGTCTTTGAATTAATTTCTTGTTAAAAAATGTTTGCAACGTAAAAATTATATATGTTTTAATTCTCAGCTATTTGAATATAGTTTTTAAAGAATGTAATAAAAAATTCATAATTTTTGGAATGATAATTTTAAAATATGAACTGTAAAACTGCTAGTTTTTGGTTAATAAATGAATAAAATATCTTTTAATATACCTCTTTGCTTTGAAAAAGACCCCCTTTTTCAAAATTCTTCGATATAACTTCCAGTGTTGTTAAGAATTTTGTTATTTAAGTAATACATAGTTGATAAACACTACACTCTATGACTGGACAGCAACAATATATAGTTCTAAAACCTTTTTTCGAAAATCGAACAAGGCTCTTGCGAAATAACATGAAGCTTTAACAATTGCATAGGAAGATATGCAATGTAGTTTCTCTTATAATTAATAAAGTAATATATCGATTTAATATCATACAGTTGTTTTATAAATGTTTAGTAGTAACTACAACATTTCAAGCATATTTATTAATAACCTCCACTAAAAATATTTTCCCTAGCTAATAAGAATTATTAAATCAGAATTAATTGAATAAATATTAATTGAAATATAATATTTATCAGACATCGTTCCATTTATAACTTTAAGAAGCTTAAACTGGAAGAAAACTTTGATTTTGAATACTCAAGATTTTAAAAATATTTTCAATCATGTATAATTGATAAAAATGTTTGAAATCATACTCATGTTTCTGCAAATGTTTTCTAGATAGATTTAATGAATAAAGGTTTTAAATTTATTCAAATGGAAATGAAATCTTATGCAGATAAATTCATGGGGCAGTATGCATATCAGAAAATAAATCATTTATAAAGATATTTTATGCCACGAATTTAAGTGTTTACACTAACTTCTTGAACTGAAAACTTAAAAAACCATAACGGTTCTTACTTAAGAAAATATTCTATTTATATGTTTCTAACTTCAGCACAGATTTAGAAATTTAAAATAAGTAGAGATACTGATAAATATTTACAATACGGACAATAGATTGTCTAAAATAACTTTTGATGTAACTTGAAATGAGTAAACAATGATAATCCCTTTTTAAATGAGCTTGTGAAAAATACCTAGAGGCAATCTTTAAATCTGATATATAGATATATATATATATATATATATATAAATATATATATATATATTAATATATATATATATATATATATACACAAAATATATACATATAGATATATATATATTATATATACATATATATATACAAATATATATATATATAATATATATATATATATATATATATACAATATATATATACATATATATATACATATATATATATATATATAAAATATATATATACATATACATATACATATATAGAATATATATACAATATTATACATATACATATACATTATATACATATACATATATATATACATATCTAATATATATATATACATATATATATATATATATATATATATATATATATAACATATATATATAATATACATATATATATATACATATAAATTATAA
This sequence comes from Pardosa pseudoannulata, assembly GCA_032207245.1. NCBI lineage: Eukaryota > Metazoa > Arthropoda > Arachnida > Araneae > Lycosidae > Pardosa > Pardosa pseudoannulata. The sequence goes on along the minus strand of CM063505.1, from coordinate 60,092,263 downwards.
TAAACATACATATAAATAATATAATGTATATATATATAAAAATACATATATAAAGTTTTATTTATATATTAAATATATATAAATATATATATGTATATATATATTATATATATATATATATATATATATACATATACATATACATTATATACATAAATATACATATACATAAAATATATCTTCAAAAATCATATACATATATTATATACATATATATACATATATATTACACTAATATATATATATATTAAATATATATATATATAATATATTATATATAAATATATATATATATATATATATATATATATATAAATGAATATATATACATATATATACATACATATATATATCATAGATATATATCATATAAATAATATACACTATATAATATACATATATATATAATACATATATATATATATATCAATATATATACATATATATATATATATATATATATATATATATACATAAATATATACATTATATATACATATATACAAATTATACATATACAATATACATATATACATATACATAAATATATACATATATACAAATAATATAATATATATATATTATATATATATAAATATATAAATATATATATATATATATATTATATATTATAGTATATATATATATATATATATATATATATAAAAATATAATATATAATATATATTATATATATAAATATAATAATATATAAATATAATTTATAATATAATAGCCCCTATTTAGTTGGGATATTATGTATTGTAAGAAATCAGTCAAAAGATAGATTTAATTTCTCCAAACGTTTTCTTAAAATTCTTATTTATTTGTAAATGTTTTTTCATAATATATTTATTTATTATTCTTATAAGTACATTTATTTATATCATGCTTATCGCAGTTGATTTTTACTGAACGATTGATTATATATTTTTAGAACAGTTATTTAGTAATTTAATTTTTAATCACACAGAAAAGTATTAAAATTCGATCGTAAAATCAGTTGCCGCTATTTTGGTCGTTATTCATCGAAAGCTTCTAAAACCTGCTCTAAGCTTGGATTATGCCACTATAAACTATTACACAATTCATTAAGTCCTGAAATTGAAAATAGAATATTTCCAATTTCATGAGTTATGGCGGAATGCAAATTAACCCATTGCTTAGACGCGAAATTGTGTCTGAGCGATAATGTAAGCAGCATTATGTATATATAAGTCTTTCTAGCTATAGAAATTATGAAAAGAGAAAGCAAATCCCATATTAAATTGACGCTTCACATATAAAAGGATTTTTAAAAAGTCTGATATAAACTAGGGATGCAAAGGTTATCCGGACAACATACTGCATCCGGAATATCCGGTTACTATACCGGATACTTGGCAGTAGCCATATATTACAATTATCCGGCAGTTCAAACACCCCAAAATTATACACTGAGAAATAAGATAAATATAACAAAAAAAAATGCAAATGTTAAACAATATACTATATGAAACAATGCGTATAAATATTTTGGAGCATTATATAATAAAAAAAGCTTTATGGAAAAAAATTAAGTTTATTTTTACATTTCTTTACAAAAAATCATAAATCATTCTTTTTTTCAGTCTCAACTGCAAAATTTTGTTCTTGCATCTGAGAACACAAAAGACAAACTTGCTTTCTTGGAGGATAGAAAAATAAAGACAATTTACTAAAAAAAAGTAGGAATATGTTTTTGAAATTTTTCATACACGAACATAAGAACCATTAAAGAATGAAGGTAAATTACTATTAAAAATGCTTTTATTTAGATTCGATTTTTTCTAATTAAATAATGTCGAATTAAGATATTGAGTACTAAGTATGAGTATTTTGGAGCATTATGGGAAAAAAAAGCTTTATGGAAAAAAATTAGGTTGATTTATACATTTCATTACAAAAAATCATATATAATCATTTTTATTTCAGTCTCATACTACAAAATTGTGTTCATGCATCTAAAACAATAAAAACAAATAAAGTGGCTTTGTGTAGCCCCTGTTTTGGAGAATAGAAGAATAAAGACAATTTACTATAAAAAAATGGGAATATGATTTGATATTTTTCATAACCATAATTTTCATAAAAATAAGAACCATTAAAGAAGAAATATAAAGGACTATTAAAATGCTTTTATTCAGAATATATTTTTTAATTAAATACTTCGAATTGAAATATTGAGTACGGAGACTTAAAATAATGAAAAAATTTAAAATAAATTACAGTACAAGTTGGCCTAATTTAAAAATATAAAAGGACAGAAAAATACTACAATTTTGTTGCAAAAATAAAGCACATATAACTGATTTATTTAAAATAAATTCAAAAAGTATTAAAAAGTGCGAAACATACTATCCGCTGATATCTGACTGAAACTATGGTCGATATCCGGCCAATTGACATCCGTTGAATTCCCTATATTAAACTACCTCTCGTGCCAATCTTTGGACTTATGCCACTATAATTAAGTTCCTTATGTATAATTTCATGATTGTGTAAATACAAGTAGTATTGTTGCATATTTTACACGGAAGATTGTAGTAATTGTGTAGACGCGAAATTGTAGATGCTGAGGTAACTTGTAAACGCTTATAATATTTTATTATTCATCAAATAAAATGAATAAATACTCGTTTTGTTTTAAGAGATATTGTAGTACACTCAGTTTTCAACCTGAACCGCACAAATGACATTTAAGACTCTGCAGAACTCTATAGCTACGTCAAGCTGCATAAAGAATAAAATGTTTTATATGTATCTTTCCTTTGATCTACGAGCAATTTGATCTGCTTGAGTCCTGGTCAGAGTTTACCTAAATCATTATCTGAAATTCAATAAAGTATGATGCAGCTATTTTGGATTCCATAGCGAGCATAATTACATAACATACACACATATACACAAAGAATTTAATATAGTAGATGACTAGCCACTTCATGCTCAGCATTAAGTCTGAGTTAATAAATTTTCCAAATGAACCTTATATTTATTTCACAGTTCAAATTTTGTTTTTAAATTATATTGTAAGAATGTAAGCACATATAAAGAAACGATTTATTATCATAAAGCTTTTACCACATTTATTTAAATTTAATTTTCATCAAGATTTTATTAAGAAATAAAATTTAAATAAATGAAGGAAATACATATATACGATTTATCTTTGCACGGACTAACGGAAATACGTAAAAGTGGAGTCAGTTCATTTCAAGAGTACAAATGTATCTACAGGTAAAAATATTGCTTATGTAACAGAAATGTTGTATATTTTTCCCAACGATGAAGCACTTATAAAAGAAAAATTGGCCCGAAGGGATTCAAAATGAATTAATTACACTAAATTAAAGTTCAACAAATGAAATAAATCACTTAAACACGTTTAAAAATTATAAAAATTGTATGATCTAAAAACAGACTTTAAACACTTTCAAATGAATTCAATTGCTTAATTTGAGAAAAAGAAAATTGACTATTTTAACACGTAGTTAAAAGGAAATTGCAGTAAATGGTGCCAGAAAAGAATTTATGCATTTTCATACGTCATAAAATATCCGAAATTAACAGACAAAAAAGTATTTTTAAAAGACTACTTGACGTTACTAATTATGTATATCCGGGCCTAAGGCTGGAAACAATGCTTGTAAAATGTAAGCTATTTTGCAAAAAATGATCTTTAAACAAAGATATTGAATTTACCTTAGAAAGATGTATTAGGTCACCCATGTATACATTTTATGTCACTCATGTATACGTTTTATGTCACTCATTCGTTTTATTAAGTCTAAAAAATCAAAAGTTTTTATCAGTAATAAACATGTGTTTCTATTCAAGTGATAAATAAAGCTTACGGCCGCTATATTTTATTCATTCTATGAGTGATTCTATGTATTACATCCTAAAAGAAAACAAACTGCCAAATATAGGATAAAACAGTTTACATAGTAAAATACCATATCAAAACACAGTCAGATAATTATACAATGAAGTTAGATAAAATACATGACCGGAATAAAACTTAACCAGAGCAAAATATCGATAAAAGCAATCAAAGGAGGAAAACCATTAGGACGAAAAAAGAAATCGTATATAATAAAACATCGAGAAAAGAAGAAATAGAAAGTTTTACTTCACCCATGTATACATTTTACGTCACTCATGTATATGTTTTACGTCACTCATTCTTTTTATTAAATTTAACAAATCAAAATATTTTATCAATAAAAAACATATGCATTTAATCAAGCAATATATGCAGCTTAGTGCCTCTATTTCTTATGCATTCTTTGAGTGATTCTATGTACTATAACCTAAAAGAAAAAAACGGTGCCAAATATAAGCTAAAACAGTTTACATAGTAAAATACCATATCAAAACACAGTCAGATAATTATACAATGAAGTTAGATAAAATACATGACCGGAATAAAACTTAACCCGAACAAAATATCTATAAAAGCAATCAAGAGAAGGAAATCCATTAGGACGAAAAATGAAATTGCATATAATAAAACGTCGAGAAAAGAAGAAATACAAAACAGTTCAAATGCAATAGGGAAAATCAACTTGTTTATAGAAAGAGAAAATATTCTGATATGAGACAGAATTAAAAGAAAAAAGAGCTTAAGCAAAATGGTTTATGCGCTGAGTAGTATACATGGTCATGAACTAATTGTGTTTATATCATTGCTGTAATATACTACCGATCCACAAAATAGTTCAAGCAGCCAGGCTAAAAAGCACTTTATAACCTCTCTGTCTAAAGGCATTAATTATTTTTGAATATTGGAGATATGTAAAAGTAGTATTATACTTAGAAATGAATTTTTTTTCATTAAAATCGTGGATGAACATTCAACATTATAGTTTCACTAAAAGTTTCATTAAGAGAGCCACACTTTGGTGGTAACACCAAGTTGGGGTTCATCTTATATAGATAATTTAAACCAGGGGTTTCCAATTTATAAATACTCTAGGGCCACACTTTGGTGGTAACACCAAGTTGGGGTTCATCTTATATAGATAATTTAAACCAGGGGTTTCCAATTTATAAATACTCTAGGGCCACATAGAAAAACTTATGCTTAAATTAAATCATTCTTTCTTAAATATTTAATTTTCGTAAAATTCTGCAAGTAGGACAGAGATAATTAGTTCAATTAATTAGGACAAAAGTTGATAGTTATATATTGGTTGCTTTAAAATGTTGGCAGCCCTTGTATTATAAAATAAATTTCTGGAGGATCAAGACTATTTGTACATTTTTGTATATTTTAAATGTAAGAACTAAACCTATAAAGTAAGAAATCGAAATAAAAATGTAGCTTTTTTTAAATATTAAATTCACTGTGGAAAGGATATTATTTTTTTGGTATATTGAAGATATGTAAGTGTGTTTTAAGCTGACCTTTCCGAAGACATACAGCAGTAACTATTGATGACCGTGCAGCGACAGTGACTCCATAAATGGCTTCCAAGCCACCGCTGACCTACGAGAGGCCCGTCATGATCCGATTTTACTGTGGTCCAACCCGGTAAAAAGCAAACAATTGAAGATATGTAAATGTAGCATGATGATACAAAGAAACTACAGTTTTTGTCTTCACAATGCTAGATAAATTTTCATCAATATAGTTTAATTAAAATTTTTATTAGGAGAACACCACTTCAATTGTCAAAATATTGAAGATATGTAAGTGAGTTTTAAGCTGAGTTACCAAGCCACCCATGACCTACGAGAAACCCGTCATGGTCCAATTTTACTGTGGTCCAACCCGCTAAGGAGCAAACAATTGTAGATATGTAAATGTAGCATACGAAGAAACTACAGTTTTTTTCTTCACAATGCTGGATAAATTTTCATAAATATAGTTTCATTAAAATTTTTATTAGGAGAACACCACTTCAATTGTCAAAATATTGAAGATATGTAAGTGAGTTTTAAGCTGACCCTTCCGAAGACATACAACAGCAACTAATGACGACCGTGCAGAGACAGTGACTCCATAAATGGCTACCAAGCCACCCATGACCTACGAGAAACCCGTCATGGTCCAATTTTACTGTGGTCCAACCCGCTAAGGAGCAAACAATTGTAGATATGTAAATGTAGCATACGAAGAAACTACAGTTTTTTTCTTCACAATGCTGGATAAATTTTCATAAATATAGTTTCATTAAAATTTTTATTAGGAGAACACCACTTCAATTGTCAAAATAGCTTTCTATTGGGGTATAGCTGAGACACCTAAATGAGGGCTTTCCAACTTGTACAGGCTCGATGGATACATTGGAAATTTAAGTGCGATTGCAGACTGCACTTTCGTAAATGACCAATTTATTCTGAAAATAAGTTCAGAGGTATTAATATGAAATAGTATGTATATTTGATTTAACAAAGGTATAGTTAATTTAGGTGGTTTAAAACGTTGGAAACATTTTTATATAAAATATATTTCTAGAATATCATGACTCTTTGTATATGTGTACATTTTAAATGTAAGAACAAAAAGTAAAAATAGATCAAAAAAAAAATTAGTTATTAAAATTTAAGTGTCAATGTTTATGAAACTAATTAAGTGATGAAATGACAAATTAAAAGTAAACACAAAATGTATTACACATATCACTCTAAATAGAATTAACCTTAGTAGGAAAATGATTGTAAAACAATAACCTTGATACAAGCTAGGCGGAAACTCCTTAAAATTAATGCTAGTTTTATATTTTCACAAATTTTATTCTATTTAAATTATGCTGTTGTTCAAAACTACGGCTCCACCCTTTTCGAAAATGGTTATTTTGTCCGACATGTATTCATTTTGCACAGTAGAAAGAAATAAGATATTATATTCCGTTACCATATTTTTTTTTATAATTACTACATATATCCGTGATATTTCGCAAACTTAAGTGGGTTATTTGGTCGTGAGAAGATCTTTTGGGAATAGCAAGTGTTCTTTTGTAACAGTATAATTTAATGTTATGAGATATATTTCTTTCTTGTACCGTCATTATTATGTACAATGTATTTACATGCGAGAATGTGCATATGTTAAAAAGAAATACTGCATTCTGTAAATAACTATACTCAGAATGATTATGAAGGAACTTTTTTGTGAGAAACCTCTTTAACAAGTTCATTAAAACTTAGAAATGTTCTGGAATATTTATCCGTGATTCATAAATATTTATTTTTATATGGATCAAAATTTATTAGTTCTTATAAGGCGACGTATATTTGCTAAAGAATTAATTAATCTTTCATGAAATTTGCATATCGCAATGGTATCATAAGAGAATCCAAAATAAATCTCCCATAAACATCGATTCAATATTTAAATTAATTGAGAACAAATGTTGTGTTCTTCAAAACGAACGTTTACTGACGACCTTCTTTTAAAAAACTAAGCTTTCAATTTAAATGAGGAAACAATAATTTGTCTATATATAAGAAGAGGTTTTCTTAGCAAATGCTATTCTTTAAAATATAAATATTTCCTTTCCATTTTCTATATACAAAAAAAATTACATATGCAGTTCAGGGAATAGTTTAATCAATTACTGAAAAGAATTCTTTGAAAGCCGAAAATTTTATTTTAGAATTATTAAAACTGTACATTGTTGAGGAAGAAATAATAATAAGAATTAACCGAGATTTACAAAAGTATTTGAAAAGCTGTTAATTCTCAAAGAATGTAATTTTAATCTGAAAGAAAATTAATTATGTGTTCTTCGCCTCTGATGCGCACTGGAGTATGTTTAATTTTATTTGTTGTCGTAAGAATGTTTGGAAAATATCTTATTTAGCATCCGAATTTTACTTTGTATGGCGTTTAAGTTTAAATTAATGAATTTTGTACGTCTATAGATACTTTACCAAAATGTATGATTTTAAATACAATAAAAATATTGTCCTTTACTAATTTCAAATTCAAATAAAGAAATTCAATTGAGATAAATAAAATAATAAGTGAATAAGCTAATATTTTCATTGAGCGGGATTGTTTTTCGTTTTTTTATAAGTTTATTGTTTTCTTGTGCCTGTTTTTAAAATTCTCCGATATAAAATATATCGTGGTATAATGTTAAAATTTTAAGTTCTTTAAAAATTTAAAACAATTTTCTTCTTTAAAGACTATATTTTGGCTCTTCATCAGTATTATAAATAACATTCTCAAATGTTTTCAAATAGTTTTAGTACTACTTTCAACTAGAAACTAAAATCCCGCAAAATATATTAACAATACATTTTTAAATTCTCCTAATATACTATTTAATTTTTCTGTTTAAAATTGATCTGTAGTACTGCTTACAAAATTATTGAGTAAAAGTTTAGTTATATTTCGTGCACGAACAGTAAGATAATTTTTGCTTCACACACTCATAGCTAGTCCTCAAGTAATTAAAAAAATTAATTAGCTCTATTATATTTCTTTTACATGAAACTTTTGTATACGTTTAATAAGCAATTAACATATACTTTTTAAATTTTTAGGAATAATTTTGTAAAAAAAGTTCAGTCGTTTAAAGAAACTCGTTTGCCTTTTTTAATTTATAAGCTGTGTTTAAATAACAAACAAATATTTTCAATAGTCAAATTAGTATTATGTAAAAGTTACAGATAATTTTTAGCGGTTTATGAAAAAGGGTGATGAAAAAAAATTTTCTTTTGTAATATGTAAATGTTTCCCTAATTGCATAAACCACCTAACCGTCTCTCGAAAGTATTATTTTAATAATATTCTTTATAAATCCAAAGTGAGTAATAATATCCCCAATCATTTGTAAAAAAAGTAAACTTCAATGTGTGGCAGCAACGTTTTAGCATTTCAATGTAATATTAATGCTAAAGCTTACTTTTTTTTCTCCATTTGTGTAAGTATGGTCCAACCACGTTAAACCTTTTTTTTTCTTAAATGTTGAAATTCTAGAAAAATGTGCATTCAGTTTGATGTTTGTGTCACAGTATTATCGTATATTTGTAAACAAATTCCTTCCCTTCATCAGAAAATCATTATATCTGTATTGAGTTTTGGAAACCCTTATGCTGAATGGATTCCCTTGATAATCCCAAGATATCAAAAATGGCTCAGCATCCTCGCTCCTGACTAATTGCATATCTTTAAAAGATACGTGTTTACCCCTTTGTTTACGGTATCTGCCTTTTTTTTAAAAAAAAACTTTTTTTACCGGAGTGAAGAGTCACCGACTAAAACTGCACAAAACTGTGTTAGTCATACTCCTCATTAGTCATTAGTCAAACGTGTTGACTAATGACATGCTAGAAGAAGACCACAAATTGGCGATATTTCAGAGATAATAAGTTAGTAAACCCAGTCTGATAACTCTTACCAGTACTGAAAAAGTAGACATTTTATGCACTGGTGTTTACCTATATCTTTTTTTTTGATACTCAAATTTTTCACACTGCATCAGCAAATTTTCTTCCAATCACTAGAAACAAGGGCGACAATCGGTCATTATATTGTGCTCAAAAGAAACTATTTTGCTCCCTTGAAGTTTACCTATATTTTCTTTTAATTTTACACAATTGTTAACGTCAATATACAGAGGTGGGCCATCATTGGTTTTCTCTCGGTTCAGATGATAAACGTCTCCTTTGATATTATTTCTTAAAACAAATTTAAAGCAACAAATTTTATGTAACAAATGTTTCTGTTTGGCATTAATCACGTTTAAATACACCAAATAACGTTTAAGATATTTTTCGAAGTTTTGAACATCGATTTTTTCACTTTGCCAGGTATTTCGTTTAATTAATTACTTGGACTTTGACTTTATGAGATCGAAAATAGAAATGTAAGGGTAAATAATACCTTATATTTTGAAAGAACACATTTCAGATTCACATGAGATGTTTACCAGAAAATATTTCTTACCTGTTCTTGTACAAGGGGTAATAGAACTGACCAAGCATGGCTAGGTTGATGGATACTAGAATTATAACAACAACATTTAAGTAAAGAATTCCTTAATTGGTTGAACCAAACAGGACAATACGTATCTGTTTTTAACATTATTTCCATGAATATAATGAAACCCATGAACACAAATACTACAGGAAAAACTGCTTCATATATGGGTGTAAAGTTAACAACAGTTTTAGTGCATCTTTATTAACATAAAGTGTGATAACAAATTAAAGATAAAATAAGGAAGTGGTTTAACTCGCGAAGTAAATGCATCTTCATAAAATAATTGAGTTATGTTTGTTTTGGGTTTATGGTAACTTATAGCATGTAAAAAAATTTTAATTTAAGGATAATGCCTGAAGATTAAGATTGTTCATAAGTTTTATTGAAGTTAGATATAGATAAATATAGCATTTTTAACAAACAGAAAAAGTTTTATTCTTTAAGTTTTGTAATGTATATATACTTTAGAATGATAAAACTTTTTATTACAGGGTATGTATTTTTAATCTACATAAGCTTACACCTACAGGAGAATTAATTTATTATTAAACAAATATAAGGAAACAATGCAAGTGAATAGACCTTCTCTTTCGATAGAGAGGGTATATAAGAGGTATATTGAGGGTTTTGAACATTCCTCAATACAGCTTCATGGATTTGTCAACAATGTATTAAGAAATCACCAATTTAATGATCAACATTGCGTTTGATGAAGTGGTAACACAAACATATCCAAACTTTACTTGAGAATTGAAACCAAACCGATTCAAACTTTACTTGGGAACAAACTTACTTGGGATACATATCAAACTTTACTTGGGAATCGAAACCAAACCGATCAATAGGAAACATAACCACTATACAATATTGGCAGAGAATTGGTACTATTGTACTATTTATTTACTTGAACTTATGACTGTCCTCTGAAAATCATACTGAAAGTATTACATAGTATGAATTATTCACTCTAATCACACCAAAGCAACAGCGAAACCACTAGAATATTTTACATGATTTATTCTTCTGTATACAAAAGGGATATTGTATTACTATGCCCCGAAAACCTGTGATCACTATATCGACCTAAACTAAATTTAAAATAAAACTATCGATCTCAAACATTTGTTTTAAGTTAATTACATACCAGTATGCTCTACAGTCAATTTTCAACATTTTTAAGTTAGTATGTCCTCCGTGCCCTTAAGCATAAGTTTACTTTAATTTTATAAAAATCCTAGGAGATATTGGAAGATCTTGAATTATTAAGAACAATGAGATAAAAGTTATTTTCTTCTCCAGTAGTTTTTCTGAGAAACTAAAAATTATTATGTCGCAATAAAAAAAAAACAGAAAATTTACGAGGATAAAAATACCTTAAAACAAAACTTCAAAACTAATTATATATGCCGTATATGTAAAGTATTGAAATAATGTATTACAACATATTTTACACATTATTAAATTTTCAAGTACTAAAATCTATTTACCATTGTTAAACTTGTCAAATTCAGTAAGTTTTATTTGACAAAAATATTTTATATGCTTTATCTTTTTAATTTAAAAATTTTATATCCTTTTTAGTGACGTACGTATTCAATGCATTGTTACTGGAAAGAATAGTTAAGTACTGAAAAGTAATTAGTTCCAAGAATACAGCTAATTCTCCTTTCACAATAATTCTATCACAATTAAAATGCAAACGATGCGTGATAGAGTGCTGAAAATAATCATAAAGTAAATTAACACAGGTCAATATACTAAGCAAAAAACTAAATTAGCGGCATCTAATAATTTAATTTTTCAGTACAATAATGATAGATATATTTTAATTTGTACCATTTTTATATCATCACTTTTCTGCTTAACAATTATAATAACTTAAGCATTTTATCTATGCCACTACAAAGATTCAACATGTGTTTTTTATATGGATACTTAAAAATCAGGAATAATTTAATATTTTGTAGAATTCTTAGGCAGAGCATGTGTTCTTTATCTAATCATTACATAATAATAAAAACAAATCTTACAAATGTTTCAAATTTTTGATATGGCACTTATTAAAATAAATTTTGAAGATAAGGTTAGGAATTATATAGCTAGTATAAAATATGTATAATTTTTCAGTTTAAAATTTTAACAAATAATATATGATTGTGATTATTTGAAGAGTAGAATTTTTGTGATTCTGTTTTAACAAGAATTATAATAGTCCAGTAAAGTATTTTGAATCCTTTACTGGAACAACACATATTCTGACAACATCATAGGATAGTAAATATAAAGTTTACAGAATTCGTTGGTTATTGTAAAAGATATCACAATTACTGTATCACGAGGAAATATAAATAAGAAAAAATCCATTTTACATGTACTGTGTATTACTCCAATGTAGTGAAATTATAGAGGAAGAAGCACGATTCTTTACTTTAATTTTATTACAGTAACAGCTTTAAAAATGTAATACAAGTAAATACGGTAATTCAGTATATAAAATAGGCATGCATATTTGATATTCAGCACTGCAAATGCAATACATACCTCTATGAAGAATAAACTACTTGAGTTTCATCGCATAATAACCTGTATCTGACAACTAGCAGTAAATAAATCTTAGTATATGTCCATATCACTGTTAAAAGGGAATTACACATAAATGATCAGTATTTGTTTATATGTATATATTTAATTATATCTATATATATGTATTTATACATGCATACATACACACATACATATATATACATATATATACATATATATATATATATACATATATATGTATATATATATATATGTATGTATATATGTATATATATGTATATATATTATATATATATATATATATATATATATATATATATATATATATATATATATATATATATATATATATATATATATATATATATATATATATACATATATATATACATATATATACATATATATATATATATATACATATATATACATATATATATATATATATATATATATATATATATATATATATATATATATATATATATATATATATATATATATATATATATATATATATATATATATATATATATATATATATATATATATATATATATATATATATATATATATATATATATATATATATATATATATATATATATATATATATATATATATATATATATATATATATATATATATATACATTCACCCGTGTGGTGGCCGGGTGCGAAATAATAAAGCCAATGTAGCTCATGCATGTGGTACGAGGTAATTAAAATGGTTACCCAGTGTCTGGGGGTATAGCAGGGTACTTTGGCCCTAGTGATTATATAAGTGGACTGGTCCTCCATGTTGGGGGTTGGGCGTGATAATCATTTAATTTTTTTATTTTAAACATGTAATAATTTTATATATAATATAGAACTGGGTTAGATCCATAAGAAAAACATGGCATTAGGGCATGAAATTATAGCACACTTTCTTTGCCTATTTCAAGTATGTATCCCGTAAAATTTTACGTTAATAATATTGACGACATGCTTGGAATATTTAATAAAGACAGTTGTATATTCTCAGAAACTGTCAATAGTAGTGAATTAAATGAAGTACCTGATAATTTTGAATTTAAATGGAATAAAATATTTCTAAACGTAATACAACAATAAGGTTTTGAAAATAGGAAATTCATCAATCTATATCTATATAATGACATTCTAAAATCGTGATGCTGCATAGAAATCAATGTCATAGATCATGATTTAACGTACGTAATTTTAAAGATACTCTAATATAAATATTGCTATGGAGATAATTAACTCTCAGTATAGTAGAATTTTATCAATGAGATAACCATCTGTGAATAGATATGTTGATAATATAAATATGACATACATAAATATACAATACACAATCATATAAATATACAATCTTAATAAATATGACATTCTAATAATATGATACTGCGTAGAAATCAATGTCATAGATCATGATTTAACGTAAGTAATTTTAAACATACTCTAATATAAATATTGCAATGTAGATAATTAATTGTCATTATAGTAGAATTTTTATCAATTAGATAACCATCTGTGAATAGA
>CM063505.1:60070714-60073214 GCA_032207245.1 Pardosa pseudoannulata | reverse complement strand
GAGATGATCATTTTGTCTTTTAAATGTCGAACACTTCCCAAATAAAGCATTAGATAAATGCTTTGCAGTTCTTTTAACCATTATAATCATATATATTTAACGTATAATACTCTACGAGGGGGTTTGTTATATTGCATAAAAGGTAAATTATTAACAGTCGGTTAAACTAGCGTGCTGCAATCTCGTTTTGAATGGGTCATTATAATAATGCAAAAATCGTACAGTATATGATTACATTTTAGTCATTAACACTGACGAAAAAAGAATATATTCTTACTGAGGAATTAAAAGACTGAAATTGTGCCTTTCAGTTTAGCATTTTATGAAAATGCTTTACTAACAATTAAACAAAGAATAAAGTGTAGTTAAAAGTAGTCAGTATATTCCTAAGTGTATTATTTTATCTAGTTTATCTTTTAAATAAACACACACACATATAAACATACATATATATGTAGATATATATATGTATATATATATATATGCATATTGCAGAGAAGACCAATATATGTCAGTATATCTATGTCAAAGTTCGTAATGTTGTTTACTGTTAAACATATGTATTCAAAAATCATTATTTATCACTGCACTTTTAAAAGTAAATTAAAATTAAAAGGAAAGTAATAGAAGAATATGAATGCATACGAACGCATATTTGCAAAGAACTCATATTTTTATGTATATATATATGAATATTTATATGTATATACATGTATAGACAGGGTTGGCTTGATTTGTACAAACCCAAAAACCCGGGCGAGTTTTTTTTTTAAAACCCCACTTGAAAAAACCCAAGTGAGTTTTTCCAAAATTTGGTTTTTTCAAAATCTTTATTTAAAATTCCACATATTTAACTAATAATAAAAATTTTCAGTTAAATCTATAATATATTACATATTTCATCTTTGACAATGAGATTAGAATTTTTTTTTAATTTGAGAGGGTCTAAACTGCTAGAGAAAACGAAAACTTAAAAAAAAATTTCAGGGAAAAATAGTTATCTGTATAACAAATACAATGAAAAAATTATAGAAACAATTAAAAACCAAAACAACCAGTATTTCTGCCAAGATGAAGAAAACTGACGTCTTTTAACCGAAAAAATAATAGTAATTGAAAGTTTAATTTAAATTTTAAGATATTTTATTTTTGGGAAAAAAGCCTCTATTTAGACTAAATTGAAGAACATATACATTTTAAATGCTATATATATATATATATATATATATATATATATATATATATATATATATATATATATATATATATATATATATATATATATATATATATATATTGCTTAATTTTTCATTTATATTTATTATTATATTTTTTCACAGAATGTCTTAAAAATATGGTTAATATATATATATATTGACATGTAAGCACGGGGATAATATATATAATTAATTATGCTATTTATAATATACAACTTACAAATTAACTAAAAATATCTTCTGAATGTTTTAATAACACAATACTGCTAACCAATATAGAGCAATAATTTAATATATTTTATTGAAAGAAAAAACTTCAAATGCAACTATCTCAAAGCCAACTTTTAGTATAAAATAATCGCCATTCA
The DNA here is from genome assembly GCA_032207245.1 of Pardosa pseudoannulata. Classification (NCBI taxonomy): domain Eukaryota; kingdom Metazoa; phylum Arthropoda; class Arachnida; order Araneae; family Lycosidae; genus Pardosa; species Pardosa pseudoannulata. The sequence goes on along the minus strand of CM063505.1, from coordinate 60,071,629 downwards.
AAACTAATTTTTTGATGTTAGAAAAACTTTAGAATATGTAAAAAATAATTTATTTTAAAATTTCAAAATGTCCTTTCATTTAGACAAAAATTTCTTCTTCATAGTTTTAAATTTATTTTTAAAAATTTTAACTGTAAAAAGTGATTAACATTTTTAATTTATTTTAATCATACAATTAATTATATATCATGTCCTCTTACATAACAAAAAACCTGAATAGTTTACAAATACCCAAAAAAGCATCTAAAACCCTTTAAAGTATAAAAAAACCCTGAAAAAATTTACTGGGTTGGGTTTTTCTGAAAAAAAACCCGGGTTTTTGCCAACAGGTTTGTATACATGTTTAGCTTTGTTTCCATACTGCATTTATTTTAGAAACAACATAGTTATTCTAAAATAGGATTTTAGCCTTAGATTCGGATGTCTTTAATTATAAAATTATATATGAAGATAAAAATATCAAGATATAATAAAGACCTAGAACAGGGGTCTCCAAACTACGGCCCGAGGGCCACATCCGGCCCGCGGACAGATTTTGTCCGGCCCGCGGAGAGCTAGCATACTTGAAAACTCCTTTTAGAGAACATATTTTTTATAGCAAATTAAATTTAGTTTACTGAAGTATTCTAATTTTATGTTGAATAATTATTAATATGACATCTACATTGATATGGTCATGGGCTAACTACTCATAACATTGTTGTATGCTTATTGTTATTGTTTTTGTGATAAGTTGGATAAAGAAACACAGAATTGTAATGAGTAAAGACATGTATAATATGCAGAAAATTTAACTTCAGTATATAATAACTAACAAATTATTGAAATGAATCCAACTAACATTTTATACATTTTAAATAAAAACATAACTTATAACAAGCATAATGACATATGAAATACCAATGAGAGTGATGT
>CM063505.1:60058214-60060714 GCA_032207245.1 Pardosa pseudoannulata | reverse complement strand
TCCTAAGTTAGCTCTGTAGACACTGATAAAATCTTTTATCTCTTCTTTCTTGTCTGTGTGTCTAATTGTCACCCCTGTTGTAATGCCCATTTCTCTAAACAGTTATTAAAATGATCTCCGGTCTCCGCAGACTATTTCCTATTTAGTTCTGTAGACATTTACAATACATTCCTTCTAGCTGATTTTCCTAAGTTAGCTCTGTAGACACTGATAAAATATTTTATCTCTTCTTTCTTGTCTGTTTTTTCTAATTAATCATTCCTGTTGTAATGCCCATTTCTCTAAACAGTCTTCATACATAGGCCAGGCTATGATACAATGCTGCCAAAATAAAATGATCTCAGGTTTCCGCACACTATTTCCTATTTACTTCTGTAGGCATTTAGAATACATTTCCTTCTTGTTTTGTTGCTAACAAAACAATTTGCTTTCCGAAGTTAGCTCTGTAGACACTGATAAAATCTTTTATCTCTTCTTTCTTGTCTGTGTGTCTAATTGTCACCCCTGTTGTAATGCCCATTTCTCTAAACAGTCTTCATACATAGGCCAGGCTATGATACAATGCTGCCAAAATAAAATGATCTCAGGTTTCCGCACACTATTTCCTATTTACTTCTGTAGGCATTTAGAATACATTCCTTCAAGTTGCTTTTCCTAAGTTAGCTCTGTAGACACTGATAAAATCTTTTATCTCTTCTTGTCTGTTTGCCTAATTGTCACCCCTGTTGTAGTGCCCATTTCTCTAAACAGTCTTCATACATAGGCCAGGCTATGACACAATACCTGCCAAAATAAAATGATCTCCGGTCTCCACACACTATTTCCTGTTTAATTCTGTAGACATTTGCAATACATTCCTTCAAGTTCCTTTTCCTAAGTTATCTCTGTAGACACTGATAAAATTTTTATCTCTTCTTTCTTGTCTCTCTCTCTAATTGTCACCCCTGTTGTAGTGCCCTTTTCTCTAAACAGTTAATACACTCATGTCCATAAATTAAGGATAATTCAGAATCACACAGAAATTGAGCTCTAAAATAAAAATTTCACCTGTAGAATTATCACACACATGTTGAAGAAGAATATGCAAATTGCAGGAAACCACCAGATGGCGCGGATAGTACGTCACAATGACGAGAGTGTATGAAAGGGGTATATAAAGAATGGTAGCAAAGAAGTAAAATTGTTCACAAGCGCTTTAAAAGCCTTTCAGTGCAATAACCGCATAGGTATGGCACAAAGGAAGCATTTGGATGATTTTTTACGTGGTAGAATTATCGGACGACTGGAATGTGGACGTACCCAGCTGGAAGTATCTGAGGAACTTGGAATCGCCCAGAGTGTCATCTCCAGGCTTTGGCAACGATTCAAACATGATGGTAATGTGAGTAGATGTTACAGCACAGGTCGCCCCCGAGTTACTACGCCGAATGATGACCGGTATTTGGCAGTTACTGCCAAAAGAAACAGACGGAGCACAGCATCAGACCTGTCTCGTCAGCTCTCTTCAGCTACCGGTACGACAGTTTCAAGACAGACCGTGTACAGACGCTTAGGGAACATTGGTCTATATGCTCATAGGCCTGTCAGATGTGTTCCCCTTACCGCAACTCACTGTCGCCTGCGATTATGCTGGGCTAGAGAGCATGCATTGTGGACACCGCAACAGTGGTCTTGTGTGATGTTTCCGACGAGTCCAGGTTCAGTTTACATTCTGATTCTCGCCGGACTTTCATATGGAGAGCGCCAGGTACCCGTTACCACCAAGAGAACAAACACCATTGAACGACACCGTTACGGTGGTGCAGGATGGCTCGTTTGGGGAGGAATTATTCTTGGTTCCAGAACTGACCTGCATGTTCAGAGTGTAACGATGACAGGCCACATCAATCGGGATGTCATTCTGGAACAACATGTGCGTTTGTTTCGGGGCGCCATGGGTCCTGAATTTCTGTATATGGATGACAACGCCGACCTCACCGTGCAAACATTGTAGACGAATGCCTTCAATCGGAGGATATCACCCGTATGGATTGGCCAGCATACTCACCGGACTTGAATCCAATAGAGCATGTGTGGGACATGCTTGGCCGACGAATTGCAGCCCGTCAACCCCTCCCAACTGTCTATCGGAACTTCGGAGGGCATTGCTTGATGAGTGGTGTAATTTTCCCCAAGATCAGATTGATAATCTGATACTCAGCATGCGTAGGCGTTGTAACGCTTGTATTGCATCGTCCGGGAGACATACTCCGTATTAACCATCATACTAACCATGTTATACTGTTTTCTGTAAATAGGTTCTTTTTTGAAATTTGCTCCAGGGAGTAAAAATCGCAATTTTTATTAATTATGTCAAACACATAGCATCTTTTTTGCTCTTTACCTTTTGTTTAATAAATAGACTTTACAAATAAGTCAAATTTGTTTTGCTTTTGTCTCTTTCATTGCCTGAACTTCATTATCCTTAATTTATGGACATGAGTGTAAAATGATCTCCGGT
>CM063505.1:59990714-60053214 GCA_032207245.1 Pardosa pseudoannulata | reverse complement strand
ATGAATCGTCTTCAAAATTGAATTTTTTAAGGTGTAATAGCGTTATGTTTAGATTTAAAAGCACTCTTGAATGTACTAGCAAATCTAATTATTTACACATTCACAAAACTACTGCTAAACATCGTTTCAGTGGTTGCTACAACACTTTCATGGTCATTTCAATATGTGATTCAGGTGTGGAAGAACCTGAATTTCTGACATTACCTATAAGTAGAAAATAAAAGGTAGATTAATTTTAATACTAACAAAGTTTGGATGCTGATTAAAATGTTATAACCAGTCTAACGCATTTCAAAGGAAAAAGTATATATATCTGTGTGTGTAATTGCATCTGCATCTTGGAGAGGCTGCACATTAGGTGAAATGTTGGTGCCAGAATGCCTTTTCTAGAAGATTTATACCCATTCGTGATGAGAAATCCCATAATCACTGGGGTGTCAAAGACATCCGCATAATGAGTGTAATAATGTCGACCGTTGATGACCTGCGTGCGCGTAGAAAGTCACATGAAATTAAAGTGAATCACCTCATTACTCACTGTCAAATAAAGTTTATGGAGCTCCATATTTAGACCCATATGAAAGATTCAGATTGGCTTGAAATAGAAAGGATTTATTTTTCCAAGTCAGTTTTTCAACTAAACCAAAGATTGGTTTTGTTTCTAAGATAGTATATTTTGAACTGATATGATACCTCAATACCAATTTAAATGAGAAAATTAGTCTTGAAATGTTAATATAAAGGCTAAGAAATATTTAGCGTATATTTATACCCTGAATATGAAAGGAGAAAACAAAAGATGTACCAGGTTGTGTTGATATGTAACATAAATTATTTATATTTAAAATAACTTTTCTATAAGTTTCGTGGACATAAAAACGACTTTTGCATAGTTAATGCATTATCTGGTTGTTATTTTTTTATTGTGTTTGCTTATTTTAATATGACTCCTTGAAATTGTGTTTCACTTTATATAGGAAACTAAAGATACACTTGCTTTGTTCTTACGTAAGTGAAGAGGAAAAACACATAAATTATTTAGATCTAAAATAACTTTTCTCTCAAGCTTTGTAGATATAAAATCCTCTATTGCGTGGTTAATGCATTATCTGGTTGTTATTATTTTTATTCTGTTTTCTTATTTCAATATGATTCCTTAAAACTCTGTTGCACTATATATGGTAAATTAAAGATAAACCTGCTTTGTTCTTACGTAAGTGAAGAGGAAAAACACATAAATTATTTATATTTAAAATAACTTTTCTCTAACTTTGTAGACATAAAAGATCTTCTGCGTAGTTAATGCATTATCTGGATGTTGTTTTTTTATTCTGTTTGCTTATTTCAATATGATTCCTTAAAATAGTGTTGTACTTTATATAGCAAACTAAAGGTGCACTTGTTTTGTTCTTACGTAAGCGAAGACGAAAAACACATAAATTATTTATATTTAAAACAACTTTTTTCTAAGCTTTGTAGACATAAAAACCACTTTTGCATAATCTGGCTGTTATTTTTATTATTCTGTTTGCTTATTTCAATATGATTTCTTAATATTGCGTTGCAATATATAAGGCAAACTAAAGAAAAACTTGCTTTGTTCTTACGTAAGTGAAGTGGAAAAACACATTTAGTGAATTTTAAAGCTTTAAAAACATATAAAACCTCTTTTGCGTTGTTAATGCATTATCTGGCTGTTATTTTTTATTCTGTTTGCTTATTTCAATATGATTCCTTAAAGTTGTGTTGCACCTTATATAGCAAACTAAAGATACACTTGTTTTGTTCTTACGTAAGTGAAAAGGAAAAACACATAAATTATTTATATTTAAAATAACTTTTTTCTCAAGCTTTGTGGACATAAAAACTTTTTTTGCATAGTTAATGCATTATCTGGCTGTTTTTTTTGTATATTCTGTTTCCTTATTTCAATATGATTCATTAAAATTGTGTTGCACTTTATATAGCAAACCTAAGATACACTTGCATTGTTCTTACGTAAGTGAAGTGGAAAAACGCATTTAGTCGATTTTAAAGCTTTAAAGACATAAAAAACCTCTATTTCGTAATTTATGCCTGATCCAAATGTTTCTTTCAATTCTGTATCTTTATATCATTAAACATCTTTAAAATAGTTCTGCTCTCCATATAGAAAACTAAACATATAATTTCTTTTTTCTTTTTTAAGTGAATAGTTGTGACACATTTATAAGATTTTTAAAACTTCAGAGACATAGGAAACCTCTTTTGCATACTTTATGCATTACATGTCTGTTATATTTCAATTCTGCATATTTATTTTACATGACATCTTTAAAACAGTGCTGCACACTTTAAGGTAAACTAAAGATATTATTACTTTGTTTTTACTTAAGAAATTTGGTAATATATATTAGAAGGATTTTTAATAACTTTCTAAATGATCATTAATGATACCTTAATTATTTATTTGGAGATAAAATTTCCAACAAAGCAGGGGGCATAAATGTTTTGGTACTACCTTACACTACTTATGTAGTCAAGATATAGTATAAATTCAAAATCTTTTATGTCTTTTTTATTCATGATAAAATAATTAAAAACTACTATTTTATTGAACTCAACGGTAGTTAAAAATTTTTATTAGATATCTCCATATGCTTTCAATGAACACAAGAAATTTTACAGGTTTTCTTTAAGAAATAACTGAAGTCTTGGCAGAAATAAGAATTTATTGACAGAAGTAAACAGAACATTGAGCTCTATTAACCTTTCGAACACTGTAAATTAATATTATATATATATATATTATATTTATATATTATATATACATCATATATATATATATATATATATATATATATATATATAATATATATATATATAATTTATATATATATACATATACATATATATATATATATTTAACATATATATATTTATATATATACATATACATATATATATTATTTATTTACATATATATATTATATATATACATATATATATATATATATATATATATATATATATATATACATACATAGATATAATATATATATATATACATATATTTATACATATATATACATATATACATATATATATATTAGTATATATATATATACATATATATACATATATACATATACTATATATATATATATATATATATATATATATATATATATATATATATATATATATATATACATATATATATATATATATATATATATATATATATATATTATATATACATATATACATATATATATATATATATATATATATATATATATATATATATATATATATATATACATATATATATATATATACATATATATATATATATATATATATATATATATATATATATATATATACATATATATATATATATACATATATATATATATATACATATATATATATACATATTATATATTATATATACATATATATATATATATATATATATTATATATATACATATATATATATATATATATACATACATACATACATATATATATATACATACATATATATATATACACACATACATACATACACACATATATATATATACATACATACATATATATATATATATATATATATATATATATATCACATATATATATATATATATATATATATATATATATATATATATATATATATATAGATAGATAGATAGATAGATAGATAGATAGATAGATAGATTGACATAAAGAATGACTTCTAAGTGACAAATTAAACAAAATATTATACTCTTCAGTAATTAGAAACATAGAAATTAGAAATATCTTCTGTGTCCGACAATTTGAAGCCATCAAATTCATCAAACTAAAATCGCTCAAGTAGAAAAAAATTCTTGTCCATAATATTATCTCTGCGGATTGAATTCAAAGTATTCGAATAATGCATTATTTTTATAAAATCTTGTAATTAAATTATTATGTAGCGGTTTTATAGCATTAATATTTATTTATCATTAATAAAAAATAAAAAAAGGGGAAATAATGTTTCTTCCGAATGCAATTATATTTTTTATAAAAAGGTTAACCAATTAAAATATGGACACTCTTGAAATTGTTTGAAAAATTTTCAATCCATCTCTAAAACAAGATATATTGTATCAATTCATATCTATCTATACAAATGACTTCCTATATTTAAATCATGATAAACAAGAATAATATTTTCGTTATGTTTAGCATTTGTATACCTTTTTAAAACAAATAAGCAAGCTACTCTCCTAAAATAAATAGAACAAAACTGCCACAGCATTAAAATGTAAACATGGAAAAAAAATTCATGTTTTGCCTACGGGTTCATCGTGTTTGCTTTTGTATTGTTTACATTGCATGCAACAGATGGCGCTGTATTTGATGATCTCTGGTACTCTCAATCGATATGTATACATCTTCCTGCTCTTTCTTTTCTGCGTCTACCACGAGAGTACATTTTAGCAGCTTGAGATTAAGGGATTCCTAGAAGACAAGGGAACGGAGCTCTGAAGCGTTTGCAAACAGCGATTTCTGAGCGATATCGGGAACATTGATTACATAAGGGTGATTAGGAACCATGAGGCACATACCTACATATCTCTTAGACGTTGCTTTCCTCTTGCCTCTTATATTCGGCGTGGGTAAGTCTTGGACCTATAATTTATTTGCTTTTTCCCCTTTGCATTTGCATATAATTTTTACGCGTCAGCTTTCTGACATTTACTTCTGCGATGTATTTTTTTTTTTAATCATTGCTATATGTTTGGAGAGAAAAAGTTGAATGTAAGGCTACCAAATTTATGCATGCATTTAATTTTAAACATTTAAATGCTTTTTATTATATAAACAAATATGAGTTTTTAAAAAATTAAACTATAATGCCCTATATTGTTTGGGGCTCGCTTTATATCTAAAAAATGGCAATAATAATTTAATTAATGGTAAAAAAAATTGCATGTTTTAAAACAATTTAAGGCAAGCTAAAGTGATGCATTGCTTTAATTTTGTTTGCATAAAGTTTAAATGTTTCTTTTTAAAGTGAATCTGTCTTTCGTTATTGAATTGTTAGTAAGATGTCATTTTCATGCTTTTACTTTTTCTCATGCTTTCGGTTTCTTAGAAGGCTGCATACCAATGATATGATGCTAAAAACTTAATTGCATTAAGAACTTAATGCATTAATAATTATTTTCATTTTTAACAAACTGCGCTTGTTTAATAATGAATTTTATAGAAATTCAGTGTCCAACATTTCAGTAGGTAGTTTTGCAATAATAAAGTTCATCATAGGAAAATACAATGGAGTTTTGAACTAAAAGAGGACAGTTTAAAATTTACTTTAGTACGTAATATCCTAATATAGTAAATTAAACTTTATAAACTTATTTACAAGTGCATTTAAATAAAATATTAATTATTTATACTCTATAAAAATAAAATAATAATTAAGAAGTTAACTTAATTGCATTGAAGTTAATAAAACTTTTAGTATATAATTAAAAAATTAATTAGTAATTTTAATAAACTAATTTTTTTATTTAAAATAGTTATTTGACAAAATATTTAGTTTTCTGAATTAAATCTCGAATGCACGATTGCTTTTCTTCTACTAATCTTCTATTTTTATGAACTTATTTCAATAAAAGGCATGTACATTTTTCATTTTTGAATCACTTTTCGTTTTGATTTTGAAAAGATAAAAACATGTTACCATGGTTATTTAATAAATAAATTTTCTGTTCTCTCTAATTTTGATCACACACAACATGAAAGAGAAAAAATACATTTCTTTTTGTCTTTAATCAAATGTATTACGGGGTAAATTTATGTCAAATGTAAACTTACGAATTATTTATTTTTTGTGTTTTTGATCATAATGTATATGCATAATAAAAAAAAATCTGGCGGAGTTTCATTAGACATAAGAAAAAACCAATTTTAAATGCCTAACAGCTACATAATTATGAAGGATTAAGATTTTTAATTACGAAAACGTTCAAACTTTAAACTAAATCAAAAATTATATAATTAAATAAGGAAGAAATAATTAATTTCCTTTTCCTGCATCTTAAAAACAAAAACTTTAATGAGGTACTAAAGTTTGACATTTATTTTTTGAAATTAACTATGAATACGGACTATGAATACTTTTTACACAGTTGCAGTTTATTTTAAGCTTGCACATTATCTAAATTTTATAAAAAACAACTGTTAGAAATAAAGATAAATTCTATATTATTTTTTGAAATGATTTATTTAAAAAATAATCTCTTGTTATATTATATAAATCTTTACAACATTTGTGTAATTAGGCTAATATATTTTAACATAATATTGCACTTATAGGTTGCGTTATAACTAATTTTTGTTGTTATTTGATTTCTTCGTTTTAATTACGGAAGGCGTCATTTAAACCAGTTGCAGATTTCATTTTCTGATATAACAATTATATTTTTGTTTAAACATACTTTTACTCTATTGGTTTCTTTAAACCTTTGTTCTTTAACAATGTTAAGTCTTTAATAAGAGATACTCTTACAATAAAACTTATTTTTGAATCCCTTTGAAAATGTTTATGCATAAAGTTTAATATTTTAACCAAAGTTTTTATAATGAGATACAAGTCTATTAATTGTCATTGCAGTGCTAAACACTAAATTTGTAGATATTTTTAATAACTTTCCCATCTCATTTGCATGCATTAGCTTGATTTGAATTACCATAGTATTCTAATATTTGTCAGTACTTGTAGGCTTTTATATTTATTTGTCTATAAAACTTCTTCATAGGAAAGACTCGTGGTACAGATTTAACGAATTGTTTAAGGAATATATGGCATTTTGAAGAAAATATTATAAAACTGTATGAAGCAAACATTGCATACTCATTCTTATAACTGTATATTGACTTTGAGTAGCATATGCTTTATAATCAGTAAAATATGTCTTTTGATTTATAAGGTTCAAAGGTGTCCGTAGCTGTAATTTTAGATAAAAACAAAAGACTAATTCAAGCATTTAAATATTGCAAACAAACTGAGTAAAACAGTTCTTTATACTTTTATATCGTATCTCGATTTCCAGTTTATACTACTATAATTTGTAAATATATGCAAATATATATGTTTTCATTTTTATTTGTCTATAAAATACTATGAGATTAATGATGAATACTATGAATACTATGAATATGATAAATACTATGAAATACTATGAATATCATGAGACTACTACATAAACTAATATATAAACTACTCACAGTACATATTTAACCGATTTTTTAAATACATGATTCATGAAGAAAGTATGGGAAATTGTATGAAATACACAATTGAAAATGGTCTTTACAGCTGTAGATCTTATTGTTATTAGAATACACTATAAACATACTTTAATATGTCATTGGATATTATAAGGTACTAAATATTCTGTCACTGTAATTCCAGGCAGAATAGAATTCCACCCTTTTAGTGTTAAAGTAGTTCCTATAAAGATTTTAGATAAAAAAAAATTTTTTATTTCTCAATCGCTCTTTTTGAATTTCAGGTTTTACTTAAATTACTAATATTCAAATATGTAACTATTTATAATTTTCAATATTATTTGCCAAAAAATTCTATAACATCTGAGCAAACTTGCAGTAAGCATTTAACGCATTATTTGCTAAATGCCTGCATTCCAGCAGAAATTTAGGTTTGGTTTGGAGCGCTAAGGTCTACTTTTTGCAACACGAGGGCTAATGAGACTGGGACCTACAGTTTAAAGCCGATTCTGAACGGCTACGAACATCCATGCCTCAGTGGGATTCGAAAACACGAACTCCAGTTCCGAAGGCCAGCATCCTAACCATTCGGCCATCGTTCGGCAGCAGAAATTTAGGTGAAGTAGTATAAAATAAACAGTACATATTAATTTTTACTGTTGTAGATCTAATTTTTTTCAGCGTACGCAATAATACTGAAAAATGTTATTTGATAGTATGACTTTTAAAATAGTCCCTTACCGTAATTCTAGTTAAAACAGAAAACTCGTATTTCTATTGTTTAACTAGTTTGACATAAAGACACTGGCTTAAATAATTTTTTAAATTGTTATTGCTCTTCTCAAATTTTAGGTAAATCCATATGAATAATAAATTTTAAATGTAGTTCACAAAATGTTTAATAATATCTTGCTTAAAACTGTTAGTTAAATATTAAAGTAAGTGGAAGAACTAAAGTCTGTGTAGCTTAATGTTATTTATAATAAACGTAATAAAACAATTTTTTCAAGTGTCCTTCTATTTCCGGTAAATTAATCTTTGCTAAATTTAGAAAATAAATATCCCTAAATTGTTTTATAATAGCAGGTTTCTTCTTTACTATGCGGTCAAGGATGAATTACAATTTAATGATGCAACTGAGAACATTGATACTTCAAAATACCCAAAGAAAACTTGCAGAACATTAAAAAAATATATAAAAATCTTGTAACCACAAGAAATTGTTATTATGTTGTCAAGAATACCACGCCGTTTTTCATTACTGGCAACTTAATGACACATACTTGAGTTAGTTTGAGAAGCTTAAGATTACCCGATAAAAAAAGAGGAAGCTAATACTCTTGCGAAAAACTTTTTTGTTAACGAAATAGCTTTGAAAAGTGGTATCACGATCAAGATATTTCAGATTGGCTTTGTTTAAAGTTATCGTTAATTATAAACTAATACGGTGTTTTCTCAATCATATGATTTTAAATGTTATTACGAAATTGTGGCGGTCAGATTCATATTTATGAAACAATCTTGCTTTTTTTATAAGGTTATCATATGCAGACCTTTAAAAATTTAACATTCAACATAATACCATTAAAGATAGTTGGAGCAAATGGAAGCAATTATAGGAAAATTGTAGTAAGTTACTGCAATTATATAGAACACTCAGAAAAACTAGAACTCAATCTTAAATGTATAGTTACGTTTCTAATAAAGATTAATTATATAGAACAGATTACTGTAAAAAGTTGGAGGCCAATGAAAGGAAATCTTGAAGCTATTACTTTTTTTTATCTTTTACCGTAGGGATTTGAGAAAATCGGATGCCTTACTTCATTTCAGAACATTACTTCATGTGAGTCACATCAATATATTAGTTTTTCGGGAAATGTCAATCTAATAAATCTCTGTTTCTTTTAATAACCTTATCATTTAAGTTATGAAGATAATTTACAGTCATCTTCGGATATTTTCATTAAGGTATTATCTGTATATGCATGATATTTTATGCATAATCTCTCTGATTTCCGAAAATATTTTGGCTGGTATATATAAATTTAAAGAAGGGCCTTAATACACTTAGTTTCTTAATATACTTGAAGTACATTATTTAATATGATAGTACAAGTGAAGATAATTAATATAATAGAACAGTAGTTGATGGTTGGTTGGTTGGTTGGAGCTTAATGGTACTGAATACTCCTGGGATATATTGTGCCAAACACAAGTAGTCAGTAGTAAAAAATATATTTTAAAAATAGTTTCAAAGTTTTAAAATTTACAACGAAGCGATGTTTCGACAAGAAATATGAAAAGAAATATATGTAGAATTAAAAAGGTGAATAAAGTAAGATAATATCTAATATGAGGATAAAAACCAATGACTTTTAAAAATATAAAAAGATAAAAACCAATTTTAATAATATACTTTTAAAAAGATAAAACCAATGACTTTTAAAAAGGTAAAAAGTTCAGGATGAGGTGACGCATTTAAAAGATATTTGATATCAGGGGAGGAAGAGTTAAAATAATAGAGAGATGTTGATTATAGATGGGGCAGTCTATCAGGGCTTGTTTAGCAGACATGTTGGTCTTACAAATTTTACATGAAGGTGCGTGATCATCGAGTAAGGTTTGGTTTGGAGTGCTACAGTCTACTTTTTGCAACACGAGGGCTAATGAGACCGGGACCTACAGTCGATTAAAGCCTATTCCGAACGGCTACGAACAACCATGCCACTGTGAGATTCGAACCCACGAACTCCGGTACCGAAGGCTAGCACCGTAATCAATCGGCCATTGTTCGGCAATCATCGAGTACGAGATGACGATGTTTGAACCGTGTGTGTCCAATGAGGAGACGGGTGAGGATGACATCATGCTTTCTGGATGACAGATGGTTCCACTTTTCAATTATTGGCTTAATATTACGCATCTTGTTATCAATAGTCAAATCCCAAGTGCTCTGCCAGATTTTATAAAAGCAACCTTTTATATATATTTTTTTGCATCACTGCACGGGATAGGAACATCGAGGAACTCAGATGCAGATTTTACAGCACTATCAGCCATTTCATGAAGTGGCTGAATAGTAGTTGAATATTACTAGTCTAGATTTTCTTGTTACTTGTACATTGCCAGAAAACGAATGAGTTTTCAGGAGTAATTTATTCCTGACTGATTTACCACATAATTCATTAAATTATGCCTAAAAACAAAACTAGCTCTAAAAATTATTATTTTCTTTTATAAATATATTTCTTACATTAATAATAATTGTGCAATATGTAAATGTCTGGTTCTTACTTTATTGAATTAATACTTATTTATTTATAAGTACCGTTAATTTCTTTCACATTTTGAAGTAAAATTATCTGTAAAGACGATGTAAAATATAATTGTTTCTTTTAATTAGAAAGACAATATGAATTGCAGTTGTATAAATAAAAATTTTTACAGTTTATTCGAAAATAAATTTTTCTTTAATGTGACCTTTCATTTTCAGTAGTATTTTTCTTAAATTTCCAATTTTATTGTGCATAATAGCTATATAATTTAAAATGGCCATTTACCGTTATAATAAAAGGATAAAGCTACAAAATTTGTATATTTGTATGCTTAAAAGAATATATTAATTGACAGATATTCTGATTTCCTATTATATAAGATATGTGCCGCAATGTTAAGTAGTTATTTTTAAAACGCGCAATTAATTTTCTTTTATGAAACAAGTATACTTGATAAATGTATTTAGCTTTTTTTTATAATCTCAAAGTATGAGTTGCTTTTTGGATTTCACGTTTCTTTGTAATAAACATTAATTTATTTTTGTATCTAGCTTTGTTCTCCTTATATCCTACATGTTAGATCTTGTGATGTTGAAATTAAACTTTTAAAAACTAGTTAATTCCGTTTTTAATCAATCCATTTCAAATTTTTATGATTTTAATATTATATTTATGTAAAAGTAGATGATGTCTACAGGTAAAATGCGATTTTAATAGCAATTAATTATTAAGTATATCATAAGTACATTAATTGAAAAAATGCTCCATGCACATCCTTGCATGCAAAAGGATCAATTTTAAACTCAGAAGCATTAAGTACCATTAAGAATAAAATTTAATTGATATAATAAAACGCAAGACGTAAGGTAATAATTAAGAATTAAATATAACGGTTGAGAAACGTATGTAATATTTAATTCATATTTGACTGATTATACGTTTCCATACATATTAGTTTGAAGTCAGTAATCGATAATTAAAAAAAGGATAGGAGAGATAGAAATTTACCTGAAGTACGTTGCGAATTCATAAAAGGAAAAAGCATTATACTCTAAAAATAATTAAAGTTATTATTAGCAATATGATGTTTAAAACATTTTTGACATTTTTACTTAGGATTAATAATTTAATGAGGTATTGAATTATCGAGTTTCCAGTCTAAGTTTGCTCATCTTTACCAACATCAGAAAATAAACAGTGAAACATTAAAAAAAATAGATTTTACATCCTAAATAGTTCATTTTACTTGACATTATCTGTATTTTAAAGAATTGCTGTGACACAACGTTTAAATTATAATTATTTCGAGGGTAAATAATTAGTTATTCATTTTGAAATAGTAAATGTCTCTTCTACAGGGTTTAATAGGCTAATTTAAACATGTTGCTTAAGCGCAATTAATTGTCTGAATAATTTTGCGCATTCTTAGAGAAACATTAGGAAATTCTCACCAAACAGGATTGAGAAATTTATTGTTCACTCTAAGAACAATACTGAATGTTATAATGATTGTAAGATTAAATCTTCATCATAGTTTATCAATACACACTACGAATGATTCTATCAAATAGTTGTAATAAATGAAATTGAAAATAAACTGTAATAAATTTATAATAAACTGTTATTGTATTATTTAAACTGCATATTCTAGTATTTTAGGGAAGAATAATTAATCTCCACAAGGAGGAATAAATTCTATTTTAAACTCAACATTAGCTAAAACTCCTAGTAATAAATCTTCCTAGATTTGTCTATTTGTTTAGATATATCTATTGATTTTCTTACTATAAGTTTTCTAGTTTTCCTTAGCATCTTACAGAATACCCACTTTGTAGGTTTCATTTTTACTTATTTACTAGTTAGTTTGTATAATAGTCACTACTATATTTATAATATAACTATTAATAACTTCCCTTTTGTTCTTATTAAAAATTTGCGTTTATGGTACTTCCTATGAGTATCGAAGATTCCAAGTTTTAACTGATATATCAATATAATTAAGGAATCTGAGAGGCAATTTCGAGAGGAATAATTACATTAATAAGATAGTATGGTCTTAGTTAAGAGAAATGAAATTTGGTACTCTGAGAGGCCATACTAATATTTCGAGAAGAATAATTATATTAATAAGACAGTATGGCCTTAGTTGAGAGAAATGAAATTTGGTACTCGGAGAGACACAATACTACTATTTCAAGAGGAATAATTACATTAATAAGACAGTATGGTCTTAGTTGAGAGAAATGAAATTTGGTACTCAGAGGGAAAACACTACTATTTCGAGAGTAATAATTATATTAATAAGACAGTATGATCTTAGTTGAGAGAAATGAAATTTGGTACTCTGAGAGGCAATACTACTATATCGAGAGGAAGAATTATATTAAGAAGACAGTTTGGTCTTAGTTGAGCAAAATTTGCTTAAAAAGTATATCTTATTATCTCTTTGAGTTATGAAATGTAACTCATAATGAAGAACAAAATTAATTACACATCGTTGCACATAACGTAAAATTTAATTATTACTAAAAGTAATTTTAAACTGTTTTTAAACCAAAGATTTCGCATTTTAAATTTATTTGAAATATTTTATACGCATTTCTAATTGTCGTATATAAAAAGAACTGTTTATCATATAGATTTTAAAATAACTGTTAGCTTCAATTAATTTTTCAGAGCCATAAATTATTTTACTTATGCAGAAAGACGTTTGAGATATTTTTTTTTACAGAAATCAAGGGCATTTTTAATTTTACTATCATTTTGTTTAAGTTTTCGTGAGCACTTATGAAAACGATTGTGTTTCATTATAAGAGGAAAATCTATCCTTTAAATAATTTTTTTAATGTTTAAAATGAACAGTGCAAAATTAATAATTTTACATTTGTAAATAGTTAGTTATCAAAATCAAATTAACTGTTATTTTATCTCAGAATTAATACTTTATCGAAACCTTCATAAATAAGTTAGACACATTTAGAACGAAATATGAATATTTTCTTTCTTATTATTTTCTTTATATTTTTGAGAATATTATAGAAGCTATTACTTAGTAGCTATTTTAAAATTTCGTGTTAATTTATCTATAAATAAAAATGACAACATTATATGCTAAAGCATGGATCAATTTCAATAAACGTATTATTATACAATTATGCTGAATATCTTCAAAACATTTAAAGGTTGTGTGAATGATAATTATGATGACTTATCATATAATCTAGCGAAATTGTAACAAAATAATACACGTTTTTAGCACATATAAGGCAATAGGAATGCAATGAAACAATGCAGTTCCTTCATAAGAGCTTTTTCTTTGATTTTTACATAAATGAGAAAATAATTAAACGTTGAGGTTTAAATAACACTTTTGATTTATTTTTGTTAATCAGCGACAAAATTAATTTTAGTTTTGAATTATGCTGATTTTAGTAGCTTAAGTGATTCAACAGCTCCTCATTTAGATATTAAAGCATTTCTGTATAAGTGCAGTACACTTACTTTTGACATTAAGTTTGTCGGTTTCTTTGAATCCTTCGAAGAAAAACAATTACTTGGTTATTAAATATCGAAGTTAAATTATATTAATATCATATTTATTAATGAAATTCATACTTTATTCTTTTAAATGTTTGATAATAATTACTTAGGGATTAAATATCGAAGTTAAATTATATTAATATCATATTTATTAATGAAATTCATACTTTATTCTTTTAAATGTTTGATAATAATTACTTGGGGATTAAATATCGAATTTAAATTACCTTAATATTATATTTATTAATGAAATTCTTACTTTATTCTTTTAAATGTTTGATGTAATTTTTTATTTATTAAATCTTTTTTATTACTTAATATACACGATATTTAAAATAAAAACCATGGGATATTAGTCGTTTACTGGAAAAACATTTGATCAATGTTATTTAATTAAACTAACAAACTGAGTTTGAGTGCAATTTTTTTAATATCAAATGTTAATGTGTTAATAATCGTTTGAGTATTTGTCCAAATCAATACACATCATAAAAAAAATATTTTTAAATTAAATTTGCAAAATTAATTTTATTTTCACAGCTATGTGGAGAAAATCAGGCAATTTTTCATACTTATCGTGAACTTAATGAAACTAAATATATCAATTGAAAAATATTTTTTGAAGTTACACTCACATTAAAGATAAAAAAGGTAATAAAACTAGATTTAAGACCTATAATCAAAATTATAGGAGATATTTATTATATAAATAGCAATTCAGAAACTTTATTAAAAATGACACATATTATTCTATAAAAACAGCTGCAAGTTTAAAATAAATGGATATTACAAGCAAACTTCTAATTAATATTCCCAATATTGTAAATTATCTCTAATAAGTCTCGTACTTTTATTAAATTTTTTTTATATCAAATTATTTTTGATTTGTAAAACATCAAACTTAGTTTCTATGAAAAAAAAAGTTTAAAATTTTTGTTGCAGAACATTTTTACAAAATGCATATTTTAGCCTTTTTGAAAATTACCACTTTTATATGTTGGAATATATAAAAGTGGTTATGGTATCACTTAATTATGATATTAAATTGATATCATTAACAAATATCTATTTTTAAAACTTAAATTTAGCAATATGTTTACAAATAAAATTAATTCAAACTGCAAGATCTGGTTATTTATATGATACCTCCGATTTGTATTCCTTATCATAACTTCTATTTCATAAATATTAAAGACAAAAGAAGAACTATTTTACTGAACAAATATTAACACCTTTAAAATAAATAAATAAAAGAGCTTTTTAATTTTTCGCCCCAAACCGTCATTCAAAGTCTTAATGTGACACTTAATGTCTGCTAAGAGTTTTCATTTTTAACGAAAAATTACCTTTCAAACTCAGTCGGATATTTTAATATGATGTTTAATGACTTCTACCAATGACTAGATTAGTTGTAATCAGTGTACGGTTTTTGTTTGAAGAAATAATTTATATTCTAGAATTATATAAATGACCTATATTTTTCTAACTAATGGATTTAATCTATGAAGAAGATCTTTAAAGAACTCATGCAGAATTCAATAAAACGGTTAAATGTAACAGGCTATCATACTACTTTAAATGCATCATAATATATCTAAAACTTTAGCATTGATTCGATTTAGAAATTGGATATCATAGGTTTCTACGAGGATAGTTGAAATGCATCAGAATAACCAAACCTTCAAGAGATTTACAGGATTATAAAAGTTTTAAAATAAGAAATATTGAAAGTGATATTGTTGGCATTATTCCACATTAGTGCCTTTTTATATCAGATACAAGTGATCCAAAGATTCAGAGAAAAGCTTGTTCCCTTTTATATCTATCTTTAAAATAGACTGTGTTTAAAAAGGATGACAAACGGATGACACATGAAAAATAAAATTGGGGAAATCAAAGCGATATGATGTTGAGAAATAAAAATATGAGAGATTTTTCTATTTGGTTGTATCTGTTATTTTATTGATATCCAGCTATATTTTCTTTTTCTATAGAAAAGGGAATGATTCAGATAACATAGAAAAGTGTTTTATTTCGTATAAAAATTGGTATTACTTCGCTTGGTTAAATTTGTTATATTTTCTACCCAATTTAATATTACTGTATTACATATTAGTAATGAAAAAATATATTAAACCTTAATATGTTAATCAATATCCCTTCAAATTATCGACATTTTATCCAAAAAGGTCTCTTAAAGTTGTCAATGTTATATATGACATACAAAGTTGTTTTCATGCAAGTGTCATTTTATTAATTTACTCTGTTACAGAATTTTTATTAGAAATTTAGAAGCAATATATTTTAATATGTATCCATTATCATCCCAAGAAGCTGGGATTAAAAGCATTTATTACGGTTACAATATGCTCACTAGAATAATGTGAGAATGTTGAATAATGTCATAAAGCAGAAGCAGTTATAGACATTCATATCTAATAATATAAAAATTGTAAAAAAACATTAAAACCATTGAGTCAAAAACTAAATTCTTTTGTTATGGAATCAATTACAATTATTGGATTTTAGCTTTTTAAACTCTTGCTGTTGAGGTTCGATACTAAATAAGTGTATGTGTTATCGCTTTAGTTACCTTAAACTGACTGAATTATTTACTGTGACATTTACTATGATTACTATGTGCTCATTAGAATAAAGTGAGAATGTTGAATAATATCATAAAGTAGAAGCATTTATAGACTTTCATATCTAATAATATAAAAAATTGTAAAGAAGCATTAAAACTATTGAGTCAAACAATAAATTATTTTGTTATGGAAAAAAATTACAATTATTCAATGTTAGCTTTTTAAACTTTGGATGTTGAGGTCCGACACTAATTAAGTGTATGTGTTATTTATCGCTTTAGTCACCTTAAACTTACTGAATTATTAACAGTGGTAAAATGAACATGATATGTTAAAGTCATAACATACAAGAAAAAATATACGATTCTGGTATTTCTGAATAAGAATGTATAAGACGCAACTCCCTGTTTTTATCAAAAGAATTTATATTAAGAAATCATTTATGGCCAATTAGAATAGTCAGAGGTTTTTAAAGATTAGGCTTTCATTATAAACTGCATTTTTAGCTGTACTTAATTAATATCTGATAGAAAAGCATTTTAAACTTAATTTACCACATGTATTTTTAGCTTTATTTATTCAATTAGTTAACTACTACTTTTCCCCTTTTTTAAAAATTCTTTTAAGCAAAATTTTATTTGCAATTATTTATTACAGAATTCATTTATTTTGCCAAATATTTCACCTGCTATCTATGGTTATTAGTTATATAGTTACTGTCCAGTAGTGTATAGTTATATAGTTACTGTTCATATAGTACTGTTCAGTATATGTTATTGTAAGTATATCAAGAATTCTTTTAGAATCTTGAGTTTAGTTGTCAAAATATACATAGTTGAATTTGAAGTAGAAAAGTTTATTTACTTATCGTACTGAGTAGTTTTCCAAAGGTTTAACTAATTTTAGTGTCCTCTTTCGGTCACTAATAAAAAATGATAAGAGAAATATTAGCGTAAAAGGAAAATCGCAGAATTATTGCTAAACTCTCTAGTTTATAACTTACAATAATAAAATGGAAATTCATTCCATTTATCTCCATTTATTTAATGTTCTCACTTATTTGCATTCCACTTATATTTCTGAAAAATTATGACGTTTTCATAGGCATTTATCTCTTACATTCATTTAATCAATTAGGATTACCAGATGATCATATTGCATTTAATCGCTAGTGAATTTTAAAGGCATTAAAGCAGTCGTACCAAAACTAATCTTTTGTTTTGAATCTATTATCTTGGAAATGCAATGTGTAGAATGAAACATATTTATGAAAATTGAATAAAATTTTGAGTTAAAATATTGTTGGAGTTTAAAACTAGTAAATTAATTTTCTAAAAATTACTTTTGTTGGAAATGCTCTATGCGTATTCATTTTGCATTTTAGCTACTTTTATATGTAAGATCAGTTTTAGAGCTTAAAAAATATTTTTGTTGTTATTGTAAGCATTAGAGTAAAAGATAATAATAAACACAGAATAATAATACTAATAATAATCGGGTTGTTTTTTGTAAAATATATCTCTAACAGTTCTTTAATGTACAGAAGTAGTAGATTATACGTTTAAGAAATATTAATTGAAACTTACTTTTATTTTACATGTTATAAATTATTTGATACATTTCAGAGGAGTACGAAAATTAGAATTGTCCATGTAATATTTAGAATAACTATTAAATACAAAACACTTTTTTTAAAAAAAGATTTTAAATCATTAGTAGCAATTAATTTGTGGCACTTAGGAGTAAGAATTATATATTTTAGAGAAGAAGGATATATGAATGTCCTTAGTATTATTTCATAAATCAATGAAATTAGAATTTCAAATTCAATATAATAAATATTTTCTTTAGAGAAAGAAGCTAGTATAGAATATTTTTGTTATTTTTCTTAGTTACATTACAAAACTCGATTAAAGTACAATATCAAACTTAATATAATAATTATATTCTTTAGAGAGATAAGCTTATGTAAAATACTTTTTGTTCAAAGTTTTAGTCACATTTTACAACTCTAATCTCTAAATATCACATTTTCAGCCCAATTTTAACGAGATGGTAGTCTACAGGCAGCTTAATTTTAGAGATTTAGAAACCCAAGCTTGTGATTTCGAATTAAGATATAAAATGTGAAGCATATTAATACAAATGAAATGCTTTTAATTAATTTTTATTTTTCTAACGGATAGATTAAACTTTATATACTTTCACTCGGAATATAATAGAATTGATATACACATGTTTTTAATACTAAAAGAAATTTGAGCATCGTAAGTTACGTCTAAATATACTCAATAAATGCACTCGAGCTTTTATTAAATGTAATGTACTTACTAAAGCTATATTAAAAAATGATAATAAAGGTTAATACCTAACATAAGATAATTGCACTTTCTAATTTTTTAAAAGAAAAATAGGAAATATAGGGGGAAATCTCTGCTATCTAATTCAATGCAGATACAACATAAATAAATTAAAGCACATTTTCTGTTTTAATAATTTTTATTCTAACTACAGCTATTTTAACCTTTGAATGTTCCACAGAAAAAACAAATTTAAACCTTATTATGAAAATTTTTATATGACTTGAGCTATGACAGATGTGATGTCTTGTATTTTTCCAATTGATTTATAAAGTCAAAATCTAATATCTTACTGAAACAAATTCAATCGTAGTATAAAGCATGTGTTTCATTATTTACAACATGGTAGAACTATGGAAAAAATGTGAAAGACTGTATAGACAAATATTAAAGAAAAATTGAAAAGAATGTATTTAAATTTTGATCAATAATTTTGTTGGCCGTTTTATATTTTTCAAGACATTTTGGCTCAAAATATTAGTTTAGTCTAATGATAAATATATTTTTTTCTAACAAATTATGTTTTTGTCAAATCCTAGCCTTGGATTTAAATAAAGCTTTAATATATTTACATATTGTACTATCTATAAAAATAATCATGAAGTGAATAAATTCCATTATTCAAAAGAGGCAGATTTTTTTTGTTTCTTTACACATGAAAAAGAGTATTAGATAAGCTAATTTATATATGCTTACAAATCATACATTTTCTTTAAAAGAACAATATTGTTTTCAAAGCCAAATAAGCTTTTCCCTATCTTGTTCATCTGAAAGACATTAAAAGATAGTTGCCAAGTAAGTTAAAATAATTATCTGCGATATTAAATTTCACACGGCATTTTGATTAATCTGCTTATGTAAACACTGGAAGATAAATATCAGAAAATAAACAGATACGTCTTTATAAGATAATAAGTTATGTAAATATATAAAGATAAATTAACAAACTAACTTAGAAACAACTTTATCTGACTATGAAAGTAACTGTAAATGCGATTTAAAACTATGAATACGTAAAGTTAAGAAGATAAATGGATAGACGTAAATATTGCGTGACTCTTAGAAACAACATATATTTGCTCTGCATCTAGAAACTTCTGCTTATTTGTTTGCTGTCTAAAATAATTTGGTTACTTAATCATATGCCTATGCAACCGGAAAATTATGAAACTCAGGAACTTTATATAATTATATAGAATACCTGGATGTTTTTATGCAAGGTATGAAATATACAAAATATTATATACTTTGTCCTCTCCAACAATATGCATGTTAGATATCTATTACGTTAACGCTTGGGCAGACTCTGTATCAGAGAATAATTATGTGATGTACATGAGATATAAAGCTTTAAATTTCACTCGTTTAAGTGAAAAATATAACTAAATGCAAGAAGCCGCACCAAATTATTTTCCACTTGAAATATAGTTAACTGTGCATCACATGGGATACACAAGCGTATAAATTATTAGATATGTATCTTATGTGTTGTATAGGACAGGTAAAGATTTAAACGTTAAAATGATCTGTTTATCACCGAATAGAATTAAGAACTGGGATTGAACTTGTGTCTTTTTTGGGCTTTATAAAGTGCTTTGTGTTTAGGGACTTGTATGTACTTGTCTAAATATTTTTATTATAGAGGTAGCCTGCTGTAGCCATAGTACTCCTTCTTAACTTTTTGTTTATACTTATTACAAAGGCAAATCTCGAATGGAAATAAAAACAACTTACAATAGAAATAAGTCAATTTTCTAAAGAAATATTATTATGGTTAAATTTCTTAGTTTAATTTGTTTGAAGTTATTATCCGTTATTTGTACATTGTATGAGACAAGACTTACTGTTTTAAAAAAACTTTATAACAACAAGTTGTACCAACTGTGTGATTTGAGCCCACAGATGTCCGCATCTATCTCTGTAACTCGTCAAACTTCTTTTAATGTCAATATTACTTTCAGACGCGTCCACCCTGAAGCTGCATGTTATATTTTTTTCGGAAAGGGATATATACTACAAAAATATATATTGATGTTTTGGTATATATTAGTGTATCTCATATTATTTTAAATACCTAAATATGTGGCATTGAATACGTTTATATTACTTATTTTAGGTTTCAAACATTAAAAATTACTCTGATTAACTGTTTTAGCAAGGGAAATATCAGGCCTCTAATGATTTCGTAATTTTTAACACGCATTATTCTTAAAATAATTCCTAACTAAAGATTCAGGGTAATTTCGCTATCAAAACCCTATAAAAATAAAAAAGAATGAATGATAATTAATAAAATTACCATTTTTTGCAAGTCGTCTTTTTAACTGTCGCTTATCCAACAGAAATCTACTAAACCTGACAACTTTTTCTATAATGCTTTGTCCAGAAGTACTGTCCTGATATATTCACTATTTTTTTCTGCAACAAAGCGCCACAAACTGCCAGGAATATGTCGATGTAGAATGTGCATTTAAATTAACATGTTACATGGAATTTTCTTGTAGAAAGGTTTCAGTTATTCCCCTTTGGCACTATAATTTTCTAAGCAACGGTTGGTCAAGAACTGTATACTAACATTTTTGAAATAGACTACCTTGCAGCATTCACAGAGTGGAAATGGAATGAAATTCAGTTCTTTTAACAGCATTAGTAAATGCCTTAAAAGGGTCCAGCTCGAAGTAGAATAGTGAAAATACTGTTACAGCGACTTTCAAATTGGCTAAAATCGACCGAAAATTAGAATTCTCGATTTTAGTGAATACTGAAAGAATATATCATTAGGAATACGGAGCAAAAAGAATTTTTTCATTCCCATAATTTTATCATTACTTATGGGTATAATAAGCTTATCATTACTTATGGGTATATCAATAACTTCAAATGCTGTTTACTCAGAAGTAAAATTTTCATGTATTACAAATGTTTAAAGGCACATTGAAATTATTACTCCAGGCACATTGAAAATAGATCATTGCCTCTGAAATTAAAGTATTAATTATGTTACAGTGTATAAAAAAATTCTAGTTGAAACGGGTATATTTTGAAGCATATATGTTAGTTATGCATTTTAATTAACCTCTAAACTGTTTATTCTGCAAAATATGGGTATCATCATCATAATTATTTTTTTTCTCTTTATATTTTCTATGAATGTTTATGGAAACAACAACATTTTTTTGCCTATAAGGTCATTTCGCTTTTTAAGTCTATAAGGTCTACTTAAAAATCTTTTATGGTATTTTATGCAAAATTGATGCTCCTGAAGCATTTTCAATTAAGCTAATTATGAAACAACTAATAATTAATAACTCCAATAATATATTGCCTTCAAATTTTTAAAATACTTATATATCAATAGTACTAATAACATAGTCAATCTTCAAGGAAATTCATTTTAAAAAAAAAGTTTGCTCTAAAGGTCCACTGTCACCTTAAGGAACAATATGTGTTCGAATGAAAAGATTTTTGGGTAAAACATTAATGCGTCAAAGCTGTTAGTTGAGGCTATTCATTTATTTGTAGTGGACTTATTTTTCACGAGGATCTCATATTCACGTCTTTAAAAATAGTGTTTTGTCCAACCAGTTTTTTTTAACTAAACATTTGAATAACAGCACTAAATCACTAATATTATTTGTGATATTTTCTCCCTTATTAATTTCTAATAGTGTTACACGTAAAATATAAACAGTGAAAATATCCAAAACTTAAAAAGCCAGTATTTAAGAGGTTTTTTGCTTGTTCAGCGATTAGCCCCTTCCGGTAAAATGACGAGTCTAGGTCGTAATTAGTTTTTCATTCCATACCACACAATGACGAGCTACACTCGTCATGCGATTAAAGTTACTGTTAAATATGATAATTAATTTAGTTTAAAATTTCTAGTATACTGAATTTGGCAACTTTTTTATCACTTGTGAAAATCACAAGTCACTATTGCATATTGTTTACTCAGAATTTCTTGGTACAAATCATTGCCAAATTAATGAGCCAGAATAAAAGAAAACCTACTAAGAAATGCCGTGTGTGTTACAAGAATCAAATTAAAAGTGAGACTACTTGGCGGTGTAAACAATTAAGAATTCCTTTGCACTTTGTTTTGAAAAGTACCACTAGCTTGAAGACTATTATCTGTATACCTTATTAATGTTTTGCTTTGATATTTTCTTAATTTTACTGTTTCTGATATTATTTAACACTATGTAAAAAGTGGATTTTAATTAAGAATATGTAAGAATTGTAAAATGAAACAAGTTTTTTAAATAAAAATTAAATGGTTATTTCATGCACAGTTTTCATTATTAAGTCATACCGGAAGGGGTTAAAAAGTTATTAAAATTATGGGTACTTGAGAAAATTTTTGATTAATGTTACCATTGTCTAAAACCGATATTTTTCAATTGTTTTCAATTTTAACAATAAAGATTTTTATTTTAGTTTTAGAATACATGTTCAAATTCAATATGTGGTTTGAAAATTATAGGATTACCTACCTATGGTGAATTTCATTAGTTGGAAATTTAATTTAGAAACTTTTCAATTTTACTTTGCTGATAGAAATTATATCATCAGAACTGCAGTTAGAAATATAATTAACTTACAAACTGACTTTACGTTCCCATTCAGAATAATTTTCTATTTATTCCATTTCGAATGACATAATAGGCAAGCGAAAGTTCGTAAAATAAATCGTACAAATTACGCTTTAATTACCTCAATTAGAAGAAAGTTTTATTAATGGAGCGGGATGTAATTAATGTGTAACTAATTAAGTAGATATAATGGCAAAACAAAGAAAAAAGAAATTTTAACCTACTCTGTTAAACTAAAGTCAAGCGTGGTAGCAGGATGTTTATTAATATTTGTCTCTCATTCAAACTAAGGATAGGCTAAGTTAAACATATCCCTGTTAAAACATAAGAGGAATAAAATAACAATAACGATTTATTATTATTAAGTGATGCACCCATTAGGCATTTAATTTTTTCTTTTCCCAACCAAAAATATTCATGAGACAAAAAAGAAATACTTATAGCCGAAAAATAAAGTAATGTGCGTCAATCAAACCAATCAAAAGAATACTGGCTTGAAGGAAAATTCCCCATCTCTGCAAGCTATTTCCTATAAAGTATGTGACATATTTAGTTTGACGAAATTTTAAATATCAATACTACAACGTGCTTATAAAGTAGATAACTAAATATCATTAATGGTTAAACAAAAGATTTATTTTCCAGTTCTCATTTTAGAACAAAGCAATAAGACTTGAAGCAATGTTAATTGAAATATTTATGCAAATATTACCGTTTAATTAAATAAATAAATTTTCTCTTTAAAATCGTAGACAGAGAGAAAAGTAAATGTTTTTATAAATTGCTCATTTACATAAAGTGTATTATATGGGGTCCATATTTTAATTATGCAACCGAACAATTAAATTGTAAGCTAATAACTTTCTGCTTTTGGCTTTGTGTTTAAGTGAGATACATCTTATGTTCATTATATTTTAATAATTGAAAATGGTTTAAAGATATTTACGAGAGAATACAAAGTAAAAACTATAATGATGTATAAAGAAATACTAATGAAAGCAAATTTTCTTCTCCAGTCGAATCATCTATTTAAGAATTTATTAGGCTTAAAATTCATTTAAAAATATATTGAATGTTGAATTACAGTGAATTTTATTATTTTTTCACGTCATTTTCATCAACTTCATGCATTATAGATTTTCCATGTTTTGTAGTAATTTTGTTATATATCAAAGATTAATGCAGAGAAAAAAAATTATTCAAGAGTATTAAAAGACTGCTACAAGATTTCTCAAAACCATAATACATCTTTATATACAAATAATGTTTTTAAAGTTTATCAAGTTTTGTCTTAAGTGATGATTTTTATTTTGTAATAAAATTTTCAGTTGTAAGAAAAAGAACTTCAAAGGAATAACTAATTAAAAGCATTGTTTTTATTAAGATATAATCTCTACAGAAACTTTTATCTAGACTATCTCCAAAGTTCTTTGCCGGAGGAAATTCCATAATTGCTATGTTTTTAGGATATACCTCCCACAAGACTTCTTGAGCAAACCGTACGAACTTATGCACTTCACTTAGTCTCCTTTTTGAAACTTTAAGCTTTTCAAATGCTTGGAAAATTTGAAATAGTGAATTCAATAATATCTTAAGTACTTTCAATAAGTTAGTTTTAATTCTCTCAAGCGTAACAAAGGAAATCTTCACAAGGAGAACAAAACAAACATTTTTTCTTTTTCTTAGATTTTTTTACTCTTTATAAGACTTTTAAAAGACTCAAACATAAAGTATTTTTACCGGCATACTCTGAAGTCTCGAAATCAAATATTGGTAGCGAACCATAAATGTTCAAAAGAATTGTAGGCCGGCATTCGAAAAATGTAAGGCTTTCAAATAAAAATGACAGAAATAAGATATTTTCTTCTTAGATAGAAGTTTATTTGACAGTATTGGAAAAGGGAATACACAGCCCCTAACCTATTTCAGTGAAACATTTATCTAACAATTTAATTTAAGATAAGAGGGGATATTTATTACTACGTCGTATAAGTTTCGATATATTAAATAAAGCATTATTGTATTTTATTCAAA
The DNA here is from genome assembly GCA_032207245.1 of Pardosa pseudoannulata. Taxonomy (NCBI): domain Eukaryota; kingdom Metazoa; phylum Arthropoda; class Arachnida; order Araneae; family Lycosidae; genus Pardosa; species Pardosa pseudoannulata. The sequence goes on along the minus strand of CM063505.1, from coordinate 60,027,563 downwards.
ACGAATTATTCTGGTTTCATTCAGTAGATAATGCACTCAATTCATCTGATCTAAATTGGCATGAGCCATGAAAAGCATTTACTTTATCTGGAAAAACACAATAAATGTCCTTGCATCAAGCTAAATGGAGTGCTTCGGTTATGGTTTCTATTAAGCTATATCAGAAAATAAAGATAAAATGGTCGTAGTTATATTATGTTTAAAATTACTATATTGCTTCAACCTATAAAAATGAAGCGACTAAATATATTTTGTAAAAAATATATAAAAATATTTTAAACGTGTTATTCTAAACAGTTTAAGTAGAATTAAGATAGCTTCACCTTTTTAGTGAAAAATATTTATGTGTAAAATAATAAAAACATATAATAATAAGACATTTAGTTCACAGAAATCGATACATCATAATTTCTAAAAATTTCATTAATTAAAATAAGGAATAAGTACTACTACCTATTAGTTTTGATATATTATATAAAGTATAAAGTTTTGATGTATTATATTTTCAGAATTTATACAAATATTTTAGTGTAAAACAATAATAAGATATTTAGTTCACAGAAATCAGTACATCATAATTTCTAAAAATTTCATTAATTAAAATAAGGAATAAGTACTACTACCTATTAGTTTTGATATATTATGTAAAGTATAAAGTTTTAATGTATTATCTTTTCATATTTTATACAAATATTTTAGGGTAAAACAATAAAAAGATAAAATAATAAGGTATTTAATCCTTAGAAATCAATACAGCAGAAATTCTAAAAATTGCATAAATAAGGAAGAGTATTACTACGTCTTAGTTTCGATATATTATATAAAATGTAAAGTTTTGATGTATTATAGTTTCACATTTTATTGAAATGGAATTGTACTGATTTTATTCTATAGTAAATGCACTCATTTTTTCTAAACGAAGTTAGCATGACCCATCAACAGTGTTTACTTAATCTAAAAAATATAATGAATATTTTGGCAATCTAACTAAATGAAGTTTTCTGGTTATGGTTTCTATTAAATCATATTAGAAAATAAAAATAAAATGGTAGTAGTAATACTCTGTTTGAAATTACTATATTGCTTCATCCTATAAAAATAAAGTGATTAAATATATTTTGTAACAAATATACAAAAATATTTTAAACATGTTATTCTAAACAGTTTAAGTAGAATTAAGAATGTTTCAACTTTTTAGTGAATATGTAAAGCAATAAAAAGATACAATAATAACATATTTGGTTCATAGAAATCAATACAGCATAATATCTAAAAATTTAATTTAATAAAATAAGGAATAGATATTTTTATCTCTCAGTTTTGATATATTATATAAAGTATAAAATGTTGATGTATTTTATTTTTATATTTTATACAAATATTTTAGTGTAAAACAATAAAAAGATACAAATTTAAGATATTTAGTCCTTAGAAATCAATACAGTAGAAATTCTAAAAATTGCATTTAATACAATTAGGAATAAGTATTATTATCTCTTAGTTTTGATATATTATATAAAATATAAAGTTTTGATGTATTATATTTTTATATTTTATTCAAATATTTTAGTGTAAAACAATAAAAAGATACAAACTTAAGATAATTAGTCCTTAGATATCAATACAACAGAAATTCTAAAAATTGCATTTAATAAAATAAGGAATAAGTATTATTATCTCTTAGTTTTGATATATTTTATAAAATGCGCAGTTTTGATGTATTATATTTTCACATTTTATTCAAATCGAATTGTACTGTTTTTATTCTGTAGTAAATGCAGTCAATTTTTCTAAATGAAGTTAGCATTACCCATCAAAAGTACTTACTTTATCTAGAAAATATAATGAATATTCTGGCAATCTATCTAAATGAAGTTTTCTGGTTATGGTTTCTATTAAACCATATTAGAAAATAAAGATAAAATGGTAGTAGTAATATTTTGTTTGAAATTACTATATTGCTTCATCACATAAAAAGGAAGGGATTCAAAATATTTTGTAAAAAATATATAAAAATATTTTAATCATGTTATTCTAAACAGTTTAAGTAGAATTAAGATAGTTTCATCTTTTAGTGAAAAATATTTATGTGTAAAACAATAAAAAGATACAATAATAAGATATTTAGTTCATAGAAATCAATACAGCATAATTCCTAAAAATTTCATTTAATAAAATAAGGAATAAAAACTACTACCTATTAGTTTTGATATATTATATAAAGTATAAAGTTTTGATGTATTATATTTTCATATTTTATACAAATATTTTAGTGCAAAACAATAAAAATATACAATAAGATATTTAGTCCTTAGAAATGAATACTGTAGAAATTCTAAAAATTGCATTCAATAAAATAAGGAATAAATAATACTACCTCTTAGTTTTGATATATTATATAAAGTATAAAGTTTGGATATATTATATTTTCATATTTTATACAAATATTTTAGTGTAAAACAATAAAAAGATACAATAATAAGATATTTAGTCCTTAGATATCAATACAGCAGAAATTCTAAAAATTGCATTTAATAAAATAAGGAATAACTATTACTACCTCTTAGTTTTGATATATTATATAAAATATAAAGTTTTGATGTATTATATTTTCATATTTTATACAAATATTTTAATGTAAAACAATAAAAAGATGCAATATTAAGATATTTAGTTCAGAGAAATCAATACAGCATAATTTCTAACAGATTCATTTAATAAAATAAGGAATAAGTATTACTACCTCCTAGTTATGATATATTATATAAAATATAAAGTTTTGATAAATTATATTTTCATATTGTATTCAAATCGAACTGTACTGTTTTGTTTCTGTAGTAAATGCTCTCAATTATTCTAAATTTAGCATGACATATCAAAAGTATTTATTTTATCTAGAAAATATAATGAATATTCTGGCAATCTAACTAAATGAAGTTTTCTGGCTATGGTTTCTATTAAGCTATATCAGAAAATAAAGATAAAATGGTAGTAGTAATATTTTGTTTAAATTACTATATTGCTTCATCGAATAAAAATGAAGTGATTAAAAATATTTTGTAAAAATATATAAAAATATTTTAAACATGTTATTCTAAACAGTTTAAGTAGAATTAAGATAGTTTCTTTTTTTTAGTGAAAAATATTTATTTTTAAAACAATAAAAGGATACAATAATAAGATATTTAATTCATAGAAATCAATACAGCATAATTCTTAAAAATTTTATTTAATAAAATAAGGAATAAGTATTACTACCTCTTAGTTTTGATATATTTTATAAAATATAAAGTTTTGATGTATTATATTTTCATATTTTATTCAAATCGAATTGAACTGTTTTCATTCTGTAGTAAATGCACTTAATTTTTCTAAAAGAATTTAGCATGACCCATCAAAAGTATTTACTTTATCTAGAAAATATAGTGAATACCCTGGCAATCTAACTAAATGAAGTTTTCTGGCTATGGTTTCTATTAAGCTATATCAAAAAATAAAGATAAAATGGTTGTAGTAATATTTTGTTTGAAATTACTATATTGCTCCATCGTATAAAAATGAAGCAATTAAATATATTTTGTAAAAAATATATAAAAATATTTTAAACATATTATTCTAAACAGTTTAAGTAGAATTAAGAGAGCTTCACCTTTTTAGTGAAAAATATTTATGTGTAAAACAACACAAAATACCAGAAAAAGATACAATAATAAGATATTTAGTTCGCAGAAATCAATACAGCATAATTTCTGAAAATTTTATTTAATAAAATAAGGAATCAGTACTACTACCTCTTAGTTTTGATATATTATATAAAGTATAAAGTTTTGATGTATTATATTTTCATATTTTATACAAATATTTTAGTGTAAAACAATAAAAAGATACAATAATAAGATATTTAGTCCTTAGATATCAATACAACAGAAATTCTAAAAATTGCATTTAATAAAATAAGGTATAAGTATTATTATCTCTTAGTTTTGATATATTATATAAAATATAAAGTTTTGATGTATTATATTTTCATATTTTATACAAATATTTTAGGGTAAAACAATAAAAAGATACAATAATAAGATATTTATTTTATAGAAATCAATACAGCATAAATTCTAAAAATATCATTCAATAAAATAAGGAATAAGTATTACTACCTCCTAGTTATGATATATTATATAAAATATAAAGTTTTGATGTATTATATTTTCATATTGTATTCAAATCGAACTTTACTGTTTTGTTTCTGTAGTAAATGCTCTCAATTATTCTAAATTAAGAATGACCTATCAAAAGTATTTACTTTATCTAGAAAATATAATGAATATTCTGGCAAGTTTTTCGGTTATGGTTTTTATTAAACCATATTAGAAAAAAGATAAAATTGTCTTAGTAATACTTTGTTTGAAAGTACTAGATTAGTTCTCCTCATCAAGTAAAAGTGACATCGGAAATTTTGTGAAAAATATTTAAAAAAATTTTAAATATGGGATTCGAAAGAGTATAAGTAGAATATATGTAGATTTTATCTTTTACACGAAAGATTTATTTACTTTAAAATGATAAAATATTGGTTTATTATAAAAATAATAAACTGATTTCATGGGAATCGATATTTTATCCTTTCAAGAAACTTTCACTTCATAAAATAATAAATAATTAGTACTTACTCGTATTATTTCAACAGATTAAATAAAAACATTTTAAAATTGCTGTATATAGTAGTAATTAATTTGTCTGAACGAAATTAACAAGTATTATAACAATAACATATATAGTTATAACACTTTGTTATAAATATAACAAAAGCAGTTACTTTAACCCTTTAGTGGACAGTGGTTCCGCAGAGAAACCACCTATTAAACATATTTTCTCTACTTTTATGGAGATATATTAATTTTTTTCTAGTTTTTTATGTTTTTAACATTTTAGATTGACAACAGATAGTACCACTACATTTAATTTATTTTTCTTTTTGAAATATATGTATTTAAATTTGCTAAATATGGAAAGACAGTAATTCGATTTTTCTCCCTATGATACCAAATAAAAATATGTATCCAAATCACACCTATAAATTGTTAAGCTATTTATTTATTATACTATTTTAAGGATATTTAAATTTCCTTCTTTCAATATAATTAAAATTTAAAAAAGTATTGTGTTCACGATGTACAAGGAAGTAAATTTGTCAGTTAAACCACTCCTCAAAATCCTAAGTATCCTCTAACGCAAACCCCTCTAAAGAATTTAAATAATTTCATATATTTTACAGTTATAAGATTGATTGATGACATTTATAAAAAAACTTCATTAAATTCTAAAGAATTTATGTCGGTGACCATTAAAAGGTTAAATAACAAAATACAATAAGGGTAATTGCATCTAAGTGGAGTGTTACGGTTCTATGAGATTATATTGGACAATAAAAACAAAGTGGTTGTAGTAATTTTTCGTATGAAGATATTATCATTTCGTTTGGTTCAACGTATGGAAATGAAGTCACATAAAAAAACTTTGTGAAAAAAATTTAAAAATATTTTAAACATGTAGGTCCAAACCGTTTTAGAACAAAAAGGATTATTTCATCTTTTAAATAAGAAATTTTTTCACTGTAAAATAATAAAATGTTGGTTTTACTAAAAAAATTATAAGAAATTAATTTATATTGAATTATAATGAAATTAATACAATTCCTTTCGAAAAATTTCATTTATTAAAAGAGAAAGTATATATTATTACGTCGTATAACTTTTGATACATTAACTAACTTCTTTATTCAATTAAAACTATACTTTTATTCCTTAATTTTAACTAAATTTGTCTAACCGTAGTTGGCATGCAACAAAAAAGTATTTATTTTTATAGGAAACAATATCCATGCATTTTACTATAATATAGGACTTGGGTTCCTATAAGTATTAGTATTATAGAGATATACGATAAAGTATAAAGTGGCAGTAATAATATATTGTGTGGTATTACAGTATAAAAATGAAAAGCAGTAGAATATTTTGTGAAAAATGTTACACAGAATTTAAACATGTTATTCTAAACAGTTTAAGCAGAATTCAGATAATTTCACTTCTAAGTGGAAGATTTTTCTTAAACTTTAAAACAATAAAAATTTGTTTTATTATAAGAATAATAATTTTATTTAATAGGAATCAATACATAAAAATTTTTAAAAATTTCATTTAAGATAATCAGAAATATTTATTACTTTTTTGTATAATTCTCTATATATTAAATAAAATCATTATAATATTTTATACATAAAGAATTGCAATTCTTTCATTCTGTAGTAAATCCACTCAACTTGTCTGAATAAAGTTGGTATGCTCGATCAAAAGCATTACTTTAGTTAGAAAATTCTTATATCTAACTAAATGGAGTGTTTTTTATGGTTTTCATTAAAATATACTTCATAGTACAAAGATTAATCGTATAGAAAGTTTTGTGAAAAATGTTTGCTATTTAAGATGTAATTTTAAACAGTTTAAGTACAATTCAGACTGCTACATGTTTTTTAGTAAATGATTACATTTGGGAAAACAATAAAAAAGTTGGTTTATAGTAATAATAATAATAATGATTAATTAATACAGAATCATTTCTTTTAACATTGTTTTAAAGTAAACTATAAAAACTCATATACTGTTAATTTAATTAGTTTTGAAAATAGCATATTTGTTTGTAATGTGTTCTCTAAGTACTTAAGGCTGATTTTCAATTTTAACTTTAAAAGGTTTTGAATTACTGATCAAAATTATTAATTTCTTTTTTGCCGCTCTATGTAACACATATAAATAAAAGAACTAATAATTTGTTAATGATTTCTTTCATAATTCTCTGATACGAGGGAACATAAATAGTACTGTTTCTTTTCTTTTCAGAAAGCCAACAGTGGTTTTGGTTCAGTTTATAAACTAAAATATGGGATATTACAAAAAAGGCTAATTAATTTCAAATGTTGGTTTCTTACACAATGAACCATTTCTTTTAATATTGTTTTGAATTAATTTTTGAATTCATTCGGAGGGTATTTGCTTTGTAGCTTTCGCTGTTACCAAATATTATATATTTGCAGGCCTTTTTTTATTATGGGAAACTACACGGGAACCCACATTACTCTCACAAAAACAGACCTCGTAATTTAGGAACATGAACCAAGAAAAGACCACAGGCTTGGCCTGCCACCCTCAAGGTATCGTTTGGGATTTGTTGCGACCTCGAAATTATTTTATGTGCTTCAGCCGCCATTAATGAATATGATAAATCTTTGGCTGGCTTGAGCCTCGAACTTTCAACTCTCTAATTACGAGATCAATGAATTTGTCTGCTCAACTACCGTGGTTGAATTTTAAAAGATTAAATGTGCTTAAATGACATATTTGTCTTTAATTTGTTAGCTTTAAGCATTTTTAAAAATGCTAATTCTTAATTTTATTAATTATGTTCAGTCTTCATAAAAGACTTACTATTTAATTTTAATTGTTTAATAATTAATATCAATTATTTAATTTTATTTTATATAGTTTCTGTTTAACGGTTATTTGTATTTTAATAGATGACAACCATGTAACTTTTTTTTTAAGTATTTAAGGTCAGAAAAGATGGCAGTTAGCTCTGGCAGTTTTGCTCTGTGTGTAATTCTATTTAATTTGGTTGTGTAGTCCATTCATATTCAGTGTTAAACATGTGTTTTAAAACCTAATTCTAAATTCTAAATTAATTTTATGTATCTTCAAATGTTCGTGATGTGTTTCATCATTAAAGACAGTTTCATTTAAGAAAATACTTCTGTTTTCGCTCAACATTTCGGTTTCTATAGATTCTGTAAATGAAATTCAAACGGATAAAAAATAAAAGTAATCCATTACCTTATTCAGTTATTGATTAACATTACTGCTGAATATTTATAAAGATAAATATTAACATATTTTTTTAAAGCTCTATGTAACGTTTGAGTCATGTACTTATAAATAGATTGTTTTTTTCATTTATTTAACTTTTCTGTCTTGTGATGGGTTATATGTTGTACTATTCCTTTGAAAGAACCGTGTTATTGGTACCGATTATCAACTGAAATTTTAGATAATATAAAGACTAAATAATCTTAAATGTTGGTCAATTATATATAAATGTTGGTAATATTTTCTGCATCATATTTTAATTTTTTCACTGTATTTTAAACTGTAACTTTAATTTAAGACCTTAAAAGTAATTGTAACATGTAAATATATACATGTAATTTTCCGCCACATTTTATATTTTCTATTCTGTTAACTGTATCGCATTGGGTTTATTTATTCTTTTATTATTTTATAACTGTATTGTATAGTGCTTATTTTCAACTGACTAGAGTTTAATATATTCTCTATCAATCACAATGACTTATATTTAATTAATTATTGCATATAATTAGCATTAGCATTATAATAGCATTTAATTAATTATTGCATATAAACTTACATGAAATACACTCAAGTTATGAATCAGTAGCCTCACAGCAGGGGATTCAACCTAGTTATCCCTTAGAATCTTGTAACTGCCAACTGCCACATGTTAATTTCTTGCTTGAAGGTTATGCTATTCAGATAACATATCATCGATATTACATTTCAATACACAGATGGCATTTCCTATACTATATGATTCTGTCTCGACTATATTATACGCATCTCTCTCTCTAAATTACTCGGAAATCAAGAGCTTGTGGTGATAGTACGCCTTCTTTTTGTAAAATTCTGTTTGGCGACTATATCTTGGAAATATTTCATATATTTTTCTTTTAATTACGTGCATAAAATCTACGTAAATAAAATCTTTTATGTAACTTAATTTCGCAACTAGCTTTTAAAATGGGCTTTCAGATAATACATTGATGAAAACTACATTTAAAAGAATGCATTTTATTTTGTATAATATATATTTTTTTAATTTTCAGAACTACTTATATTGTCTATGTAATAGGAAATTGGAAGGGTAATACATTAATATGTTTTTACTTATAACAGCTCTACTAAATAATTTATAAAATAAAATATAATGCTCATTAGTATAATACATATATAGAATTATCTATAGTTTTTTGTGCTTTACTAGTTTACCCAAATAATAACATATTTTTCGAAGTCCTTTCTTGAAACATTTTCCCATGTACGACTTTTCCAAACAAATTCAGTATATTATATCTTTAAGCAGTTTATCTAGTGTAATGAATCATAGAGTTGAGAAGTATAGTTGACCACTGTCCCACTTAGAGCCATAAAAATCTTTATGAGTATTAATGGTTTCTGGAAGTCCTTAACCTAAAAAAAAAATAAATACTTTGAGAAATTTTAAGTACTGAAGTAGATTTATGTGAAGTTACTAAAGTCTTATTGTACTGAAATGTAGAGACCGGAATAAGATATTCTTATTTTATAATCAAATGTATAAACCGCTCTAAATTCCATTACAGAAATATGATAGGGGTTCTTCTGATATGAATGAATTTATGAATAAATGTCCCAAAGAGACATTTATTCATAAATTCGTTTAAGATGAAAAAAATTATTACTGTGAATTGTTATGCCTGATCAGGAAATTGCGTCAGAAATGGTTGTAATTCACTTAACACCAGTAATTAATAAATGTGAAATAATTTAAATTATCTGTAATTATATTTTTAAGTACTTCAGTATATTTATATGCCGTAGTATTATCAAATTGCACTGATTTTTAGAAACCGAAATATAAAAAAGTATTTGTTTTATAAAGAAATATATACAATACTGAATATTCTTTTATATGATAGAGGTTCTTCTGATTTTGAACTACCCCAGGGCTATAATTTTTTTTTACCATCTTTAACGTTAAAGTATTAACGTTATACTTTTTTTTTTACCAAGTCAGGAAATTGCATCAGATATGGTTAGAATTTCCCTAATTCCAATGATAGGTATCTCTGAAAATATTTAAATCATCTGCAATTATCATATTTTTAAAGAACATTTATATGTGTTCAGCAATATCATCCTGCAGTTAATTGTAAAAACTGAAGTAAGTTAGCGGTTTTATTTTAAAAAATAACATTTAAGAATGTCAAAGTACCATTACAGAAATACGATAGAGGTTCTTCAGATCTTCAGCTGTCTCAAAGCTACAATTATTCAAACAATCTTTAACGTTGAATCATTATTAGTATCAACTAGAGTATAGCCCGTCATATGACGGTATCAGTAAAAGTTTTAGTTTTTTAAAATTGTAAAATACCCTAAGAGTCAGGTAAAAAAAGGGTTTGTTTTTGGCTGATAATTATCTGGTACATGCTCAATAATTTGCTTATCTTCTTACTCCTCTAAAGTATCCCGATACTGTGAATGCAGTTTAGAGTCACGTTGAATTCATGTAGTCAAACCGTGTGGTTATGTATAAAAAACAAATGAACAAACGAACAAACTTCTTAATTTTCAAAGGTATATAACTTAAACGCTAGGTATTTATTAGTTCTTGAAATAGACTCTTAGACTTTAATGAAAATAATTTGTTGTTAATACCGGTGATAAAATTTTCATTGCAACAAAAATTAATTGATGATTAAATTTAAAATTATCACATATGTACGTAATATATTATTTAAGCCAAATATAAAAGAAAATTTTTGAGTAATATCTAAGTTCAGTGATAAAAAGTATGAAAATAATGCATATGATATTTAAATAATTTAAAATAAGAAATGATTAAATGAGATGGTTAAAGGAATGACGTCATAATCCTCGAAAAAAAAACGTTTTTTTAAACCTATTTATTATGTGGTAAATTGATAAATTTAATCGCCTGCTCTTAACAGGGGAATATAAGGCTTAAAATAATGGCATTGAATTCTCGAAAAAGGGGAAGGGGTGGATTTCGAAAGTTTTAAAATCGGCACAGTATTTTTTGCTGTGATATGAAGTATATTTATACCAATTTATTTAAGAATCTGATCTATAATTTAGGAGAAGATAAACTTTACTGTCTTTGAATTTTGCTAACCCTAACTCATGAAAAATCTAATATGGATGCACCTATATATTCCAGGTCCAACCGCTTCATAAATTCGAGGACAGAAAACTTAGGCTATTATTATATAGGAGATTTTTCACCAGACGAGGAAATTGCACTAGAAATGGTTGTAATTCACTTAGCTCCAGTAATTAATTAAGTTGTAAAACTTTAAATCACCTACAATTATTCTACTTATCTGTACTTCAGAATATTTATATGCTCTTATTAATATCGTTTTGCACTGAAATGTAAGAACCGAAAGAAGGGGCCATTCTTAATTTGTAAAGAAATATATATATATATATATATATATATATATATATATATATATATATATGATTCAAAATTTCCTTACATAATAGAGGATCTACTGATTTTGAACTGTCCCAGAGCTTAAATTATTATTTCTTTATTTTACGTTTAAACATTATTGCAATCAATATTTTTTAACAGACCAGGAAAGAGCACCAGAAATGGTTATGATTCTGATTCAAATTATTTCAATGGTCAATAATTATAAAAACATTTAAATCAGCTGCAAATATCGTAATTTTATGAACTTCAGTATATTTTTTGTGCTTAGTAATATCATATTACAGTGACATATGGAAAACGAAATAAGCCTACATTCTTATTTTATAAAGAAATATAGAAGCATCTCAAAAATTCCATTACAGAAGTATTTTAGAGGTGCTTCTGATATTAAATTGTTCCAAAGCTACAATTATTCAAACAATATTTTACGTTGAAACATCATTACTATAATTTTTTTTTTCACCAGACGAGGAAATTGCACTAGAAATGGTTGTAATTCACTTAGCTCCAGCAATTAATTAAGGTGAAAGACTTTAAATCTCCTACAATTATTCTACTTATAAGTACTGCAGAATATTTATATGCGTTTATTAATATTCTATTGCACTGAAATGTAAGAACCGAAAGAAGGGAACATTCTTATTTTGTAAAGAAATATATATACGATTCAAAATTTTATTACATAATAGAGGTTCTACTGATTTTGAACTGTCCCAGAGCTTAAATTATCCTTTCTGTATTTTACTTTTATACATTATTGAAATCAATTATTTTTTTACCAGACTAGAAAATTGCACCAGAAATAGTTATGATTCACGTTATTTCAATGATTAATAACTGTACAAATATTTAAATCAGCTGCAAATATCGTATTTTTAAGTACTTCAGTATATTTTTATGTGCTTAGTAATATCATGTTAAAGTGAAATGTGGAAAACGAAATAAGTTAAGATTCTTATTTTATAAAGAAATATATAAGCATCTCAAAACTCCATTTATAGAAGTGTGATAGAGGTTTTGCAGATATTAAACTGTTCAAAAGCTACAATTATTGAAACAGTCTTTTACGTTGAAACATTATTACTATCAATTTTTTCACCAAACCAGGAAATTGCATCAGAAATGATTGTAATTCACTAAGCTCCAGCAATCAATAAAAATAAAAGAATTTAGATCGCCTGCAATTATTCTACTTTTAAATACTTCAGAATATTTATATGCTCTTCTTAATATCTTATTGCTCTGATATGTAAGAACCCAAATAAAGGAACATTCTTATTTTGTAAAAAATATATACGTGATTCAAAATTTCATTACATAATACAGTCTTCGACGTCGAAACATTACGACTATCAATTTTTTCACCAGACCAAGAAATTGCACCAGAAATATTTATGATTCACCTTATTTCAATGATTAATAACTGTACAAATATTTAAATCAGCTGCAAATATCGTACTTTTAAGTACTTTGGTATATTTATATGTGTTTAGGTAACATCATATGACAGGTGAAATGTGGAAAACGAAATAAGCTAACATTCTTATTTTATAAAGAAATATATAAGCATATCAAAACTCCATTACAGAAGCATGATAAAGGATTGTAGATATTAAACTGTCCCAAAACTGCAATTATTCAAACAGTCTTTTACGCTGAGACAGTATTACCATCAATTGTTTTACCAGACCAAGAAATTGCACCAGAAATGTTTATAATTCACTTAACTCCAGAAATTAATAAATGTGAAAGAATTTAAATCACCTACAATTATTTTACTTTTAACTACTTCAGTATATTTATATGCGCTTATTAATATCGTATTGCACTGATATGTAAGAACAGAAAAAAGGAAACATTTTTATTTTGTAAAGAAATATATATGTGATTCAAAATTTCATTATATAATAGAGGTTCCACTGATTTTGCACTGTCCCAGTGCTTAAATTATTATTTCTGAATTTTACGTTTAAACATAATTGCAATCAATATTTTTTACCAAACTTGGAATTTGCTCCAGTAATGATTTTCACCATATTGCAATGGTTAATACATTTATATGTGCTTAGTAATATCATATTGCAGTGAAGTTTGGAAAACGAAACAAGCTAACATTCTTATGTCATGAAGAAATATATAAGTATCTCAAAATTCCATTACAGAAGTATAATAGAGGTTTTGAATATATTCTGACTCAAAGCTACAATTATTCAAACAATATTTTATATTGCAACATTATTACTTTCAATGTTTTCACCAGACCAAGAAATTGCACCAGAAATGGTTATGATTCACCTTATTTCAATGATTAATAACTGTACAAATATTTAAATCAACTGCAAATATCGTATTTTTCAGTACTTCAGTATATTTATATGTGATTAGGTAATATCATATTATAGTGAAATGTGGAAAACAAAATAAGTCAACATTCTTATTTTATAAAGAAATATATAAGCCTCTCAAAACTTCATTACAGAAATATGATAGAGGTTTTGCAGATATTTAACTGTCCCAAAGCTACAATTATTCAAACAGTCTTCTACGTTGAAACATTATTACTATCAATTTTTTACCAGACCAGGAAATTGCGTCAGAAATGGTTGTAATTCACTTAACACCAGTAATCAATAAATGTGAAGTAATTTAAATCATCTGTAATTATATTTATATGTACTTCAGTATATTTATATGTGCTTAGTAACATCATATTACAGTGAAATGTAAGAACTAAAAAAAAGAAACATTATTATTTTGTAAAAAAACATATATATATATATATATATATATATATATATATATATATATATATATATTATATATATATTTCATTATATATATATATTACATAATACAGGTTCTACTAATTTTGAATTGTCCCAGAGCTTAAATCATTCCTTGTGTGATTTACGTTTAAACAAAATTGCAATGAATATTTTTAACAGACCAGGAAATTGCACCAGAAATGGTTATGATTTACCTCATTTCAATGATTAATAATTGTAAAAATATTTAAATCGGCTGCAAATATCGTATTTTTAAGTACTTCAGTATATTTGTATGTGCTTAGTAATATAATATTGCAGTGAAATGTGGAAACGAAATAAGCTAACATTCTTTTTTTACAAAGAAAGATATAAGCATCTCAAAACTCCGTTACAGAAGTATGATAGAGTTTCTGCAGATATTAAACTGTCCCAAAGCTACAATTATTTAAACAGTCCTTTACGGTGAAACATTATTACTATCAAATTTTTCACCAGATCAGGAAATTGCACCAGAAATGGTTGTATTTCACTTAACTTCAGCAATTAATAAACGTGAAAGAATTTAAAATCACATGCAATTATTCTATTTTTAAGTACTTCAGAATATTTATATGTGCTTATTAATATCGTATTGCACTGAAATGTAAGAACCCAAAGGAGGGTACATTCTTGTTTTGTAAAGAAATATATATGTGATTCAAAATTTATATATGGGATTTAAAAGAAATTGCAAATTCAGTGTAACCTGATTTTGCAGTTAAAATCAGGTTCTACTAATTTTCAACTGTCCCAGATCTTAAATTATTCTTGTTGTATTTTAGTTTAAACAAAATTGCAATGAATATTTTTAACAGACCAGGAAATTGCACCAGAAATGGTTATGATTTACCTCATTTCAATGATTAATAATTGTAAAAATATTTAAATCAGCTGCAAATATCGTATTTTTGAGTACTTCAGTATATTTATATGTGTTTAGGTAATATCATATTATAGTGAAATGTGGAAAACGGAATAAGCCAACATTCTTATTTTATAAAGAAATATATACTCATCTCAAAACTCAATTACAGAAGTATTTTAAAGATTTTGCCTATATTAAACAGTCCCAAAGCTACAGTTATTCAAACAGTCTTTTACGTTGAAACATTATTACTATCAATTTTTTCACCAGACCAAGAAATTGCACCAGAAATGGTTATGATTCACCTTATTTCAATGATTAATAACTGTACAAATATTTAAATCAGCTGCAAATATCGTATTTTTAAGTACTTCAGTATATATATATGTGCTTATTATAGTGAAATGTGGAAAACGAAATAAGTAAACATTCTTATTTTATAAAGAAATATATAAGCCTCTCAAAACTCCGTTACAGAAGTATGATAGAGTTTCTGCAGATATTAAACTGTCCCAAAGCTACAATTATTTAAACAGTCCTTTACGGTGAAACATTATTACTATCAATTTTTTCAATAGACCAGGAAATTGTACCAGAAATGGTTGTAATTCACTTAACTCCAGCAATTAATAAAAGTGAAAGAATTTATATCACCTACAATTATTCTACTTTTAAGTACTTCAGTATATTTATATGCATATATTGCGCTGAAATGTAAGAACCCAAAGAAGGGAACATTCTTATTTTGTAAAGATATATGTATATGATTCAAAATTTCATTACATATTAGAGGTTCTACTGATTTTGAACTGTCCCAGAGTTTAAATTATTCTTTTAGTATTTAACGTTTAAATATAATTGCTATCAATTATTTTACCAGACCAGGAAATTACAACAGAAATGGTTATGATTTACCTCATTTCAATGATTAATAATTGTAAAAATATTTAAATCGGCTGCAAATATCGTATTTTTAAGTACTTCAGTATATTTGTATGTGCTTAGTAATATAATATTGCAGTGAAATGTGGAAAACGAAATAAGCCAACATTCTTATTTTATAAAGAAATAAATAAGCATCTGAAAATTCCATTACAGAAGTATGATAGAGATTTTGCAGATATTAAACTATCCCAAAGCTGCAATTATTGAAACAATCTTTTACGTTGAAACATTATTACTATCAAATTTTTCACCAGATCAGGAAATTGCACCCTATATGGTTATGATTCACCCTTTTTCAATAATTAATAATTGTAAAAATATTTATATAAGCTGCGAATATCGTATTAAGTACTTCAGTATATTTATATGTGCTTAGTAACATCATATTACAGTGAAATGTGGAAAACGAAATAAGCTAACATTCTTATTTTATAAAGAAATATATCTCAAAACTTCATTACAGAAATATGATAGAGGTTCTTCTGATATTAAATTGTCCCAAAGCTACAATTATTCAAACAGTCTTTTACGTTGAAACATTATTACTATCAATTTTTTCACCAGACCAGGAAATTGCACCAGAAATGGTTGTAATTCACTTAACTCCAGCAATTAATAAATGTGAAAGAATTTAAATCACCTGCAATTATCATATTTCAGGAGAGGGAGCGAATGATAATATCTTTTACGCTTGAAGTATTCTTTCATTGATAGCTTTGTTACAACTGGCGTATAAGGAAATTTAATACTTAATTTCTGGAATTGTCGTGGCCTTTTCTTTTCCAGGGCATCGCGATGACTGATAACTCCCTTATAACCGAAAACGTTCTTTTGTGATGGCTTCAATTAATCTCACTAAACGGAAGAGGGGGAAGGAGAAAGATCGAGTTAAAATGACAGGAGAAGAAAGCGATAGGTTGGAGAAAAGTGGTGTGGGACAAAACTGGCCCCATTATGGAAAAAGTAGCGTAAATGGAAGAAGTAATGATGTTTGATTTAATTCCTGCGTGTTAGATGGGATTGGATTAGAATGTACATTAATATCGATTCATTTAATGTTGGTTCAATGCTTTGCATTTCAGTTCTTTGCATTTATGTGGTCGAAATAAAATGTGTTTTTCATTTGTTGCGTATTTCAAGTTTGGTAAAGGAATATTGGAAAAGGAATTTGTTGAGTATGTTTAATTGTTTACTTATCGATTGAAATGCAAAACACTAAGAGCGTTTCTTTCAAATATGATATTAGTTTATTTTTGATAATGGTTTTATACATTGGTTTTATAATTTGTTACTACTTTATACAAAGCAAATGAAGCATTGAAAATCCGAAAATATCAGTGTTCCGTTTTAAACGGAAATACTCATTTTGAACATGACTGACCGAATTTTGACAAATTTCAAAGTTACGCTTATGCGTTCGTACAAATAGACTTTTCAATTTTGACTATTCTTAAACTAGATTTGACTTGATGATACATCTTGATGATATATAAATGTACGAAATACATGCTTACATACTTACGTATGTATTTCGCATCACTCAAAAACAATGTCTTAAAAAGTTGAAATTTTCTATTAAGACTGATATGTTTATTTTATACTCATTTTTTTATTACCATCTGCAATCTATATAACGAAAAATTGCAATATAGTATGCATTAATGTTGTGGAATATCTCAAAAAATTAATCGTAAAAATAGTAATTTTGTATTTAAGATTGTCATAAAATCAAGTTGTGCTATTGCCCTTTTAATTAAAATATGTACTGCATGTAATGAAAAATATCAATATAGTGTAAAATAATGCTGTAGAAGATAATCAAAAGAAGATAATCCGTAAATAGGGGTATTAGGAAATCACGTAGTGCCTGAATCAGATTTTTGTTTTTTTGTATTAACCTTAGAGGCGAAATTTATTGACGTGATAATAGAACATTATCCCAATTCATAAGCAATTCGAAATTATTTTAATCCAAATTAATGAATATCTGTGATAACAAAGAGATACCGTAAAGGTCGTATTTGTAAAATTAAAAATTTTTTAACCTTAAACTCTTACCCCTTAATATATGTAAAAACAGACAATATCGATTTACCCAAAAGTTTACTGGAGATATACTTATTGTGTTCGAGAGGCCATAATATATTTTACAAAACAACAAATTAGGTTTTTTGATACTGTATAAAACTTGAGCTTAGCTTCATATCCTAAAATGAAACGCATGGTAATGTAGTACAATGGGACTCTCATGATGGGACTCTTATGACTGAAATGGGCGACTTAAATAAAGAAATAGATAAAATGCATCTAATAAAAAAATAATAATTAAAAAATACATTCACACAGAATCTTGGTTAAATCTTTACTGGTTAAGTCTGTTTCAGAGCGATACGTTCTACATTTTTGCTATACAAGGGCTAAAAAAGACTGGAACCTTCTACTTAAAGCCGATTCCGAATTATTACAAAGAAACATATATTAACCGGATTTCATTCGGATACGAATTACTACTTTAAGTCCAATTATAGTGTCAAGGAACATCCATGACTTCAAAAATATTTGAGGTAGCAGTCATACAAGTTACATATAGATTGTTTTTTTAATATACAGTTCCTAATATATAATATTATCATGTGCTTATCATGTGCTCATCTTAATCATTCATAATTAAAAAAAGAAAATTTGGTAAGTCTATATACTATTCATAGAAATATATCTCTCATTTGCCAGAGTTGTCAATACATGTAAAAAATTAAAAAATTGTATCCTATTGTTGAAAGATTGAAAACTCATACAATCAAATACATTGTTTTTTGGAAAATGTTAACTTTTCATAAAGCTTTACGTTCTTACGTGATTAATTTGTACATATTAAACCAAAATTAGAAAAGATATTAACAAGTTGCAACATTACTTATTCAAAAACAGTGAAGGTGTCTTTGCTGAATACATATATCAAAATCAATGGAAAATCTTTTCGATGTAAATGCTTATATATGAGACATAGATGTTTATATAGAAATTTTAAGGAATAATGATTTATTCATTCACTTCTACTTTCATTTTTTGTTTTTGTTAAATTTATAATTTTCTGAAGCATTCAAAATTTTTCGACGCATGCACATAAGCAGAAACCTATTAAACACATAGCAGAGAACAATTAAGACACAGTTTTCTAACTCCCGTGTTTCGTAACAATAATAAGAATAATTATATCAAAATTTTAAGTTAATATATATGAAGATGTTATTAAATTTAAACTAAAATTTTAAATGTGATTATATGGTAGAATATTTGTACACATTCAAACAATATTGATAGAATGAAAGCTGTCTATGAAATATGAATAATGCTGTTATGTATCCACTAAAAGAGATTTTTAGAAACTCCGAGGTTTTATTCTAAGTACTCTGCTTAAATATTTGAATTCTTTAAATGTTTGTAATAATTTGTATGAAAATATTTTTTAATTAATTTCACATAGAAAATTTTATTTATGATTTTAATAATAGTTATATTTAAAAAATTTAAAACACTCACAAGTGAAATATCTTTAATTTGTTGAAAACTGTGATGATACAAGGATTGTCTTTTAAGTTTTTACAAAAATTGGAAAGGAAAAGAGGTTTTGGGGAACAAACTGCTTTATTATTTCACAAAATATTCGCATTTAAGATTTATACACTTTTCCAAGTAATCAAACAAATTCTTGAAACAGTTTTTTCCACTCTGAAGTTGATATCTCAGAAACATAGTTTTGGAAGGCCTCAAAAGAGTCGTCAGGTGATAAAATTCGCTGCCCACCCAGTTTTTTGCTTGTCATAAGAAAACAAGAAAAAGTCTTTAGGCGACAAACTAGGAGAATACAGGCAATGAGACATTAATTCGATATTTTTATCCTTCAAATAGTCAAATGTTTCACATGCTGTGTGGGAGCTGGCATTGTCGTGATGAAGAGGGATGTGCCGATTTTTTTTTTTTTCTGATTTCGTTGATGAATTTTGGTAAACAAATTTCTGTATATCATTTAGCGTTAATACTTTAACAATGTTGTATACTAATTTTGCTGTTCTCAATTTGAATTTTTTTTTATCATTTCCTGATACCAATTTGCATGAGCCTCTTTTTGACTTCTGTCAAATTGTGAGATATAAATCTGGAACAAATCTTTTTAGCAGCTAAATGTTCGTGAAAAATCGAATGTATTGCAGTCTGTAATATGCGAAGGGATGCCTCTATCTCACAATACGTGATATGCCAATCTTCTTCAATCATCTTTCGCAAAGAATCGTTGTTCTTTGAAATCACTATTGATTTTGGTCTTCTTTCAAAAGAGTCATCACCGACTGGAGCAGGACAACGACGAAATTCTTCAAACCTATTATAAACTGTCTCTTCTGATGGTTTTTACTTCCAAAAGTCTCACAAAGCGATTCTATGCAAGCTTGCCTAGTCAGTCTTTTATTAAAATCATAAAAATTCATCCAACGGAAGAATTTAGGAGTTTCCTCCATTTTTCCCACTCACTTGCTTCTTTTAAACATTCACTGTAAATAAAACACGTAGACGATTTTTATGATGCCACTGATTACAAGATAAAAAAAATGTAAATTTTACAGATATCCTGAAGATAAATTTCATTATCGGCTTCTATTGGTCGACTATAAAAATTCAAATGGCGCCCTTCGTATAATATCTGTAAAAATATTTTAAGAATTCTGCCAGTGTCAAGGAAATTAACAAAATTTTTTATTTCGTGTGAACGATTACAGTCTATCTAAGTGACAGTCTATTGAGTAGCAGCGTCTTTTTATTTTACATTTGGCCAGAATCACTTCACTTCAGTTCTTTTCATTCTCAACAATATCATTATTTTGGTATAATTATAGTTTTGTTTCTTCTGAATATTGAACGAATCCTTGAATATTTTCAAACAAGATTCTAGAAATGTTATTTTAGGCTTATGTTGTTAGGCTTAGTAATTAAAAGTTGATTAAAAGGTCGTTTTAATTATTTATAATTATATAAAGAGATTTTGGTATGCCAGTACATACTATTCATATAAATGAATCTCTCATTTAACAGAGATATTATTACGTTAAATAAATTTTAAAAAATGTATCAGTGTTATAGAAAGATTAGAAACTCATATAATCAAAAAATTTATTTTGGAAATTTAAATCTTTATATAAAGATTTACAATCTTGCGTAATTAAATTGTACCTATTATACCTATATCTAAAAAGATATTAAGAATTGCTACATTACTTTTTCAAAAACAAATTGAAAGTGTCTTTCCTGAATACATGTATTAAAATAAATAGAAAATCCTTTCGATGTTTCTTCATTCACTATTACTTTCTAAATTTTAAACAGTCAAAGCTTTGAAAACATACTAAATAGCTTATATAAAAGAAATCTCACATATTTACCTATAATAAATGTGCACGAATTTCACAGAGCATAAGAATTTCTTCTCTTTAAATAACTGGATTTCTTGTGAAGAGCAGTCTGATCTTGTCTCTCTCTGCATTCTGAGGTAGAGTGTTTCATACTGCTATACTCTGAAAAGAAACCTCTGAAAAAGGAAAGAAAACCTTTTGAAATTCCAAAGAAAAAAATATTTGCTTGCCCGTAGCATAAACTTTTAACGTCGCAAAAAATGATGTTTTTAAAATGTTAATTTAAGAGGGAAAACGGATTTTTTATGAAGGGGAAAATTCTGATTTAACAGTAATTTTTTTTCTCGAGGACAAATTTTTAAAAATAATCGCGGCATTATAAAAAACGATTAGTTTTTCAAATTTAAAGTCCACTTAATACGAAAATGTTTTCTTTTTTGTGGGTTTTTTACATGATTCAAGGGCAAAAATTGTTTAAATGCCAAAAGAATCAATGAAAGGTCATCATTTATGCTTTCATTATTTAATTCATTTCATTTTACGTTTTGTTATTTTTATAAAGTACTTCATATTTTTGAATATCACAAAATAACATATTAATATCTTAATTTTACCATTTTTGAATCATCATACTAATTGCTCTGGATTTTATTAAATAGTATATAAAGTTAAATTTCGAAAATAATTTGTATGAAATAATTTTTTAATTAAACTCAACCAACAACTTTTATTTATTGTTTTTAAAGACAGTTGAATTTAAATAGATTAAGAACTCCTTAGTGAATTAGTTTGAAATTGTCTATGATAATATAACATTATTATTTTGGTTTAATATCTTATAAAAAATTTTTGCGCGTAATTGTTAGTATCTAAAGATTTCAAACATACCTAAAAGTTTATAATCCTTGCTCTCAGTGAGCAAAGTTTGATAATTTTATTTTTTCAACACAGAATAACATATATACATATCACAGAATCACATATTACAAGTTTACATATCCCATAATAACATATATTAATTTTACCATTTTCGAATTAGCATACTAATTGCTAGATTATTTTAAATAGTAGGTTAAATTAAAGTTAAAAAATAATTTGTCTGAAATAATTTTTAAATTTAGCTCATTCAAAACTTTTATTTATTTACAGTTGTATTTTAAAAATTTAAGAACTCCTTGGGGAATCGTTTTTAAGCTGTCGAAAACTGATATTATAACATTATTATTTTGGTTTAATATCTTATAAAAATATTTGCTTGTAATTGATAGTATCTAAAGATTTGAAATGAACCTAAAAGTATCGAATCTTTGAGCTCAATGGGCAAAGTTTGATAATTTTATTCTTTCAACTTTCTCTTATCTTTTTAAAATCTATCACCACTGTCCTCATTGGTTTTTTCATTGGAAATGAATGAAATTATAACATACAAGTAATACAAAGATAAATATTTATTCATGACTTATTAAGAATTTACAGAGTTGTAGACGAAAAAATAATATATTGCTAATATTACTGTATAGGAAATCACCTTAGCTAAGTCCCTGTAGTTGCATTTAATACGTATATTTTTCATGTAAAAGAATTCATCTAATACATCTTATTCCTCTAATTTTATGATATTTATAGCTTAGAATATTTTGCTATGAGATCATTTTAAATTCTCCTTCAGGATCAATTCCACAAAAAAATTATCAATAATTCTTTTTTTAATTCTTACGCTTTGCTTTTTTACCAATCTAATTTTTGAATTTAATATACCAAAAGTAAAAATATAACGTTTTTCTGTAAATAAACTAGTTAGTACCTTCCATTTAAAATATTCACTCAGTTGCTCTTACTTGTAATAATTTTACTTGTATATAAAGAACTTGTATATTCATTCTTATTCATCTAATTTTATGATATTTAAAGCTTAGAATATTTTGCTGTGAAAGTATTTTAAATTTTGCTTTAGGATCAATTCCACAAACAAATTATCATTAATTTTTTTTTAATTCTTACGCTTTGGTTTTTTTTGCTAACCTGATTTTTGAATTTAATAAACCAAAAGTAAGAATATAACGTTTTTTGTAAACAAACTAGTTAGTACATTCCATTTAAAATATTCCCTCAGTTACTTTTACTTGTATATACTTTTACTTGTATATTCATTCTTATTCATCTAATTTTATGATATTTAAAGCTTAGAATATTTTGCTGTGAAAGTAATTTAAATTCTCCTTTAGGATCAATTCCACAAACAGATTATCATTATTTTTTTTTAAATTCTTACGCTTTGGTATTTTGCCAACCTGATTTTTGAATTTAATAAACCAAAATTAAAAATATAACGTTTTTCTGTAAACAAACTAGTCAGCACCTTCCATTTAAAATATTCACTCAGTTACTTTTACTTGTATATTTATTCTTATTCATCTAATTTTACCATATTTAAAGCTTAGAATATTTTGCTGTGAAAGTAATTTAAATTCTCCTTTAGGATCAATTCCACAAACAGATTATCATTATTTTTTTTTAAATTCTTACGCTTTGGTATTTTGCCAACCTGATTTTTGAATTTAATAAACCAAAAGTAAAAACATAATGTTGTTCTGTAAACAAACTACTCCGCTCCTTCCATTTAAAATATTCACTCAGTTACTTTTACTTGTATATACTTTTACTTGTATATTCATTCTTATTCATCTAATTTTATGATATTTAAAGCTTAGAATATTTTGCTGTGAAAGTATTTTAAATTTTGCTTTAGGATAAATTCCACAAACAAATTATCATTAATTTTTTTTTAATTCTTATTCCTTGGTTTTTTGCCAACCTGATTTTTGAATTTAATAAACCAAAATTAAAAATATAACGTTTTTCTGTAAACAAACTAGTCAGCACCTTCCATTTAAAATATTCACTCAGTTACTTTTACTTGTATATTTATTCTTATTCATCTAATTTTACCATTTTTAAAGATTAGAATATTTTGTTGTGAAAGTAATTTAAATTATCCTTTAGGATCAATTCCACAAACAGATTATCATTAATTATTTTTAAAATTTTGGTTTTTTTGCCAACTTGATTTTTGAATTTAATAAACCAAAAGTAAGAATATAACGTTTTTTGTAAACAAACTAGTTAGTACATTCCATTTAAAATATTCCCTCAGTTACTTTTACTTGTATATACTTTTACTTGTATATTCATTCTTATTCATCTAATTTTATGATATTTATAGCTTAGAATATTTTGCTGTGAATGTAATTTAAATTATACTTTAGGATCAATTCCACAAACAAATTATCATTAATTTTTTTAAAATTCTTACGCTTTGGTTTTTTTTGCTAACCTGATTTTTGAATTTAATAAACCAAAATTAAAAATATAAAGATTCTGTAAAAATATTCTGTAAACAAACTAGTTAATACTATCCATAAAAATATTCACTCAGTTACTTTTGTCACTGCTTGAAAAAGTAAAGATTTTCTCTATCCAATCAGATATCTTTTCTAATGCAATAATATTATAACTTTTACTTAAAATATATCACAGCTTAAATACCGAAAGAAAGAAAAAGTAATTAAATTTCCTTTTATATAGAATCACATAAAAGTTAAGCTTTTTGTATGACACCCTGACTTATAGAACTTAATGAAAGAAAATTATCCAGGACTCAATATTAGAAATCATAACTGTATTTCGAACCAGCTGATTTATCTTCTGTTTCTCTGAAGTTTTTCAAACTAGATTCGTTTATTTGTTTTTACATCTGTATGAAGCAATTATAAAATTGTACGTGACCACCATAAAGACAGATCCCATTTTATTTTCAAACGTGACAAAATTTTAAAAGAAATAAAGGAACATTTTCAAGAAAGTTTAAACTCTAGATGGCATTTTGTAACACGCATTTGTAAATGCACGTGGGGAATAAAATAAAACATGATTGCATTTGTGCCAGCTCTTTGCAGTAAATGGGTTACATAATTTTGAACAAATTCTTTGTTACTTTTATTTTCCATCACGATGATCAAAAGTAAGGATGTTATAGTGTTCAGTTATTGAAATTCCCCATATTTGTGTTAATTCATGATTTTATGACTTTCTAATTTTCGTTAAATCAAAGATAATATTGGTTTCTTCCAAAATTAGGGATACAAAAGCTATTTTAAACATTTAAATTAATTTTTTTGCCCCATACACAAATAATTTGTAAAACAACTAATCAAGCAATTATATTTGCATAACATATGTCAATTCATTTTAAGAGAAATCCTTAATTATTTTTTTTCATGTCATATACCATTCTGCAAATAGTACTTTTTACACTAAGGTTAAGATTTTTTGTGTAACTAAAAATAAGTTAACACAAAAAGTAAGTTAAGATTAAGGATTTTAAGTTTTGTTACATTGAGCAATGCTTTAAAATATTTAATGTTTTAATATTATAAAATCACATGCTAATAACTAATAAAAATAAAATTGATAGTATCTATATTTAAACCTGCATTACTTATGATAAAGGATGTTGCAATTAACTGTTATAATATATATATATATATATATATATATATATATATATATATATATATATATATATATATTATATATATATATATATACATACATACATACATACATACATACATACATACATATATATAATACATATATATATATACATATATATATGCATACATACATACATACATATATATATATATATATATATATATATATATATATATATACATACATGCATACATACATACATATATATATATATATACACATATATATATATATATATATATATACACATATATCATATAACTAAATATTTTATCTAAATTTTATCACTTATATTATCACAATATAAATATTATCACAATAATTGCGGAATTGTGTTGATTTACGCATTAGTTTAAAATTGAAAAATATTTGCATGAAATATTTATTTTATTATGCTTATCTAAAAAATATTATTTATTATTCCAAAGAGAGTTGCCTTTCAAAAAAATTTAAAATTTTTTAATAAAATATCTTTTTTTAAATTGTCGAAAAATATGATGGTAGAATATCATTATTTCGGTTCAATATCTTATTATAAATTTATACGTGTACCAGAAGATAAATAGTTAAAATATATCTAAAAGTGTCGAAATGTCTCAACATAAACCTTTTGTTAATTTAAATAAGATGTTAATGCATGCTAATTAACATGGTGATTAAGATGGTATGTTACGTTTAAACGCATGCTCAGGTATTACTCCAGTGTAGCAGTAAGATAAATTAAAGAAATTATCATTAAATGCTAAAATTTGCATTTAAAAATTACTAATGGTGAGGTGATGGATTATAAAAATGTCATGGAGTTTTGTATTGACCAGTAAAAATATGTTGCAAATATTATAAAAATCTTTTAATTATTTTTCATAAAGAAAGATAAAACCTAAGAGTCCTTTCCAGTCTGTACTTTTTCATATAATTTCAATATTCTGATGAAACACACTTGTTTATGTCTTGTTTTTAGCAAAAAGATGAAAATCTTTAATAAAAACTTACGAATTGCAGTAGTAAAAATAGTTTCTAAGAGGTAAAAAGTACTCCTTCCTTATTCCGGTGTTGAGAATCAAACATTTTTATGCAACTGTTCAGACTTTATAAATTTTAAAATATGTATTCTTAAGTTCAATTTTATGGTGATTCACCATGCTCAATATTAGCTTCTGGGACACTAGTAGTAGGTTCGTAGTCGAAATGTTTTCATAGTTCAAATGATACCTCTGGAGATTGTCGCCAACTGAAGATCTTCTTCTTTGTACCTGCTTCTAAATTATGGGCACCCACTTTGTTTAACCATGTTATTTGCTTTCGTAGTCTTCAAGCTACACGTGTTGTCTGGTCCTAAAGCAGTAAGCCTGGCAGCGAAAATCAGTTGATTTCTTAATGGCCTGAGAAAAGCTGTTTCTTCTTATTTCTTCTTCATATTTTTGTCTATTTTTATTATTATTCTTATCTGTTTTTGTTTCTTATCTATTCTTTTATTCTTCTTCTTAACTACTCTTCATTCTAAACTGAGAAAAATAGTTCCACTTTATTTTTAAAATATTTAGGAGGTTTAGGAGGAATAATAGTTGATGGTAACACTTTTATATGTTAAAATAAGGAATTAAGACTAAGCAGGTAAAGAAATAGAAAACTTACATTTATTTTTTGGTTGTAAGTATTATACCTTTGTCGAACAGATTTTAATGTAAATATTTTCATTATTATTTTGTCTACTTTTCGAATGAAAAAAATGTTTGGGTTAATAATTAATAAAATCAATCATTTTGAGTATGTATAATTGTATATAATACCTATAGTTGTATATAGGTAAGGTATATGGTAATGATTATTTATAATTATAGTATAATACACTTGTATTATTTCTTATTCATAAAGAATAAAAAAATGACAGTAGCATTGTACTGTATAAAATAAGGCTGATAAAGTTAGTACATGGACTTTATTATGTTACAAATGAGACTGTATGCTATAATTACATTTCATTATTGTTTAGGTAACTAGGAAGAATTTATAAAGTAACTTGTCATCCTATCGGATTTTTAAAATATTTTTTTTATTTTTATATTAGAGGCATTTATATTGTTGTACACAAAACAGTATGTAGTGCAAATAATATGTTCTTGTCTCAGTATACTATGTTGAATTTTAAAAAAGGGTAATATTTTGCAAAAAATGAAATATTTTTCAATAAAACTATTATTAATTAATACTGCTAGCAATGATAAAAACAATAACACTATATTATATATCATGCAACCATTAGCAGTTTTCAACAGATCGTAAGATTTTGGTGAACTAACGTAGTAAGTATTATATGAAATTTTAATGTATAGGAAACGCATTTTTAGAATCTAGAACTTTTTTATTTTAATTCTGTGCCAATTTAATTTCAGAAAATTTTCTAGAAAGAAAATATGGAAATTTAGTTCGACTAAAATTATTATACAGGTTAGCGTATAAAAGACATGCGTTTAGTATTACCTCCTTCAAAGTCTGTATTAAATATTCAGAAAAGTGATGATATTATAAAATATTCCGATTCCAGAATGATTACTTTAGTAAAAGAGATATCTTGAAGTGAAAGATAAAAAGAAGCACCTACTTTTCATCTGTCGATTTTTTTTAAAAGAAGGAAACTACGAAAATTTCTTTACAAAAATTTTAAATTCCGAAATAAATTTTTTTGATTAAATATTAATATATATTACTTATTATTATCATCATTCCATAAATCTTTCATTAACATTATGTTTTGATAAACGGTGTTGAACATTTTAAATCCGTAAATATATATAAAAGTATCTGTTCTTTATACAAGCCCACAACATTTCTCGTAAAAACCACCGAATTTTGAAGACCATTCTTCAACCGTTTAAAGGTTATTGTTGATATTAAAATCTCTTACACAATCTATTCGATGTAATATCTGAATGTAATAATTATTAAGATTTGCGATTGTAACAAAGAGTTACAGTTAAACCAGCCAGAGCGAAACCAACCTAGAGGTGAAAGCGCAGTGACCCTCCTTCAACCCTATTGGTCAAGAGGGGTTGCTAACCGCGTAGTAGCCCACTTCGGCCCAGCAACGCTCCCCAACCAACTTTTTTTTTTAGAGGATCTACAAACCCCTTCAGAGAGAGAGCTCAGAGGAAGAAGCTTGGAGCTTGCCGATCACAGACAAATGGTACTATTTAAAGAATTATTAAAAAACTAATATATCTCTGAAAGTAATCTTTATATCTCTAAACACTATAATAATCTGTTAGCGTCTATCTGTGTGTATTTTACTTCTATTGTTGGAAAATGGTTAATTGTTTTTGGTCGGGTGTCCACAAAGCTGGAAATTTCTTGGGAACTGAAAGTGCCATCTTTGTAGTTTTATAATTATAGGAGATTAACTTACTTACGGATTTAAAACTACCTTATAGTCATTCTTATACTTAAAGTGCGGTGTTTCCTATGTCAGGAACTGACTTATGTTCACGAAAATCGAGGCTGAAAGAAAGCAATAAAGTTAGGATTTTTAAGTCACAAATAAATTAATTCAAAACCAACAGAAACACTTTTAAGGTTTAATTTAAAGATTTTAGTTTAAGGTTAAATAAATCGATATATGCCATGGCAATAACACTTATTTAGAATCTTTATTCCTGCCAGAAAGTCATCTAGGGCGGAGGTACGAAAATAAAACGATATTTTTTTTATATTTTCCTAAACTTACGATTTTCAAAGATTAGGATATAAAAAGCAAAAGTTTATTAAAAAATATTGAAATCTTTGAAACTGGCATTTTATTTCACAATACCAATAATTTCTATTTGAAAAGATTTGATAGAGTTTGAAAGATATTTTACTGATATTTTATATTATGCTAAAATATAATTATTATTAATAATGTTGTTGCAAATAATTAGTAATTTGTTTCTTTTCATATTCCTTTGTGCAAAATTAGTTTCATCAAAATTCATCTCATTTTCTTTTCAGTCTTCAGTATGTGATTTTAAATGAATTATATTTCTATAGAAAGTTCTGTACTACAAATATGGTTTTATAATAACTTCGCCTTATTAATAATATTTTTATGTATAAAAATAAATTTTTCATAAATTAGAAAAACTAAAATATATAGACAAAATTTAGATTTTTAGTACCTATAAATACATTAAAGAATTAAAATTAAATCTTGAAAATTTATACTAAACACGCTTATTTCTACATTCTTATTCCTGACTTCATTAGTACCCAAGTTTAGAAGATGTAGAAGAATTATATAAGAACAGATATTAATAGGCTAACTCAGTTACGATTATGTTTTCCACTTCAAATTTTATTGGCACTTATCGTTATTATTTACATTAAAATATCATTTCATGCTTTATCTGAGTTCAAAATAAAATTTCTATCTTATTAAAAATTATATTTAACCATAATTATAACTAATTGACTTTTCAAAATTTTATATATAAAATATATATATATATATATAAAAAGTCAATAAGTTATAAAGTGAAGTATATATTCAATTTTTTACGTTCAACTTATATATATATATATATATATATATATATATATATATATATATATATATATATATATATATATATATATATATATATATATATATATATATATATATATATATATATATATATATATATATATATATATATATATATATATATAAATATATATATAGCGGTGAATACAAAGTGTAAATTTGTATAAATACCTATTTATATTTTGTTATATATTATGCGGTACTTATCTTCAATCAATAATTTATGCGTTTCATTACTTTGAAATTGAAGTTACGTTAAATTTGAGAAAGTATTTTTGTAAATTGGGAACTTAATGTCATAACAATCTGTACACATATTGACTGAAGTATTATAAGAAGAATCACATAAATTTTTAATTCATATTTTAAAATAGTATTTTTCATTTTTAAAAGTTTTTGTAGATCTCTGCAAAAATTTTACTAAGTGTATTTAATATGCATTAAAATAAATATCTGTATTAAAGTTAACTTTGATTTCATATTGGTTATTAAAACTTAATTTGACATTATATAAACATTCAGATAGAAAAACATTTCCTATATGTTAAATAATTATTCAATCAACAAAATATTGTCGAACTAATTTTCAAAATATATTTTTAAGCATTAATTAAGTATTAATAATTAACTTATAATAATTAAAACAGGTTTAAGTTGAAAATAAAAGAGCCAGCAATATTTTAAAAATTAATAAATTTATTCAAAGGTTTGAATTAAAAACGTTATTTGATTAATTTTTATGCAATCTAATTAGTTGTACACTAATCTATATGGATACAAATTTCCTGACTCTAAATTAATATTTTCCAAATCACTCTGTAGCTTCCGTTGACTCTTTAAGAAAACAAGCAATTCAAAAATTTTTTAATAGATTTCAATTTTATATGGATTTATCTTGCATAAAATTTAACGTATAAAAGTTAAAGGAAACGATAAACAAGTTTGTAGGTTATACTATTGATAGAACGTTTATTGAGTAACAAACATCAATTGATGAATAAATTTAAAGCTAGTACTACAGAAAAGTTGTGTTTCTTGTAGTATACAAAAGATAATTGCATGGGTAATTTAGTTTAAGATAAAAAAAGGATTAAAAATTATGCAAATCATATTTAAATAATATATAATAAGTAATAAATAGTTAATAAGATATTATAGAATGACATTAGCTTTAGAAATAAAATGCTATGTTATTTTCAGCTGTCACTTGTAATAAAATGAGAACGTAATGAATGAAATACTATCATTAAGCATCTAAAAATGAAGGATCAAATTTTAAAACAGACTATATTTTTTGGCGTTTAATATCTTTAATAATAGTAAACATCTTTAAAAGTTTGGTTTATTGGTTTAAGAAGAGATGTAGAACAATAAATGTTACTACTGATAAAATATTTATAATTTGTATACAGATAAGATGATTTTTTGGTGATTCGTTATTACATATCGAAAATAATTTATAATTCAAATTTGTCAATATTGAGAAATTGCGTGAAGAAGAGTATCATGTTTTGACGAAAAAATAATCAAAATATTTTTTGCTTATTCTATATAAGCGTCGCTTGGTAAGATGAACACAAAATTCGTAAAACATTTAAAGAAAATAACTTTATTCATCTTGTAAAGAATTGTTATCTAGTTCTCAATGAGTTTGAAAATGATTTTCTTGAAATGTCTTTCTAAACATATAAAACACTTATGCAAATTTTTAGCCCTAATATACTTTCTTTTACAGTGCAATTTAAATAAGTTTTATAACACATTTTTGTCAGTATGTCAATTTTACACCAGTTGCTACTAATAAAAAATTATTTACACTCTTATTAAAAAACATTTACCCAGACTTATAACTAAACAAACTTATATCTAAATAGCTATATGCTAGTTTAAGAATAGTTTGACCCGAAATTTATTCTATTACGGTGAAATTATAATTTCTTTGGTTATTTTTTTATTAAAAGATTGTATATATATATATATATATATATATATATATATTATATATATATATATATATATATATATATATATATATATATATATATATATATATATATATGAATACACATATGCATATACGAAAATGTGTATATATATATATATATATACATGTATCTCTCTCTTTATATATATATATATATATATATATATATATATATATATATATATATATATATATATATGAATACACATATGCATATACGAAAATGTGTATATATATATATATCTCTATATATATATATATATATATATATATATATATATATATATATAGAGAGAGAGAGAGAGAGAGAGAGAGAGAGAGAAATAGATAGATAGATAGATGGATAGATACCTTTAATAATAGATAGCTTAATTTACATTTTATCTATATGAAAATAAAAATTAGGTGGTCAAAGCTATTTTTATAATTATATACAGTAATTTAATATTTCATATCAATGTTTCTATTATTGCTATCGTAAGGCGCAGTATTAGTAATCTTTCACTGATAAACGTAAAGGAAATATTATGTTCTTTATAAAAGATTTAGCGATTGAATTTTACCTTGTGAAAAGGTTTTTACTCATTACAAATTCACAGTCTCTTAGATATTCTAAAAAAATCGAGAAAAACTGCAGCTTCCTTAAAAGATGAAAAATTTGTAATCGAAAGCACTTTAAGGATAGAAAGACAAAAATTGCGTATTTAAAAATACCTTTCTTAACTGTAAGTAATTTTAATGTATTATAGTCAGTAAAACATTATATTAAATTTGCTTATATTAAATAAAGAACAAAAATTATAAATTACATACACAACAAAAAAGTAAAAATTTAGTTGAAAAATCTTATACTTTTAACTAAATTTATAAAAGTCTTATCTAAATGGTTTTTTTAGGAAACTTTTCTTTAACACAGAGAGAAAAAAAATCAGGCCATGCTTACTTTACTTACCTTTAAATATAAAACTCGGTTAAAAAATTTGGATGAAAGAGATTACAAGTTGTAATTAGGACCGCAGACCCACAAGTAGAAATTAAATGTAGAAAACTAAAACTCGTGGCACAAAAAATGATTTTACTTAACGCTTTTAGATTTCTTCACGTGCTAGAACTTGTACTTCCAGAATTTTTCTAAAAACGAGCGTTAAAAAATTCTGATGGATTAGAGTGCGAATTTTCGCTATTCCTTATTTGTATTTTAGGTACAAACACAAAAATTCAAGAATTTTAATTGTAATAGAGTAGGTTTTGATTTAAATTTTAATCAGAGGTAAAGTTATATGTTAGTTAAGTTATCAGAAGCTGCAGATAATAGAAAGGTATATTTAAATTTATCAAAATTCATTTAGATAATAAAAATAAATGTAACAGTAAAAATAAGTTCATGAAAAAAGGATTGTTTTGTTAAACATTTAGTAACAGTTCATATGAAAAATAACTCTTAAACTACACTTAACCAGAAATTTAAATTTGATAAGAACTAAAAATATTTTTTCCATTCAATGTAAAATGAAAATTTTACTAGCATTACTTTTAGCTGTAAAATACTGTACTAAGTCAAGGTTTATTATTTAAGACTATATAATATTAAAAATTACACATAAATATATAAAACAAAATAAGGATTTTTAAATAAATAATACACTTACTTATACACTTCTGCAAAAACAAACACGGATATATAAATACATACACACACACACACACACACACACACACACACACACACATATATATATATATATATATATATATATATATATATATATATATATATATATATATATATATATATATATATATGTATATATATATGTATATATATATATATATATATATATATATGTATATATATATATATATATATATATATATATATATATATATATGTATATATATATATATATATATATAATATATATATATATATATATATATATATATATATATATATATATATATATGTATATATATATATATATATACATATATATATATATATATATATATGTATATATATATATATATATATATATATATAATATATATATATATTATATATATATATATATATATATATATATATATAAATATATATATATATATATATATATATAATATATATATATATATATATATATAATATATATTATATATATATATATATATATATATATATATATATATATATATATATATATATATATATATATATATATATATATATATATATATATATATATATATATATATATATATATATATATATATTATATATTTATATTATATATATATATATATAAATATATATATGTTTGTGTGTGTGTAAAAGATTGACTGTGAGACAAACAAAAACAAAATTTAACTTTCCACTAACAAACTTTCTTGTTTTCACTTTCTGGATTGTCAGGTAGGAAAGGGGGGGGGAGAGAATAATCTGTAATGATATTTTTAATCTAAAAAATAACCAATGTAATTATAACAATCTTAAAATAATTTTTGGGTGATTCTATTCTTTTTTGGCAATCTTGGAGAATATATTTCTTTTTCCTATCATTTTAGCTAATTTAAAAACATTAACCGTCCTGTTACATGAATATATATGACTCAATTTATGTAACTCATAAAGTTTAAACTACTTCAGGGCGTCATCTCGTGACTGGCGAATTGAAATTCTGATTGGCTGGCTCATACACCTATAAAATCGAGATGTATGTGTTTTTTTGGGCAAAAAAATTGAGAGTGTAAGAAGAAGATAAGAAAAAGAAGTTAAACATATTACACGATCTGTTTAAAATTTTCCAATTTACGTTTGAGTAGAACATATATTTAATAGAAAATTGCAGTTATAAAGAGCTACAAAGTACAGAAACTTATTTATATTTATAAAATAAAATGCAGTTAAAGTACACAACTACGAATTTTATTTAAATAAAAATATATTAAAGTTTCCTTGCTAAAAAATTTATTTTTAACCAATGTTTCATTAGGCAAAATTTATGGAATAAAGAAAAATGAAAAATTAAATTTATTCGAAAATTCGGATGCAGACAAGTGAAAAACTGCCTTTAGGAAACTGAAGTAAAATTTATACTTATTAAATGTATTATTAAGAACTGCAGAATACATAAAATAATATGTGTTAATAATTCACCTCAAAAAGATTTGATTTGGATAAACATTTCCAAACCAACTGATATGATAAAACTTTCATCTCCAAAAAATGTAAGTAAATGCAATATGATCCTGAAACAAAACTGTTATATATATAAATATATATATATAAATATATATATATAATATATATATATATATATATATATATATATAATATATTGCAGTATATGTATGTATACACACAAAAATATATATATATATAATATATATATACATACATAATATATATAATATATATATATATATATTATATAATATAAATATATATATATATTATATATTGTATATAATACATTTAATAAAATGATAGAGTAGGTGATAAAATTTTGTTTCCAAGATATTTGAATTTGATGAACATTTTCAAAGCATTTGATATTTAATATAAAAATGTCATCTCCAAAACATTTGATAAATATTTTCAAAATATTTGAAGTGAAAAAAACTCCAAAACAAGTGACTAAAGTAAGTGCTTTCTTTAACAAATTTGTGCATGTTGGAAAAATTTAAGGAATATTTAATAAAAAGCCATTTCACTGAAAGATTCAGTGACAAAATTCTCAGAAAACAGCTTTTGAGAAACTTACAATTTAATATTTACTGAAAATAGCAACGATGAAGAACTACAAAAAAACGTATCTAAACGTATTTAACTAAACAATATAAAATTCCATAAAAAGTATGGAGCTAACTGCTTTATTTATTTATAAATATATTTTTGAAGTGCCTCATTTTTGAAACGTCTGTTTTAAATCTGTTCTTCCATAACCAATACACTATGCAAAAGGAAGAATTTATGAACTGTACTGATTAAAGAATCCCTTGAATCAAACATTCGGCTACAAACAACCAAAAAATAAGCCTATGAGAAACTTACGACATAATATACGTAAGCTTAAATTTTGCCATAAACATTTTTTCTCTCCGAATTTCAGGTTTCTAGGTCAAGACGAAACTTTAAAAATTATTTCAAGAATATCTCTAAAATGCAGCCCCAACCCAATAAATCTAAACAACGAAAGTAATAAACCCTTCGGAAAGTCTAACCATTGAGTCCCAAAATATTTCAATAAAAACGTAATAGATAGTGCTAGGTATTATGTCTCACGGATGCAGGCTGCCGGTTGCCAGGCAACGGTCTTACCGGCAACTATCCTTGGCTCTACGGCATAAATCGATTGCGTTTCGGGAAGCGTGGGATCTAAAAG
>CM063505.1:59935714-59985714 GCA_032207245.1 Pardosa pseudoannulata | reverse complement strand
TAGCTTAATATTCACTTTCTGGGATGTCCTGAAGTTGATCATTAATTATCAAATTATGTTGCGGTGTGAGTTTTCTACCACAGTCTGTTAATTTATTTAACTTGGGTTAAATTCCCTTACTGATTTCTTGAAGTTTTCGGAAGGAAAGTTTTTATTTTTGAAACTAATTGATGTAGAATTATGATACGTTAATAAAATTATTACTTTTTAAAGAAATTAATAATTTATTGAATTTAGTTAAGTTTCAATGACCTGATAAGTAAGTGCATGCAATAAAATAGTGATCAACATTTTAATTTTTCAACAATTTGAATTTCATGTATTTTATTAGTTTACGGAACATAGTGGGATAATATAGAATAAGCTAAAATCCATATATTATTTATTATCATATTTATTTCATAAATAATGTCAATGTATTTTACATAATAGAATAAACCTTTTGTGTCCTTCAAAGATCTTTACTGAAACTCATTAATTGAGAACTGACGTATATATTGTTAAAATTTAGCGCAAAGGAAATCACCTTTATTTAAAACTAGCATTATGGTCCATCATATGACGGGATCAGTAAAATTTTCCAGAATTGTAAAATGCACTATAAGCAGATAAAAAATGGTTTGTTTTTTTGGCTGAGAATTATCTGGTACAAGCTGTGATGAGGTGATTTAGATCTGTTATATAATTGATTCAGTCATACATGAAGTAAAATGTTCGGGATCTAAATCTGACCTCATCACATCGCTGTAAACAGAGAGAGGATCATAAATTTCTTTTCAACGGATATTGTTGTCTTGTACGGTGGTCTCGGGCGGGGTTCTGATTCCAGTCCCAGATTAGAATCCCGTCTCCTACTTGACGTTAAATAAGAATGTACCTTTGTGGAGTATTTATGAGTTCCTAAGGGACAGTGCCCAATTAGAAGGGATAAGGTTTTTCACGTTGGCGGTCTCAGGGCGGGGTTTGGTCAGACCAATGAAATCCTTACAAGTATCCCGATTGGAAGACAAGAAGGAAGAGGCGGAGGTCCCAGAGATCGGTGCGGAGGTCCCAGAGAAGAGGTTCGGGGTCCCAAAAGAAGGTGTTCAAAAGTCGGGAGTCCAGTCGGGTCCGACGGAAGAGATTCGTGAGTCCAGAGGAGAAGGTGCTCGATAGTCCGGACTAGGAGAGTCCAGCCAAGTCCGACAGGAAGTGTTCCTGCACCAAATAGTACGGCCGCACCCCAGAGACTCAGGAGGAAGCCCCTGACGAGACCAACGGATGATATAGATTCCCTCTCCTGATCAGCCATAGATACCCTTCAACCAGAAGTGTTCCGGGCCCAACATTTTAGACCCACAAAGGTACCCCCATTTTGCATACATTTTTGAAATCGAGATTAGGTCCTCTATCTATTTACAAAATTTCTTAAATATATAAAATTTGTCAGAACGAAATTAGAAGAGTTTGAAAAAGCTTACTTATGAAAATTAGCATCATTAAATTAGCATTAGCATTATTTGTACATAGATGTATATATATGTTAATAAATTTATTTTTTAATATTAAGCTAGTCTCGGTTGCTGTCAATTTAGCTGTTAGTTTATTTTCATTTTTATGTCTGTAGTTTCTCAGAACCTGTGGTTAAATTTAGTACAAAAATACTTAACACAACGCAATTAAAAATAAATCACCACTATACATTTGATCACAGGTTGATACTCAAATATAAAGGAGGACTACACGACACAAGCTCAATAATTTGTTTATCTTCATACTCCGCTAAAGTATCCAGATAATGTGAATGCAGTTAACAATCACGTTGAATTCATTTAGGAAGATAATTCAAAGATTTCTTAGATAAGTCGAAATTATCATTAAGTTCTTCCCAATTTTTTCCACTGTAATTAATGGAAAAAAATTAATGACGCTACCATTTTCACTACACCCTTTAGGTAGACAGAATACCTGTGGTAAAATTTTCATTGCCACCAAAAATAATTTAATAACTATTTGTTTAAAACTTGCTCGAACCGGCCTAATATCCACCGTGTTCGTTAAAGGTGACTGGGGCACGTAAAATATATTCGTGGTCTAAATGTCCTCCAAGTCTCAATTAATACCTCGAGGGGCAAGCCAAGGAGGTCTTTTGATAGGTCCCTGCTTCAAAATTACGAGAACTCACTTGAGCAAATCGTTCTTTCACCTTATCGGTTCTCGTTAAAACGACCCCTTTGCCTTAATACAAGTAGCATATGGCTCACACGTGCTTGGTTTGTTCAAGTGGCATCAGAAATAACAACTTTTTAACCCTCCGAGTGGAACAAATCTAGAAAAAAAATTCTCCAAAATACTCTAATGTCAGTGGCCAACGAGTTCTATGATTTTTGCCTTCACTCTTTGTCGACTAGAATGGAATATGGAAAACCCACCCTCGTTATTGTCCCTTTACTTCTGGTTACATATAGATATATAAATAGATATTATAGATTGTTAATTTTTAATACACATAAAGCTCTTCAACTCTCGAAGACCATCCCATAAGAAATAATGGATTCTAAAACTACAAATAAAAAATATTCTTTGAGAGACTTAATTATATTTTTTACAAAAGTCATCCAAGATATTTAAGGTGTGTAATTAGAGATACATCTGTTACCGCAAACGAAATACTTAGAAATAGAGATTTACAAAGCTATGAAAAGCTTTCAGTGTATTTGTGCCTCAGATGGTAGGGTTGCATACCTCAAGAAATGGCAGTGAAATAGGGGTGCAGTTCCTAAACAATAGACCTGATCCTCCTACTTCATAACTCCATGGGGGAAAGCACTGCCTAAAATGTACATTACATCCATTTTCGGAGCGTTATTGAGGTCGAAAACTGTACATTTTGAAGACATCATCGGTTTAGCAGAATTGTACGTGCGAACCGCTTAGAGGGTTAATACTGAAATATATGATACTAGATCACTTAATAATACTACTTTATAATATTCACTATATAATTCTTGCTGGGTGAAGCTCCTTCACAGTGTGCGTATTGCAAGACTCCTTACACAGTCGCACATATTTTAACGCCCTGTGTTTGTTCTAAATCATTGTATATAAAATTTTTTGGTAATCCATCTCCTAATCTTAATTTAATCATTTGGGAAACTCCACATCCAAATTTGTTCCCCTTTCTTAGCCGTGCTGGTTTTTATGCCGAAATAGGATTTTTGATTCTTTTTCAATTTTCTAATTTTCAATTTTTAATCATTCACTTTTCTTAATTTTTGAATTGTTTTCTTACTTAAAATCTGAATTCTTCACTCAATTTCCTATTCTTGTTCATTTGTATATAACTCAATCTTTTTTCGTGTTTTGTGTTCAATGTTATATTTTTATTGTTACTTTAATCCATTTTAGAACCTTTCATGTTATATTTTGTCAATTTTTTTAATCTAAATTTCGTCTTTTGTTTATTGCCACATCTTATTTGGCGCAGTTTGTCCCAAGAGGATTTAGCGCCATTAAACTACAATAAACCAACCAAACCAACCACTATATAATAAATTGCTTATCATGATTTTTCTTTTTACTTTAAACATCATCTTTTGACGTTTAAAAAAACAACTTATCACTGTAAAGATAGCTGTAATATCCATTGACTATTTAAATTTCATATTCATTTTATCTTATGCCTTTCACAATAACTTAGATTCAAGATATATATTTGACATAAATAGGAAATTAATGGGTGAAAAGAAACATAAACAGTCCTGTTACATAAAATTCATAAGGCATTAAAATCTATTTGAAAATATTTTTTGATTAAAATACAAAATATTTTCATAAAAACTGAGTCGTCAAACAACATCTGTTCAAGAGGTTTTTTTATTACTATGCATATAAACAAATCGCTATGAAATTTAACTATATGCTTAACATTCCTAAGTAAAACTGATTATAGATTTTCAATTACTTTAAAAGTAATTTAAAAATAAATATTCTTTAGAGTTGTAATGATTTTTAGCAACTTGTTTCATGGTTTCACGATATTACATTCTCTATAACTCTGCTAATATTTTAAGTTTCATAAAAGTATATTCCTTTTGACAAACTTTAATAAACAAACTGTAAAAATATTTCGGAATGCGAGAAAATTAATCTATCTGAAGCATTTTTAGGTCACCAAAAAGGCATAATAATGAATTTCTTTAACAGATTTAAGTGTAAAAATAAAGATGTGCTTGAAGTAATGATTCTAGGAAATTTGACATTTTTGTCAAAATAAAAACGTGTTGTCTTTTTCGTCGATTGCTGTCAGCTTCAAAAGCATCTTGTCCGTTGAAGAAGGCAACAACAATTAGGATTAATTAATCCTACTTATTTCTTTATTGAAGAGAGATATGGCGAAAATTTTCTTAGACCACTAACAGAATATTACGATTTTATTTTGTTGTTATATCTGCGGTTTACAACATTTATGTTACTATACCTCCCAAATTATTCTCAATCTCTATAATACTATAGACATATTTTTAACAATGCTAAATTTATTATAAAATATACTGAAAACTAAAATTGAACCTTGCTCTAACATACACAAGTATGTAAATTTATTTTTTTAAGTCGTTTGAAATTCATAGATTTTAAAATCTTTCACTCTGGATTTTTTATATTAGAATTGGATTCCATCTAGAAAAATATATAAATACATAAATAAATATGTATTGACAGAATTTTTTTTTATTTTTACGTTATTATATGAAGTTTGTTTTTATCTGAAGATATTGTAATATAAACTTATTTTTCATTAATCCCTCAACGTGCACACACGAGTTAACTCGAGCGCTCTAAACTGGCCAAAATATACACACTCAAGATAATTTGAGTGGCGTGGTACATTATGTTACTATAATTTTTAACACTCGAATGCAATCGAGAATTGAAAATAAGAACGTGAAAGTAAAATAAAAAGCAATCGTTTTATTGATATTTATCATTTACATGGGATTGTAAGCTATAAAACTTACTTATTCAAATATAATATATATATATATATATATACATACATATACACACATGTACACATATTCATATATATATATATATATATATATATATATATATATATATTTTTCTAAATTCAACGTTCTAAATTGTGTTTTTTATATTAAAAAAATTGATTTTTTTTGGATGGTTATTTTTTAAAAAAATTGTCATTAAGGGGTTAGACAAATTTTGGTAACAGTTCTAAAATGGTCCAAGCAAATTGGAAATACCTGTGTTATACAATAAAATCAGTTTAATAAAGTCAACTGAATTTCGCTCTACTTTGCCCTGAATTCTAATAATTTTGTCAGAAGTTACTTTTGAATTAGAAAGATTCTATTTAAGTCAAATTACTTTATAGCCTTTAAAACACCTTCTATCTTTTTACGTATTTAATCTAATATACAAAAGATTTAAAAGAAAAAAAATTTAATATGATCTTAAGGAAAACTAAAAATAAATGCAATTTAAATTCCATAGAAGAGTTTTTCAAGACGTTTGTATGTCTTAGTTTTTATATGATATTTTTACGATAAAATTGCTTTTAATTGTTTTTAATCGCATGTAATGCACATTATCTGTGATTTTTAACTCATGTCTAAACATAGTATTTTCATTTATTTATAATTCAAATAAATTTCTTCTGTTTCCTCATAGAGAATTTTATAGTTTCATTTTAAGTGATAAATCAAAGAAATATTTAAATACTCTCTAATCAGATTCTTTTGAATTAGAAAGATACTAGTGAAGTTAAATTATTTTATAGCTTATAAAACACCTTCTATCTTTTTATGCTTCTATGTTTTAATCTAATATACAAAGGATTTAAAAGGAACTAAGTATTTAGATAAAAGTTATATTTAAATACTAAGCTTTTATAAATACCCAAAATCTTAATGACTTAAAAAAATAAGTTTTCAAGTGAATATATTATAGTGGGATATCAGTATCGGATATAACTCTTCAAATAAATACTTGTTTATTAATAAATTGAGTATTTAAGCTTAATACTTTAAGCACATTAATTATTTCAGATTTCCCTGGATTTTATAAGCTTCAAATATTATTACATGTTTTAGCTTTTGAATTAGAAAGATACTAGTGAAGTTAAATTATTTTACAGCTTATAAAACACCTTCTATCTTTTTATGCTTCTATCTTTTAATCTAATATACAAAGGATTTAAAAGGAAATAAGTATTTAAATAAAAGGGATATTTAATTACTAAGCTTTTATAAATACCCAAAATCTTATTGACTTAAAGAAATAAGTTTTCAAGTGAATTTATTATAGTGGGATATCAGTATCGGATAAAACTCTTCAAATAAATACTTGCTTATTCATAAATTGAATATTTAAGCTTGATACTTTAAGCACATTAATTATTTCAGATTTCCCAGGATTTTATAAGCTTCAAATATTATTACATGTTTTAGCTTTCTTCTTTAATTTCTTAAAATCAGCTTAAATTAATCAAAAACAAACTGTACTTGCTTCCGGCATATTATATTCTTGATGAATACGAATAATCTACTAACACACAAACAATCTAGTGAGAAATAGTTCATGTGAATAATTCATGGGTTTTTTTTCCCAGTATATTTTATATGTATCACTTTTAAAATTTTAAATGAAGTGCACTATGGA
The DNA here is from genome assembly GCA_032207245.1 of Pardosa pseudoannulata. Lineage (NCBI taxonomy): Eukaryota > Metazoa > Arthropoda > Arachnida > Araneae > Lycosidae > Pardosa > Pardosa pseudoannulata. Next base: position 59,979,051 of record CM063505.1, on the reverse strand, counting down.
TAAACTATACAATTGAAAGATATACTTTCGGAAAACATATGCAGCTAAGAATTTTAAATATACTTTAATCCTGAAAAGTAACTAAAATTTAATTTGCATTAAATAATTATTCAAATGCATTTTGCTTGTTTCAACTGTCTGCAGTATAACATCCTTTTCCATTAAGTGTAATTACTCTATCTGTGGTGTCACTTTTAGATATAGGATACCTATAATTACAGAGGTCTAATTTATCTTGGATTCCTTGAACCCGAAAGATTACTTGAGCCTTTAGGTGACAGCAGTGCTCATTTGCGAGCAGAAGGCTTTGTGATGGATAACGTACAGTAATTTCCAGATGGTTATGACTTACTTTTGACAGCTGCTGAGTAACGAATCGATGCTGAATACCGTAAACTAATGCTGTCATTTCGGGACAAAGTGTAGACCAATTTAACAATTCTTCCAATAAAAGACTTAGGAACAATTGGTAAGAAAGTTTTAAAAAATTATATGTATCTCTACTATTATATAAAGCGAAAGGATGTTTTACGAATTCTTCCAATAAAAGACTTAGGAACAATTAGTAAGAAAGTTTTAAGAAATTATATGTATCTCTACTATTATATAAAGAGAAAGGATGTTTTATCTTTGTTTTCGATAACTGCAAAACTACTATACCAACCATATTAAATTTTTGTTAGATATTTCTTTCTATAAGAGAACGTCAACACAAGAAAAAGATGCTAATAATGCTGTTAAATTACATTAAAAGCATTAAAAATATAATATTCCGATTCACAATGTAAAAAATTCTTATTACACTTTTTTTTATACCTTTAATATTCGAAAGTAAAATGCACATCTGCTAAACCAGCGGTACGAATCCAATTCTAGGCTATTGGCTTTCTTTTTTTCTTTGAAAGCAATTGATGTTTTATGTAACATTTAACAGAAATTCTGCTGTACTGAATATCTATTTTATTATAAATATTATTTTCATTAGATAAGAATGTTTAATGTTTGTCTAAGATATCCGAAAAAAAACTATTGATGAAGTAACACAGTATAACAGCCAGACTTTTAAATTGTGTTGATAAAAGTAAGTTGGATTTAAAGTATGGAAATTCATTATATTTTTATGTATGCTATTAGATAAAAAGAGGGATATTTTATGCTGACTGGAGAAAAAACCTACAATCAATAGTAACAAAAATTTGCCACGCTTTTTTAATAACTGAATGATGGATTTTTTAAACCTTTATTGACTAGGTAGATTTTAATATGCCGTTTGGGGTCATTGGTAATTTAAAAATTTGTTATTTAAAAAGATAAAAAATACCACATGCATAACAAAACAGAAACAAATCTAAGAACTCTATGTTCTAAATCGGAAGTCATGATATTTGACTTATAGAATGTATATAGTATACATTTAATCCCATTATACCCATCCATATCACAACTAAATTTTACATGACAAAATTTTATTTTGTTATTTAGATATTACAGAATCCAGAAAAAAATTAAATCATTATTAAACTTTCGATGGTAATACATTAATATGGTATTATCAAGAATTTTCATTTGAAAGAGGGAGAAATCACACAAAATCCTATCAGATATCACACAAAATAACTATCCGATCAAATTAAACTTTCGTACAGTGATTGTTACCAATAGAAATTTACCATATGGACATATTTCTAAAGGTGAACGCAAAATCAACGAGTTGAAAACAAAATTCATCGAATGAAAAGAAAGAATGATTACTTCTATCGGAGACGAAAAAAAGGAAGGAACATGCATAAAACGCTGATGTAGGGAAAATAATGAGCAATAAAGGAGCATAATAATTAGAAAGTATATAATACAGATATAATTTGTTAAACAGATATTTGCTGAAAAATTATTATTCGATATAAAGACAAATATAAGTATGTAATATCGACACAAGCGTTTAAATCAGTTATTTCTTAGTGTGTCACGAGATCACAAGGTAAATAATTGCTATTAACTAATTCTTGTATTGATAGAATGGAATTTTCTATTCAAAGCGATTAGAAAATTCATGATACTGATGTAATTAAATATACCGGTTTTTACCGAAAATTTAGTATACCGATATAAACACTTGTATCAGTATGCAATTCCTACACTAGTGTTTAAAACTGTGATTTTCAACTTGTGTGCCGCTAGAGGTTTTCAAGTGTGTCACGAGAATTCTGGGTTGAATAATTGTAATTATCAAGTCCTGTATCATTAGTTGGAATTTTTCAACTAAAAGTGATTCGAAAGTTTATGATGCCGATATAATTTAACATACCTGTGTTTACCGAAAATTTAATGATATAAGTGCTAGTACTGAAATGTAGCTATGCACTATCGTTTAAACAAATGTTTCACAACCTGTGTGTCACAAGTGATTTTCAAGTTTCCCAGCAGGGCCTTGGTCAAATAATTGAAATTAAATACGTCTTGTATCATTAGTATGAAAGTTTTTTATGATCTGCCATTTTACTTTTTTAGTCCTTTCCATGTATTAATGTTTCAATTCTGTTACTTTTTCTTTTTTTTTGCTAATAGTAATCATGCTACATGCTCCTGTTTTCACACTATAAGTTTTTGTTTAGATTCAACAAACTATCGCTATATCTCAAAATCTTTGATTGCGAATTATTTATTGCAAGCAGCCTGTGAATATTTTTTTCTTAGCTTTTCTAAACTCGAAGGGGTTGCATATCGCTGTTGTAAAAAGTTGTTGAAGTCAGACTCTTGATTTATACTTTTCTGAAGAGATGTAAATTCAGAAAATAGCAATAAATAAAAACAAAAGGACAGCTGCGAATGAAAGTCGTAAGGATTTTAAATGAAAATTAAACAAAAAGAAATTACACCATTATTAATTACACAATGAGGTCCATTTCTCCTTTTTTGTAAAGTTGATACTACACGAAGTCTCGTTATGCATAAATATTTTGATAACTGTTTGTAAATATAATGTTACGTTGGTCTAGTGTTTGAGAAAGAAGAAATTAAAACTCATTAAAAAAAGCACATGGACAAATATATCTTGATTAAATGATTTTATATATTAAATGTTTAAGGAATACAACTGGAATACAACTTATCATTTGTAGATATCGAAGACTCCTCTCGACTCGGCGTCGGACCTAAAAAATGACAAATGGCGTTGATTTTCCTTTTTCTCGTGTCGCTCCAAAAAATGTGTATCCCGCAAGCAGCGGATGCCAGCAGCGTTCACCCTCTTCTCTCCTCTGGTAACAACCTTAACCTCTCAAAAAAATCTGACTGCCCCACGAAGAAAAAAACGGAGGTCCACTCCCGAACGGAGGGGTCAGAATCCCGAAAAACCAACGGGCCCTTCTATTGGTTGGGAGAAGTCTGAAATTTCTTCTAATTCAAACTGGTCCTATTCCGAATGCTTTTGACGAAGGTTTACGAGAAGAGGTAAAAAAGATGAACCGAATGTAACTTATTGTTACACTGTTGTACACATTAATTTTATTACTTTGAAATAAAATCTGTAGTTACCTTAAGGAGCCTTAAATAAGGAAACCTTAAATATTTTTATTTTTTTTCTGCATTTTTGATATTATTTTTCAGATATGTTGCAGATAATATCAGATACTTTAGTGTGTCAGCAAATAAAAAACATTGAAATGCACTACTTTAAACAAAGCAGTCGTTTGCTATGGAATGGTTTGGTGCTCTACGGTCTACATTTTTGCACACTAGGGATAATGAGACCGGGACCTACAGTTTAAAGCAGATTCCGAAAGGCTACAGACAACCATGCCCGCAGCGGGATTCGAACCCGCTAACTCTGGTTCCGAAGAGCAGCGCTCTACCATTCGGCCATCGTTCGGCATGCTATGGAATGGATTAATTCTTTTATTACTGCTCGAAGCTAAAAGAATAATTTCTTAGCAATGACGTGTTTTCAGAAATTGAGAGAATGTACGTACAAAGAAACAAAGCAGAAACTACAGTTTAATAATAACTAACATTAAAAATGAAAAAATAAAATTTAACATAAAATATAAAAAGAATAATAATTTTTAATATTTAATGTAATCAATTTTAATATTTTTTTAATTAATACAGTTAATAGTTTTGTTATAAAACGAGTCAGTCAGTTTCACATACTTTAGAGAAGTTATATGAAACAAATACCATATCATAGCTATATTAATATCATAAATAACTGCACAAGTAGTATATTTCAGTCTATTGATTATCTGCAACATATGAGTTTATATAAGGTATTTATTTAGATTTTTAAATTATAAATTATTAAGTCTTCTTTTTTGATACGTTTATATTATTTTTTTCTCTATTTTTCAAGTTCACTTAACCATAAAATACATAACTTGGATATTTTGCACTTGTGCAAATCTAGTGCTATACTTATATTTCAAAGTAAATCAATTACATAATTGCGAAAATAACTTAATTACTTAAGCTGACTGAGCATTAACATGATAATTACGAACAAGGTTATTTCCCTGCAGTTTGCTAACGGGAAAATCAAAACATTGATGCATCGCACAGTTAAACATTTTTCTCTTTTCAGAATATTTATATTCTTTATAGAATGTCTTGAATAAATTGAAGGTTTTGAGGAAGTTATACTTGCAGAGGCAACTGAAACCTTTCTTTTATTGGTTCATATTCAGAAGTTATTTAAAACCATATTATAAAAACAAACGAAAATACTGACCTAATAATGTTAGTAACCCTTTATGCACTTATATGTGTTCTGAAAACAATTATTTTTTTTCTTTTCACTAAAATGAGTAAAATATAGAAATTTGTGAAAACGTATAAAAAAATTCGTATTTAAATATGAGTTATTTCATGATTGTCTTCAATATAACTTAGTATAAAGCAGACCCAGACTAAACAATCAACCAAAGATAACTTAATAAAACGAAAATAGTCTTAATTATTGGTGGTAAGCCGCAATTAAACTTTGGTTTTCAAAAGTAAATATTAACAGAAATATTCCCTGTGTTTATGAGTTATAAACATGTAGACAAATACTACCGAACATTTTACAAGTAGAAAATTAAAACTTCATTTTGGAGTAATTTCTGACAAAAGATTTTTTTTTCAATTCTATAGTTGTCAAAGTTAATTTACTTTATTTCTAAATTAACTGACTGAACATTAACATGATAATTACGAACAAGGTTATTTCCCTGCAGTTTGCTAACGGGAAAATCAAAACATTGATGCATCGCACAGTTAAACATTTTTTCTCTTTTCAGAATATTTATATACTTTATAAAATGTCTTCATTACTAAATAGAAGATTTTAAGGAAGTTATACTTGCAGAGGGAACTGAAAGCTTTCTTTTATTGGTTCCTATTCAGAATTTATTTAAAATCATATTTTAAAAATACACGCAAATACTGACCTAATAATAATGTTAGTAACCCTTTTATGCATTTATATGTGTTTTGAAAGAACTTATTTTGTATGTTTTCACTAAAATGAGTAAAATATAGAAATTTGTGAAAACGTATAAAAAAATTCGTATTTAAATATGAGTTATTTTATGATTGTCTTCAATATAATTTAGTATAAAACAAACTAAACAAGCAACCAAAGATCACTTGATGTAACGAAAATAGTCATAATTATTGTTGATAAACCGCAATTAAACCTTGGTTTTCAAAAATAAATATTAACAGAAATATTCCCTGTGTTTATAAGTTCTCTTGCTTATAAACATCTAGACAAATACTAACGCACATTTTACAAGTAGAAAATTAAAGCTTCATTTTGGAGTAATTTCTGACAAATTTTTTTTTTCAATTATATAGTTGTCAAAGTTAATTCACTTTATTTCTAAATTAACTGACTGAACATTAACATGATAATTACGGAGAAGGTTATTTTCATGCAGTTTGCTAACGGGAAAATCAAAACATTGATGCATCGCACAGTAAAACATTATTTTTCTTTTTAGAATATTTATATTCTTTATAAAATGTCTTTCTTACAAAACTGAAGATTTTGAGGAAGTTATGCTTGCAGAGGGAACTGAAAGCCTTATTTTATTGCTTACTATTCAGAAGTTTTTTCACATCATCTTTTAAAAACAATAACAAATACTGATTGTAATAAAGTTAGTAATCATTTTATGCATTTATATGTAACCTGAAAAGCCTTAATTTGTATGTTTTTACTAAAAGGAGTAAAAATTGGAAATTTGTGAAAACGTACAGAAAAATTGGTGTTTAATTATTATATGAGTTATTTCATGATTATTTTCTGTATGACTTAGAATAAACGGACCCAGACTAAAAAATCAATCAAAGATCACTTGATAGAACGAAAATAGTAGTAATTATTGGTGAAAAGCCGTAATCAAACTTTGGCTTTCAAAAGCAGATATTAACAGAAGTATTCCCGGTGTTTTTGAGTTGTCTTGCTTATAAACATGTAGACAATTACTACCGCACATTTTACAAGTAGAAAATTAAAGCTTCATTTTGGAGTAATTTCTGATAAATTTTTTTTCAATTATATAGTTGTCAAAGTTAATTTACTTTATTTCTAAATTAACTGACAGAACATTAACATGATAATTACGAACAAGGTTATTTCCTTGCAGTTTGCTAACGGGAAAATCAAAACATTGATGCATCGCACAGTTAAACATTTTTTCTCTTTTCAGAATATTTATATTCTTTATAGAATGTCTTTATTACAAAATTGAAGATTTTGAGGACGTTATGCTTGCAGAGTGGACTGAAAGTTTTCTTTTATTGCTTCAATTTCAGAAGTTATTTAAAAGCATCTTTTAAAAACAATAGCAAATACTATCTGTAATAAAGTTAGTAATCATTTTATGCATTTATATGTATCCTGAAAAGCCTTATTTTGTATGTTTTCACTAAAAGGAGTAAAAATTAGATATTTGTGAAAACATATAGAAAATTTTTTATTTATTTGTGAGTTATTTCATGATTGTCTCCAATATAACTTAGTATAAAGCAGACCCAGACTAAACAAACAAACAATCAAAGAACTTATTTTGTATGTTTTCACTAAATAGAGTAAAAATTAGAAATTTGTGAAAACGTAAAAAAAAATTCGTATTTAAATATGAGTTATTTTATGATTGTCTTCAATATAATTTAATATAAAACAGACCCAGACTAAACAATCAACCAAAGATCACTTAATAAAATGAAAATAGTCTTAATTATTGGTGGTAAGCCACAATTAAACCTTGGTTTTCAAAAGTAAATATTAACAGAAATATTCCCTGTGTTTATGAATTATGTTGCTTATAAACATGTAGACAAATACTACAACACATTTTACAAGTAGAAAATTAAAACTTCATTTTGGAGTAATTTCTGACAACAGATTTTTTTTTCAATTATATAGTTGTCAAAGTTAATCTACTTTATTTCTAAATTAACTGACTGAACATTAACATGATAATTGCGAACAAGGTTATTTCAGTGCAGTTTGGTAACGGAAAATAAAAACATTGATGCATCGCACAGTTAAACATATTTCTCTTTTCAGAATATTTATATTCTTTATAGAATATCTTTATTATAAAATTGAAGATTTTGAGGACGTTATGCTTGCAGAGTGGACTGAAAGTTTTCTTTTACTGCTTCCTATTTAGAAGTTATTTAAAAGCATCTTTTAAAAACAATGACAAATACTGATTGTAATAATGTTAATTATTATTTCAGGCATATATATGTATCCTGAAAACCCTCATTTTGTTTGTTTTCATAAAATGAGTAAAAATTACAATTTTGTGAGAAAATTGGTATTTAATTGCTATATGAGTCATTTTATGATTATTTTCTATATAACTTAGTATAAAACAAACTAAACAAGCAACCAAAGATCACTTGATAAAACAAAAACAGTCTTAATTATTGGTGATAAACCGCAATTAAACCTTGGTTTCCAAAAGTAAATATTAACAGAAATATTGCCCGTGTTTGTGAGTTGTCTTGATTATAAACATGCAGACAATTACTACCGCACATTTTACAAGTAAAAAATTAAAGCTTCATTTTGGAGTAATTTCTGACAAAAGATTTTTTTAATTAAATAATTGTCAAAGTTAATTTACATTATTTCTAAATTAACTGACTGAACATTAACATGATAATTACGGAGAAGGTTATTTTCATGCAGTTTGCTAACGGGAAAATCAAAACATTGATGCATCGCACAGTAAAACATTATTTTTCTTTTTAGAATATTTATATTCTTTATAAAATGTCTTTCTTACAAAACTGAAGATTTTGAGGAAGTTATGCTTGCAGAGGGAACTGAAGGCTTTCTTTTATTGCTTCCTATTCAGAAGTTGTTTAAAAGCATTTTTTAAAAACAGTAGCAAATAATCTCCGTAATAATGTTAGTAATCATTTCATGCATTTATGTGTTTCCTCAAAACCTTTATTTTGTATGTTTTTACTAAAAACAGTAAAAATTAGAAATTTGTGAAAACATGTAAAAAAATTCATTTTTAAATATATGAGTTATTTTATGATTGTCTTCAATATAACTTAGTATACAGCAGAACCAGACTAAACAATCAACCAAAGATCACTTAATAAAACAAAAACAGTCTTAATTATTGGTGATAAGCAGCAATTAAACCTCGGTTTTCGAAAGTAAATATTAACAGAAATATTCCCTGTGTTTATAAGTTCTCTTGCTTATAAACATCTAGACAAATACTAACGCACATTTTACAAGAAGAAAATTAAAACTTCATCTTGGAGTAATTTCTTACAAATGATTTTCTTTTCAATTATATAGTTGTCAAAGTTAACTGAATTTATTTCTAAATTAACTGACTGAATATTAACATGATAATTACGAACAAGGTTATTTAAGTGCAGTTTGTTAACGGGAAAATCAAAACATTGATGCATCTCACAGTTAAATATTTTTCTCTTTTCGGAATGTTTATATTCTTCATAGAATGTCTACTTCATAGAATGTCTTCATAGAATAAATACAATTATTTTAAGAATTGTCTTTATTGGACAATAAAGACAATTATTGTCTTATTGTCCAATTAAGACAATAATTGGACATTGTCCAATTATTGTCTTTAATTGGACAATAAAAGACAATAATTTGACAATAATTGTCCAATTATTAATTGGATAATTAATAATTGGACTATAATTAAAAAAATTTAAGCTAAACTCAAATTAAACGAAGAAGGGGAAAATAGGTAAAGATGAGTTTATTTGCGAGTTTAATATCGAAGATATTTGTGCAGTCCATTTTAATGCACGGGAAAAAATTTAATTTATACTCAAGATCTATTGATCTATAACTATTTTTTCTTTTAAATAAATGTGTTTTCCAATGAAGGGTCAAGCACGTTGAAATATTTTCTTTCATTCAACCACGTAGAAGCGTAATGAAGACATTTTAGGATAGAGCTGATGATACATGGCTTTTACCACTATGCCATTCAATATGAAACAGTTATTAGATAGCTGTGAAACTTGTTTTTAAGGGTTATAACAAGTATCAAAGTTACAAAGCATTTATGTAAATTGATAACAATTGTCTACGGAATATTGTACACATAAATTGATGTATAACGAAATCAGAAACATTAAAACATTTTAGATTGAATTAGTTTTTATCAATATAGAATATTTTTGTTTAATTTTATATTATTTCCCATGTTTTAATGTCGCTCTTTACTTCCCACTTATGCTTTATTATTGTTTAAAAGTATATTTAGAATATATTTGAGTATTAACTTTGCAATTTATTTACAAGTTACTTTTATAAAAATGTCTCTTCATCTATAAGTTGTATGAAAATGTTTTTGTTTTAATAATCCAAATGAAGTTTAAGATTAAAATTGACATACAAATTTATTCTAATAAATGTTAAGAGTATTTAACATTAGATTAACAGACCGAGCCAATCTGACTCTTTAATAATTAATTATATATATAATATATATATATATATATAAATATATATATATATATATATATATATATATATATATATATATATAATATATATATATATATATATATATATATATATATATATATATATATATAATATATATATATATATATATGTATATATATATATATGTATATATATGTATATATATATATATATATGTATATATATATATATATATATATATTATATATATATATGTATATATATATATATATATATATATATATTATATATATGTATATATATGTATATATATATATATATATATATATATATATATATATATATATATATGTATATATATATATATTATATGTATATATATATACATATATATATGTACATATATATATATATATATATATATATATATATATATATATATATATATATATATATATATATATATATATATATATATATATATATATATATGTAATTTAAATATCACTTTTCAAAAACATACGTTGGTTTTTAGTTAAGTAATAAAATATATGTAAACTTTCATTCCTCTTCCCCGCAGACCCCTTCATTTCTCTTTATCAAATGTGGTATACTAATTTTCATGGTTGAGCCAATTTGACTCATAAAATGGTTTAACAGTTAATCACATAACATAAAATGTATTGGTCCTATTAGGCCTGGGCAACAATCAAGTCGAACGTAATTTGTTTCTCTTCTCATTCACGCAGATGGCCTCTACAAGTGTTCTACAACATTTTAGATTTAGCAGCTATCAGCGCTTGGATTCTGTATAAAGAGGCGAATCAAGTAAATATTTCACGACAAGATTTTATTTTCCAATTGGCTGAAGAGCTAAGAAGTAAATATAGAGAAGAAGTCTAGAACACTTCCATTCCAATTATAGAATTTCATGCTACTGACACACGGAAGAACTATCAAGATCAACAATAATGCAAAAGAAACAAATGTAGAAACCATTGTGCTAAATGGAATAGATATGTTTGCGGAGTATGTGTTTCAAAAACAGATTTTATATGAAAAAAATGTTTTCCCCGAAATTTTTTTATAATAAACATTTCATTTAAATTAATTTGGAGCTATTTTCTTTGCAAAAATCTTCAATTTTCTTGTATGAGTCAAATTGGCTCACTACAGTAAAAGTAGGTATATGATCAACATCCGTAAATTTAATGTTATTAAGGATTTACAAATCTCAAGAAATATTTTAATATTTTCCAAAAATGTTTGAAAACGGAATTTTTTAAAACAATTATGTGATTTAACAAAATATTGTGTTTCTTTTAGTTATATTTTAACCCTCCGAGTGTATACACACCGGGAAAAAAATCTCCAAAAAATTACGTTAAAGTTTTATTGTGTCAGGACCAAAGTGTTCTATGATTTTTTTACTTCACCCTTTGCCCCACCCTCGTTATTGTCCCTTTACTTCCGTTAAAAATAGATATAAAAATAGACATTAATGATTGTTTAATTTTTTATTACACTAAAGCTCGTAAAGTCCTCGAAGATCATTACATAAGAAATAATGTACTCTAAAAGTACGAATAAAAATTTTTTTGAGAAGTATTAATTTAGTTACTAAATAACCAAGATATTTCAGTGGTGCAATTAGAGATATATATTTACCGCAAACGAAATACCTCGAAAAGCCCCTGAGAAGCTTTCAGTGTCTTGTTCCTCAGAGAGTAGGGTGCATCCTCAATAAATGTTCAAAAGAGGGGTATCGGCAATTATCTTACCTCATGATTTCATGAACACGAATGAACACATACATCTAGACAACGTTTAAGTTTTGTCTGTGACAGTTTGGCGTAAATTGTACGTGTAAACCCAAACAAAGCATTGCTTTATGTATATGAGAATACACAATTAAGCTAAAGTACTAAAACGATTTGTAACATTTTCTTCCCCCTTAGGCTTTGTGTGACCATGTTGAGGATTTGCAAATACCCCAAAAATTGATGTAATTCAAACAGTGGACTTTTAAAATATGGTTTTATTGATTTTTTGTTCAACTGCGACATTACAACTAACACAATTTACTCACACATCTCCTATCAAATGGCTATATTAAATCAAATTATTTTGGAACTTTCTGCTTCCTTGCTTCCAAATTATGAGGACTCATTTTTAGAAATTCAAACTCTTCAGGTATCGGCAATTATCTTCCCATGATTTCAACACGAATGAACACTACACCAACCAGACAAGTTTAAGTTTTGTTTCGAATTTGTAAAAGTGTATTTATCCCAAACAAAGTTTATTTATTAACCTTGTCAAAGTGTATAAAACCCAAACATATAATTTAATTCTTTTTTAAAGATAATTTTTCTGCATAATAATTTACAATATTTAAAAGAAATACGTATTTTTGGTTTTTAAGAAGTACACATTTTTACCAATAATTTTTACACTATACGCTTTGATTTAATTTAAATTATTTTTTACTTTTTTCACATGACGTATTGTAACATCCGAGTAATTATTTTTCAAACTAGAATTGATAAGATATAAATGATTAACTTTAATTAGGTATTTTAAAGATCAACTATTTTAATTTTATAAGGATTTTTTTATTTTATTTTCTGTTATAAATATTATTAAATTGCTTTATCGTTAACCATTTATTTGCCGAAATATTGCTACAGAAATAATAATAACTATAATATTTAGATAACTAATCATTAAAGGTCGTAAGTTTAATATATTTTAGAAAAATAAAAGTATATTTATCTTTGTAATTAGTTTACTTGTCATTGGTTCTAATTTACTTTTTAATCATATTGATATTACTTATCTTTTAAAATGTTTCAAACATGTTTAATTCTAATTATTTTGTTATGTAATCCTTTCTTATTGAATTTTTAAAATAAACTTTAAAAAATCGGTTGTCAGTGACTTTAAAGCTACACAAAATTTGTTTGGTAACATTAACATTATCTTTCATCAAATTATGAAATACAACTAATAGTAATAAGTTAAGAATAATAATCGAAAAGAAACTTATAATATCCTTTTTTCTGTAATGTATAATATTACTACAAAAACAACTAAGAAACTTATTATTAACAATATCTTTAACTTTTTTTCCATCAAAGTTCTTTGTATTTTCGAAACTTTCAAATTTTAGTTATATTTCTGAATACAATATCCAATTAAAATGCATTAACTATTTAAAGTGTAAAAAAATTCTGTTAAAATGATCTAATTTAAGATAATAATATCTGTCAGTTTTGTCTCTAAAATAATCATTATACATAATCTTTAGAGAAAAAAATAATCAATTTACAAATATAAAAACCGTTTAACAATAAAAGTAACCATATTATCTGTAAAATAGATGGGCAATGAACATAACTGTTGGCGCTGCTTCAGAAAAAATTAAATTTATATTAAATAATACATTTATATTAAATAATTGAACTTTGTATAAGGCTCTTAATTTGAGTAATAAAAATTTCAGATATTGTTTTAGCAAACTTTTATTTCAATATCACATTTTTTACACTTCGGTATCAAATATCTATACAAATTTTAATAATTTTTTAATAACAATTGGTCGAATAAGAGATAACAGTTTATGACAGAGATTTATTAACCCTGAATTTGCCTCTATTTAACATATAAATTTTCTTTCAAGAAGATTATTTAGGACAGTGAAACATGCTGCAGTTAATTCCCTTACAATTCCCTACAGTATTCCTAAATCACTCGCTTTGTAAGCAGTAATGATGCTCTGTCCGTAGCATTTGCATTTCTAAAGTGAATCAATTTAGTTTAGAATTCAGTTTCAATAGCTTTGTAAACAGTTGCTTGAATTTGGTATTGACAAATTTAAGCCAGATTTAAATATCGTAACTTTACTCAGCTTTTAAATATTTTATGTTTCTTGATAGCACACACTGAACAAGATCTCGAATTTTCTAATTTTTCATAGCAGATTATTGTGATCTTGGGGCTTGTAATTCAGACACTAAAGATCACTATCTCAATAATATAAATCAAATAACACTTAAATAAAACCATTGTTCGTATATATATATATATATATATATATATATATATATATATATATATATATATATATATATATATATATATATATATATAATATATATATATATATATATATATATATATATATATATATATATATATATATATATATATATATATAATATATATATATATATAATATATATATACACACAGAGACGCACTCCACATATATACATACATATATATTTTAGTAGTTACTTATTGCTATAAAGTATTGCTATAAATTAGTTACTTTTTGTAACTAATAAAATATGTTTTATATTTTATTTGTTAATTATTGTTTTTATACTTACTGTTTTTATTCATTACTGATTGTTTTTTTATTAATTACTTATTACTAATTTATAAAAAAAAACTGAGGTATATCTCATTAGTTTGAAAAACATAAAAATAATAAAAATAATAAAAATTGCTAAACTGTCCAGTGTTTGCATGACTATGGTCTGTAATTTTTTTTCTTTCTCCCTACACACACACAATATACATATGTGTTTATATATTTGTATATATATAATATGTATATATATATACATATATATATATATATATATATATATATATATATATATATATATATATACATATTTATATATGCATGTATGTATATATATGTATATATATATATGTATGTATGTATGTATATATATATAATATATATATATATGTATGTAATTTATATATAATATATGTATGTATGTATGTATAATATATATATATATATATATATATATATATACATACACACATACATATATATTCCCGTATGTATATAAACATGCATGGACTTTATTTACAGTCTCTGGCCATTATGTGGATACTGTCCAAATTTCATAGTTTTTTTTGCGTTTCAACTTTTTTAAGAGAGAAGTTTTAAATAACTCAATTTATTATTTTCACGAATCTTCGGTAACAGATGTTTTTTTCAAAGGCGACACCAGTCTCGTGGATGAATTTTCAATGGGAAAAAATTTGTACAAATCGGTTTTTTTAAAGAAAAAAATATATTGTTATAGGCAATTTTATTTATATATATTTCTTTCAGGCTTCATTTTAATAAATAAAATTTTTCGTTTTATAATTTCTGATATTAATTTAATGTAATCTAACCGAAGTATAATATTTATATATTTGTTTTTAATGATGGGAAAGTCAAAACACATGTCCTCAAATTGAAAAGAAAAAAGTTAGGTAATAATAAAACTTTGAAAGCCTTTCATAACTTCAATCAACTGAGAAGTTCATTTGTAAGACTTCAAATACGAAAATAAATGCTAAAATTTTATAGAATGACAAAGGTTTATCGTCAAAACGCGTTCTAAATTGGTATCAAAAGCATTTTATGTTCTTATTGTGGCATACGACAATGGAACAAAATCAAACAATCAACGATTAAACTAAGAAAAATAGTAGAATGAGCAGATATAGGATTTTTACCGTGAAATAATCGAAAGTTTGAGATGTTTATTATATTGCTATACAAGTTCTTAATATCATTGAGGAAATTTTAATATGTTCTTTGTAGCTTCGATGACGAAAGAACGTCGGAGATACTGTTCTGCAAAACTGAGAATGCAAAACAAAGACTAGAAGAGAAACTCTTACAAGAGTGCTTCATGAAAGGAGTTTCATTCTATATATATATATATATATAACATATATATATATATATATATATATATATATATATATAAATAAATATTTATATATATATACATATATAAATATATAATATATATTATGTTGTATATAATATTATATATAAATTATATATTTAATATAGATATTATATATATTGTGTACATATATATATATAAATATATATATAGTATATATGTAATATAAATATATATATATATATAATAATATATATATATAATATATGTATATATATGTGTATATATATGTGAATATATATGTATAAGATATATATAATATGTATATAATAATATATAAATATATATATATATATATATATATATATATATATATATATATATATATATATATATATATATATATATATATATATAATATATATATATATATATATATATATATACATATAAATATATATTATATATATATATATATATATATATATATACATATACAAATCTATGAATGCAAAACAAAGGCTATAAGAGGAACTCTTAAAAAACTGCTTCATTAAAAAGGGGTTTTAACATTCAGACAAAGGGACAGTGATTTTTAACATTCTATGTCATGATATGCGGCACAGGTCTGTCGAGGTTCTAAATCGTAAAAGTGAAAATGTGTCAAGATTACTACGTGACGATTCGAAGAGAGACGCCTATACTTGAATTACAAAAGTGTATTTCCAATTGACAACTGCATCTTTATAGAAGACGAGTACTTAGTCACACCGCCAAATCTGTCAAAGCGTTTCGCTGAGTCGGTGGAATACTCCTTCTAGATTGGCTTAATGATTCCCCGGAATTCAATGTAATTAAGAATGCTTGAGAATACTACTCAAAAGATAAATATTTAAAGAAAGAATCATAAACAAGATTACTTTAGTAGAAAACGTACTTTTAATTTTTACTATTCTCAGAAACTAAATAAAAATAATTTAAAATGCATTGATACAATTTCAGAACGAGTGTGATTGATAATAAACACGAAGAGAGATGCTTCTTACTTATTGTTTTTATTAGTGGCTTATTGTTTTTATACTTACTGTTAAGATTCGTTACTTATTGTTTTTATTAATTACTTAAAAAAACTGAGTTATATCGCACCAGTTTTTAAAGCATTAAAAATAATAAAAATTGCTGAATTGTCCAGGGGTCACAAGAATATGGCCAGTAATTCTTTCTCTTTCTCTTCACATACACACACATACACACATCATGTATATATATATATATATATATATATATATATATATATATATGTACGTATGTAATAATAGTACACACACACATATATATATACTATATATATATAGATATATATATATATATATATATTATATATATATATATATGTATATTATATATATATATATACGTATGATATATATATATATATATATATATAATTATATATATAGATATAAATATATATATTATATATATAGATATATATATATAATATATATATATATATATACTATAGTATATATATATATATATATATTATATATATATATATATATATATATATATATATACATACTCACATATCTATCTAATCCAGGAATTATAAAACCGCTGGACATTATAGCCCCTATTAGTTTTACTTGACCGGGCTATTGGGCAAGGGGAAGCCTAAACAGCTAGCAGTAATAACGGACGATGCAGTATGGCCACATTAAAGAGAACAAGTCTAATTAAAACTTTAATTTAGAGCTACTAAAAATGGATATCTTTACAAGTCCACGACAGAAAAGAGAAAAGACACAAAATTCACTCTGCTCGAACAGAGGTGCACCCAAGAGCGAAGATATAAATAATTTACTCAAGATAGGCGAAATTTACTCAGCGAATTAAACTCTTAGGATTAGGGGAATTGTCAAACCATTTGCCGGAGACAGCTGGAAAACGTGTTGAATAGACAGAAAATTTACATCTATATGACAGAAAGCTTTGGGAAAGTTAGCGATATAATTTTAAGTCGAGGACGCTCGTTTGATTAAGACATTTAGAGGCAGAAAAAAATATTTTAAGGAATTAGGACGGGAGAGAGTAGGTTTTTAAGGAAATATTAAAGTTAAAATAATATACCATATATATATGATATATTACATATATATAAGCATATATATATATATATAAACATATAAACATACATATATATATATATATATACATATATATATATATATATATATATATATATATATACATATATATATATGATATATATACACATAAACATACATACATATATATATAACATATATATATATGCATACACACATACACACACACGCACATATATATACACACACACACACATATATATATATATATATATATATATATATATATATATATATATATTGTTGTTGAAGTCCATATATATATAATAAATATATAATTCTTTAATTTAGAAAAATATATATATGATAAAATTATTATTTTTTTTTCTTGCTTTAGTCAAAAAACTAGTATCCGCATGAAAAATTATTCCATGAAAATATTCCACATTTTTTTTGTTGGCTATTAGACAAGTAAGATACATCAGTTGAGGAAATTAGAAAAACATAAACATCATAAACCTGTGTAATTAACTGTTTTTTATTTAGACAGTTTTTAAATTTACTTTCGGACTGTAAAGTATTAAATTATGAAATATGATCTTTGTTTTTAATTTTTCACTTTAAATAATTCTTTTTTTTTGCAAGTATGATAAAACAGCGGATAATTATATTTGCTAATGAGTTATTTTTTCTTTGTTAGTAAAAAACACAGAAAATATTAACTGCAAATCATGATGAAAAAAATTTTCTTCATTTTTTTTTTATTTTAAATGACATCATTTAATTTTAATGTTTTCATATTTTAATAAGATTATGTTGTTGGCAATTATGTAAGAATTTTTTTTAGCATTTGCTTGTGATCATATTTTAAACTTTGGTATTTCATTTTTTCACAAATTTGTTCTGAGTATTTACGATATTTAATAATGCCATTCATATCTGTAGGATATTTAAATAGAGAGGGAAGTTTTTTAGTTTTTTGCTAATTTGCACTTAATGGAAAAAATATCTAATTTTGGTAAAGATGAAAAAAGAGATAAGAAAAATATTTAAAATAACTCGCATATACAACAATCAAAATTCACTATGATTATTTATTAACAAATTAAAATGAAAAATTAGTAAGTATTACAATTTTATTATATAGCTACAGAAATACAAGTAGTTTATTTTGTTCGCAATATTAATGGTAAAAATAGGTAATGATAAAGAAATTATTTTTGCTTTTATTTGTTATAATTGTCTAGTATGCCCCAATTTTATTAAAAATAATAGATGTTATCGTAAGTATTTCTGAGTTTCTTTCAAAATATATGTAATTTAGGCTGAATAAAAATTTATTATTTGTATTTTCTGTGTAAACTAATTTTATTCTTTGTAATAAATCAGTATAATGTTTTGTATTATTTATTAATCATTCGAAATTATTTCTTTAAATTAAACATTTATATATTTTTTGAATTTATTATAGAGACATTTTACCATTCTGTTTAAATGCATCGATGTTTTGTCATTATTTGAACAAGAGCATGATCTTTGATATTTTAAAGTCGCTTATGAGATATTTATTGAGCTATATATTTTTTTCTCTAAGAATCTGAGATCTCCCTGTTTATTATTTATGAAATATTTGCATTGTAGATATTTTATCGTCATCGTGTTTATTTATCTGCAAATAAATCTAGTTCGAAGAATATTTTCTTCTTTTCTGTTTATATATTCGCGTATTGGTTTTCCTTGTTTACACGTCTTCCTCTTTACATATGAGTGTTTTCCAATAACTTTAATAGTTCTATCATACTGAACAATGACTAGTAAGTTTCCTAGTTTTTTATTTGAAGTATTTTTTCACAAGTAAGATTCACTCAGTTGTTCCAAAGCACTATATCATCACATGATTTGTAAATCCCGCTAAAATATTCTAGAATGAGAAGAAGAAAATATTTCAAGCAAAATTCTATTATTTCATTTTAGCATTTATCTAAATACAGACATTTTTAAAGATCGAATCAAATTCTACTTTTTATGTACAAATAAAGATATTTTAATATAGATATATGAACAAATTTCAACAAAAAATTTTTTGATCATTAGAATCTGCAGATTGCAACGTCAATTTAGACTTATTTTATATCTGACTGAATATTGTATTTTATCTGATATATGTTATTCCATAAATTCCTTTATTTCTCTAAATAATTATTTGTTTAATACATTCTCTGTATTATTTATAAGGAATCATTTTCCTAAATAAGTTTATATTTTAGATTATGAAAGAATATTTATATGTTTTATTGAGCAGTTTAATTTTATTACTTTTGTACCGCTTTATATTGTATAATATTATTTTATTTATAATGAATCTTTTATCTTTAAATTAGAATACATTTATATATATATATATTTTTTGAATTTATTATACACAGAAAAACAAATATTACCATGCATTCTTCTTAATGTTTGAAATAACATGTGCATTATTTGAACAAGATGTAATATTGATTTAATTCGGACTTAAAGATATTATTGAGCTATTAATAGTTTTTTTCCTTTGTTCTGAGACGTACGTTTTTATTATACATATGTATATTGTACATATATATATATATATATATATATATATATATATATATATTGCATAATAAAAATATTATATAGAATATCTAAAAAAATTTATACTGTAATTATTTATATTTTGTTTTTTTCTGACCTCTATATACAAAAAATAATATGTCATAAAATTTTATTCATAACTGAACAATGACTTAATATATTGTATTTTTTTATCTTTTTAAGTATTTTTTTGAAAGTAAATAAGAATAAATACACAAACATATACATATATGTATATATTATATATATATAAATATATATATATATATATATATATATATATATATATATATATTTATATATTATATATTTTATACTAAAAATATATATTATTGTACGAATATAATAGTTTATGAAATTAATTTATGTTCTGTAAGTATTTGTTTAATATATATATATATATATATATATATATACTTTTGTTTATAAATATTTATGCATAAAATATTAAATAAATAAAACACTTTTTTTAGATATGAAACTCAACAGGCACCTTTGAACATTGTAACAAATTAAGTATTTATCTGTAAAAATTTGGAATTGGTTGTTTGAAAAAAAATCATTTTGAAACTGGGTTTACTATCATTTGCACAGATGAATTACAGTCTATAGCTTGTCTGAGAGAAAAAATCAGAATTACCGTGCAAAACCCAACTTAATTTATACAAAGTTAATAAATTAATATTAAAATATGTTAAATAAGAGATTTTAATAATGCATACAATTTTATTACATATCAAAATATATAAAATATGTGTGTTATTGTTGTGGCGTGTACTTGTGTATTGTTTTATACTAATGAACAACAAACATATTAAAAATTAATTTCCTGATCTGATGGATTATTTATAATTATATAACATAACTTAAATTTGTTTAAAAATAATCTTATATTTTTTAACTTTTATGTATATATAAAATTATATATATATATTACTAATATAGAATCTAAAATTTGAAAATATAATTTGTATTTATAATAACACAATTAAAAAATTGGAAAAAAAATTATATATATAGAATTGAATCATTATTATTATTATATTATTAACACAATATTATATTTATAAATTATATAATATATTTATAAATATATATATTTAATATAATATAATATTAAATAATATTATTTATATAATATGAATAATATATTATATATATTTATATATATATTCTTAAATATAATAAAAAGATTATATATATATATTAATTATATTGTATAAAACATATATTATATATATTTATATATAAATATATATTAATAAATATTAAAATATATATATTATCTTAAATATATCTAATAAATTTATATACAATCTTTATATATATATATATATTTATAAATATACATATATATATATATATAATATAATAATATGCTCAAGTTCACCTTGTAATGGATATGTATACAATTAATATTTTCATGCCTGTAAGTATATATTTTGTTTGGAGTTGGCTCCTTTAAAAATCAATTTCTTCAAAACTGAGGTTTTGTTTCAAATCTATGTTTCATTCAAACTACTTTGAAATGAAGAAAATCTAAAGAAAACTGAACCAAGACTCAATCCAGTGCAGGTTCAACCCCGAATTTCCTCTCAAGTATAGCAAAAAGAAATACAACAAGAATAAATATCCCAGGAAGTCTAGAGGGAAATGTAATTTTACTACACAAGTAAAAAATTCTGTTCATAGCTCTGGAGCTCCATAACTCCGAAACACAAAACGTATTTTACTTTCCTGAGCAGATTTTAACATTTTGGAATCTGCTTTAGGAGACATAATTCTGTAATTTAGGTCAAAAGTCCTCAAAAGTTGTTTATCATTCTTAAATTATTTCTTTTGATGTCACTGAAATAAAAGAATTAAATACGAAATAAGAAATGTAGGGTATACAACCGTATACAGTTCCTTATTGTCTAATTAACTATTTGTTGAAAATGTATTTGTTTTTAAGCTTTAGTAATGAATTCAATACTTTATTATACATGTAGATACATCAAAAAGTATACATATATCCACACAAGCACATACATATATTTATATTTGAGTAATATGAATAAAACTTATTGTCCCTGAAGTTCTTGAATTCTTCTAATACTTATTCTATTTTTCTCCTATTAACTCTCCTAAAGCCAATTATATTTCAAATAACATTCCTCTCCACTACTTAAAAAAGTCTGAATTAATATCTATTGCAGGTAGCCCTTTTCTACGCTATCCTAATCCAGATGTGTCTTATTTCTCAGGAAAAACTGAGGGAAACTTCTCAGGAAAACTTTCATTGCTATCTTTGTGCTATTGTATGCATTTTACCACGAGTGATTTAACAAGCCACAATAACATAACCTGTTTAAGTTCTCTCTCTTGAGACATTAGCCTCCCAAAATACAGATGCATCGTTGTCTCTGAACTGTATAAGATGTAACAGGCAATTTTCCAAGGTTTATATGAAAAAAAATAATCTTTATCTGACATTGTTCTTTGTGTTGACAGAGTTCTAGCTTATGCTTTCCACAACCTGACTTCAACATCTAATTTACATCGGCAAGTAATACCTGACAATTAAAATATCTATATTATTTTGTGTTCGGTGAAGAGTACTATTTTACTGCACAGTATATATATATATATATATATATATATATATATATATATACATACATATATATATATATATATATAATATACTATAATTATAAAAATTAACCAATATATTATATATATATATATTTATATATATATATATATATATAAATAAATATATATTCTATATATATTAAATATATTTATATTACATTTAAAATTATATAGTCAAACTAATTTCCTAAAATTTTCTCTTTTACTAATTCTTATTCTTTTAATCTGTTTTCCCAGAAAATACTTCTTTCTAAAGGGGTGTACGACCAATTTCTATAAAGCTACTTTGCATTGCATGCTTATTTTCATAGTTTAACATTTTAAGTTATTTTTTGGACTCGTCGTTCCATGACTGTTCACTGCAATAGTCTAGTTGCTAAGGGTTCTACCTGCCCCAAATCCCTGGTAAGTAAAAAAATAGGACTATAATTCTATGTGACTAGACAATTAAATTTCACTGTTTTACACACACATATATGTATGTGTGTTTAAAAATTATTTTTGATAATTGAATCTGTGTGATACATTTATATATATATAGTAGAAATAGAGAATGTGAAAACACTAAGAAACATTTGACTTGTAATATATTAGAGGATATCTACTGAATACATGTATTTGCACTTAACTCAATTATACGTTTCCCAGAAAACAAAATGTGGTGGATATGGCAAATAAGCTCAGAAATCCCCCAGATGACTGTCATGTGCTCTTCGTCAAGTCCAAATACGAGGCTAATTTGCTGCTCAGTTCCGACAATTAGAAACATAATCTTTCAACATTTATCGTAATGAAATAATAATTATACTTTTTATTTTATCATGAGGGCAGATTTGCATTTGAAAGGTTTCTATTTTCGTACTTAAAAATATATTTTATTCCTTAGACGTTGAATAGTATGCTCTTGTGAGATATTAAAAGAAATAAATTTAATATATTAATTTACAAAGTAAATTTATCATAATTTATTTAAAGGATAAAACTGACAAATTTCTTCCAAAATTATTTGTCCTGGAAAAGTCAAGCTTGGCATAGTTAAATAATAGAAAAATTTCTTGTTGATTCAATATTATTCTGTTCAACTTTATTTAAAAAATTTTTTTAAACTATATTTTCTGTTTGGTATCTTTGACATAGTATTCGGGACTTAGAATCGTTCCATGGGCATTTTCTTGACAGATTTTGAAAAGGTTTTAGCCTTTAAATGTGCCTTGTTTGGCCCTGTTTATGTTAGAAAACTGAATAAGACATTTCCAACAATTAGAAACAAAACCTTTCAATATTTATCTTAATGATATAATAATTATACTTTTTAATTTTTCATGGGAGTAGATTTGCATTTGAAAAATTTCTATTTTCGTACTTAAAAATGTATTTTATTCAATAGAGGTAGAATAGTTTACTCTTGTAAGATCTTATAAGAAATAAACTTAATTTTTTAATTTACATAGTAAATTTATTATAATTTATTTAAAGGATAAGACTGACGAATTTCTTCCAAAAATATTTTTTCCGGAAAAGTCAAGCTTGGCATAATCAAATAAAAGAAAAATTTCTTGTTGATTGAATAATATTCTGTTCAACTTTATTTTAAAACTTTTTTAAAAAACTATATTTTCTGTTTGATGTTTTTGGCATGGTATTCGTGACTTTTTATCCCTTAAATGTGGCTTGTTAGGCCCTGTTTATGTTAGAAAGCTGGATAAAACTATTTCAACAATTAGAAACAAAACCTTTCAACATTTGTCTTGATAATATAACAATTGTACTTTTTTTCATGAGAGTAGATTTGAATTTGAAAGATTTCTATTTTCGTACTTAAAAATCTATTTTATTCGTTAGACGTAGAATAGTATACTCTTGTGAGATCATATAAGACATATGCTTAATTTCTTAATTTACAGAGTAATTTTATCATAACTTATTTAAAGGATAAGACTGACGAATTTCTTCCATAAATATTTGTCCAGGAATAGTTAAGCTTGGCGTAATCAAATAAAAGAAAAATATCTTGTTGACTGAATAATATTCTGTTTAACTTTATTTTAAAAGATTTTTAAAACTATATTTTCTGTTTGATGTATTTGGCATAGTATTCTTGACTTACCTCGTGCATTTTTTGTCAGATTTTGTTAATTTTTTGCCATTAAATGGGCCTTGTTTGGCCCTGTGTGTGGTAGAAAACTAGTTAAGACATTAACAGTTTAATTTCTATTCGAGGTTTTTAGTGTTAATTCGTGAAACAATGAAAAATTTTACTTTAACATTATAAAATTTGAAATATTTTTTAAATATCTTTTGTACTTAAGTGAAAAGCAATGCCCTGTTTTGTTTTCATATATATTCTAACGATGTTGGGAAAAAAAATAATTGACAAATATACCGTGCTATAAATATACCTCTAATAAAGTTTTTTGGAGACTTTAATTTTTATGAAACATTTTTCTGTTTCAACCAAAATTTGTTTGTTTCTATTTCTTTGTTGATTTTAGCGTCTTATGTACATTACGCAGTAAGACTATTAATTCTCTGTGAGTGCAGATGAAACTTGTATTTTGATATGAGATTTAAGATTCTAAATGTAACATCCGCCTTTAACGGGATAGTATAGTAACTTTCTAAAAGAATATTTACTGTATGAACTTGTTTTGGGCTCATTTTAAAATAAAAAGTTCTGCTCGTTTTTAATATAAATTTTGAACATCATTAAGTTAAACTAAAATAATAGTACGTGTTTGAATTGCAAATATTATGTTTTAAAAGAACATATGATATATATATATATATATATATATGTATCAGTGGCTTTCAGTCCATATGTGCAGGGTGTGCACTACACACCCTAGCAAAATTATGAGAGACAATAATTTTTTACACCTATGTCTACCTATCTTTTTTTTGGTATATAATAAATATTATTTATAATATATACAAATATTATGTTGATTTACTTGCTTGTATTCTCGCAGTACGTGCGGTACTAAGTGCTGCACCACGTAGGACGTTAAAAAGCAAACAAACATAAGAAATTTTTATGTGTACGCACCGAAACTAATAGAAAATCACGCTGTATATGTATGTGCTACTAG
This sequence comes from Pardosa pseudoannulata, assembly GCA_032207245.1. Taxonomy (NCBI): domain Eukaryota; kingdom Metazoa; phylum Arthropoda; class Arachnida; order Araneae; family Lycosidae; genus Pardosa; species Pardosa pseudoannulata. The sequence goes on along the minus strand of CM063505.1, from coordinate 59,952,938 downwards.
AGAATTACAACATACTATAGGTCTCAGGCAAGTGCAGCTATTTTTCCTGCACTTGGCATTCAGAATCATCCAAAGTTACAGTTTATTAAAGTTAGCGTTGTATTAGAGCGGGGACTTACGTGCTGAAGCGATTTTGGTTTTTTAACTGATTAACTGGCATGCAATTTTGCAGACGGTTAATGTTTAAATTTCTATATTGTAAGATTTTGTTTTCACGGAAATACAAAAGAAGTATTTCATCAATATAAAAGGAAATATTTTAGTGTGGTAAAGTAATTTCGGTGATGTATTATATTTATTGAAATAATTAGCTGAAAAACAATTTTGTTTTGTTAGACAAAAAAGAAATGAATTCTAACAGATCAGTCCAAATTTTACCATTCATTGTGTCTTACAGACAGTATATATGTTATACCTGTAACACCATATCCCTGGTTTTGTTTTTAAAAATTATCAAGATGTTTTTCGCAGAATATATGATTTCCAAATGTTAAAAACAATTAATAAATATAATTTAATCCACTGACCAAAAGAGAAACAGTTCGTTCTATTGCGCCAGCGTGCAGTGAAATCCTCTGCACGTGGACTAGACTTTCGGTTTGTCGGCACCAATGACAATCTGATGATGCACCGCTGCGGCGGGCGCCATATGGTGCTACGTTTGCTGAAAATATAAGTTTTTCGTGGAAATATAAGCTTTTCGTTATTTTATTAGTAATACGGATAGACGTATGCATTTTGTGTACAAATGAATAATAAACGTTAAAGAAGTGTTTAATGTACATTTTTATAGTTTTATTATTATTGTTGTTGTTGCTCTCTGCACACCCTGCTTGAACACCTACCTCACGCCACTGATATGTATATATATATATATATATATATATATATATATATATATATATATATATATATATATATATATATATATATATATATATATATATATATATATATATATGTATGTATATATATATATATATATATATATATATATATATATATATATATATATATATATATATATATATATATATATATATATATATGTATATATATATATATATATATATATATATATATATATATATATATATATATATATATATATATATATATATATATATATATATATATATATATATATATATATATATATATATATATATATAACGAGATTGAAAAAGTTCACTTTATTTGCCATGGAGGGGCCATGGAGGAATGAGGAAACAAGTGGAACCTCAGACTCACGACACGTACCTCACATTATTTAGATTTAAAACAACATAAAAAGCTACTATCTTATAATTAGTGTTGATCCAGCAACGAGCAAATATTATGCACACAATGATTATAGATTATTTTTTAAAAAATATTCATCTTACACTCTGATACATCATTATCCTTTTAAAGAATTCCAATATATATATAATTATTATTACTTTTACAACATGTTGTGTTTTAACATAGTAATTTTTATAATATAAACTAATGAGTTTTATAATATAGGCTGCTAAGATTATAACTTTGGGTACATATATATATTTATTTCTCACACAACGTTTTCAAACTTTCAAGATCAAACAATAGATGACAGTTCAAAACTGGAGCGGGTCTTCCCATCCTTATGATATCAAGACCTATACATACTATTATAATGAGCTTTGAGCATCCCACAGGTGTATTTTGTAAGAACATGTAGGTGGAAAGTAACCTTCCCACGGTCTTTGAAAGGGTTAAATGGCTATCTCATTTAGTATGTAGGCATGATAAATAATTTTTTACACAGAGTAATGAGATTTTTAAAGCCATATACTAACAGGTTATATTCGTACAACGACCTTAGCTGCTTTCCGAGGGAAAAGAGATTACAATTAAAAAAAAATTGGAGGAACAATGACGTTAAAACTGAAACTAGATATCAGTTTAATTATGTATACATAAAAATTTAAAAATAATTTAAGATTTAAAATTTATTAAATACGGTTATTTTACGAAAGTAAAAGATAAAATAATAGTATTTATTCTGCTATAAAATAAAATATGATGCTCAAAGTTTTTAGTTTATAATTTATAAGTTATCTCGTCAAGAGGAAAATTTTAAAATATTTCATCTTGTGTATAGGTTTAAGTTTCATAACATTTAATAACAAAAATAAACATTTTCCAAAAATTTACAATGTTGATGCAGAATTAAAGTATTTTTTAAAATTATCAGAGAATATTATTTTATTAAAAATCAAAAATTGGCTGCTACAATCATGGTTACGCATTTCGAAATTTTATGTAAAAACAAACCTTTAATGGGATAAAAATTTTGCACAAAGTTTTATATTCATATATTTTAATTCTATTTTTCTATCATATTATAATTAATCTAATTACTACCGCAAAAAAACAACTATTAGTAATAATGAGTTTAAACATTTTACATAAACAATTTTTGGATTTTATGATATTTGAAACACTCCAGATGTATTTTCATTCCTTATACCCCCCCCTATAAATCCCTGTGGAGATAAGCACTTGCATGCAAACCTTTTGTGCGGCTCTGTATAATTTTAAATGATGTTTATTAAAATAATATTTATTAAAGGACATTTATTAAAGTTTCCTTCATAAAAGGTATAATAACACGTAATAATGTGTTAGTCTACAGTATTTGCTATATTAGATAAAAATCATTAAATAATGTATTTGAGTTAGCACAGATTGTTTCTGTTTCACAAGATATATACCGGTGTAACGTACTGGAGATATGGTAGGCGAAGCCGTCAATGAAACAGGCTAGAAAACTGTTTAATCTAGACTAAATATTTTATTCAAGTGAATAAATTATGTACAGCTATGTACAGGTTTAGTAGATTTCTAAATATTTTGGGATTTCGTGCTGAGATGACATTCACTCAATTAGGATGCGTGGGTGCTGGGTACAATGTGATTAGGGCTTCTAAACCACTGGAACCGTTCGCTAATTAGTGCCGGTAATAAACTCTGATACTATCACCACCGGGCTGACGATTAGTTCAGTCGGCTCTCACATAAAGGTTCGAAAGCTCAGAGTGCGTATCACGCTGGGGTTCGTGAAGGAAACTTGGGATGCAAGAGGATTCAAATTGAGAGCAAGGGTCACTCTCAGCTACCTACTTCTATGCACAAAGTAAAAAAAATAGTAAAATAACGGGAATGGGATTCCCAAGTCGAAGGTCGACTTCTTAGCAAACAGAGACTCTGGCGGTCACTAAGCAAGCAAACTCCGGAAATCGGAGAGACGAGTGGACTCGTCTCGAGCTCCACACAAAAGCTCTAAAAGCAACTCTCAAGAAGAAGCCTCAAAAGAAAAAATGCCCAGTCTTCGCTCCGCCACTCTTCTTTTATAGCCGTCCCGGTTCCCTTCACCCGATTCTTCTGGAAACTTCCAGAAGCAGGATGATGCAATCTTGCGGTCACTTCCCGCCTGAATCAGCTGTTTCGTTTCCATATGTGACCGAAAAGCCGTCTTTAAATCAGCCGACCCAAACAGCTTAATTTCCTTTTTCGCTACCGCTAATGGGCTCACATGTGGCACTGTAATTATTTACAATCATTTCACCGAGTCTTTTCACTCAACAGTCTCACAAAGTCTCAGACGCGCTGGCTCCAGCACAAGGACAGTTTTCAATTAAGTCCGGGAACTAGTACACAACGTTTATTGTTAGAACACCCGTTTCTACCTGCCGTTAACTGTAATTGTCCGCTGCGAAAGGTCACCTTCCGCTCCTCTTTCTTTAGGATCATGTAACGGATCGTTACACCGGAATTGACGCCTCTATATTTCGAAACCTGCATAGGAATTTGTTGTATACTTATCACTAACGGTCTTGCATTTCCTATAAAATTTATCAATTACTAACTTTATATTTTATTAATTAAACGCCTTAAAAAGAAAAAAAATGTTAATACTGTACTTAAAAGAAATATTACGCTTACCTTACTGAAAATATTTTAAACTTTTTATACTCTTAATCTTATTATTTTCTGTTAGTGCATATGATAGCTACCAAGTTTCGTTCTCAGATCAATAACATATTCTATAAATATCATTCGAAGAAGAGATACAAAAGAAATATATTTAACATTAGCATTTTCTTAATTAATAATGAATAACTTTTAAAATAATATATTAAATTATCTATAAATATATTGCTAATAACATATGAAGTCTTCAAGAATTTTGATCAGATAATACATTTTATTCCTGACAGTTTACTGTCAATTATAAATTTACAAATTGCAGTGCAAGTAATTTAATAAACTCCGGATATTTTTCCAATTTTTAATTACATTTACTGCACAATAGATTTGATTCTTTATGTAAAAGCATTTAACAAAAGTATTCATTATTCATGAACAGCTATTCAATGAGGTGATATATCATAAATGCTTCCCATCACTTTTTCCTTCATTCTGTAATATAAATCTCGCTATTTAGTTTCAAAAACTGCTAAATTAATCACTTTTCAATTCTATTCAGCAAAAGAATTTTGCACGTCTTTGAATGAATGGATAACTCCGTAAAAGATAAATCGATTATTGTTTTGTATCTTTATTTATTTCTGTTCCTTGTAAGTTAGTAAATTAAAACGTGACATCCGAAGAAACAACTCTCGAGAGATTTAAGATCGCGTACAAATTGCTTTTTGAAACCGATTTCCGAAATCCCCCTGAATTTGTACTTTCGCTTAATCGATTCAAGTTTTAACATTTCAGCTTCGAAATGTACCACTACTTAGTCAATCGATATCGACTAATTATGTCTCTAGACATTATCCAGATGGTTAGCTTAATGTACCCTTAATGATTATCTAATGAAATTAAATGAATGCTTTCAAATTAAATTTTAGTAAATGCACGAAACTCTAGATTTATCACCTCTTTTACTAATTACGAGATTTGCAACGTGATACGTAATCAATGCGTACTGTTTAGTAAAGATGATAAACTGTAAACAAATAAGACTTTCGGGTGTTCTAGGAAGATAAATAAGTTATAAGCAGTTTTCACACAAGTAGAAACGATTTTAGAATTTTACTGGATAGAACAAAAGGAAATTCTTTTCTGTGATTATTGCTACCATGCCATAATAGTTTTGCAGAAAAATATATGCACTTTTAGGGAAAATTAACAGCTACTTAAATCTCTTGTTTACTAGAAGAGTTAAAAAAACTGAATCTATATTTTACTCATTAAAGCATTAGTACTTAAAGAGAGTTCTGAGTTGTTCTACAAAAGTAAACAAATGCTCGTAGACTGCAGTCATACGTTAAATCCATAATATGTCTGTATTTGCCTTGACTTCTTTAAAGAACAACTTTGTGCCGACTTTCAACATTCTATGCTGGCTATGTTCAAACATACTGTCAAGCATTACAGTATTGATTTCATTTATTATGAAACTAGCATATAGCCCGTCATATGGCAGGATTAGTAATTTTTTTATTTTCCAGAATTGTAAAGTAGCCTGTGAGGCAGGTAATACAGTGGTGTGTTTTTTGGTGGAGAATTATCTGGTACAAGCTCAATAATTTGTTTATCTAAATACTCCTCGAAAGTCTCCCGATACTGTGAATGCAGTTTAAAATCACATTAAATTCATTAAGTTATACAGTGTGGTTATGTATAAAAAAAGAAACACACAAACGAACAAACTTTATAATTTTCAAAAATAAATAACTTAAATGCTAGATATTTATTAGTCCGTGAAATAGATTCATAGACTTTTATGAAAATAATTTGTTGTTAATACCGGTGATAAAATTTTTATTGCAACAAAAAATAATCAGTGATTAAATTTAAAATTATCACATATGTACCTAATCTATTACTTAAGCCAAGTATAAAAGAAAATTATTTACGTAATATCAAAGTTCAGTGATAAAACGTATAAAAATAATGTAGACGATATTTAAGTAATTTAAAATAAGAAATGATTTAATGAGATAGTTAAAGAAGTGACTTCATAATGCTAGAAAAAAATGTTATTTTTATCTATTTGTTATATGATAAATTGATAAATTTAATCACCTGCTCTTAACCGGGGAAAATAGGTCTTGAAAAAATAGTGCTTGAAAAGGGGGTAGAGATGGATTTTAAATGATTTAAAGACTTGCTTTGAATTTTGTTAACCCTAACGCATCAAGAATCCAATATGGATGTCCCTATCCATTCCAGGACCAACCTCTTCATAAATTCGAGGACAGACGGACAGTTAACTTAGGGTATTATTATATACGGGATATTTATGCCAGAAACATTATTTAGAGCATGTGAGGAGGAAACAAATATCAGAAAAAGTTAGCAGATGATAAAATATTGATAAATGTAATAATGCGACAATGTTGACTAAATGCTGATTTCGTATGTTTGAATGAAACTTGCAAAACATCCTAATCACTAGACACATTGATGTAAGAGTTGGAGATCTAAAATACACTATTTTTTAAATAGATAAAGTATCGTTTGAAAATCCCTTTTTTATTTTCTTTACTTCTACTACAGACTATACAATTTATTTAACGTCTAATTTACATATACTTTTGGAGAAAGGTACAGGGTTCTGGAGAATAATATATAATTTCAATTGTGACTTGAAACGTTGAAAACCATTGCATTGGAATGAGTGCTTATGCGAGATATATTTTATAAGAAAAAAGTAACTTTTGTATTGCACTTAGATAAGTAAATTCATTTTTTTCTTTTTTATTTCTACCAGAAAATATACAATTTATTACTTATATATATATATATATATATATATATATATATATATATAATTTTACCTTAAAGAATTAATTAAAGTAATTATGTAAGTAATGTAACTAAAGTAAGTATATCTTAAAATAACCTTGGCTGATATCTTTGTTTTTCTATTGTTTTGGTGACACCAGAAGCACCAAACTTCCTGTTACATAAAAGTTTCACGTAACACGTGACGCTTAAATTTCGTTACACACCGTCACATTGAATGTCTTTAAGGCTTCTGATTGGGTGCCTCCATACAACTATGAATAGAGATGTACGTGTTTTTCATGGCCGCATTACATATAAGATTTGAAAAATTAGACACACACACACACACACATATATATATGTATATATATATATATATATATATATATATATATATATATATATATATATATATATATATATATATATATATATATATATATATATATATGTATATATATATATATATATATATATATATATATATATATATATATATATATATATATGTATATATATATGTATATATGTATATATATATATATTATGTATATATATGTATATATGTATATGTATATACATATGTATATACATATATGTATATATATGTATATATATATGTATATATGTATATGTATATATATATATATATATATATATATATATATGTATATATGTATATGTATATATATATATGTATATATATGTATATATGTATATGTATATTATATATATAATATATATATATATATATATATATATATATATATATATATATGTATATGTATATGTATATATATATATATATATATATATATATATATATATATATATATATATATTTATATATATATATATATATATATATATATATATATTCTTTTTGTTTGAAGTTTTGAAATTTCTGCCTGCATATCCTATAATTTAAAGTCTTTGAAAACACATTGAGTTAGAGAGAGCTTCTATTCAATATATAGTTTATAAAAGAAAGTTGTCGTTTGTATTAGACATAAAGAAGTGTATCTGTTTTAAAAGACTAATAATCTTTACAAATTTAACAAACCCGTATAAAAGTTTTGAGGAAGTTGAGACCTATTTTTATAGATGTAGGGTTTTGCCACAACATAATATACTTTTATGAATGTCACGAGTCTTAAACCTTTGAAAACCACTGCGTTAGAGGGAGGGGTGCTATTCAAGTTATAGACTACAAGAGAGAAATACGGTTTTTATTACACTTAAATAAATAAAATAACATTTTGCAAGTTTCAAATTCATTTCTGTTCCTTTTCTTTAATTATACCAGGACCAACATAATTTATTTAATGTCTAACTTTAATGATTAAAATAGGAAGTGAAGCAATTAATGCATAATTTCTAGAAAGAGTTATAAATTATATTATTGTCTAAAAGATAACTTAATTCAGAATATTGGTATTAACCTAAGACTTAAATCTCTGTAAATTAAAATCTGCATTCTAGAAATTTATCAATCAAGAAATAAAAAGACAGTATATAAAGTCAAAAAATTGTTTATATAAAAAGTTTAACAAATCATACAAATATAAAAAACAAATGTTGATTATAGTTATAATTAATTAAGGGCATAATTTAAAATTTTCCTGTGTTTTTTATTTTTATTGCAATAAATTAAGACTCGTATTTTTTTCGATTTTTAATGCATGTATCAAAGTTAAAGTAAATTTTATAAATTTTTGTATAATTTTATTAAGAATTTAAAGCATGTAACCATTAAGGAAACTTTCAGCAAACAATAAAACTCTTTTCGACACAAATTATGCGGCATGGGTCACGTATTGCACAAAAGAAAATACAGTAAAAACTTTATACAATAAATGACCATTTGATACTTTTCTTATTTATATGCCATTTACATTCATATGGTGTTATATGGCGTTCCCAGTCTCGTAATATTAATCCTTAGTTCGTAACAATTTTAATAACTATACAAAATATTTTGCTTTTTATGGCGCAAGTAAGTAAAGCTTTGTTATACGTCGTTTTCTCCTATATGACGCAAATTTTCCTTTGATAAATACGTTAGTCAACCTCAAATGTACATTTTATGTAATGAAATACACATGTTATATTTATTATTGTATTTAATACCTACAGACGTCCGAAGATAATTATTTTTAAATTTAAAAGCTTCGCGTAGAGGATGCATATATTTAATTGAATACAATTATACAATTATTACTCAAGATATACAACAAAAGTGTATTGTTTTCACTTTTAATAAACGATTATCTTTCAAAATTAAATATTCTGATTTTATCTGCTATGTAGTAATGTTTAGTACTATTGCTATCTAAAATATTTTAAAATAACTTTTACGTAAATTTGCAATAAGGTTTTAAAAACAACTTATTAGATTTTCGATAATGCGTTTTTCATCTATATGTCGTTTAACACCAGCCCTTTTAATGAGATATAAATTAAGATATTGCATTACTGCATTTTTATATATTGATTGAGGAGAAAAATTAAAGCCGGATTAAAGGGAGTACATTAAAATTTCGCAAGGTTAAAGATATAAAATTATGTAAAAGTTCAAAGCAAAACTTGACACGATAAAATCCTATTAAATGCATTTTCTTTTACATAACAATACACGTAATCAACGTTTGAATCTGTTAAAATAAATATTCATCAAATAAGATACAAAATTAAACATTTTGAATATTTATTATACAAGAATATGATAACTAATATACGTATATGTATGTATATTTATATTAAGTATTCTTCATCCTCTTTATATTAATTTTTATATATCGATGACTACTATAAATTCTTCATACATAAACAATTGTTGAACGAAGGTGGAATGAGTAGGACACTGCTCTTCAGAACCAGATTTCATGGGTTCGAATCCCACTAAACGTTGGTAGCCATTCGGAATAGCCTTTAAGCAGTAGATTCCGGTCTCATTAATGTTCATGTGGCAATAAAGTATACCATAGTACTCCATGCGAAACCAATCTAAATAATTGATATAATAGGATCCATATATTTATAAGTAAAGATAGTACAAATAAGAAATAATTTTAGATATATTCTCTTTTTTAAATACGTTTAATGATTATAAATCAATGAATCAATGATAGAGTTTATCTTCCAATATATTATTTATTATTATGATTATATTAAAATTTTAAATATAATTTTCTATTTGAAAATTAATACAGATATCGTTCTTTTCTGGAAAAGTTCTATAGAAAATTAATAAAATTTGGGTTGTTTAGATGTGTAAGCCTTGAGTAGATGATTCATATGCTTAATTGATACAATTATTACTCAAGATATACAACAGTGTGATTGTTCTCACTTTTGATAAATGATTATTTTTCAAAATTAAATATTATTCTGATTTTTTATACAATGTAGTAATGTTAGTACTATTGCTATCTAAAATATTTTAAAATAACTTTTACGTAAATTTGCGAAAAGTTTTAAAAACAAATTATTATATTTTCAATAATGCGTTTATCATCTATATGTCGTTTAAAACTAGCCCTTTGAATGAGATATAAATTAAGATATTGCATTACTGTATTTTTATTTATTGAATGAGGAGCAAGATTAAAGGCTGATTTAAGGGAGTACATTAAATTTCGCAAGGTATAAGATATAAAATTAAGTAAAAGTTCAAAGCAAAACTTAACGCGATAAAATCCTATTTAAAGCTTTTTCTTTTACATAACAATGTATGTAATCAACTTTTGAATCTGCTAAAATATATATTCATGAAAATAAGATACAAAATTAAACATTCTGAATATTTATTATAAAAGAATATGATAATTAATATTGTATGTGTATGTATATTTATATTAATTATTCTTCATCCTCTGTTAATTATTATATATCAATGACTACTATAAATTCTTCATCCCCTATATAATAATAGCCTAAGTTGTCTGTCCGCGAATTTTTGAAGCGGTTGTATCTGGAATGGATACAAGCATCCATATTGGATTTTTGATGAGTTAGGGTTTGCAAAATTCAAAGCGAGTCAAGTTTATTTTTTCATAAACTATAGATCCGATTCTGAAGTAAATTGGTATGAATGAGTTTCGTATCACAGCAAAAAATACTGTCCTCTTTAAAACGTTCGAAATCCACCCCGTCCCCATTTTCGAGAGTTTAATGCCATTATATCAAGCCCCATTTTAAGAGTAAACTATTAAATTTATCAACTTACATAATAAATAGGTTAAAATAACAATTTTTTTCTAGCATTATGACTTCATTCCTTTAACCATCTCATTTAATCACTTCTTATTCTAAATTATTTAAATGTGTTCTGCATTATTTTCATACGTTTTATCACTAAACTTAGATATTACATAAATAATTTTCTTTTTTATTTAACTTAAATAATAGATTAAGTACATATGTAATAATTTTAATCGATTACTTTTGTTGAAAGGTAATTCTCATTAAAAAAAATCATTTTTTTACCTGCCTCATAGGGTTCTTTACAATTCTGGAAAGTTAAAAATTTTACTGATCCCGTCATATGACGGGCTATATGCTAGTATATAAATAATTATTGAACGAAGGTCGAATGAGTAGGACACTGCTCTTCACCACATTTCATGGATTCGAATCCCACTAAATGTTGGTAGCCATTCGTAATAGGATTTAAGCAGTAGGTTCCGGTCTGATTAATGTTCATTAGGCAATAAAGTAGACCATAGTACTCCCTGCGAAACCAATCTAAATAATTGATATAAAAGGATCCATAAATTTATAAGTAGTGATAGTACAAAAAAGAAATAATTTTAGAAATCTTCTCTTTTTTAAGTATATTTAATTCTTGTAAATCAATGCATCAAGGATAGCGTTTATCTTCTATTATGATATTCATTATTATACCCATATTAAAATTTTAAATGTAATTTTCGATTTGAAAATTAATACAGCTATCGTTCTTTTCTGGAAAAGTTCTATAGAAAATTAATTAAATTTGGGTTGTTTAAATAAAGTTTAATTAATAGTTTGAAATAGATCTTTATAATCTTGCTATCTTTCCGATCGGAAAATGTTGATATTTGATTGCCTGAACTTTTTTCGTTAAAGATTTGCTTCAAACTAAAGGGCATACTGGCTTCTTAAAAGGAAAATTAAAGTTAAATTTCAAATTTTTAATTTTTAACAATATTCTATAATAATAAACTAGGCCTTGGTATAAAAAGTTGTATTATTTTCGACTTTACCATATTTTTTATGCTAAATTGGAAAATATTTTATTAATATTTTATTGTTAAAATATTCTTTTAAAATATCTCCCAGAAATTTCTATATTAGCGAATTGCGTTAGTATTTTTGTTAAGCAGTTAAGACTTATGCAGAATAATAAACAAGGCTTTCATATAAAAAGTTGTATTATTTTTGATTTCTCAATAGTTTTTATAGTAAATTGGAAAATATTTTATTTATATTCAAATGCTAAAATATTCTTTTAAAATTTCTCCCAGAAATTTCTATATTAGCGAATTGCATTAGTATATTTGTTACACAGTTAACACTTATGCAGAATAATAAACAAGGCTTTCATATAAAAAGTTGTATTATTTTCGATTTTACAATATTTTTTATATTAAATTGGAAAATATTTTATTAATATTCAGGTGTTAAAATATTCTTTTAAAATTTCTCCCAGAAATTTCTATATTAGCGAATTACATTAGTATTTTTGTTACACAGTTAACACTTATACAGAACCGTATCTGGTTATCAATTTTCAACTTGCAGTAAATACATCTTGCATAAAATCGTTTCTTAAATTTACACAATTTTTTAGCAGCATTTTTAATGACTGTAACTTAAATTTTTAAACAATGATACACAGTTTTGTTCTTATCACTTTAGTAAACATTGTCGAGGAATTTCTTATAAATTTAGAAAACAACAATTTCACCTGGATCATTTTGAAATCACTCATGTGGTACAAACAGGGAACTTAAAAAATGGAAAAATGACTTAAAACAAGAATATATGACTTAATATAGTAAGTATTAGAACTCTTAAAGTGAGAATACATGAACCGAACACAGGTTTTAAGGACATTATATGTATAAGAAGGTTTAGTTATGAAGTGTTCTCCTGGAGAAAACTTTTTTTAGGGAGAAAAAAATCATATCCGCATTTTTCTACATTTTGTAATTTTAAAAGTTCTTTGTTCCATAAGTAAGTGGAGGGTAAATAAAGGGGTTTCGTAAGTAAGTACAGGCAAGGGTCCAACTCAGATATGTTGGTTGAAACCACTCTGGTCATTCTCGTGTAAATTGATAGTTAGTTAGTAAGGATCTACTGATAAAAGTTGAATTTGGACAAATGAAAATATCTATTCCGACTTTGGGACTTAAGTTGCGTGATTAAAGAATCTTTGTACAAGCTTTTGTGGCTCTTTAAGTTTCTCAGATCATAACACCAATTGTCTATATGCATATAAATGGATTTCTGAAAGATTCAGATTTTATTTTATTTCATTGAAATTTCAGTTATTCTCTTTCGAAATCCTGCCCAGTCCTCAACTATACATTTTTAAAATTCACATCGATGTTACTTAGCACTTTAACCATCATGTGTAGTTAACCCTTTATATCCTGACGGTTCTTATAAGTACCGCTTTAATTAAACACCTATATATTCCTAATAAAGCCGTTTTTCTTGACGGTACTCACAAGGAGATGAACGATACAGTTCCTACAGCAGAAAAGAATTGACAGCACCAACCAGGAATCCTTTTTATTTGCATAATAGGGATTTTATAACTGCCGTTCGAAGGTCATTTTGTGGTAGAGTTGATACACGTGTTGTTCAATTGAGTAAATTTAGTAGTTTATTACCAGTTATTTGGTACTATTATCTTTTAGAGACTTCTATACTTCTCAGGTAAGCGTTTCATTTGTTTTATTCATAATCTAATGTTTTATTTCCTAATATAGAGTGAAAAATATATGTTGGTACTAGAAAGTACCAGCTTCAAAATTAACCACTAATATACAGTAAAAATTAGTTTTCTTTTTTCTATGATTATTCTCCATTAAAACTTATCTATTGATGCAAAAATGCAGTAAAAGTTGATGGTAAATTGATTCAGAATATGAAGGGTTAAATCACCATGCCTGAGAACAGATATGGGTAAAAAATTTTATCATGCATATTTAGAATAAACCATGTAAAATCAATAATAGTTTCACTACATTTGTATTAATTATAGTACTACAGTACAGAAATTTTTTTTCTAAGTAGAATGTGCAACGAATGTAAAACAAATTCCATAATCCTTTTGAAAGGAATTATTACTTTCAGATTGAATTCTGTACTGTCTAAGTATTATCTAATGCAACTATATTCGTAAAATCTTCAAATTTTAATATTTTTTTAAAAGATTATTATTAGGTATAACTGCATTACTATATTTTGTAAAAATTATTATAATTAATGAGGTTTAATCTATTTCTTTGGTTCTCATTTGTGATCATACTTTATAAGTCAAAGAGCTAGAAATACTGAATTTGTACCTTAAATGCATCTATAATAGATCAAATGCTCATAAATCTAAAAATTTTAATATTTTTTAAAAAAATTTATTATTAGTTATAATTGTATCACACGTTTTGGTAATTTTTATAATTCCAGGAGATAGACACTAAGGATATATCTTTGCATTTTCTATTTAATTATATTTTACAAAACAAAGAGCTAAAAATATTGAATATTTAGTTTGAATTTAGTCGAGACGATCAAGGTTACTTTTATTTTATAACTAATTTTAAATGGCTCCAAATATTCATGTTATAGCGGTATTGGAGCCCATGAACTTTGTTTTTCATAAACATATCTCGTAGAAAATCCGGATTTAAATTTTAAAATAATTATGTACTTTTAAATATTGTATTACTCGAAAAGGAATTTTGTTATTAACACGTTTTTACGTAATGAAAATTAAGTGATGCACTATTCTTTACACAAAAATCTGATATGGACACCACATAATTTCTTATCTAGTCATTTGAACTCTTTCTTTTATTTTGATTGTGAGATGAGTTGTCATAATTAGGATTTTCACATTTCCTTAAATATTCAAAATTAATTTCGTTTCTAAAGGCAATGATATCGCCTGAGAACTTAAGTTCTGCCATCTGGCGGACCAGGGAAGCATTAATATACTCTTTTTGAGAATTTTTACTTAAATATTTATTTGGATATAAACCGTCATTTTTCAAAATTGCATAACTGTCATTATTTTTTTAAATAAATTTTTTTACCAGTGTGTGCGTGATCAGTAAAAATTATTCACCGATTATATTTGGAATTAGCCCATAATTTTTAGTTGTCAAGGCTTGCTTATCAAACATAATTTTACTGCAGTCATGTTGTGGAAAGTAATTCATTAGAGCTTTATGACAAGGCTGAAACTTATCAAAAATCCTTATTATCATTTTAAACTTGGATAACTGATGGACACATCATACACAGGCAAGAGACCAATGTGCATTTGTTGATTTGTAAAAATACAATCTTGATGAGAAGAAAGATTTGGAGGATTTACTAGGAGAGTTAGAATTACGTCATAAGTTCTTTTGTTGTTTGTAAACAACTATGGTAGAAGAATTACATACAGAAACATAAAGATATTGAAAATTGTTCTATACAATGCAGCTACTACATTTTTATTTTTGATTTATGTAAATGTAGTTTAAAACCATATTTTGAATTGCAATGAAAACGTCAATAGCTTTCTGCTGTATTGTTATAGATCTCAACCAATAACCACTAGTGGAGAACACAATGCAGCTACTACATTTTTATTTTTGCTTTATGTAAATGCAGTTTAAAAGTATATTTTGAATTGCAATGAAAACGCCAATAGCTTTCTGCTGTATTGTTATAGATTTCAACCAATAACCACTAGTGGAGAACACAATGCAGCTACTACATTTTTATTTTTGTTTTATGTAAATGCAGTTTAAAAGCATATTTTGAATTGCAATGAAAACGTCGATATCTTTCCGTTGTATTGTTATAGATCTCAACCAATAACCACTAGTGGAGAACACAATGCAGCTACTACATTTTTATTTTTGCTTTATGTAAATGCAGTTTAAAAGCATATTTTGAATTGCAATGAAAACGTCGATATCTTTCCGTTGCATTGTTATAGATCTCAACCACAATACCCACAAGTGGAGAACACAGACGTAAATATCCGTTATAGACATTTTTCTTTTCCTACAAACAAGTAAAACTTTTTTAATAATGAAAAAGTAACACTTTCTCATGAAGGTATTTTACCTTTCAATTAGCTTTTGAATTTAACAGAATGCTATATTTATTATTAAAATGCAAAAAAAAGCTAAATTAAAATATTTAAAATGCATATCCCAGAGTAAGAAGTAATTAGTATTACATTTCAGCGAATTTTTTCCAAAGCAGTTTTGTTTAAGATTCTCCCCTCTTCCTCTAGGAAAATGAAAAGCATATCTTTTTTTAATAAAACTTAGAAGATGAAAACATGGAAAAAAAGCTTTTCCCAATTTTCACCCGGTATTAAGGAAGCCTGAATGAAGCTATCAATCACTTGAACTTAAAGCCTCATCTTCCGTTTATGAATAGGGAAGGATTTAGTGGAAGCTTCAGCTGAAAAAGCAGTTTCTACATCAGTTACGCTGAGTTGTTTTATTGAAGTGGAAAATGACAATTTTTTTTACTCTTGTGCAGAGATATTAACCGACTTTCATGCTTTAATAAAAAAAGTAGTTACGCTATAACTAAAGGAGTAGAAAGATAAATGTTTTCTTTTCATTGAAAGCGAAAGAAAATTACATTTTTTTTTCTCTTTATCGTTTTTACTTTCATGATTAGTATGACGAGTATTTATTCTATGGATACCTAGTTAAAAATTATTAAGTATATATATCTAGCCATTCCTTGTCTAATAACTTTACCAAGCTCAAACAGATAACAGAATTTAAGAAAACTGTATCGTAAAGATTAGGAAAAGGAATTTAGTGTGAAAGACTATTTTGTATGAAATATTTGCGTGGAATGAAAGTTTGTAAGGAAAACAGGACTTAGAGCAAAAGTAGTAACGACGACATATTAATGGTTAATTCATGACAAAATATCAAACTGTCCTAAACATTCGACTAGGCGATGGAAAGAAATTATTGGCTGACAGAATATTAATGAGAAGAGAAAAGGTTTTGGTTTGTGGTTCTACTGTATTCCTAGACGTGGTCTAATAAAACCGGAACATACTATTTCAAGCCGATTCCCAGGAACTCCTACAAACATTCACGTAATCAACGGAATTCGAACCCGTGAATTCGATCATCATTCGGTTAATCCTGATCACATTTTCCCACAATAGTGTATGTACCTGACCCTTTTGGATAGACTAATAAAAGCACAGACA
>CM063505.1:59910714-59930714 GCA_032207245.1 Pardosa pseudoannulata | reverse complement strand
ATAGATGGCTCTACTAATTTTAAAAATATATGATTTTTAGTTAGCATTAACCTTCAAAAGACACGTGTATAAATTTGACAGCTGTTGGATCATTAATTTGTGAGATATATTATTTTGAGTGAAGCAACTTTTGTTAGTTTGAAAACAATGGATAAACAGGAATTTATGTGAGTTAGTAAAGCATTGTTTTTAGAGTAAAAAGTACTGTTTAACCCAAGGCTAGGGTTGATAAACATTATTCGGACTCTGCACCAAAAAAATCAACCGTTGAAAAGTGGTTTGATAAAATTTAAACCAAGTGAAATGAGCACCGAGAGAGATGCTCATTTCGCCAAAGGGGCTGTTACCGACGAAAACATAAAAAAGTCGACAAAATAATTTTGGATGACCGTAAAGTGAAGTTGATCGAGATATCTGAGATTCTAAAGATATCAAAGGAAAGTGTTGGACATATCGTGAAAAAATATTTGGGAATACGAAAGCTGTGAGCAAAGTGGGTGCCGAGCAAGATGACAATCGACCCAAAACAACAATGATTTAATGATTCTGAGCTGTTTTTGGAGCTATTTAATTCTAATAAACCCGAATTTATGTGTCGATATGTGACAATATATGAAACATGGCCCTATCCTTTCACACTGGAGTCCAATATACAGTCAACCTAGTAGACTTCACGTGATGAACCAACTCCAAAGTGTGGAAAGATGAAACAGTCATCTGGCAAGGTTATGGTATCAGTATTTTTGGATGCGCATGTTATAACATTCATCCACTATCTTGAAAAAGAAAAAACCATCAATAGTGACTATTACATAGCGTTATTGGAGCGTTTGAAGGACGAAATCGAGAAAAAACGGTCCCATTTGAAGAAGAAAGTGGTGTTTCATGAAGACAATGCCCCGTGTCACAAGTCAATGAAAACGATGACAAAATTATATGAATTGGCTTTCGAATTGCTTTCGCATCTACCGTATTCTTTAGACTTTTTCCTGTGCTCAGACCTTTAATAGAATGCTCGCTGGAATAAATTTATCTCCGATGAAGAATTAATCGCCGAAATTGAGGTCTATATTGAGGCTAAAGTCAAATTGTACTATAAAAATGGTATCGAAAAATTGTATGACCGCTATCATAGTTGCATCAACTTGAAATCAACAACATTGAATAATAAAATCAAATTTTATCAAAAAAAGCCTACGAACTTTTCAGCCCAAACTGTTAAATACAATATGACCATCATTAAAGGTGAATAAACAAAATGATATAAGAAGATCCATTAGTCAAATTCATCTGAAATTTGGGGTGCTACCATATTGCAGTCGAGATATGTCATAAGTGACATCAGTGTCATGATAACGTCAGAGGTGTCAGAGATAGGAATTTGGTACCATAAATTCCTCTTTTTTGTGGCCTCATAAAGACGACTTCTGGCATCATTTTGACGGGCATGTAACCTATGACATATATCGACTACAATATAGTAGCAACCTTGAAGTGAATGTTCACGAGTCAAAGGAAATCTATCTCACGAGAGAAAATTCAAAATTTTGTAAATAGATGAAGCAAGTTATCCATAATATGACGTTCTTAAAAATGTTTATTGCTTCATATGCTAATAAGGCAATTTGTCGGACTGTCACGAACTACTATAATGGCCTTCTCATTCATTTTCAGGTTTACAACAGCCAATAGACAAACAGTAAACTGCACTTCCGTTTGAAACTAAAGCCAGAATTGTCATAATTTGAGAATTTGCCCTACTGCGTAAAATTGCCTTATTTAAACTCGTGACATGCGTATACAACATATCATTATTTATAAATAATATAAGTGTGAGACATATGCAGTTCACATAAACTGCATGAGTGATATTCATAATGATTCTGTCTTTTGGGTTTTTCTTGTGAAACCTTTATCCAGAATGGGGACTATGCGTTGTTTGTATATCAGAAGTTTTATTAATATGAATCGTTATTTTCATTGAAGAAGACATTAAAGGTGTTAAGAAGAAACTGTGGTCCAATGTGTTCATACAATCTGCATAAGAGGATTCACTAGTTTAAAGTGGTTGGTTCATTTGACATGAAACTAAAAAGACGGAAGAAATGAATTTCTACAATGGAATTTGAAGATATACTTAAGCATTGCAAGATAAAAAGGAGAACTAGTATGTAAAGATTCAGTGCACAGAGAATTAATACCTAACCTTTGGACAGGCTAATCAGCACAGATTGAAAAATTTCCTGAACCATCTTTCTCTGCTAAGTTTTTCAGAATTGCATATTTTCAAGAGATGTTACCTGACGAACTACTTAGCTGAGGTTTTTTCAAGAAGAAACCTACTTCACCCATTTGAGAATTATATATATATATATATATATATATATATATATATATATATATATATATATATATATATATATATATATATATATATATGTGTGTGTGTGTGTGTGTGTGTGTGTGTGTAACATATCGTGGCCTGATGTGATACAAGGATGCAACGGGGTCGAAGGGATGTAGTCGTCACCGAAAAAGAATACGGTTTTTCAGAAGAAGTTTTGTAACATATTTATTAAGCAACATACAGAGCAAAAATCCAAAAAAGGATGGTCGCACAGCCTCGTCTGCCATCATCGACCTCGATAATCCATTACCCCTCTGGACGGTGGTAATGGTTTGCAGTGGACCATAGTGTGGAAGGACCGTTTCATGTCATCCAAAAAGAAAATGTAACATAATAGGTTACCGTATTTAGAATCTACCAAAAAAGTGAGTAGCAATATTAAATTGTCAGATCTCTAAAGTTTGTCAAGAGTACTAGTAGACAACTTTTCATTGGCCCGATAACATAAATTTCATTTACTGAAATTGCTTAATTTTTTTTTTGTTTTATGCCTATGTTGCATCTCGGGTTATACCGGAGAAGGAAAAAAGGGATATCATTACATGTATATAAATACGAGTACTGTTCGTCGTATCGTCACCGAATTTCAGGCTAGCATTCTTTAATAACATATTAGACGCACATTGTCAGTATTAAATCCATCTCCCATCCTATCACGTGGTATGGTATATGATGAATGTCACACAAAATACAGCTATTGATGAACATTAGTTTATTTTAATGCACATTTATAATCCTTTTGACTGTTACAGTTTAGCACACCATCTCCCACAGGTGCCACTTCTCACGCACAAATTTCTTTTTTTTTTCTCGTGGAACATGACAAAAACGCCACCTATCGGCGTGAACCTCAACAGTATGTTTAAAGATAGTTGCCAACTTCCTGTAAAAGAAAGTGGATGTGTCACTTATGAGAAAAAATGTACACGAAGACATTTTGTAGCCTACCAGTAGAATTTTCTGATAAAATCGAAACTTCAACAAACAAAGATGCTAACATATTTTAAGAAATCCTATTTGAACCTGAAGAACTACAATTACGGAGAAAAAAATCAAATTTGATGTGAATGCTTAAGACATATATATAGCCTTGGTATCAACAGCCACAGCCTAAGCTAAGTTTTGAAATTGGCAAATTATGGCTGCGGTTAGTGAAAACGATTCCACATTCACCTTTGTTAAATATTTCGGAGCAGAATAATCATACCTCGTCTTGTATAGAAACGTAATTTCGTGTTTACTTCACATAAAACCAAAAGTCTTTTCTAATGCTGGACTGCGTTGCATAAAGCTCTAAACCTTTGAGACAACCAGATTGACCTTATTTTGTGGCATCTATACAAGGACATTGTTCTATATGCCAAAAAAGTAGATTGAGTACATACTTTCCTAATTACAATGGACAAGAAAATAATTGAGATTATAAAATTTTGTGTTTTTATTTCTTGATCTACCTAATTTTGGTAAGTTTTATTTTTCTTTGAATTCTTTAGTTATTCATATTCGTACTATATTTGCTATAAGAGTTTCGACACGAAAGTTGTATTTTATTTATTTTAACTTAGTGCTGTTTTCCTGTTTGATTTATATAAATATAAATTCATGATTTATTTATAATTTATATATATATTATATATATATATATATATATATATATATATATATATATATATATATGATACGTATATATATATATATATATATATATATATATATATATATATATATATATATATATATATATATATATATATATATATATATATATATATATATATATATATATATATATATATATTTATTTATTTATTTATATGCAATATAAAAATTTAAATAGTTTAATCTTAGATTTAAAATTACTAACTTCTATATTAAATACCATCAAATCCGCGATTTATCTGTATTCCAAACTTTTCAAAAAATAATTTAGTCCTTATAGCCAACGTTCCAGTTATGGAATATGTTATAAATCATCTAAAAGCACTTTTTCTAGAATTTATTATAATGGTTCTTATTTTTGAGTTTTATTTCCATTTTTATCAGCGAATAGTTTAAAATCTTTAAACCAAAATGTAGTTTTGGATTTAAATGACATTAATTGTTGGTTTTAGAAGTATGTAGAAAACTTAAGTAATAAGGCTTTATCACAAGTCAACATACGAGTTAAAATGCAAGGGATTCATTTTAGGATTCATTTTCCCATTGAAAAATATTCAAGAAATCAGCACAAGAATAATACAATGTACATTGCACTTATTGTAAGCTTGGCGCAAAGCTGCTAATAATTTATAAATTTTAAACATATAGTAAATGCTGATAGAAATCGATTAATTTGCAGTACATAGGAAAAACGTTTTATCAATTTGTGTTGGACGGCTAATTTTTATAAAAATCGTTTTGTGTTTTAATAAAAATAATTTCTTGTACTTTTTAGTGATTTATGATTTTATGTATTATTATCTATGTTCCTATTAAAAATACAGTTAAAATTTCGATATTTTCAAAATTCGGAATTATGATTCTTTGTACATTTAAATTTTATTCAAATTTTTCACTTATTAAAGACCTTATGACAACCTAAAAACCAAAATAAATCATTGAGGTTTTTTTCTGTAACACAGGAAACCCGTACATTCAAGAGATCAGCACAAGGATAATAAAATGTGCATCGCACTTATTGTATGCCTAGATCGTAGGCTGGGCGGAAGCTACTAATAATTTATATAAATTCTAAACATATACTAAATGCTGATAAAAATTGAGTAATTTGCAAGTATACAGGAAAATTTTTAATAATTTGTGTTGGAAGGCTAAAGGTTTCTAAAAACCTTTTGTATACGTAAAAAAATTTAAAAAAATAAAAAAATAAATAAAATATGTATTTGTATAAAAATAATTTCTTGTACTTTTTAGTGATTTATGATTTTATGTATTCATATCTATGATCTTATTAAAAATACAGTTAAAAGCTCGATATTTTCAAAATTCGGAATTATGATTCCTTATAAGTTTAAGTTTTATTAAAAAACATATAGTTCGGGTTTTTAATTACATGAGTCTTTCAGATCTTAACCATTCAGTTAGACATTAAAATTTGGCGACGAGTAAAATTTATCGCGTTTCTCGAGGATTGTATAGTATTATAACCAAAGTCAATAAAAAAACTCAGATAGTTATTGGCAGCAAGATGACCTATGTTCTCCACATAATAGCTCAGGAGAAATTCTTTCTGTCAGAATAATAAGATCGATGAAAACCATTTGACCGTGAATTGTCTTGTTATTAGGGAATAGGATTATTCTTTCAGGTGTATATTATCTTCCAGAGGCTGCAGAATTGGAAAAAAAACTTTATTATTAATCTTCTATAACTTAAAAAATATTTATTTAACCCATTCCGGTATGATTTAATAATGAAAAACTGTGCATGAAATAACCATTTAATTTTTATTTAAAAAACTTGTTTCATTTTACAATTCTTACGTATTCTTAATTAAAATCCACTTTTTACATAGTGTTAAATAATATCAGAGACAGTAAAATTAAGAAAATATCAAAGCAAAACATTAATAAGGTATACAGATAATAGTCTTCAAGCTAGTGGTACTTTTCAAAACAAAGTGCAAAGGAATTCTTAATTGTTTACACCGCCAAGTAGTCTCACTTTTAATTTGATTCTTGTAACACACACGGCATTTCTTAGTAGGTTTTCTTTTATTCTGACTCATTCATTTGGCAATGACTTGTACCAAGTAAACAATATGCAATAGTGACTTGTGATTTTCACAAGTGATAAAAGTGTTGCCAAATTCAGTACACTAGAAATTTTAAACTAAATTAATTATCATATTTAACAGTAACTTTAGTCGCATGACGAGTGTAGCTCGTCATTGTGCGGTATGGAATGAAAAACTAATGACGAGCTAGACTCGTCATTTTACCGGAAGGGGTTAATAAAAATAATATCATCACTTTGTGTTAATCTTTATTATTTAATTACGAAGTGTAAAACTTTATTCGAGAATGAACTGAAAATTTTTCAATGTTTCATTTATTTGTTTATTTATGTCTTAATGACCTGTTATAGGTCAGTCGGGATAGGGGTTGATCTCATAACAGAAGGGTTGTGTCAGAGTTCATTAATGGCGGCTAGGACATGACAAATAGATTCATGGTTGCAATGTCCTCCAAGTTCAAATGATGGCGAATCCTGGGACTTCTGCTTAGACCCTGTTTAAATTTATGAGGCGTCAGCGTGTGAAATGTTACTTGCGCCCACAGCATTATTTAAGACTATACCCATTCCCATATGGGTTATATCTGAGCAATAGTTTTATGGCCGTATTTAGCATAAAAATATCTGTCTGCATTGCCAGCTGCATTGGAAAGAATTAATTTTTAGTTACTACTGCAACGTGGAACAAATATTATCATAAATATATATTTCTTTCGAACAAGATTTGGTGTTTTTTTTAAATGTTTCACTATTGTGCTCTTTCTGTGGCAAGAGTTTTAAATATTGACTAAATTTATCTCTTAATATTTTAAAACTAGCATATAGCCCATAATATGACGGGATCAGTAAAATTTTTAATTTTCCAGAATTGTAAAGTACCTAATGATAAAGGTAAAAAAATGGTTTCTTTTTTGGCTCATAGTTATCTTGCAACGAAAAATAATCGATGATTAAATGTAAAATTATCACATATGTACCTAATCTATCATTTAACCAAATATAAAAGTAAAATATTTACTTAATATCTGAGTTCAGATATAAAACGTATGAAAAAACTGCAGACGGCATTTAAATAATTTAAAATAAGAAACAATTAAAGGAGATAGTTAGAGGAATGACGTCATAATTCTAGAAAAAATGTTATTTTTACCTATTTATTATGTGATAAATTGATAAATTTAATCTCCTGCTCTTAACTTGGGAAAATAGGGCTAGGAAATAAGTGGCATTAAATGCTTGAAAACAGGAGAGGGGTGAATTTCGAACATTTTAAAGACAACAGTATTTTTCGCTGTGATTTGAAGCGTATTTAGCTTATCACAGCGTTTATTTTAGAATCGGATGGATAGTTTAGAAGATAAACTTTACTCGATTTGAATTTTGCTAACTCTAACTCATCAAGATTCCAATAAGGAAGCCTCTGTCTATTCCAAGTCCAACCACTTCTTAAATTTGAGGACGGACGGACAGATAACTTAGGCTATTATTATAAAGGGGATTTTAGATCTTCTGCTTTATATAATATTAATTTCATAGTTTATCAATCTAAAGGCGTATTTTATATTTTATAAATATGGAGACCTGGCCCTCCAGGTTGGGGTTGGGCGTGGGGTTAACAACCCACCTTGGAAAATCTCCTTGTTAAGGAAGCCAAAGGAAAGTTTTGTCATGTTGATTTCATAGAAGACCTGGAAATGGAAAAAAAGGACTGTGATTAGTGGTTTGAAAGTTGGAATGTGTTGAGTTTCATTAGACCAGGTGCATTGAAGAGAGTATGAGTGGAGATACAGAGGAATCGTGTGAAAATAACAACTGTGCAAGAAATTAGAGGAAAAGGAAGCAATATTTTGGATACCAGAACTCACACTATTTTTCTTCTAGTGGAGAAAAGACAAACGTAGCTGGTACAGCCTTTTTGGTAGAAAAGAAGTATAAGCAGTTAATCCTGGATTTTAGGCCAATTAACGAACATATGTACATTACGAGTTAAGTTCTGCAAATTCAATCTTTCATTTATGTGGGCATATGCACCAACAGAAGATGCTGATGATGAGAACAAGGCATCTTTTTATAAATTATTGGAGAGAACATGCTACATGGTTTGAGGATGTGGAGGATGATATAAGGTAATAGACTACTTTCAAGCAGCGATTTTCGTGAAAAAATGTTTATTCATCACCGGAAGTGAGCAGTTAAAGGGCTTGACTTTGAGTGTTAGCTTGAAAAACGTCGTAAAGAGCGTATTATAACTTCTAAATAAATAAATAAATTACTCCAGTATATGTTTGAATGTTTATCAAATTATAAAACACGTAATGAATTTATCCAATAAAATCTTCAAATTCAATTTCTGAAAAACTGTGATTTTTGCTACATTACCCCACCTCATCAGTCATAACTGCTAAAATAATTTTTAGATTTAATTAGGATTTAACTGTATGTTTTAAATGTTGTTATGTATGCATTGTACCTCAGGATTATAAATATATTCTTTTTGAGATGAGTTATGGTCATTTATGTTAAAAACTTCATTATTTTTTTCTTGAATTTTTGCTCTAAATTTCTCGATTGGCTATAACTCATTTATACCTTAGAATATTTTCATTCTGGAGGTTCAATGCATAGATAATGGATATATGTCTACATTTATTCAAGTAAAAGTGATAAGTTTTGCATATTTTTTTACTTAGGAGTGTTGGCATAAAGTGAAAAAATGCTTGTTTTTTCTCTATTTTTGCCAGTTTTTAAGATAATGTGTGTATTTATGTTTATTTTTATATTTTTCTATGTTTTATAACCTATTACTGCAATAAATTAAAAAAGTATTTTAATAAAAACCGTATTTTAAAATTTTGGCTCCAAACGTAGTCGATTACTTTAAAGAAATAAAAATTTGGAAATCCAGGGTTTAAAACCATGAGGAATGGAGAGCTATCCTGAAGCAGGCTCGAGCCCTTAATGGACAGTTAAGACACTGAGTAGTAGTACGCAATATATTTATTTAATTTTAATTTTAAAAATTAGGCATATATAGTGTATGTTTTATTAAATAATTTTATTTATAAAAATAAACCTGAAAAGCAATTGACTGTAATATAATTTTACAATTTTTTTATAACTAAGAACAACTATCTGTTAAATACGATTTTGGGAACTTTTAGTTTAAGAGATCTGGAAGATTTTACTAATGCAGAATGAAAAATAACCAAATAAAACTCATCAAATGTTCCTTTTAATGTCAGATAATTTTTCAAAATTCAATTTTTTATTATTTTAAATTAATCTTGAGATTTAAAGTTATCCTATCTTTTTACACGCACTTTACTAAACATGATTTAAAATTGACGTATATATTTTAAGTTTGGACTTCATTTATATTATTCAAACTTCAAATTTTAAAAATTCTACATTTGGGGGAGGAAGGAAAAGGGCTTTAAAACAGACTTATAAACATTTCTTACAAATTAGCTTTTTAACTAATCAAGGAAATGAAATTTATGTATCTACGAAACATAGTTTAAATAGTATAAAAACAAAATTTTCAGAAAAATTAAAATACAGTCAATGCAGCAAAATGAGCATTTTAATTATTAACTAATAAATTTTAAAAATTGATTTTTAAGTTCTAATTTTTAAAACACTTTTTTTAGGATTAATTTATTTATACTTTAATATACAGAGGTGTTCGAAGTTAAAAGAAATTTCATATTTGGTTTTTTGTTTTCTGAACTACTGGGAACATTTTAATGTAATTTAGTTTGCACATAGTTTAATGTTATATAGTTTCTCGAATGTCGAGAGGTGGGTTATAGGTATATGGTTCTCTTTCTATCAAAGTGTTTCGAGAATTAATTGTTATGCGTAGCTGGAATACGCTTATATGTTTTTGTGAGAAGCATTGACTAGTGTTAAGTATAGATATAAGTTATTAAAATTTTTTATTTGCATTTTTAGGAATACAGTATTATTTAATGGACGACAACACATGACTACATAGAGTTCATTTGGTTGGTGATTTTATAAACAATGAGAATAATCGCATTATGGATTAGATAGGCATTTCTTCTGACCTCTGTCCCATAGAATACGTCTGGAACATGCTACTAAAACTACAACCCTTACCCTCAGAGAACCCTCTAAGAACTTGAAACAGAGTTGTTTAAAGAATGAGATTATTTGCCCCAGGCAGACAAAAAGTTCTTTATTTCCAGTATGAAATCCCGATGCAAGGCCTGTATATTTGTAAGATGAATGTGAAATTCACCTCCCCAATAATCTATTTTATTTGTTCGATTCTGTAACACATTTTTCATTCCTTCTGACTCAGATCCGTATTTCGCACGATGATACCTGTTTATTTTAGCCTTTGAATACTTTTTTTGTATTATATCAACCTAAATTCAAACCAAACTTCATTAAAACCTGTCTAGTAGTTGAGATAATGGATGAAATCTTAAAATTATATTAATTTTGAACACCAGTACACATGTACACATATTAAGTTCCATGCTTTCAATTGTTAAAAGGAGAACAAGATCATTGTAGCTTCCATCGTCTCTAAATAAATTCAGTTCAATCTAAAAGCTATCTAATGCCACATAATAAAAGAATAAAGACATTTCCTTTTTTTCTAAACATATAATATTTTTAATTTACAGAAGGAAGTTTATAATGTCGTATAAGAGTTTGTCGACTTTTACAATAGCTGAAAAGTACCCTATATTGCAATGGGTGTTTTTGGAAACGAAATTAGATCTTTATTCTTCTTACAATACCGAATTGTGATTTAAAGACTTGAATTTTCCGAACAAACACTAAAGTTTCAGAAAATAAAATCGGTAAACAGTTCCAAAACTACAGTGAATTATTTACATTGAATAGGAATGAAGGGTGATTTTGTAATTACTAAATTAATCAAAACGTGATTAAACTATCAATCTGCTAAAATTCTGAATACGGACAGCTGGATAATATCGATCATTAAATAGTTTAAATCCATACTACCAAGAGGATGTTAGCAATTTAGTAATTAAATTCCTATTGTTATTAAAATTCCTCTCTGAATAGTCGAACATTTCAGTTAGAATTCAAAATATACGTTCTAACTTTATGGCTTCGGTCAGCAAAATTATTGGTTTCATTAGCCCGAAACGTGCAATGAACCACCTTCGAGAGAAAGCCGTAAATGGGAATATGGCTTTATTGAACCATAGTTCAAAAACTGTCAACGAAACTGAAATAAATTATTATAATTGTATTAAAATATTAGAGAAACCCTAATAGGTTTATGTACTCATGTATAGATATCTGTTATGAATGTAATTTAAACAGTCATTTTTATCTTGTGTTAACGACACTATATTTCCCCAATTCAAATATTTTTCTATAGAGATACCCTAATAGGTTTATATACTCATGTATAGATATCTGTTATGAATGCAATTTAAACAGTCATTTTTATCTTTTGCTAACGATACTCTTTATCCCAAACTCAAAACTTTTTCTATAGAGATACCCTAATAGGTTTATATACTCATATATAGATATCTGTTATGAATGCAATTTAAACAGTCATTTTTATCTTTTGCTAACGATACTCTTTATCCCAAACTCAAAACTTTTTCTATAGAGATACCCTAATAGGTTTATATACTCATATATAGATATCTGTTATGAATGCAATTTAAACAGTCATCTTTATCTTGTGCTAATGACACTCTTTTTCCCAAACTCAAAAATTTTTCTATAGAGATACCCTAATAGGTTTATATACTCATGTATATATATCTGTTATGAATGCAATTTAAACAGTCATTTTTATCTTGTGCTAACGACACTCTTTTTCCCAAACTCAAATATTTTTCTACAGAGATACCCTAATAGGTTTATATACTCATGTATAGATATCTGTTATGAATGTAATTTAAACAGTCATTTTTATCTTGTGCTAACGACACTCTTCTTCCCAAACTCAAATACTTTTCTATAGAGATACCCTAATAGGTTTATATACTCATTTATAGATATCTATTATAAATGTAATTTAAACAGTCATTTTTATCTTGTGCTAACGACACTCTTTTTCCCAAACTCAAAAATTTTTCTATAGAGATACCCTAATAGTTTTATATACTCATGTATAAATATTTGTAATGAATGTAATTTAAACAGTCATTTTTATCTTGTGCTAACGACACTCTTTTTCCCAAACTCAAATATTTTTCTATAGAGATATCCTAATAGGTTATTATACTCATGTATAGATATCTGTTATGAATGTAATTTAAACAGTCATTTTTATCTTGTGTTATCGACACTCTTTTTACCAAACTCAAATATTTTTCTATAGAGATACCCTAATAGGTTATTATACTCATGTATAGATATCTGTTATGAATGCAATTTAAACAGTCATTTTTATTTTGTGCTAACGACACTCTTTTTCCCAAACTCAAATATTTTTCTAAAGAGATACCCTAATAGGTTTATATACTCATGTATAGATATCTGCTATGAATGCAATTTAAACAGTCATTTTTTTCTTGTGCTAACGACATTCTTTTTTCCAAACTCAAATATTTTTCTATAAAGATACACTAATAGGTTTATATACTCATGTATATATATATATATATATATATATATATATATATATATATATATATATATATATATATCTGTTATGAATGCAATTTAAACAGTCATTTTTATCTTGTGCTAACGACACTCTTTTTCCCAAACTCAAATATTTTTCTATAGAGATACCCTAATAGGTTTATATACTCATGTATAGATATCTGTTATGAATACAATTTAAACAGTCATCTTTATCTTGTGCTAACGACACTCTTTTTCCCAAACTGAAATATTTTTTATAGAGATACCCTAATAGGTTTATATACTCATGCATAGATATCTGTTATGAATGTAATTTAAACAGTCATTTTTATCTTTTGCTAACGATACTCTTTTTCCCAAACTCAAAAAATTTTTTATAAATAATGTTTGATTGAATCACATTTCAAAGACATGCAAATAATAATCATGAAGTAAGAAAATACATGTAATTGTTATATTTAAGATGGTAATAAAGATCAGAGGGTAGTCAAATCGAATATTGCGGTAAAATTCATGACATTTATAATTGAAACGAATATTGCATTTACAATTATAGTAAATACAATATTATTTTATCAAATTATTAATTATTACTAAAAATAGCTCTGTAACTGTATAAATTTTTAATTTAAAGATACGAGTTTGATAGATATTGAAACTAAAGTTTATATATCTAAAAGTAAATTAATTTATATACATTCTTTTGTCGGACACTAAATGGATAATTACTCTGAGCATTTAAGAATATTTTTTCTATAAAATTATTTAGAGTAAGACTTTACTTGCAATTAATAGTGTTAAATTTTACGTTTAGATTTTCTGATAATTTCTTTTAAATTTTTAAGCCCTGTAATTTCATTTCATGCATCTTTATTAACTGAAAATGTCAACAATCGATCATATAAATTAACAGGTAATTTTAATTACTGAATCAATATGAAACAAGTAAACTGCTGTAAAAATAAAATTTTTGTGATTATCACAATATTAACCCCTTCCGGTATGATTTAATAATGAAAAACTGTGCATGAAATAACCATTTAATTTTTATTTAAAAAACTTGTTTCATTTTACAATTCTTACATATTCTTAATTAAAATCCACTTTTTACATAGTGTTAAATAATATCAGAAACCGTAAAATTAAGAAAATATCAAAGCAAAACATTAATAAAGTATACAGATAATAGTCTTTAAGCTAGTGGTACTTTTCAAAACAAAGTGCAAAGGAATTCTTAATTGTTTACACTGCCAAGTAGTCTCACTTTTAATTTGATTCTTGTAACACACACGGCATTTCTTAGTAAGTTTTCTTTTATTCTGACTCATTAATTTGGCAATGACTTGTACCAAGAAATTATAAGTAAACAATATGCAATAGTGACTTGTGATTTTCCCAAGTGATAAAAGTGTTGCCAAATTCAGTACACTAGAAATTTTAAACTAAATTAATTATCATATTTAACAGTAACTTTAATCGCATGACGAGTGTAGTTCGTCATTATGCGGTATGGAATGAAAAACTAATGACGAGCTAAACTCGTCATTTTACCGGAAGGGGTTAAGTATAGTGGACTCCGCTTAATGTGATCGTGGTTAATGTTATCAATCGCTTATTTTTATCAAAATCACGTCATCCAGATTTTCTCTATTCATTTGTATGTTAAAATTATCGCTTTATGTGATAGTTCCTTCGGTTAATGTTATCAGTTTTCGAACCTATTTTAACTGCAAAGGAATATTCACAATGTATTGAGAAGGAACCAATTCTTTTCTTTACCTACACTGTTTTTTAAATTTCCGAAAATTCTCTCTCTTCACCTAGGGAAATGGGGAATGAACAAAGGAATCAGGTATTAACTACCCGTTTCTGGAATTTTTCAGAAATACGCACACCCTCCTGGTGGTCAGTGGTTCTCAGATAAGCGAATGTAACACATTCTTATCGGAACTGACAAGGAGCGTATTCACATTTTATGACTTGCTTGCTTACGTACAGTTTATCGATATGGAAGCTAGAAAGTGAAATGATTTAACATTAAAACAAAAGATTAAAACTTTAAATCGTTATGACAGGTTGATTAGGATTACGAACAATTTATCAATGAGCTTCTTTAAAAAATTGTACATAGTCAAAAATTGATCAATTTTTTAATTATGTATAAAATTCTTATGTTTTAAAGGATAATATTGTCAGGAAGATTCGAATGAACACACCGTTTAACTTAACAGAAGAATTTATTGAAGCTAAATAGCAACTCGCAACTTTACAAGATCGAGAAGTTGCCTACAGCTAGTGGATATCAGCTTTTATACCCGAACAGAATATTCGAGAAATAACTAATTTACATATTAAAGAAAGATCTAGAATGTTTGAGAACATAAGGAAACAATAAATAACATTTTTAAATTAAAAATCCGTACTTCGGATCAACTGCCATGGCAAGCACCGAACCCACAATCTTCGGGTCTGGATCTCGCGCTTTGACCACTCGGCCACTGAGCTCGTTGGCTAAACTTCTTTATGCGGCAATATACAGTACATACATAAGGCGAGATTTTGCATTTTATTTAGAAATTTAGTAAGTGTGAACAAAAAGTGAGGGTAAATTTATCTAATTTTGTATTTCGTTTATTGTTATCAATCGATTATTGTTATCAAATCATGATGTCCCAAACTGATCACTTAAGTCGAGTCCACTGTATATAAATTTTGGTTAAAGATATTATTAAGAGTTAAAAAGTTGAGATAATTAATTCAAGTTCATTTATAAAGCTAAAATATATGTTACTCAAAATTACTTAAGGTTTTAGTAATATAACTCTACATCATCTACGTCAAACTGGAATTTATTAAGGACTGAAGAAGGCATATTTTTCAATATATTGGAAGTTTAATTATAAATACCAAAATTAGCCAACAATAAAGTCATGTGTTTATCAAGTTTTGTACATGAATAAAAATTCGTACAAAATATTAAAACTTCATAATGAATTTTGGTTTTTCATTTAGTTTTTTGAGGTAAGATATTAAAACTTTATATATCACTTTTGGCCAGACTAATAAATATATTTCTAAGTCAATAAATATAAGTTATAAGTCAATAAATATGTTATAAAGGATATTTTTTATCTATTATACGCAAGAAAATTTCTTCCGCATTTAGAGAAAAAGAAAAAGAAATTTTTTTGAATAAAATTGACAAAATCAAAGCGAACTTTTGAATATTCTAAAAGGTTTTCCGAACACTACATAATTCCAAGTGATTGAAGAGGATATAATTTTCACATCATTTGAATTTTAACTTTAACTTCAAAATCTAGAGGTAAAATGAATACTCCTACGCAACTAGATAGGAGTAAAATATTAACATGAATAGATGATGGAAATTATTTCGTTTTGCAGGATTCATGCTAATCAAATATCTTTTTCAGAGGCAATCAGAGCCACAAGAATATGAACTTTGAAATTATTAGATAAATGTTGGAAAATTTTGTAGCTATGCCTTTGAATCATAACTTAAAAATCAAATTTAAAAATATTTTTAGAATTACATGATTCATTTGTTAAATTTCAGTTTTTTAAAATATCAGTTTTTTAAAATATTTTGTGAATTTTTTGACTCTTGCAAATTAAATTTTAAATATTTAATTTATGTTTGCCTTATCACCATGAAAAAATATTTTTTGAAAATCTTTTGGTTTTATAATGACTAGTAGATTAAAAATTTAATTCATGGGATATGTTTTTTCTGTATTAAAGAGTTTTCACATCAAATTAGGATATTTTAGCTTTAATCCTCTAAATAAAGTCGAAAATTGAAACAAATAGATTTGTCTTGATAAATATTTGGAGTATTTGGTAAACGATTTGTAGAAATTTACTAAAAGTAAGGTAGTAAGGAGCAACATATATAATAAAATATTTCCTAAAAATAGCTTATTCCGAAATATTTGATTTTAATAAAAATTTAAATGATATGAATCAATTTATAATTTAATTTATATGTACACCATACCCTTAAAATCCCTACTTAAGTTTACAGTAAATTTTCGTAGACCGAAATTTTACTACACACTCGTTAGTTATATCTCTTTAATAAATTATGAAATATAATTAATAATGAGACACTAGAGAGTATTTTTTCACTACATCTGTCATTTTGTAATAAATTTAATTATTGTCAACATGTTTAATACAAACATTATGTTTTTGCAATACTAAATGCATATATATATATATATATATATATATATATATATATATATATATATATATATATATATATATATATATATATATATATATATATATATATATATATATACATACACATATATATGTATATATATACATATAATATATGCATATATTATATATATATATATACATACACATATATATGTATATACATACATACATATATATATATATACATACACATATATATGTATATATATATATATATGTATATATATATATATATATATATATATATATATATATATACATATATACGTATATATATATATGTATGTATATATATATATATATATATATATATATATATATATATATGTATATATATATATATATATATATATATATATATGTATATATATATATATATATATATATATATATATATATATATATATATATATATATATATATATATATATATATGTATATATATATGTATATATATACATATATATATGTATATATATATATATATATATATATATATATATATATATATATATATATATATATATATATATATATATACATATATATGTATATATATATACATATATATATAAATATGTATATATATATATATATATATATATATATATGTATATATATATATATATATATATATATATATATATATATATATATATATATATATATATATATATATATATATATATATATATATATATATATATGTATATATATATATATATATATATATATATATATATATATATATATATATATATATATATATATATATATATATATATATATATATATATATATATATATATATATATATATATATATATATATATATATATATATATATATGCGTGTGTGTGTGTGTGTGTCAGGTTTGAAAATATAAAATTAATAATTTAGGGGTTTCGGAGTAGAAAACGTTGCGCACTCTTCCAGGCTCATGAATCTTTAATAACTCATCATAAAAGCACTTAACGCGTAAGGATTGAGAGAGAGCGTCTTGAGAAAGGGTTGCAGCATGAACCTTTGTTGATTACGGCTCCTTTGTTAGCCTATGCCTGCCAACTTGTTGACGGCATCATGATGTGAATCAATAATGTTTTAAGAAGAATACTTCTCTGACTCTTCGATATTTTCACATTAAGAGAAATGATATCTTTATGATATTTCTTAAGATTATATTTTCTTACAGAAGACCGAAAATTTTTTAGGAAAATAAATTTAAGTCTTGGTTTGGTTGCGAAATATTCATTATTTTTAAATGGATGTTATATACTTGTATGATATTTTTAACCTTTGTTTTCATTAATAATTCGCTTTTCTTGAATAATTATAATCAATCAGCTAATATTACTAACGTTTCCTAAGCATATATACACACAATGTATATAACTACTAAAGTTAGCTACATCCATTAAGCTGTAATTGAAAATTTTAATCATAGATAAATTTATCAGTTACATTTTTAATATTTCTACGAAAATTTCTCAAAAGATTTTTTTCACATAGAATGAATGATGATATATTTATTTCATAGTTGATGATTATATTTATTACTAGCAGATAGCCCATCATATGACGGGATTAGTAAAATTTTTAATATTCCAGAACTGTTAAGTACCCAATGAGGCAGGTAAAAAATGGTTTGTTTTTTTGGCTGAGAATTATCTGGATCACTCTCAATTCATTTATCGTCATACTCCTCTAGAGTCTCCCGTCCTGTAATGCAGTTTAGAATCACATTGAATTCATTTAGTCAATATGTGTGATCCCCTATATAATAATAGCCTAAGGTGTCTGTCGGCAAATTTTTGAAGCGGTTGTACCTGGAATGGATTCCTCGGCTAAGGGCAGGCGATTAAATTTATCAATTTATTCACGTAATAAATAGGTAAAAATAACATTTTTTTTCTAGCATTATGACGTCATTCCTTTAACCATCTCATATAATCATTTCTTGTTTTAAATTATTTAAATATCGCGTGCATTATTTTCATACGTTTTATCGCTGAACTTACATATTAAGCAAATAATTTCTTTTATATTTGACTTAAATATATAAAATAAAAGTGATAATTTAATTCAATCATATTATTTTTTATTGTAATGATATTATCATCGGTATTTAACATATAATCATCTTTTAAATATAAATATTAAATAAAATTAAGAAATAACTTTTAATTTATTAAATAATAGATAAAATGTGATAATTAAATTCAAATCGATTAGGTAATGAAAATTCATGGATTCTAAACTCATAAAAGCTATAAATCTAATAAATAAAAGGTGATTTTTGGATCAAACCAAAACAAAATTTTTTCTACATTAATATAGTTTATATGGTCTTTGACAATATTTGAGAAAACAAAATTTATTATGATATCAACAGTTCTGGAATATTAAAAATTTTACTGATCCCGTCATATGATGGGCTATATGCTAGTGTATAATAAACAAACACGCAAAAGAGTAAACTTCTTAATATCCAAATATATATAAATTAAAAGTTAGATATTTATTAGTCCGTGAAATAGACTCCTAGACGAAAGAATTTATTGTTAATACCGGCGATAAAACTTTCATTGCATCAAAAAATAATCGAGGATTAAATTTAAAACTATCACATAAGTACCTGATCTATTATTAAACCCAAATATAAAATAAAAGCATTTACGTAATATCTAAGTTCAGTGATGAAAGATATTTAAATAATGTAGACTATATTTAAATAGATTAAAATATTATTTCATATTTTAAGCTATTTAAATTTTAAGTATTTTAATCTAATTAAATGAGATGTTTAAAGGAATGACGTCACAATGCTAGAAAAAGTTGTTATTTTTACCTATTTATTAAGTGAGAAATGGATAAATTGAATCGCCTGCTCTTAACCGAGGAAAATAGGGCTTGAAATAATGGCATTAAACTCTCGAAAAGGAGGGAAGGGTTGGATTTCGAACGTTTTAAAGACGACAGTATCTTTGAG
>CM063505.1:59848214-59905714 GCA_032207245.1 Pardosa pseudoannulata | reverse complement strand
ATATTACAAACTCTGCATGTGTCACATTAATAAGTTAAAATAATTAAGTAAACCCCGAATATCTAACCAAATCGTATACAGATTTAAATAAAAAAAAACTATAAGAATAATATAAATTAAGATGTTCGTGGTTTTGAATCGATTAATTTAGAAACTAGTTTATGCTCTTAATAAAATTCAATAACCCTTAATCTGCTCTAGATAAAAGACATACAGCTTTCATTGTTGATTGTTTGTTAACAAAAGCCAATACTGCTAAAAAATGTATTTGACTTGCTCTTGAGCTGGTTTATTCGGAAGGCAAGGCATAAATATTACAAACCCTGTATGTTGCCACAGAAATAAGTTAAAATAACTAAGTAAACCACGAATTTCTAACCGATTCGTAGACAAATTTTAATTAAAAAAACTATGAAAGCAATATAAATTAATATGCTCGTGGTTTTGAATAGATTCATTTAGAAATTATGTCATGCTCTTAATAAAATACAGGAACCCTTAATCTGTGCCAGATAAAGCACAATAAAGCTTTCACTGTTGATTGTTTGTTAACAAAAGCCAATACTGCTAAAAAATGTATTTGACTTGCTCTTGAGCTGGTTTATTCGGAAGGCAAGGCATAAATATTACAAACCCTGTATGTTGCCACAGAAATAAGTTAAAATAACTAAGTAAACCACGAATTTCTAACCGATTCGTAGACAAATTTTAATTGAAAAAACTATGAAAGCAATATAAATTAATATGCTCGTGGTTTTGAATAGATTCATTTAGAAATTATGTCATGCTCTTAATAAAATACATGAACCCTTAATCTGTGCCAGATAAAGCACAATAAAGCTTTCACTGTTGATTGTTTGTTAACAAAAGCTAATATTTGCTAAAGAAAATGTGTTTGACTTGCTCTTAAAGTGGTTTATTCGGAAGGCAAGGCATGAATATTACAAGCTTTGCATGTTCTAACAGAAATAAGTTAAAATAACTAAGTAAACCACAAATTTCTAACCAATTCGTAGACATTTTTAAATAAAAAACTATGAAAGTAATATAAATTAAGATGTTCGTGGTTTTGAATCGATTAATTTAGAAACTAGTTCATGCTCTTAATAAAATACAATAACCCTTAATCTGCTCTATATAATGCACAATAAAGCGTTCATTGTTGTTTGTTTGTTAACAAAAGCCAATACTGCTAAAAAAATGTATTTGACTTGCTCTTGAGCTGGTTAAGTCGGAAGGCAAGGCATGAATATTACAAGCCCTATATGTTGCACACAGAGATAAGTTAAAATAACTAAGTAAACCATGAATTTTTACCCAATTCATAGACAAATTTCAATTAAAAAAAACTATGTTCGTG
Organism: Pardosa pseudoannulata; assembly: GCA_032207245.1. NCBI lineage: Eukaryota > Metazoa > Arthropoda > Arachnida > Araneae > Lycosidae > Pardosa > Pardosa pseudoannulata. The sequence goes on along the minus strand of CM063505.1, from coordinate 59,904,354 downwards.
ATTTTGAATCGATTCATTTATGTAGTATTTTATGCTCTTAATAAAAAAAAACCTTTAATCTACTCTAGACAACACACAATAAAGCTTTCATTGTTGATTATTTGTTAACAAAAGCCAATATTACTAAAGAAAATGTGTTTGACTTGCTCTTAAGCTGGTTTATTCGGAAACCAAGTTATAAATATGACAAGCTCTGTATGTTGTCACAGAAATAAGTAAAAATAAATTAGTAAACAAAGAAATTTCTAACAAATTCTTGGAAAAATTCAAATATAAAAATCTATGAAAGCATTATAAATTGAGATGTAAATTTTAAAGATATATAGTTTTTAATTTTTTTAATAAATGAATTACCAGTGAATGCTATGAATTAAATTCCTTTGCATGAAAAGTTTTCTGAAATTGAAAATATTTGACTTATTTATTTGTTTATTTTTTCTAGAGGGTGAAGGAGTGTTGTGGATTCACAAAAGCTGTGCATTAGGTCCCTGTTCTCTTCGTGACGAATCCCAGAGTACGGGATTAGGTTTGGATCACTGCGACCGGAGTCAAGATGAGTTCGATTGTATCAGTTGTTGTCGAGAAGATGGATGCAATACTGGTGGTGCTGCCATCTATCGTCCAAAACAGATACTACTGTTGTTACTCGGAGTGATGCTATCTCTTATGAAAGCAAAAATTTTTCTTTAGAGGGAATATTAAAGCAGATGCTTTGAATTAACACATAATTTAAAGAATTTTCAGTTGACGTGTACAAGCACGGAGGAGGGAAATTTATATTGTTTTCTTTTTTCTTAAGGAATTGGAGTGATAAGAAAAATTTCTACAAAATTACAAAGCTGCAATACTTATGTCACAAACACAATATTTAACTTTAATCTTTAGGAATGTTTTCTCCCTAAAACATGTATAAATAACGAAAGTAAAAATACCATAAGAATATTTTGAATAAAATGAAAAATCAAATTTTAAAGTTTGTTTTACAGAATATAAGGATAATTTTCAAGTTAATTTTTATCAGAATATAATTTATCACTGCTACACACTAAAGAATAACTTTTAAATAGTAAGCATATGTACAGAAAGCCTACACTTTGAAAATTTATTTACGTTGATACACTTTATTTAATATATGATAAAATATAAGCTTAGATTTTTTTATTAATTTTTTAAATAAAAAAATAGATTTTATTTAAAAAGATTTTTTAAATAGATTTTTTAAATTATTTTTTTTAAATGAAAAAATAGAAAATTATTTACAGATACTGTTATTATTACTGTAGAGTAAATATAAACCATAGTTGAATAATTCGACCTATCACTAAGCAGACTTAAAGAGTACGATAACTTTGGCGTCATCATAAGTTTAAACTTTGATGAATATTTTAGGATGAAGCATAAGCTTGAGAGCAAACCTGTTTAAAATCTTTATAAATCTGTTACACTTCAGCTGAAAAGCTGGTCAAGGATATTCCTATCACTCCTTTTTGTATCTATAATTACTTAAAAGCAAATAAATTATTTATAAAATATTCCCAAACATTATGACCAATGCTCGTGAAAAACAGAACAAAACAAAACAAAACAAAACTAATGACCTTATAAAAATGTACGTGAATTTTCAGAGATAAATATTTCAGCAAATATTTGACAAAACACAGATTTGTGAACAAAACAAAACATATAGGCTTTAATTATATATATTTATCATTGCTAGAATGTAAAACAGACAATCTCAGTCATTGAAAATTTGTTATAAATATTGGTGATTCGGCCATCATTTTATTCTCTTCACCTTAAATATTGTACAGTATTAAAAATGTATGATATTTTTAAGACTTAATTCAGTAGCTTAGTACTAGAGACGTAGTTTGTGATAAAAGAATGGATCTATTAAAAATCAAAACAAAACATATTTCTGTCTTTACGTGAAAACTTTTAAAAAAAGCAATTAAAAATGCATTTATATATGCATGCATCTGTCAGAAGCGTCAAACATGTATCGAGCTAACACATCTTGTTCTCTCTAAGTAGGAAAGCATTTACATCCCAAAGTAGAATGCATTTTATTGTGATAATGTGTTCTGCAATTTTGTACATACATACAGAAGAATTTGCGCTGTTCATAAAATGAATGCTAGGTCAAACCATTCCAAATTTTCAAGCATTATACTCAGTTTCCTTTTTTCTACTGGTGAAATTTATAACAGGAAAAAAATGGTGCTTAGTTGCCACTCGAGAGAAGTGAAACTTTTTATAGTAAGAGTGTAAAAAATTTCTTTTCTCACAGTTACAGTTTTTTACCTGAATTAAAGTCGATAGATGAAGTAATTCAAATTAATTTCAAAAATATAATTTTTATTAGTCTTTAAAGTATGAAAACAAAAGGTAAAACTAGGATATTTATTCACTTTTTATAATTCCCCAAATTTATTCTTTCCTACTTTAGGTAACTTAGTAAAGGCAATAACAGAGTATTCAAATTTTTTGCAGTCTTATGTAATGACTTCCTGTAATATCCACTACTATAACAGCTCTAAGAGAAATGACTTCGAAAAAAATTTTTATAAATACTCTTTAATTACAAATCTTTATTTTATGTTGACTAATATATAACAGCGAATTTCTTTAACCAATTAGTGGACAAATTTAAATATAAAAAAACTATGAAAGCATTATAAATTGAGAGGTAAATTTAAAAGATATATAATTTTAATTTTTTATAAAGGAATTACCAGTGAATGCTATGAGTTAAATTCCTTCACATGGAAAGTTTTTCGAAATTGAAAATATTTGACGTATTTACTTGTTTATTTTTTATAGAGGGTGAAGGAGTGTTGTGGATTCACAAAAGCTGTGCATTGTGAAACGTGTGCTTGTTTCTATCTCTGTTTTGAAATTAATTATGTACGGTTCACTAAATTTTAAGTAAAAAAATGAAATATGTGCAGTATAGTCTGAAGTATTTTACTAACACTGCGTTTTCTTTTTCATGGGATTCTATAAGCTCTTGAAAATAAGTCTCCAGGCAATATCCTATCCCGAAAAGAAAAAACTGGCATTTTCTTTTTCAATGTAAAGGGCCATTTGCGTGTATTAGCATTCAATTTTTACAATGCCACATATTTTGTTGACCATTGGGATGAGAAAAGGGGACATTAGTGAAAAGAAAATCGAAACTTAATAAAGGCAATAGCAGAGTATTCAAATTTTTTGCAGTCTTATGTAATGACTTCCTGTAATATTCACTACTATAACAGCTTTAAGAGGAATGACTTTGAAAAAAATTATATAATTCGCTTTAATTATAAAATTTATTTATTTTTTGTTGACTAGTATACAAATGTCTTATTTCTCTCCCTTTTTTTAAATTAATTTTGTGCGGTTCACTAAATTTTGAGTAAAAAAATTAACTATACGCAGTTTAGTCTGAAGTATTTCACTAACACTGCATTTTCTTTTTCATGGGATTCTTTACGCTCTTCAAAATAAGTCTCCAGGCAATATCCTATACACAAAAAAAACAAGTTGCGTTTTCTTTTGCAATGTAAAAGGCCACTTGCCTGTATTAGAATTCACTTTTTACAATGCCACAGATTTTGTTGACCATTGGGGTGAGAAAAGGGTACATTAGTAAAAAGAAGATCGAAACTTAATAAAGGCAATAACAGACTAGTAAAATTTTTTGCAGTCTTATGTAATGACTTCCTGTAATATTCACTACTATAACAGCTCTAAGAGGGATGACTTCTAAAAAAAATTTCCTAATTCGCTTTACTTACGAAATCTATTTTTTTCTGTTGACTAGTATATAAATGTTTAGTTTCTATCGCTAATTTCAAATTAATTATGCACGGTTCACTAAATTTTGAGAAAAAAAATGAACTATACGCAGTTTAGTCTGAAGTACTTCACTAACACTGCGTTTTCTTTTTCATTTGATTCTTTATGCTCTTGAAAATAAGTCTCCAGGCTATATCCTATGCACAAAAGAAAAGAAGTTGCGTTTACTTTTGCAATGGAAATTGCTATTGCCTGTATTATCATTCAATTTTTACAATGTCACAGATTTTGTTGACCATTAGGGTGAGAAACGTGGATATTAGTGAAAAGGAGATCAAAACAAATCTGTGCATACATAGCCGAATAAGCACAATTTTATTTATTGTTATGAACTTTTAATCATTGATATATTTTATAATACTATGTCATATGACATCAAAAAGTTTTCACATATATACAATACTAATTAAGGCAATAGAGCTGTGGTAACTGAAATGAGATATAAAATTTTTTAATTCTGCTTTATTAAGATATTTTTATAAAAACCAATTCAACAGTAGCACATCATTTCATCAGGACTGTAATGCAAACAACAAATTAAATAATAAAACTATTGAAGTAAACAGTAGGACACAAATATAGCAAGACTTACTGACTAAATCTATGGGATTATAGGAAAAATCTTTGTTATGAAGCTGTATTTTCTGAAATATTGCTAGTACAGTACTGGTATTATTTCACATAAGGGCTGTACTGTGTCTGCGAACCTCTTCCTTGTTTATTCACAGAGTCCTCTGTTTGTCTATTACCCCCTTCCGATACTCGAGTGTTAAATATTTAACATAATAGTTAAATGGCTTAATCTCCTATAAAAAGTTTCACTTCAATAACAATGCTAAATCTAGTAATACAAAATCAGTTATGCTAAACACATTCTATCAACACCGTAAGTAATCTTATGAAAAATAAATTTTTACTCTCGTAACTTGAAAAACCTATTTTTCTCTTTTGAAGTTTTCATAAATGTAATTTGAATTGTCGTAAAAACTAAAACTAACTTGGGTAAACTAACAGAAATAAGATAAGTTGATAAGCAAGAAATTATTGATTATTTTAGGATACAGGTTTTAAAATCATAGTAAATTAGCGTTTTAAGATACTACATTGATATATCTACTTTAAAAAAATATTTTTACTGATAAAAATAAAAATATAACCGTTTTTATGTTAGACATCTAAATCCGTATAAAAAGTAATTCATTTATTTTTTTTATCAAGTGGCATCAACACTATTAAATTAAAGTAATGTGACTTAAATATTAAGTAAAATGAAATCCAAATCTTGAATAATAGGATTTTACTAAAATAATTAATACATTCTTGCATACTATAATAACAATCCATACTACAAACAATATTTGTATTTATTGTGATTAGAAATATGCTTTCACTTAGCTAGTATATGTACACTTTGACAAAACCTTAGCGAACGAACTAGTTTCTATGACTCCTTGAACTTTTCTATGACCAATTTTCTCTGTGTCATTGTAAAACAATTCTTTGTAAATAATTGCCGCTGTACTGCCTTTTACAGAATCAGAAATCCTCTAAATGAAATTAATGTACTTGTGTCAACGCACAGTTAGCTGTGTGGTGTGTAGGGAGATTTTTCAAACCTTTAGACCATGAGCTGTTCAGCTCCCAAATTTGTCTTTAGCATTCGGTGGTGAGGAAAGCTATTGGATGAGAAATGGGTTAATTACAGTCTATAACAAGTTAGTAAAAACTTTTCAAAATGTTTTTAAAGGGCAGTGGACGTTACAATAGTCTTGTGAATTATTATTTTAGAGTTATGAAACTATGTACACGTAATAATTGGTGAAAACTAAAACATCCACATTAGAAGATTTCTTGGAAGAAACAGATGGATTTTAAATCTCAATGTTTTAAAGCATTATGTTAATTTAAAAAAAAATGCTTCTTGAGTTTTTATGTTAATTTTTCTCTACCAATTTTGAGTTATTGTCATTTAAAAATATATTTCGAACATATTTATGTATTTTTTGTCTGAATAGTTAATTTATAGAAAATTATTTTTTATGTTTGCACTTAGAATTTTTATCCCTTGAATTGAATTTTTTATTTAATTGAATACAATTTTTGTCAAAAATAAGAATTTTTCTAAATTTAATTGAATATGATTAATCTAAATGAAGTCAACAAGTAAAATTGTTTCACAGATTTATTTATTTTAAGAAATATCAGAATTTGAGTGTTACTTTGTAGATAGATTGATTTAATAGTTAACTTAATTATTTAATAGGAAATTAATTTTAAGCTTGTACTTTGAACTTTTATCAAAAATAGAATTTTTCTAAATTTAATTGAATATGATTAATCTAAATGAAGTCAACAAGTAAAATTGTTTCACAGATTTATTTATTTTAAGGAATATCAGAATTTGAGTATTACTTTGTAGATAGATTGATTTAATAGTTAACTTAATTAATTCATAGGAAATTAATTTTAAGCTTGTACTTTGAACTTTTATCAAAAATAGAATTTTTCTAAATTTATTTGAATATGATTAATCTAAATGAAACCAAAAAGTAAAATTGTTTCACAGATTTATTTATTTTAAGGTATATCAGAATTTGTGTATTACTTTGTCCATAAATTGATTTAATAGTTAATTAATTCATAGGAAATGAATGTTAAGCTTGTATTTTGCACTTTTATCAAAAATAAGGATTTGTCTAAATTTAAATTAAATTTAATTAATCCAAATAAAATCAAAAAATATTTTTTTTATAGATTTATTTATTTTAAGGGATGTTAAAATTTATAGTTAAACATTTTATAATAATATAAAAGACTAAATGGGAATAATTTAAAAATCACTTAAAATCCCAAAAAAGATAATTAAATTAATTGCCTGATTTAAAATATTTTAACTGAGTGGGGTAAATAAAATATTTCATAGTGTATGTGACCGTAGTTTCATAACTGCAAAGTTGTTGATTTTCAAAAACATCTTGTAAAGTTCATTTTCTCTTTAAAGAAGAAATTTATAGATATAATTCATGATGCAATAATTTAAAATATTTGCAATATCTGAGACAATTATTCAGTGTTCACTGTTTTAGAAATACAGTACAGAATAATGTTACTTTCCTTTGAAAATTTTCAGGTATCTTTAAGTAAATATATTCTTTGTTATTTTATTATCAAAATGATTTATCCAATTTTTATTATGTTCTCTTTCTTATGTATTCATTTTTAAAGTTGAAGAAGTAGGTTTTGTCTGAAATATATTGATGTTAGTTTAAGTGTATCTGTTCTAAACTCAAATGAATGGTTGTTAATGTAAAACACAAAATACATTCCGTATGTGGATATATTTAAATGAACGATAGTCCACGCATTTTTGCGAATCTCATTTTCCAACTTGATTATGAAAATTGCTTCAGCAGTGAATATTTCTATAAACGTGGAATTCTCGGCAAAAAAACAACTAATTAGAATGAGTAATTCATTAGAAAGCATTACATACCTTTTATATTTTAATATTATTTCGGAGATACTGCTTGATTTGGTTTTGATTTGTTTGAAATGTTTACATAAAAAGCTAAATTGCTGATTACTGTACTAGTAGTTTCTTAATTACAAAACTTATTGTAACTGCCATTTAACAAATGGAGGTTTTTTTAAATACACTACTTAAAATCTTTCAAGGAATTAGTCATCGTATGATGATAAAGCCCTCGTGACTTTCTAATTTCAGGAGAGAATCAAATATGAAAATAAATTAATTACATTTAAAAGAAATAAACAATGATAAATTATTACATCTCAGAAATATTTAAAGAAAAGAAGCGAATACAAATTTTGTTTCATATAACATATCATAAATAATTATAAAAAATATTCTTAATTCGGGAAAATTATAAACTATTTTCTTTCAACAAAATATGATATAAAATAACAAATAAAAGGAATATATAAAGTTACACATGTTTTCCTAGTTTGAAAAATTTGAAAATTTATTAGTTCATTTTAGTGGCAATATGAGAAATGGCCTAGTTATCGTAAGAATTTTATGAATCTTTATTCGAACTATCTTATTAGTGAATTAGAAATTTCCATTCCTTTGTACCAAACAATCAGTATTTGCGTCTAGAACAGATGGTATCGTTATGAAAATTTCTAATTTCAGCTTGGTACAGATGCATTACAGACGCCGTGTTTTTATGTCACCAAATTTGGCGATTTTTTGCCGGTTTTATGGGGGCGATGAGTGGATTGGTGTGTTTGCCCTCAGTTTGATGGTAGAGTATGGCATCTCTAATGTGTTCTTGCACCCCATTGGTGCACGTAATTACTGACGTCAGTACCCAGCACTATTCGAGAAATTTGCATCTTAGCTGTTCTTTTGGTTTCCAGTAGCCTGGGTCAGGTTGTATTTTATTTTTTGTTCTTATCATTTTCTGGGATTTAGTAAGTAGTTTTTTTTTTTGTTATCATTTTCTGGGATTTAGTAATTTAGTTATGGTGGGCGTAGTTATTTCGGTTCTTACTATTTTTGAAATTGTTAAAAAGTATCAGGATAAACGCATACCGCCGCCATGTTTATCTACTTGGCGATTTTTTAAAACACGCGTTTTTTTTGTTGGTCGCCAAAATAAACATGGCGGATGGGGCCGGCGACTTTAATGCATCTGTTCCTTTAGCTTAAAATTGTTGACTGTAATCTCTAAAATAAAGATCCAGCAGTCACTAATTTTATTAATTCTATGTGAGGTAATTTTTCATATCATGCATATTGATTTTAATGCTTTATTTTGTGACTCTTTCATTTAAATTTTAACAAGGCAAGAAATTATTTGATGTTCGATTTTATACATTAATTACTGACACAAGTCTTTTCGACTATAAATTATATTTTTCGTAGACAAAAGACGCTCCAAACACTGGATATTACAACTGTTTGAATACTGATGTGTATGTAGCATTAACACGTTAAAAGTTGAAGTGCATAAAGTAATGTAGAAATGTCAAAGCGTACAAAACACTGATGTTTACTGCTGGGACCACCGCGTCTTGAATGTAAATACTGTATAGTACAATACATGCTGTGAAACGATATCCTTACAGTTTTCTACTAAATATTACTGGTATTTATTTTCTGTCTTTTGATACCAGCGGTTCTCAGTATTAATTTTATACCAGTATTTGAATGTTTGAATGTGCTCCGTAACACAACATCTCTGGATAGCTTCATTACCTTCTTGCCTTAAAAATTTCAGTTTACATTATAATTTGTCCTTCCCTGAAGCTTATGGAAGAAACAATTTATTAAAAGGGGATAAGGGATCTTTAAGTCTTCATTTTTGTGAATATCCGATTTCTAAATATATTTTAGATATGGATGTAAATAATTTTACTGAAAAAAATATATAATACTCTAAAATTAATAAAAACAAAATAAAATAATTAAAATAGAAAATTTCTTCTTTAAACCTCAGTCATCCAACAGTATTCTATAAAAATGTTCCAAATGCATTCTATATTCATTTTTTCAAATGATTCATCAGCCGAACGCTGGTCGATTGGTTAGAGCGTTTATCGTTGGTACCGTAATTCGTGGGTTCGAATACCACTATGGCATGGATGTTCGGTATGGTATGGATCGTAGCTGTTCGGAATCGGCTTTAAGCAGTAGGTTCCGGTCTCATTAGCCCTCGTGTGCAAAACAGAAGACCGTAGCTCTCCAAACTAAAACCAAACCAATTGATTCATCTTAATGTTGCATATAACAAAATTAGATACTGAGTTTTGTTAAATACAAATAATGCAAATCAATTTACCAATGAGCTACCTTAATTTAAATTTCTATTTTCTTGAGCAAAACAAATAAATTGAAAATGGAAAATGTAAAAAAAATATTACTATTATCTGCCATCTTAAATATACATCATTAAAGGGGAAGAAGGTGTTCAATATTTTAGAATATTTTAGATATTTTAGAACCATTTCTAAATTCTACTTAAGTCTTATTCTAAAACATCATGACTAAAACGGAAATGCCTAATATGAAGAAGAATTTCGTATAATCTTCGTAGAATCTACATGGAATCTATGAGGAATCTATGTAGAATTTTCATAGAATCTACATAATATTTAATGTTACGATGTAGACAATAAAGTCAAGAAATGTTAAAGAAAACAATTTTGTTTATTATTACTTAGTTTTCATTACCATGCATCGAATCATTTTAATACATTCAATTCAAATTTAAAGCACAGAACTAATATCAAGACATGTGTTGAAACATACCGGTTGCAAATCGTGGACATTCGGTCACTGATGTTTACATCTGGTTTGCCATCAGGAAATTCATCCATACCATGGCATAAATCTAAAAATTTAATATATACAAATGAAATTCAAAGCTAACAGCTAATATCAAGACACGTGTTGAAGCATACTCGGTTGCAAATCGTGGACAGTCGGTGCCTGACATTTACATCTGGTTTGCAGCTGTTGCCATTCGGAGTGTAGAAATACCGTTGATTTTGATGCAGATGATAATATGTATGTACATGAATTTTTTTATAGTTGTAATATATTTTATTCTGTTTTTCATTCTCCGCATTACATTCCATACTTTGTAACTTTAAAATACAAGTTTTCAAAAGGCACTTCAGGGTATGATAAATATATTAATAAACAATATATATAAATTTTGAAAGAGTTTGTAAAATTAGAATGCATCTGGAACATTTTAAATTCCTCAGTAGGGTGAAAAAAGGCTAATAAATAATAACTTAAAGTTTAAAACAATGAAGTGAATCACAGAACATAAGAGGTTTTTAGAAGGAAATAACTATTCATTTGACGAATTTTTGATTTGATTGGATTATGTAAGCCAAATTTGATGACTGGAGACAGAAATTCATATTTTTGGTCAAAATATTGCCACAGTGAAGGTCCCTTATCCCCTTAAATTAAACCCATATGGGGATGACATGTGTATTCTGATTCTACAATTAAGCATTTTACCTACCTATATATTAACAGCTTTAGGACAGAATAAATAAATTATAATTAAAAAGTAACTTTCAGTTTCGAATTTATATTTTAATTAGCCATATTCTTAAAACATATATTTTTGGTTTAAAAAGAAAGCTCTTATCAGACATGTATAGTGCAGGTGTTCGTGATGTATTTTGATTTAAAAAGACTCTCAAGGACACAGAAAAACTTTTTTTAAATAAATAGTCCTTTTAAAAGCAGTTAAAAGCGGGAAAGAAAATTGAAGTAATCTTATTTTTTTTTCACCCAGAAGAACACTTGTCGGAAAAAAAAAATCGGACTAAATAAATAAAAATACAAAATGATGATAAAAATAGTCGTAAAAATCAATGGAATTAAAATAGAAATGGGAATAAAAAAATCTTTATTTTATTGTATATAACTTAAATTATAGATCCAACATCAAGCATTTTTTTGTAATATTATTTGAAATATTTTATAATAAAAGTATGTTAACTCTAAATGTTTCTCACATATTAACTTAAAATTCTAGTTTAAAATATATTAACTTTGTCACAAAGGACACATATACATGTTTTCATACAAATATATATATGTATATATAAATAAACACATATATGCATATTTATGTATTTGTGTGTGCTTGTATATATATACATATATGCATGACAAATGCAAAGATTATTTTTTAAAACTTAAGGTTCATAAAGTTGTATTCTTTTGAGGCAATTATAGCTATAAATAGTCATACTATGAATTAATATTTCATTCCTAATCAAGCAAAAGGTATGTCGCATATGGAACAATGCAATGTTAACTAATATTATTCTTTCTTTTGAAATATAATTTTAATATCAAACATATTTTTATTATGTATATTTATACATACATCATAAATTATAAAATATAGTAGGTAATTTGTTGTTACATATATACATTAATATACTATTATTTTAAGTTATATTAACTCTTAGTGTTTCAACAACCCCGTAATTTGAAAATTCCTTGAAATATTAAAACACATTATTTCAAACATTCTAAAAGAAAACTAAAAATTTTAAACTCAAAAAAATTAATTATGAAAGTATGCATTTTTTACGATAAAAGTCTACGCATTTTTTAAAAAAAAATTCTAAATTATTTTGGATAAAATTTAGATATACATTAAGTTTTACAAACTATCTTTCTAAGAAATCAACTCCTGGTGTCTGCCCATTTTTGATTATTTTTTTTTAAATTATTATTCTTTTGTCAGGAGGTTATACCCTTTAATGGAAATTTCTTTCCAGAACAAATTAGCTGTTTTAATATCAGATACTTATTGCTTTTACGACACAAATTGACGACTAAGCCTTAAGCGATATTTTAACCTTAAACTTTCCACGACGAAATGGGGACTTTTAAACATTTTTATTTTTAAGTGATCAAACATATTCTTTAGCTTCTGTAACAATACGTAATATACATTTTCCACTGTAAAAGTCTACGCATTTTGAAAAAAATTTTCTAAATTATTTTGGACAAAATTTAGATATACATTAAGTTTTCAAACCGTTTTTCGAAGAAATCAACTCCTGCTGTCTGCTCATTCTTCATTTTTTTTTTTATCAGGAGGTTAAATCCTATAATGGAAACTTCCTCCAAGAACAAATTGACGATTTTAATGTCAAGTACTTATTGCTTTTACAACACAAATTGACACCTAAGCCCTAAGCCTTAAGCTATATTTGAGCCTTAATTTTCCACGACCAAATGGTGGTGTTTTAAAATTTTTTATTTATTTATTTATTATTTTTAAGTGACCAAACATATCATTCAATTTCTGTAACAATAAATGAAAAAAATTGGATAAAAATTTGAAATTAAATTTAAATTTGTTATCACCTTTCTATACGGATTCTTCTAGTAAATTGTATATCTTACAGTATACCAGCAATTAAGAAAATCATTGTTTAAAACCTGTTGTAAAATTTACAAAATTTTAAATAACTTGCAGACCTACAACATGGTGATACAAAGGATTTAGTATCACTATAATAAAGTTTGCATGGTATAAAAGATTATCGGTTCATCAAAGTGAAGACAAACAAATAACCAAAATCAACGATTAGATGAAAACATAATATTCTTAAAAAATGGATGCAACTGTCTTAGAAAAAACTCATAGAATTATAAAAAAGTAATGATGAAAAATAAATAAAAACATACAAACATCTCTTTATCATCATTGTTTATTTGGATTGTAAAATTCCCAAAATTTTTAGGCAAATTAAATAATATATTGCATGTTATCATGCTTACAGTATAATTCCGTAATAGATAATCATCATAAATCAATTTTAATTGGAACACAATTCAGATACTGTTAAGTAAGGAATTTGCAGGTTATATATATATATATATATATATATATATATATATATATATATATATATATATATATATATATATATATATATATATATATATATATAATGTTGATATTATTTAATAGCTTCGGTTTTCTTTGTGCCAAATCTATAATTCCTTTTCAATTGGTAAAAGTAGAAAATTTTGAGAAGGATCAGGATTCAAATACTGTTCAAAAAATTACAGTAAATTATTTAAGTATTTTTATTTTCATTATCTTTTTTTATTAACTGTGGTCTATTTTATGCCGAATTTATAATTCCTTTTCGATTGGTAAAAGTAGAAAATTTTGAAAACGATCAGGATTCAAATACTGTTAAATAAAAAAATTACAGTAAATTATTTAAGTATTTTTATTTACATTATCTTTTTTTATTAACTTTGGTCTATTTTATGCCAAATTTATAATTCCTTTTCGATTGGTAAAAGTAGAAAATTTTGAAAACGATCAGGATTCAAATACTGTTAAATAAAAAAATTACAGTAAATTATTTAAGTATTTTTATTCACATTATCTTTTTTATTAACTTTGGTCTATTTTATGCCGAATTTATAATTCCTTTTCGATTGGTAAAAGTAGAAAATTTTGAAAACGATCAGGATTCAAATACTGTTAAATAAAAAATTACAGTAAATTATTTATGTATTTTTATTTACATTATCTTTTTTTATTAACTTTGGTCTATTTTATGCCGAATTTATAATTTCTTTTCGATTGGTAAAAGTAGAAAATTTTGAAAACGATCAGGATTCAAATACTGTTAAATAAAAAATTACAGTAAATTATTTAAGTACGTTTATTCACATTATCTTTTTTATTAACTTTGGTATATTTTATGCCGAATTTATAATTCTTTTTCAGCTAAGAAACAGAAAACTTGTGAACATCTTCTTAGCGTAACACATCCTTAATTCTTATTAAAGAGAGCAGATAAAGAGATTTACCCTAATAGATTTTTATCATATCCGATAATACTAAGAGGATAATTCCGTAATAGTGATCGAACGTAATATAACAGGTAAAAAAATTAGAAAACATAAAAATAGCATAAAAATATCATTTGAAGATGCACGACATACCTTTTGCTTTAGTCTAATTCTTGTGCCAAAATTTTAATCCTTGTTCATCTGGGAAAAGGTAATGTATCGAACATACTTTATATTTATAGATATTTGCCAAGTGAAATTAATACTTATCTTTGTGTATAAAACAGAGACATTATTTTATCTCTAAAAGGTTATTGTACTAATAAAATTGAACGGAATGTAAATATTTTATACAAAAACTTATCTTTTCGTCCCTCCTTATTATTTCTATATTATTATTAGTTACTATTAGTGGATTTCTCGTCTACAATATATAAATGTATGTAATCACAGCTAGAGAGCGGTATGTTGATAAATAATTGTTACCTTTATATTGTTCTACATTTTAAACATTTACTTTTGCACCTGTTTACTAGTTACTATGTACAAACACTTTAAATAAAGTATTCATTACTGTTCAAGATGATATTAATGGTTATACTAATTATAGAAATCTATCCTGTGAATATAAAGCCTTATTGTAAAAATGTTTTATTAAAAAATGCAAAAAAATAAAGTGTTCCGACTCATGGTACTTTAGATAAAGCTAATATATCACTGATGTGCGAATTTTTAATTTTCGAAAGTTTTAACCGAGCTAGCAACTTTATGGTGGGCCAATGTAGTATTGCATTCGATGGGCCATCCTCTATAAATTGGCCCATTGAATGGTATGTTGCCATTTGAAGGCCAGCAATTGGATATTGATTGTTTCTAACAGAATGCCAACATAATTATAGGATAGAACAACGAACTAATTTAATACCACTATAAAGTCAACTGATGACAACATAATGTTAAAATAGAAAAACGATTTCCAATGTAATACCACTATAAAGCCAACTGAATGCCAACATAATATTAAGACAGAATAGCTATAGCCAACTTAATACCACAATAAAGCCAACTGAATACAAACATAATGTTAGGATAGAACCACGTTGACCAATTTAATACCACTATAAATACAACTGAATGACAACATAATGTTAGAATAGAATAACGATGGTCAATGTAATACCACTATAAAGCCAACTGAATGCCAGCATAATGTTAAGACAGAATAACTATGGCCAACTTGATAAATACAATAAAGCCAACTTTATACTAATATAATGTTAGGATAGAATAACGATAGCCAACTTAATACCAGAATAAAGTCATTTGTATGCCAACATAATGATAGGATAGAATAACGATGGAAAATTTAATACTACAATAAAACTAACTGAATGCCGATATATTGTTTGGATGAGTAACTTTATGATAATTTTTTTAAATTCTTGTTCACATTAAACCTTACAATTGTATCCCACTTTATCCCAGTTAGGAGAAAAATGTAGTTTCTCACTAAAGTAATTTAGAAAAATGGAATGCAGTTCTACAGTCAGCCAGAATCATACAAAAGAACTGTAATCAACTGTAATAAAATATACATAAGAACTGTAATGCAATAGTTACATTAGTAATTAATTGCATTTTTTCTCAACTCCGAGAAATAAGTGAATCAGTTGTACAGATTAGCACGAACATAAAAATTTGCCCTATTACAATTCCATACAAACATTAATCTTGAAATATTGCAGCAATCTTGTGGTAAAAGCGTTAGTACTAAAAATGGCAGTTGACACACAAGTTTCTTGTTCGCTGCTGATTCTGCACATGGCTGTGACTAACCAGAGGAATACTTTTGCATTTATTAGCCAATGGTGTAACGATATTTATGAAGAGACGTAAATTGGAATATTTCTATTTTGGGTCAAAGGAAGGACAACATTTGAATAGCTATTATCTATCTCAAGACAACGCGTTGGAATGAGTTAGCTGCCAGCCAAACAGGAAAATGGCGATAAAGGAACATTATTGTAACCCACGAATACAACCGATAACATTCGCAAGGCAACCCTAATGGGTTTAAAAAAGGAATGGGGGGGAAATGAAGTCCCTGTCAGGTGAATATTTATTATCTATGTGTTAAATTGTATCTATGTGTGTGACTTTCCAGATGAAAAGACTTCATTATTGCAGTCTATTCTTGATTCGAGATAAAAAAAGATTCTGGTTTGTTTAGAATAAAATAATTTGTAGATCATTAAAAAACGTCTAAATTTTAAAAAATTCTTTAATTTTGCTTAATGAATTAATACATTTTTATAAAATACATACATATATACACTCAAGAGCCAAAACATTATGACCACCCCTACATTTTGCAATGAACTCGCCTGGATGACGTGGAAGGCACGTGATCAGGTGAAAGTGTTATTTAACTACTGCTTGAGAGTCTGAAGAATCGTTCTTTCACTTACTTCTGTGTGTAATGGGAAAGGCTGTGGATCTAAGCGATTTTTATAGAGGGCAGATTGTAATGGCTCAAAGGCCTGGAACAAGTATTTCCGAAACTGTATTCCGAAACTGTTGTTCGCGATCTACAGTTGTTAGTACTTATGCAAAGTGTATGAATGACGGTGAAACCAGCAGTAGACGACATGGTGTTGGATGTCCACACGCTATCAAAGAACAAGGTCGTCGGAGACTGTCTCGCATGATGAAGCAAAACCGGAGACAGACAGTGGTTCAGCTGAAAACCCAATACAATGCTGGACCAAGTAGAATAGTATCGGAGCACACTGTTCAGTGAACACTGTTGGATATGGGGCTACGCATCTCCAACTGCGCCTACGCTGGGCCCGGGAACATCGCGACTTGTCCATGGATAAGTGGGAGAGAGTTGCCTGGTCAGATGAATCACAATTTGTCATTCATCACGTGGATGGCCGTGTCAGGATACGCCGTTTTCCAGTTACTCCCTTAATGTACAGTAGTTCATACACATGCCAGTGGTGGCGGTATTATGTTTTTTTGGGGGACGTTCTCTTGGGCGTGGTTGTGGTAGAGCAGACCATGAATGCTACAGGGTATCTGAACATCAATGCGGATCAGTTTCACCCTTACATGGCCTCTGTTTTTCCAGCTGGAAATGAAATGTTTCAACAGGACAACGCCCCTTGTCACAAAGCTAAAATTATTTTGGAGTGGTTCCAGGAACATGATACTGAATTTCAGTTAACGTCCTGGCCTCTTAACTCACTGGATCTCAGTCCAATAGAACAAATTTGAGATGCCATGGTACGGACGGCAGCTCAGAGTTCAAAGACCACCAACTCGCAATATCTCGGATTTGCGTAACCGTTGCTCAAACATCTGGTACAATTTGTCTCCGGGCATTTACCAAAAACTTGTGGCATCCATGCCAAGCTGCGTTGCTTGCCAAAGGTGGGCCAATTCGTTATTGACAGGTGGTCATAATGTTTTGTCTCTTGAGTGTATATATATATACATATATATGTATATGTATATATGTATATATATATGTATATAGATATGTATATATATATGTATATAGATATGTATATATATATTATACATCAAGTGGAAAAATAAATTAGAAATCTACATACCTTTAAACTGAATTTCGAAATATGTAAGTTAAAATCAAATAGAAGCTATCATTTTAATTCTATGAACTACAATTAAAAAGAGCAATAAATTTTATAAAATAACAAATGCTAATTTATTTTAATTTTCAATTTCTTAACAGCTTTTTATTTTTTGGCTATTAAAACATCATACCTTTACAGTATTAATAGAATACAAGACATATTTTACATCAAATTATAATTCCTATTTTATTTTTAAAAATATATACTTGAAATGGTAAAACTGATTAAAATCTTAAAATTATGATTAGAATGCTATCAAACAACTTGAATTAAATTAATTTTTAAAGAATAAGAACGTTTTATTTTATGATAAATCGAGAAAAAGGCTGTTATGGGAATTTTTTTGTCTCTAAATATAATTTCTCTTTTAGCACTTTTGTCGGCTTTTCAAGAATATAGTATGTATTTACGAAGAATAATTCTTCCATAAACTTGAAAATATAACTCTGGAATAAAAAGAGACACATAAGAAACAAAGAACGTAAAAAAAGGGACTTTAAATATATAGCTGTTTACATTTCTCCCTTGCTTTTTTTTAATTAGTTGTATTAGAGGGAAATTCTTTTTGCTATAGTGCTATTGTTATTCATCTACACATGTTTTCTACTTAAAAATAGGATGTTTCTCTAAAAAAATTATATATTCTTCGATTTTTTAGTATGGCTTTCTGTTAAGATGGGCAGTTACTTCCAGATACCGATCTTTAGAACGGTTAAAATGTGGTTAACGGTTCAAAATATGTTCTTCAGTATTATTTTGTGATATAGGGTTTAGATATTCACCCCATTTCTCATTCAGGAAAATCCAGGATTGTAGTTTCTTCATTGGTTTTGTCACTGACTCTGGTGAACCATTAATTCACACTGCATCGGCTTCAGGGGAGAGTCTTGTGTGAGAGTCTTTGGATTTCAAATTTACTTCAAGTAAACAAAAAATATAAAGCAATGCCGAAATAAATAGTAAACAGGCAAGGGTTTATATATGTGCCACATTTTTCTCTCAGGAAAATCCAGGATTGTGGTTTCTTCGTTGGTTTGGTACTGCCTCTGGTGAACCCCATATGAGGTTATATCACCATATGAGGTTGATGCAGTACTTACTTCATATGATTCTGGTGAACTATATGAGGTAAGTACTGCATTAGTTTCAGGGGAAGGTTCTTCTGTAGGAACATAGCTGATATTCATGTGATTTGGCCAATCAGGTTTTATCGGAAATCGTGCTCATTCCGAGTGTTTCCATAATTCGATTTTTAAATTCACTATTTTGGATTTCAAATTTATTCAAGTAAACAAAAAATATGAAGCAATGCCAAATTAAATAGTAAACAGGCAAGGGTTTATATATGTACCAAATTTTTCACACAGAAGCAAGGTTTATAGTTTCTTCGTTGGTTTGACCCCTGCCTCTTGTGAACTATATGAGGCTAATTCACACTGCATTTGTTTCAGGAAAGATTTTTTGTGAGAACAGAGCTGATATTCATGTTACTTGGCCAATCAGTTTTTATCGGGAATCGTGCTCATTCCAAATGTTTTCCTAATTCGACTTTTAAATTCACTATTTTGGGTTTCATATCTACTTCAAGTGAACAAAAAATATGAAGAAATTCCAAAGTAAAGAGTAAACAGTCAAGGATTTAGATATGCACTACATTTTTTACACATGAAAAGCCATGATTGTGGTTTCTTCGTTGGTTTTGTCATTTCTTCTGGTGAATCATATGAGGTTAATACACACTGCATTTATTTCAAAGGAAAGTTCTTGTTTCGGAACAGAGCTAATATTCATGTGACTTGACCAATCAGTTTAGTCGGGAATCCTGCATAGTCCCTAGTTCGACTTTTTAATTTAACATTTTTGATTTCAAATTAACTTCAAGTAAGCAAAAAATATGAAGCAATGCCAAATTAAACAATAAACAGACAAAGGTGCAAGTTTAACAAAGGTATGTACTGAACAAATAAAATATTTTAAACATGGTATTTAGGGTGGCATTAGCTATGACAATTTTTGACAGTGTTCTCACAGCAATGACAAAGGTGGCTCTAACATCGCTGTTGCTGTGGTTGACTGCAGCTCCCTCTTCTAGACAGAAGTTTCTGCAAATGAAAACGGGCTGTCGTATTGCAAGTTCCTTTAAAAGTTGGCTTTCTGTCGTCAATTATCAGTCCTAATGCAGGAGCTCTAATGAGCGTAGAATTCAACTTTTTAATTCTGCTAATTTTAAATCAGCTGTTAATTCTATGCTACATTCTTTGGAAACAATGAATAAATCCTCTTTAAGATCTTTGATACTGAACATCTTAACTGAGTTCTTATACGATCCCACAAATCTGAAAATAGGTAAATTGCTTACCTTGGCTGATGAGGCAAAAACTTGTCAATAAGTTCAAATATTACAAAATGAAACGTACTTTTCTGCCTTGGATTCTGTCGACTGCGCCATTGTAGCATCTACGAGGTGTGCCTAAAAAGTTCGGTAAATGGTCCGATATCTCAACGGTAACATGTGCTACGAGCACACGCTGGCATATGACGATCCAGAGAGATATGTCAAGGAACTCCATTTAGCAGGATGTTCCATGGCTACCATGGAAAGACCCACTACGGACAGTCAAATATAGTCAGAGTGAGACGTTGTGTCACCATGCAGTTGATCAACGCATGAATATCCTGTTACAAATTGGGAAAAATAGCTACAAAGACATGCAATGTTGATGCAAGAGTAAGGGATGAAAGCCGTGAGCAGAAAATGTGTTTAAAATTTGTTCAAACCTTTCCGTGACAGGAAGGAAACGACTGACTATGAACCACGGTCGGGTCGGCCATCGACACACAGAGCACCACACATAATTAAGCGAAGGCAAAGCATGTAAGAGATCCGCGACTGAATTTACGCTTGGTGAAGGAGGAATTAGCAAGGAGACGGTTCGCACCATAGTCTGCGAAAATTTGGGTAAGAGGAAGATCTGTTCCCGATTTGTGCCGGACATGCTGACAGATGATCAGAAAGCCAAACAGATGAAAGCCGCTGGAGATTTTATTACCATGTGTGATCGGGATCCATCCTTTGCGGACAGATTTTGCGAACGTTTCGGCCATCCAAGGACGTGTGACATCCGTTCAGCGATCGATTCCGAAAGATGCTTTTTATGACAGTTTTCAGAAGCTTTACGGACATAGTTAAAAGTGTGTTGTGTACAATGGCGATTACTTTGAAGGAAAATAAAGGTAATTTATTTGTATCATCTGTTTTGGTTCTTTTCGAATACCATTCACCGAACTTTGTAGATACACCTCGTTTTCTGTCCCTCAGATAAATTTGTATATCTACTGTCAGCCTCAGAAGACTGAAAACCACTTTACAAATTTATTCATCCAGAGCGCTTCTTTTACGAGTATTTATTCATGCGACACATAGAATATTTGCAATATATATATATATATATATATATATATATATATATATATATATATATATATATATATATATATATATATATATATACACACACTTTAAGACATTGAAAACAAATTATAAGAAATTAAAATCATTGAGCTTAAAGATGTCCCTCACTAGGATCAGACCTTCTCTCATGGCCTTCACCCTATGTTCTTCTTCTTCTCTCTACCAAGTACGCATTCACGGCAGCATCCATTCTCTCATACAGGGCTCCAGGTAATACAAATACATTCATATTAGAGTCAAGCTAAATTTTGGAGTAAAGCAAAAAAGTATATTTTAATTCTATTACTTTTTAACAGCTGGAATTTTTGTGGCATAAAGGAACAAAAAGACTGGATGTCTGTTGGAGAAAATTGCTAGCATATTAATAAGGCATTTCAAAGCCGTAAAAAATATAAAATGAAAGAGATGCATCAACATATTCAAATGTCAAAGAATGGTGTTCTCCGTACTAGAGCTTAACCCATTTACTCCAATAGAATGTTTCAGTTGTGAAATGGATACAGAAATGTTTTGCAAAAAGTGTGCTGAGATTTGAAAGGAATAATACATAAAAATTACCTGAGTCATCAAGTACATTTGCTTTGGTCTACAACCTTTTTCAAGTATTCAAGTATCTTAGCCCTTCATAACTTTGGTGATATATCTCATCTTAACACATTGTGTACGAGTACATTTCACAGCGGAATTGTATCAGGAGCAGACGTTTTGTACGTAAATTCAGTTATTCAGTTAAATCTCAATAGATCAAAAAATATTTAATTTTTTAACCAACTTTTCGTGTTTTATATTGAAATATATAAACAAATATATAAATAGAAATATCTAAGTAACAACCAAAAGATTTTTGTAAACAAAAAATATATTTTTTAGTGGATAAATTTATAATAGTATCTTAAATATGAAAAACCAAATAGAAATAGTAGTATATAGTTTTAAATTTTTCGAATTATGTTATATATAAACATTTTTACATTATAAAAAAATGAAAGACAAGAACATTCGGCTTCGTTTTCCTGTATATACCGTTATTTTTGTACCCACAAACAAACCATGTTGTTACACTAACCCGTACTAGTACGTGACCCGCGCTCAAGTATCAATTGTCAGAAAACGTACTAGTACGTGTCCCGCATACAATGTGTTAAAACACTATTGCAAGATTTTTCACCGTATACATAAGTCCTTTTATCGTAATGGTTATTAAATTTGATTAAAACAAATGACAAGTGATCGCACTGAATGGTGAAGATTAGAAAAATACGGAAGTACTCAATTTTGTTGTTTATGTTTTATTAAAAAAATAAGTGTAGAATTTTGCATACAGAGTTCACTAGTATTTGAATATTTTTAACGATTAACTCTACTGATAAAAGTGAGAATATGAAAAATTTGAAACTATACTAATGGTTTATTTCTTTCCTGCATGTTTATCGTTACGCTACAATAAGTAATTTTTATACTTTTCAAAAGAAAAATCTACTTTCGAATCACGTCACCTACATAAACATAACTCTTACAGTTAAGAATATGTTATATTATTAATATTTACTTACTGTGCATAATCAGAATATTCCCCACATATCTCTCTATGTTAAACAAGTGATAATTGCATATTTATAACCAATATTTCGGAACCATAATCTGATTTAGAAAGCAAAGATATAAAAAGGTCAAATTACTTAAACTACGGTATTAAATTTATCCACTGAATATAGATGGCGCCACCAAACACATTATTTTGAAAATTGTGTTAATGGTATCATAGAATGAGGTACATATCCCTTTCGGCAGGCTACACTTTGAAGCAGGAATTTTACCAAAACTATTAGTAAGTAGTCTATTTAGGCCTAGAAGTGTACGTAGATATAATTTTGCAAAAAATTCCAAGAACCGTTTCAAATTTGTGTGTGCGGACACACTGAGCCACACGAGCTTCGATAGGTCAGCATTGCTGTGAAGAACGCATTACAGTAAAATATTTTAGCCCTAGATTTAATAATAGTATAATATGATATCTGTATCAGATTTAGCATTACCCATAGTGTAGCACGTTGAAGCCTGCTACTCTACAACCTCAACCCCCCCCCCCCACAAAAAAAATTTCTAGATTAAATGAGTTAATTGAATATATGTGGAATAAAAATAAGATATTGGTTATATTTACATTGTATACATTAATATTTACACATTTATTTATTTATTTTTTACTCAGGGGATTTTTTTGAAATATGTTATACCACTTTTCAAGAAACATAATCCTACATTGCAGGCTTTGCACGTGTACCGCGATACACAAGGCTTCTGTTTTGTGCTACAGTAAGTGCATTTCCTTCGATTTCTCAACTGGCAAGTGTTTCACACTGGAAAATCGTTTTACCTCGAAAACACGAACTTTATATCGGGGAGCATCTTGGCTTGAGAATATTGGCCTTTTAAAAGATGGTTATAGTTTTTCACTGCGCAAAATGCATAGACCAAAGCTAAACGGAAATGTTTCACATTTATTTCTCCATCTGTCAGAATTTTGTGGAATATGTAACTGTTGATGACAGTTATATCGAGGAAATGGAAGAAGATGCTGTACCACCATTTACTACTCTTCCGATCTACTTTTTAGAGTAATTTGAGGTGATCTAATTTATACTGAATTCCTTATTTTTATTATATGGGGTGATAGCTTTTGGACAATATATTTTAGTTTTTGTACCATCCTTTTCTCTTTTCTCCCAAAATCAATTCGATCAACTGCATTATGATGAGACTTTAGAAGGGGCACGCATCGCTTGCCTCTACACTTAAGGTAAATTAGATCGTCATTACTTACCGGCCAATCAAATCCGCCTCTTTGCAAATTTTTATCCTGCACAAGCAGTGGAAAATTTTTCTATTTAAAATTACTGTACCTCAGGAATAAATAATTTTTGTTTTCAAGAATCGATATTTCATGTGAGGGGAAAAAACTGTCCATAAATATTCGATGTTTTTCTTTCATGGAGGCATACTGTCAATCCCTTCACGATGTGTTCTCCAATGTTCCTCTCAACAGCTGCCTTCCTCCTAAAATATATTTCGAATGGGGATACATAACCACTTTCATTGCAGCACAACCATACTTTAAAATCCCTTTTTACAGGGGCTTTATTTTGGGAGGGGGCTGCACTGTTTAACAGAACTCTTTCCTTTGAACTTAATCATGGACTCATCAGTCGATTGATTTACACTTGGATGAAACTCCGTCATAAAGCTCACGGACAGAAAGTTATGAAATGGTCTCACTTTATGCAAGCTGTCAAAATTATGTTCTCCTCGGTCTTGGGTTCAAGAAAATTATTATTCAAATGAATATTTCCCAGCATCCAATAACATCTTCGTTAGGGCATTTGACTACTGATAAATTAGTCATTTAGAGCTTCTTCATTTGCCCAATAATCTCGGTAACTAGATATCTTTTTTATAGTCATCAGAAGATGAATGCCTAAGAATACAAATAATTCCTCTAAAGTGAGGGGAGAAAAAGGCTTTGCACTTTTAGTAGCAAAACATTTGGTCTAAAAATTATATGCTCCATAAGCATTACACTAAACAGTTTTTGGAATACTGCTATGGGCGTTTTTTTTCTAATTTTCTGCTGGTTTACACACGCACACACATATATGTGTGTCAGTGTGTAAACCAGCTGAAATATAGTTTATAATAATTATTTAAATAAAATAATTTATAATAATTATTTAAATTATTATAATAAAAAATAATTTTGCTATATTACACACACACATATATATGTGTGTGTAATATATCAAAATTATTTCACTTTAATATCTTTTTAAAAACCTCCTTTCTCCCATTCTATTTCCTTAAAATCTATTTTCCCAGCCACAAAATGTCTTATCCGAGCCCAAAAGTAAAATGTGCATTGACGCATCCAAAGGAGACCATTTAATTTCGCTTGCCTGGCGCACCAGTGATCACTCACGGACAATCTCAGTATCTTCACTGCTCGAAATGAGCCTTGCACGTTTACATATCCGTTGTAGAACAGTAGCTTCACTCGAATTTAAAGAGTCACTCAAATATTAGACATTATAAAAACTTTGATGACCATTTTCAACTTCATTCTCATCACCAGAATAGCCTAATGTACTTTCATCGTCACTGTCATATAATGCATCCAACCCAGACATATGGAAGGACTACTTCTGAATTTTACTCTACTCAAATATGTACTGTGACGTGGCAATACTACTGTATATTTGCTTGTTGATGCGATTTTATGTATCGGTGCTGTTATGTAGGAGGGAGTGGGGGTGCACTTGTAAGAATCTGAACAAAATACCATAAAAGAACGAGCGAAACACAGAAAGAATAAAACAATATACCTCCCGGCGTTCGCCAAAGATAGTGCTCGACGAGCGAGAGTCGTCAAAGTCTACAACGGCACATGAAATGCTCGACGAGTCAGAACCATCATTGCATGTCAAGGGGTTAATCAAAGGAGCGTCCTCGACTTCTTCCAACACATTTCCCAAAGCCTTCTGTGTAATAGATGTATATTATCTGTCCTTTCAACACATTTTCCAGCTGTCTCCAGCAAATGGCTCAGATTTTCCCTAATCTAACAATTTAATTCACTGATTAAAGTTTTTTTGTTTTTTGGTAAAATTCTATCTGTCCCTCTCTGAGGTACACCTGCAAAGCGTTTCTAGCATCATTCTCTTGTCTGCTGTTGACTGGCAAAGATATCTTTTAGCAGCTCTTCAATAAAGATTTAAGTTGTTCTCAAAAATGTGCTTCTCTTCAATGAGGTCAGACTGCAACATTATTCATTAGTCTAGCTGCATAGGCTTCTCCTGGCCAGTAGGCCGGGCAAGTAAAAAGAATTGGGACAGTAATCAAATGTAAGAAGTTAGAGAATATCTAGATTACAATTTTATATAAACATAAACTTTCATCGGCTTATTTTCGACCAGAGCATTTATAACCATCTAAAACCAATATGCTTAACGATAACTGGATGCGTAAGACTCAGTTCTTCAGTAGCTGAGATCATGAGCTTGAAGCTCACTTCTGACTTGGATTTTCGTAGCCGTTTGGAATTGGCTTTAAACTGTAAATCCCGCTCTCACTATAACTCGTGTAATAAAAGAGTAAACATGTCTTTTCAAATGAACCAATATAAAAACTGTATGAAATTACGCATTGATATGGGCCATTTTATAGTACAGAATGATAATGAAAGTAATTAACAAAATTTTAATTCACGTCTTATCTGAAGCTTTCAAAATAAGAGTATATGAATTCCAGTTTTAGTTTTACAAAATGAAAGTGGTACCTGAAATAGAATCTTATTATTTCACGTGTATGCAATTGTTAATTATCGTGTAGCTCTCTTTTAAATTTAGGTATATACCTAAAATCAAATTTATAGTGGTATTTATTTTTGTTAGTCACAACGACTAAATATTATTTGGGTTGCATTGTGTAAGATATTTAAGTACTAAATTCAACCACAGGTTCTCAGAGACTACAGACTTAAAATAAAAAAAATAAACTTATAAGCTAAATTAAAAGTGACAGATGCAGCTTTAAGGTAAAAATAAGTAAATTTATTACAATTATATATACATTACTAATATACAAAATTTTGATTAACTTTTCAACATGATCAATTTAGGTGCCACACTAATTAAGATTTGACAATAATAATTTCCTATCACTTAGCTATCTATATAAGAGAGAGGACCTAATCTCAATTTCAAATATATGTAAAAATGAGTACCTTTGTGGGTCTATATGGTGTGCCAGGAACACTGCTGGTTGAGAGCTATCCAGGACTGGGTATGTGTGGTAGCAATTTTCAATCTTCCGTCGGTCTGGTCAGGGGCTTCCTTCTGAGTATTTGAGGTGTGGTTGTTATATTTGACACAGGAACACTGCTGCTAGCCGCGAGAGATTCCAAACGTTTTCGGAGTCTCTGTAAAACTCAAGGCTATTCTCCTTGGACTCTCGAAGTCTGACTGTCGCAATCGTCTCCTCCGACTTCTGACCTCTGAGAGTGGGATTTCTCTACTCGACTCGACTTGATTTGACTCGACTGCCGAACAACTACTCCTTCGTGACTTTTCTTATTTTATGTATTTTTCCATCTGTGCTATTATTAGCTCTCTTTGTCCAATCTGGAGAGCTGTAAAAATCCAATTGGTCTCTTTTACTCCGCCTTGAAACCGCAAACGGGGAAAAACCTTATCCCTTCAAATTGTGCACTGTGCCTTAGGAACTCATAAATAACTCCACGAAGATACATTCTTATTTAGTGTCATGTACGGAGACGCCATTCTAATCTGAGACTGGGATCAGAACCCCACCCGAGAATCCCGCACAAGACGAAAAACCGTTGAAATAATTTTTATTATGCTATCCCCTTTACAAAAGATGTGATGAGAAGCATTTTACTTCTGGTATTAATTAATCAATTCTATTACTGATCTAAATCGCCTCATCACATTAATATGTTAGAAAATACCCTACATATTGAGTATTTTTTTAATTTAAAACTCCAGGAATTATTTAGTTAGGATTCAGACACTCTGTATCTTAATGTCTACACTTTTAGAAATGGACTAGGCTGGCTCACTTTGGTTGTAAACCCGTATTATATATGAATATAAAATTCCACTCTAAGCTTTGTTTATATACAGGCTGTCAGATTAAGCAGATTTAATAAATCAAAAAATATTATATAAAAATTGTAAACTGACTTTACATGAGCATCTTGGTAATAGTGTGTATGTATTAATTATGGTTTTGTTAAATTAGTGAAATCCATCAAACGTTATAGTCTGTAATCTTTATTGCGGTAAAGATTTATATTTTTTTAACATCAGCAAATCTAAGGCAGGAGCGAAATGCAAGTTCGTTATTAATTTACCTACTCTTTTTAAGTGATAAAATTTGCGAATTTATAGATGACACTGCCATCTATTGTTGAAAATTAAAAATATTTTCTTGTGTTTTCAAAATTTCAACTGCTTGAGAATTGTAATAATAAAAATCACGGAACAGTTAACCAGCTTACTAACTTTTAAAAATACATACAAGCATTTTCCCCTCATATATATATACATATATGATGATATCATATTTACAGAATTAAAAATTATAAATGATATGATTCGCACATGGAATGCTTTAAAAAGTTTTGCATTACATGATTTTTAAAATTTATTTTCCAAATTTCAGCTACTCAAGAACTGCTATAATAAAGCCCTAATAGTGCATAATAGTGCAGATAATCAGCTTGCTAATATTTTATAACATTTAAAAATACGTACAAGCTTTCACACACGCATATATACATATGACAATATCATACTAACGGAATTAAAATTTGTACATCATATGTTTCGCTCATGGAATGCTTTGAAAATTTTTTATTATATAATTTGTTTAATTTATTTTCAAAATTTCAAAAGCTCGAGAACTGTTATAGTAAAAGTTATATTACAGATAACTAGAATGGTAAAATTTTATAACTTTTAAAAATACATACAAGCTTTTCACACACACATAAATGTATGATGATGGCATATAAAGCAATTTGTGACAATGTCATGAACTAGTATAAAGCCCTTCCCATTCATTTTCAGGTTTACAACAGCCAATAGACAAACAATAAACTGCCCTTCCGTTTGAAACTAAATTCAGAATTGTCATAAGTTGAGATGTGCCCTACTGCATGAAATCGCCTTATTAACAGAATTAAGATATATAAAGGATATGATTTACACATGAAATGATTTGAAAATTTTAGTAAAACATAATTTTTTATAATTACTATAAGCTTTTAGAATTCGTTTATTTTATAATCTAGCTATGAAGAATGTGCAAAATTGTGTATGGCAGCTCTTTTCATTACATCTTAATATTAAATTTTAAATTATGAAAAATTAATTTGCAGGTCCCTTGAACTATTAAAATATCAATTCATAAAGATTTTAGTATAATCTAAACTTTTCCGAGATATCTGGAACCCGAAATTATCGAATACTCTTCATCATAATTTAGAAATTACAATATGATTATTAGAATCATTATGCAGCAAAAGAACACATGCTTCTCTTTTCTTTTTTACTCTAAATTGTATGAATTCAAATATATTTTCTTCAAAACTTTGGGTTGTTAAATGAAAGTGACTGTTTATTTCCGATTTTTTAAGAACACTCTCAAAGATACTGCCAAAAAATCTAAAATATTTGTTATATTTTGAGCTATTCGAATTATTAATATTTTAAAGCAAAATCTATGTTATGGACGGTTTACATTAAACCAGCTCTCACATTTAAAACAATCATCTCTGTCCATTAATTATCCAACTGTCTACTTTCATCACCGTTATTAATTATTTTGGTTAAATTAACCACTGGTAAAATAAATTCACTATCAAGGGAAAATCTTGATATTTATTAAAAAAAAACTCTGAATTTGTTTTCGACTGACAGAAATTTATTAATCTTCTATATTTTTTAAAATGACAAATCAAGAACACGTACACTTAAACAGAAAAAAAAAAAAAAAAAAAACCCTGTTGATAAGGAAAAAATCAGCAGACTATATTAAAGTAATTGTGTGATCGTCAAATAGATTCATCTCATATCCTAAAGGCAAAAAAAATTCCGAAAAATAAACTTCTAGGAGTGGTTAAACTCTCACCTAAGGTTAATATATGGTTCTGATACCATAAGTATTTGATTCTCGATTTTAATGGAAGAATTATAAAGAAATACCTTAAAACTTTAAACGGCAAAGATCAAGAGGTGCTGCCATCTAGTAGGGTAAACAAAAACTGAAGTTAAATTTATAATTTTTATTTTTATTAAAATGCTATCTGTTGTTGGAAATCGGTATAAAGGAAAAATAATTTCTCTTTAAGTAATGTTACGAATGTAATTATTCAAAATATAGTTTTTCTCTTAAATTACTGTATTTTGGCTTCAATTTATAGGATGAACATGAATTGTACTTCATAAATTTGTTACTATGTTTTTAAATTCGAACTTTGCAAATGGAAATTGGATAGAGATTATATTTTGGGAATAGTTTCAAAAGAATTCAAACTTGGCAATTGAAAAAAAGGATGCTTATCTACAACATCAATTTCAAATAAATATTCGATTCATACACACACACACGTATATATATATATATATATATATATATATATATATATATATATATATATATATATATATATATATATATATATATATATATATATATATATATATATATACACACTAAATGATTACAAATAATTAAATATTTCAATGTATGAGAATTTTAATAAAAGTGGATTTATCAATAATTCTACTTATTGTTACTTAATTTGCAGATCACCAATTGACGTAGTGTTTATATTTACAATGATATTTCGTCAATATTCCTTTTAAATTCCTAGTCTATTTTTTTTAATTTTTTTTCTAACTGGGTACCTATGCTTGACTACGATGGCTCTATATTTAGTAACCTTTTAAACTATTGTTTTTTTTCCTGCATAAATCTCTAAATTTAAGTAGAAAAAATTATCAAAATTAGTCACTTTGTTAAATTGAGAGAAATTTAAAAGTTAAATTTTTTTTGTCAATTAAACCACTATTTCATTAATTCTGAAGTTAAATTTGGAAATCGTTTGTTATAGTGCTTTCATACATTGCAATAGGAGTGCATGGTATATTGAGAATGTCCTTTTCCTTCCCCTGCTACAGTAATTTGAGTTGTGCGATAATATGCAAGTAAGATTCTATATTAGTGTGTGAACGAATTAACAGTTTCAATCTCATCAAAAGGCTTAACATCAATACTTTGGAGACTTGTCTGGAATAACAGTAATTTGTAAAAATGAACATTCTAATTTTGGTTATACACCCCTTTAGAGAAATCTTTACTTATTGCACTAGGCTTCTTTAGAATAAGTTAATTCTAAAGACAATATGGAATTGATAATAGAATATTTATACAAAAATTGCCTATAATTATTAAATAACTTTCATTATATTTATTTCTGGTGTTTTTTCTCATTTTATTTACATCTTAAAGATAATGATATTTAAATATATCGGAGTGTATTTATTTTATAGAGATTACGGGTCACTAAATTGTAAATTAGTTATTTTTTCCAAAGCGTTGAAATATGAAATTTAGTAACAATCTAGTGCTGCCATCTGTCATTAAGCAGCAACATTTTTATATATACGTTATGATATTGTTATCAATTTCGGTTCAGATTCTGTTTTTTAGGTAATTCTTTTCAAGCAACCATAGAGAAAATTCTGGAATGTTCCCTTATAGAATCCTTCCGGTTGCATATCTCAAAATAGAGTTCCGACGCTACAGTTACGTCATCCATGTGGCGTAGTGATCGCTAATTGGCTTGCACCTAATACTGCATAGGCAGATGTATGATATTTGAAAACAGTCTGGGTAAAATTTCGGCAAAGTTCATGTGTTTGCAGTTGAGTTGGCTAGATGAATGAACTACGATAGTTGGATTTTCGAGTGTCTTTATCTCATTGCCATTCTGGTCGCAAGTTTCCACGACTAAAGGGCGGCAATAACCACAATATATATACATATAATTCATATATATATAAATTTCCATTGTATATCAGATTTCATTCAAACCATTATCAAAGCACTCCCGGCACACACATGAACAGCCTATGAAAATTTCAGCAAAATCGTCATTTAGTTCTTGAGTCTATACTGGTTTACCATATGAATATCGCCTTTAATATAGATTCGATTATTATCTATTGATTTGATTACTATGATCTATTAAAGAATCTTGAAACATGTAGCTTAAATATTGTTGAATGGGCTGTCATTAACTTCACTGCCGAATTCCACCAATCAGCTAAATGAATTTTACCATCCAATAGTTCTGAACCACGGAGGAAGCTAAGTGTGTTCAAATCCTAGGGGTTAAGAGTTTTCTTTCTGTTTTAATCTTTAAATGTACAATTACCATAATTCAAAAACTAAAAAATGACAGAAGTTTTAAATTATAAAATTTTATTTTTTTAACAATGGGAAATATTGTTTACGTTCTTCATAATAAGATACAAATATGTAATTTTCAGTTACAGGGCCAAAACTTAGGAGTGTAAAAGGAGGCATTTGCCACGGACTCATCAGTCGTTGGGGAGCTTCATTGGGACACAAAATACTGACGAAAACGGAATCCGAATGAAAACAATTCGTCTCCTCAATAGAAAAGCTGAGAAATATTTTCAAAATTCAATCATTTTAATTAAAGGGTGAGGTTTAAAGACAATAAATTAGAATTATTTAAAAATGTATGAAAATAAATCGACTTTTAAGCTTATCAGATTCAATTCTCCGTATTTCAATAATCCTAAAAGTTTGAAAGTCTACAAGGAAAGCATTAATCTGCTAGAGCTATAGAATATACATTCCAGTTTAATAACTGCATTTATAATCTTTTTATGCCCCCTTGCAACAACTGCCGAACTATGGCCAAATGGTTAATATATTGATCTTTGGCACAGGTTGTGTCTACAAATCCCTCATTGGCATGTATGTTCGTAGCTGTTCAGAAGCTGCTTTAAGCAGTAGGTACCCGTTTCATTAGTCGTCGTGTTGCAAAACAGTTAAAACTCTAAGCCAAGTCAAATTATGGAGAATAACAATTTTGTATGGACGTTTCTTCAGCAAGCCGAAAGTGATGAAATGATATATCTACGCTCCAGTTGGATATGATTTGGGGGCAGGAATATGTTTATAT
This sequence comes from Pardosa pseudoannulata, assembly GCA_032207245.1. NCBI lineage: Eukaryota > Metazoa > Arthropoda > Arachnida > Araneae > Lycosidae > Pardosa > Pardosa pseudoannulata. The sequence continues at coordinate 59,871,247 of CM063505.1, read as the reverse complement.
TATGCATTGAAAAAAAAAAAAAAACACAAACAGGGACTAAGATGAAGTCATGAAATTTGCCAAACCTAGGAAAGTATTGTAAATATTATTTTCCTTTTATATTATACATAAGTATACAAAGTTGTTTCATAATTTGTCAGTTGTGAATTTATCGTACATAAATTGCTTAGAGAGGAAACTTGCTTATACATTTTTCACCACTATATTTTGTGGCAGGGGAACAAACCAGTTATTTTTGCCATGGGCACCAAAAGGACCTAGACCCGGCCTTTTCAATTATGTTAGTTTATTGTTTTTAAAACTAAAGAGAAAAGCTAATCAAAGTCATAACTATAGTATGAGGGATAATACTATCCAGTGTATCCCTCGTGACATATTTTTGTGAACAACAAATCAAATAATAGATATTAGAATAAAAAATAATGTCTTCTGTATTACGTGCAGAACTCCTTAATTGGAGAAACTTTTTTTTTGTTATTTCGAAACCCCTCAGAGAACCTACAACATTTTCCAAAAGCCCCTTTAAGAATAATTACGGTTAAAGGAAACTATTGTTTCTATCTTCGACCTTTAAATCATGGAATCAACATTAGTTTATAGTTCTCAAACAAGACCGTACACAGATATTAATTTCTGGATTAAGGTACTCTAAGTACTTGAATTACGAATTTAAAGGAAAAAGAATGATAATGAAATACATTAAAACATAATGAGTGAAAATCAGCGAATGATAACTATTACACAGGAAATACGTACGCCTCGTATGAGGTGCTGCCATCTTGTAGGAAAAATAAAAATTGAAGTTAAATTTATTATTTTTATCTTTATTACGAATTGTTAGGATATATGCTGTCATCTGCTGTTGTAAATCGGTATAAAGGAAAAGTAATTTCTCTTTCAACAATCTTAAAAATATAAACTAATCTAAATATAGTTTTGCTTGTAAATTACTGTATTTTGGCTTCAATTTAAAGGAAAGTAAAGCCATGGGTCCCAGATAAATTCGATTAAGAAAATTTTGTACAATCAGATTGTAATACAGATAAACAAACATGTTTACAAAATATTCCAACAAATAATATTCCAAAAACAAATAATATTCTAATGTTCTGTTATAAAGATTGAAGAACCGATACTGATAGGTGAGGACAGCACCATGCCCAGTGATAATCATGTTTATGAAGAGGTCATCCATTCTGCGGCTTAGGCTTACTTTGGGAAAAAGCTCGTGGATGTTCCATTCATTTTGATAGATAATAGATTTTTCTTTATAGAGCCATTTTTTTTTAATGTAGAATATGGATCACCCGTGTTTATGTCAATATCGGGTTTTCAGTTGCCTGTTTTGCCATCCCATCCACAAGAGAAATGAACATAAATGAACCTACAGAACTTGCCAAAATTTCCTTGGAGAACAACGACGGTTAAAGTAAATTATTAGTTACTATTTCTATCTTCGGGATCAAACTCCTTTAAATGATGGAACTTTATCAGGTGATAGTTCTCAAAAAAGGCCGTATTCAGAAAATAGTTTCGAGATTTAGGTACCCTAAGTATTTGAGTAACTAATTTAAAGGATAAAGAATGATAATGAAACATATTGAAACATAAATACAGTGAAAATAACTAGTGCACATGAGATTCGTACTCTTCGTAAGAGGTGCTGCCATCTAGTAGGAGAAACGGAAACTGAAGTTAAGTTAATTATTTTTTATCTTTGTGAAGAATTCTCCGAATATATACTACCATCTTCTGTTGTAAATCGTCATAAAGTAAAAATAATTTTACTTTCAATGATATTACGAATCTAAATTAATCAAATTATTGTTTCACTTCTAAAAAACTGTATTTCGGCTTCAATTTAAAGGTAAATAAAACCTTGGGATATAGTTGTGTCCCAGATGAATTCGATTAAGAAAATTTTGTACAATAAGATTATAATACAGATAAACAAACATGTTTACAAAAACAAATAATATTCTAATGTACTGTTACAAAGTTATGTCAATCCATGGCACTCGTGGAACAACGAAACAATAAAATAAAAACTAACCCTGAAAAACAATTACTAACAAAGAAGCACCATTGCAAATTATCTAAATTCACTACTAAATTTAGTGCTTGGTCTCATTGTAAGGAAAAAAGTAATATATAAAAATATTTTTTAAAGTCAATTTCTACCCAGGTCGACAAAAAAAACTTTATTTTAGTTACTTTTTATTAAATAATATGATCAAATGTGAAATAAGGAAACAAATCTCTTGTTATCGTTTTTTCTTATGTAATCTCGTGTAATCATTTCAAATCCCGATTATTAGGGTTACTGTAAACTAAATGGCAGCTCACTGGCGAAATCGGAACATTCGAGACCAGAATTTGGTACGAGTCTTCTAATAAAACTATTATTAATTAATTAAGTTTAATTAATGAATTAGATTTTGAAAAAAGTGTATTGACATCAAGTGTCATCCACTACAGGTTTAAAAAATGTATTTGAAGGTGAGTGGCTGAATAAAAAGAATTTTTTTAACGACTGGATATATAAATACATACATACATATATATATATATATATATATATATATATATATATATATATATATATATATATATATATATATATATATATATATATATATATATATATATATATATATATATATATATATATATATATATATATATATATATATATATAGGGAGAGTGTAAATTAATAGTAGCAATAAAAAAAAAGAAAAGAAAACATTAGAAATGCACTTTGATTACATATCGTATACAACAGAGAGGAATAAGAGAGTTGGTTAGGTTAGAAACATCTTTTTTTCTTCGGTAACTTCATAAAACGTCATCCACCAATTCTCAATCGGTGTTACTTTCTCACTGTTGACTTCTCAAAAATTTCTCCTAAAGAAAACTTCAGAATCTAGCCAGTTGGAACTTTTTTGACACCCAAACCCAGGTGAATTCTTGTCATCTGACTGCACACAGAGGGAAAAATTCACTTATCTAGGCTTCTCGCTCTGATGAATTTATTAAAGACTAGGTGTACCTCGAAGTGTTAGAACTGGTTTCCGGAATTCTGGCATATGCTGCGAAGCATTTCAATTAAACACTGGAAACTCAGTTGTTAAAGCCCTTGATCGGTTATTGGGGACCTTTTTTGTTACTATTCATCTTTCTTATTGCTATACAGATTGAATGGAAATTGTTTAACCTTCCTCACAGTCTTCCGTCTAAAACTTAATTAATTTGATTTTCAACTATGAGTTCGATTTATTCAAGGTGAAAATTTAAAATTTTGTTACAAAGTAACGATTAAATTACTTTCCGAATATTGTCATAGGGTTCAGAATATCATTATGCATAATAATTGCTATACTGCTAAGCAATTTATACAAAATTATCTAATACACAAGAAATGTTTTGTGTAAAGAATATAATTTCAAAGGCTAGGGGTGGTATGTAACTCATCTCTGTGTACGACCCTTTTCTCAGGTACAATTTGGATATTAGATCCCTCCAAATAGAAATTCTACTGACTTTCAGTATAAGTTATCACAAAATATGGTACGGAATAAATAAAATGAACAATCCAAAGCCTATAGCAAGCTATTAGTGTAATTTACTTAACCATCATAAATTATGTTTAACGAATGTCAATGATTGATAGTTATACTGAATAACAGAAAGAAATTATTTTATTATTCACCAACAGAAAATTATTTAAGTTTTCCGGTTATTTTCTTATTTTAGAACACTGTATTTACCTTACATTCACAGGTTTAGATTTTTTCTAACACACTTTCTCTAATTAAAAAATTTAAATCCCTGAAACTATTGACATTTAAAACAAACCCAGTCATAATATAAATTATAAAGGTGAGGAAAGTTTACAGTAAAAGCACACACACACACATAAAAAAAACTGATAATTAAATATTTATTTGATAATCTAACAAGTTGGTATTTATAATAATCATAATATATAATAATATATATAATAATCATAATATATAATAATATATATACTAATCATAATATATAATAATATGTATAATAATCATAATATACAATAATATATATAATAATCATAATAGTTAATTATAATTTTGAGGATTTTATCTTGTGTAAGAATAAAATGAAACAGTTTTATTGGGAGTGATTTGTTTTATACTCTTTTAAAGTTATATATACGTTTAGAGTAATAAAAACTAACAAGCGGTCCATTGCAACGGAGATTCTGTATTTAATGAGCAATTCAAAAGAATTATCCTTTTCTATTTTTCGTGCATAGTCAGTAAGTTCTGGTCAAGAATAAAAGTTTTATTTTATATCCTTTCTAAATTGTAAGAAGTTCTACTATAGTCGATATTAGCTTCTTAGGATTTGTTCTTGAGTAACAGTGGTTAATCAGTGAATTACGTTTGGGTTTTATATAGGGTGAATCTAAATTATTTTTTGCAAAATCAGAGAGTTGCTTTTACAAAGTAAATTATAGTACTCTTTCAGACGAACAATAATTACTACGGAATGTAATACTGTATTTCACTGTGAGGGGTAAAAGTAAGTAAAATCAGAGTTCTGATCTGAATTTACACCTTTGTGAATGTGTATGATCAATATCAAAAGTTTCACAATCTGATTTATTATTTAGGGTCGGTTTCACCAAAGTCGTTTAAAGATAACCGCGCTTAATCTCTATTTAAGCGGAGAATTGCGTTCTACCATTGGTTGGCGCCATGTGTTAACTGCGGTTAGCCGTTAAACGACTTTGGTGAGACCGGCTTTTAGGTAAGAACTAATTCGTGGTCAAGCGTGTTGTTGCACAGCCATACTAGTAAATGAATAACTGGGACAATCACTTTGTAGATTCCTCCTGTTGAGTTAGGTATGTATATGACAGTAACAGTTCTACGACATCTTCAGCCGAGTCAACAATCATTTCATTTCATCTCTATGCAGACAAAAAAGTCTAAGTTGATGTCTGGTGAGCGAGGAGGCTAAGGTATAAATTCAAGTGTCCAGGATTCCCCGTCGGATTCACGTTTGTTCTGATTTGATTTTACGGAGCACACTAAACTTAAATATTCTACTTCTCCTACCTGGAAATGAATCATACGGCAAATTCTTGATAGTCCTACTTAGGGATATGCTACATAGGCAGGTATAAAATGACATCAGAGGCAAAAACTTATTAATGCCCGAAGCGTTTAGATTTCGCTCTTTTCTGCTTCTAAGGGTGAAATGCTATTCTATATGCCCCATGGTAATTATTGCTCATATCTATGCTCAATAACAAGCCTTTTATTTTGTAAAAACAATTTAGGCACATTGTGTGTAAGAGAACAATTATAAAAAAAGTAACAAGTTCTCCGAAAAAAGTGTTTATTCACAAGCTCAGAGTTACGCATTGTAAGTAAAGAAGGGGTGCATATAACGTTTCCAAAGTCACTATTGTCACTGTGGTTTTCGATGCACTTGATACATTGGTATACATCGTCATAGAAGAAATCAATTTCTAGATTCTGGTGCACGTCAAGACGAATTTCTAAACTTCGGAATCAGTTCTGAAATGGTGATAGTTCAAATCTTTCTTAAACTGTCCAAAGAGATGAGAATCCGATTTGAAAGGAGGATGTTACAATATCTCCCATCGGAAATACATATATCCGCTAGGAAACTGAGACCGTGACTCATATCAAGAGCTGTACACCTTGATGGTCGCAAAATATTGATTGAATATAGAGGAAATCGAATTCCTATTTGAAGATAATTGAATTTAAGCTGTGAACATTTTTATTGAACTCAAAAACCTTATTTCATTTGATAGTTTTTTTCAGTTCAAACTACATTTCTTTCTTTCTACGCCTTTCTTCTATTTTTTCTTTCCTGCTATACTCCTCCATTTCATCCTTTCTTTTCCTCGCTTTAATTTCTTCCTTCCTTCTCTGCTCCTCCCTTCCATCCTTTCTTTTCCTCGCTTTAATGTCTTCCTTTCTTCTCTGCTCCTCCCTTCCATCCTTTCTTTTCCTCGCTTTAATTTCTTCCTTCCTTCTCTGCTCCTCCCTTCCATCCTTTCTTTTCCTCGCTTTAATTTCTTCCTTCCTTCTCTGCTCCTCCCTTCCATCCTTTCTTTTCCTCGCTTTAATTTCTTCCTTCCTTCTCTGCTCCTCCCTTCCATACTTTCTTTTCCTCGCTTTAATTTCTTCCTTCTTTCTCTGCTCCTCCCTTCCATACTTTCTTTTCCTCGCTTTAATTTCTTCCTTTCTTCTCTTCACCTCCATTTCATCCTTTCTTTTCCCTTCTTCAACAATCGACAAAAATATTTCTTTGGTAAATTCCTCATCACGCATATCACTTTTAATAATTTTATTTTTTTATCCCCATAATTGCCATGCTTGGATCCCAGTTGAATTTCTAATTCAACTGGCTAATTCAGCAGATAAAGCTAACATATCCTCTTTTATGCTCTCTCCGAAATAAGCTATGGTGGATTTCTGAATGACCCTCTATCTACCCTTTATTTTTCTTTGATAAAATGAAACAAATAAAAACTTTTATTATTCTTTTTCATAATTTAGTTCAAACTTCTAAACTCTTCTAATTTAAAAATTTTAGATTTAATAATCAAACTAGTTAATCATAATTAAAATCACTCTAACTCAATCATGGATACAAAATAAACAGTGAATATTCTTGCATTAAATTCAAAATGCCTTTATAAAAATTAAAAGTGTTGCATAAAAAAATTACCTTTATTTTCACATTAACACTGACACATTTTTTTCATGAAGTCAATTGTTTATAATGATACGAATACGAATACGTTGATGCATATCATCAACACAGAAGAACGAATCCCTAAACTAACTAAAATACTTAAAATATTTAATATAAAAATGCATATAAACTGTGGTTGATGTAGAGTTCGTCATTATTCATCATTAAATGAAATTGAGGTTACATATTTTAAGTTAAAATAGGCTAAAATAATTATTAAATTTCACTTCACATAAATTTTACTTAAAATACATTTCAATCAATGACTAGCTATTATGAAAGACAATTTCGATAATAACACAGTATAAAAACATAATAATTTTGCATGATAATTCAAATTGATCTGTGAAAGGTTTTGGATAGTATTACTCAGTAAGAACAGTCTTCTGTTGCATGTTTAAGATGCAAATTTATTTTAAAAACCTAGAAAAAGAGACAAAAAGCGGTTTAATATAATTAGAGATTTTCTACCAGTTATTTATGTGGCAATTAATAGCTGATTAGGAGCAGGTCTCACCAAATTCGTTTAACGGTAACCGTGATTAACTCATGGCGCCGACCAATGATAGGACTCAATTCTCTGTTTAAGCAGAAATAATTCTCGGTTAGAGTTAAACAACTTTGGTGAGACCGGCCCTAGATTTAATGGGTTATTTTAATACATGTATTTTAAAACAGGCCTAAGCATGTGACATTAATAATATGCAAAACAAATTTATTAATTTATATTATTTCTGTTTTATCTCAGTACTAAAATAAACATGTATCCATTGTCGTTTTATATCGTTGGTCTCTAAGACCGATGGAGTGGGAAAATTTGTTTTATGTCCTGAAGCTTAATATGTTATTAAGCTTAAAAGCTTACCAAGGTTCACCTAGATCACTATGCAAAATATCATTAAAATAGATCTAGCAGTTTCGAATTGCTGAGAGAATAGATCTGACCTGCCAACTGCTACGAAAAGTAGTAGTTACTACGAATTTAGCAAGTAATTACGATACCACGAAATTCGGTGAAAAAAATACGATTATTTTTCACAAAATACATACAAAAATAAAAAATTACATCGCATGCAGAAAATCAAAATTAATGAATATATTTTCGCAAGCGATATAAGGAAATCCGTAAAAAAATTTCCGATCAATTTCGTGTAACTACGATGCTATACCATACTCTCTCGAAGGCAGAAATTTTTCAATTAAAAATTAGATTTTTTGTCTGATAATATTGGTTATAATGTAATAGTATATTTCTGTGTTCTTCCCTTAGTATATTTCTGAGATTTTTTAAAATTATTATTTCTTACTATAAAAATGTTAAGGTGTGAAATAACATTTAAATACAACTAAAATAAATCTAAATAGAATACTTCATCTAACTTTTTATAGAGGGGTTTTCAGTTCAGAAATGTATATAAATGCATATGATATTTTGAAAATGAAATATTGCCTATTTGAAATTTTATATGGAATTTTAGATACTTTAGTAGAATTTTATTGTTTTCTTAAAGCAGTAAGCATACACACAATCATTTAATATGTGCAGTATGTTATGGCACACCTACGATTGCCCAGGTTTTTATGGTGTAAAGCATCGTCTTCCAACCTAACTCGTAAACTAGTGTGCTACTATATTTGATTTAAAAAATTGTTAAGTGATACTATTTTCAATATTCAACAGTTGGCAGGTCTGGAATAGACTGATAGACAGATGTGCATGCAAAAATCTTTATATAGTCGCCTACAAGGCATCACATGTAAAGAAAATGGAATTAAAAACTGAAAAGTTAGTTTTCAGATTCTATGGGCAACTTAGACTTGTTTTTTATTTATTTACAGTTTTACATTTACTGTTGTCTATTGCAACCAGAGTAACAACATGTAATATTTGAGATTTTTAATAAAGCCTTAAAGAACTGAACTTTTTTTCAAAGAAAACTTTACGCCTGCTTTAGAAAATATATATGTCTTATCTTGGCAGGTCAAAATATACATTTCCAATATCATCCCTTAAGGTTTCTTTTTTCCGAGCTATTTATATTCCAGTCAGATTGGTATCTTGCATCTTTCTAGCCTTAACAAGTGATTCGATTTTGGAATACTTATTTCACCTGTTCTCCTGCAGAACCCCAAAAGGTATGAAATTGACAGAAAGCTCCTGAATACTAAGAACCAGAAAGTGAGAAATTATTCATGTTTCTTAAAGAAATAGATCTCTGTGGAAATACTGCAGTTGTCCTTCCATGTATGTGTTTACTTCAGAGAGAAGGGGAAAATATGCCAAGGGAAATTCGATTATCGGATGCAAAGAAGCACCATTTCCATTTATGCATTTATTCTTCTAAAAAGCCAAGCTGGAAGTTTTAGAATCTTTTTTTTCTTTATTGGCTCCCATTTCTAAACTGCAAAACATTTCATTCCAGTATTATCAGATCTTTATCAGCTGTTTAATAAATTTTGGCAGTGATTTACGACTGAATAACACAGAATTGTGATTTGCATACGTTAATATGAAATTCAATCCATTTTTTATCTTCCGTAATTGAGTTGTATTTTTCGGTTTGCTTCGGAATGGATGAAAGAGTCACTTTTTTGAACTGCCAATTTAACCGTCAGGTGTTTTTTTTATGAAATAGATTTCAGCAATAACTGTGGACTAGGAAATAGCTTAAAATAACTCATTTGCATTATTCTAATTTATTCTATTCAACTGAAAATGAATTTTGCATTTCTGTGTTGGGAAGATAATGTTTTATGTTGTGGTATTGAATCTTTTTTTTTTTTTCTAAATAGCATTAAAAATCAGTCTACAAATATTTTTTAATAAATAATTCTAAAGGAATCTACTTTAAATTTTTGTTAATATTTTTCTAAACTCTTAATGGCATCATTAGTATTATTACTACAATGTGAAGCTACCTATGATATGCAACCACATTAAACTTGCAGATAGATTTTATTCTTTCAATATGTTTATAATTCTTTTTTTTAAGAAACTGTCTATCTTTTCAGAATGTTTGATGTAAATCTGATTCTAATAATTTAACTCCTAGCAATCTATTAGTCCTAAGGAATTCGAACTTAAAAAAATGGCATTTTATCGGACTTTTTAGTCCATGTTTGATCTATCAGATACTGGTATATTGACGATACAAATATTTTAATGCATACTTGTAAAAATATTTTTTCAGAAATTTTCTAAACTCTTGACGATATCATTAGTATTAGTACTACAATTTGAAGCTACCTATGATATGAAGCCACATTAAACTTACAAATGTATTTTATTCTTCCAATATATTTGTAATTCTTTTTTTTTAAGATACTATCTATCTTTTCAGAATGCTTGATGTAAATCAAATTCTGATAATTTGACACCTAGCAATCTATTAGTCCTAATCCGGCAGCAGTTCAAGTCGTAAATCCCGAATAAATACAGAAAACATGGACCTCTGCAAAAATCGATCTTTTTTTTCAAATATTTTGTGTCAGATTTCAAATATTTTGTGTACATTTATAATGTCTGGAATAATATGTTATTGATCATTCTAAATAGTTTTGTAAGAATTGAGAGTGAGAGTGACTGAAAATTTGATATCACTTGGAAAAACAACGCTAAAATATAAAATGTAACCTTCGAGTCCCACTTGAAGATTTCAAATGCCATTTTGCCTTATAAAATTACCCATTTTTTTAACTTTCATTATACGTCTTTTGCAACCTTATCTACGTTTTTCAATATACCATGCAAAAGTAATTTCTGCTTCATTACCTTTTGTTTCATGTTTTTCGCAAACGTAACTATGTACAACAAAATCAATAATCCTTTTGATTCAATATATCTTTCAGTGATGCCTACCTCATAGCTGAGGTCCGTTTGCCATAAAAGTCTCAACTTTAGTCATCTCCAGATCAAATTTCATACCTTAAAAATAACTTTCAAAATTGCAAATTCTAAATTTAAGTTTTTAATTAATTAATTTAATATTAGATTCTCTATAAACAGCAATTAAAATTATGATCATGTATGAGAACTATCTAAAACTAGCATATAGCCCATCATAAGACGGGAATAATAAAATTTTTAATATTCCAGAACAGTTAAGTACCCAATGAGACATGTAAAAAATGGTTTGTTTTTTGACTGAGAATTATCTGGTTCACTCTCAATAATTTATTTATCGTCATACTCCTCTAGAGTCTCCCGTCCTGTAATGCAGTTTAGAATCACATTGAATTCATTTACTCAAACCGTGTGGCTATGTATAATAAACAAACACACAAAAGAACAAACTTCTTAATTTCCAAATATATAAATTAAAAGTTAGGTATTTATTAGTCCGTGAAATAGACTCCTAGACTTATATGAAAAGAATTTATTGTTAATACCAGTGATAAAATTTTCATTGCAACGAAAAAATCGATGATTCAATTTAAAATTATCACACATGTACCTAATCTATTATTTAAGCCAAATATAAAAGAAAATCATTTACGTAATATCTAAGTTCAGTGATAAAAGATACTAAAATAGTGTAGACGATATTTAAATAGTTTAAAATATGAAATGATTAAATGAGATGTTTAAAGGAATGACGTCACAATGCTAGAAAAATTGTTATTTTTACCTATTTATTAAGAGATAAATGGGTAAATTTAATCGGCTGCTCTTAATCGGGAAAAACAGGGCTTGAAATAATGGCATTAAACTCTCGAAAAGGGAGGAAGGGTTGGATTTCGAACGTTTTAAAGACGACAGTATTTTTTGCTGTGATATGAAGCATATTTATACAAACTTATTTTAGAATCGGATCGGTAGTTTAGGAGAAGATAAACTTTATTCTCTTTGAATGGATGCCTCTATCCATTCCAGGTCCAACCGCTTCATAAATTGGAGGACAGACGGACAGATAACTTAGGCTATTATTATATAAGGGATTATCTATGCTATTTAAGTTTACTTAAATGGCTATTATGTTAACGTTAAAAACTGAAAATATAATTATTTTCTATCTAAAAGAATCTGAAATATTTAATTTTTCTTTTCTAACGTAACATGTAACATTTTCTTCAATTATGGAAGTTCACTCTATAAGTCTTCAATTGAAACTGAAAAACAATTTAACTTTTTATTTAAGTAAACAGGGAGATATTCGAGCTGTCAATTTGCTCTTCAAATACAAACTATGACGATGACTTGTCTACTTACATCTAATCTTCAACACATATAATTACCTTGTAAGCCTATTATATTATACATAACTTCTCATTTTGTAAAATGTGTCATCAGAATTTTTATTTGTGCATATTTTTCAACAAATAAAAGAGGTTTTACTTTTAAAGATGACTATGTTGCATGAATAAAGCTTAAATGCTGCCATCTGGTGGAGATTCGTAGATTTAATATTCGTTATATTAAGAAATTTCGTTACTGACAAAATTTAACCCCTTAACTGCAGTGAGTGTATATACCACGTGGCCATAATTAAACTGACAGTGCTCACAGTGTTCTGTAGCGCGAGCTATTTGAGAGAATGATGCCACATTTTGTAGGAAGATTAAACAAGACGGGGGACGAAGGATTCCGCGAAAAAACAAATTAGTTCCAATAGTCACCGCTAGGGGAATATTTGGCGCTGTGTAATAGAAAATAGAGTGCTAACAAATGCAAATTAATACGGAATAAAATTACCTTTTATTATGTACATTTTCTGATTTAGTTCAAGTGCAATATGGCAACGCTTTTAAAAAATTGTAAAATCTACATAAACATCGATAAAGTATCGTGATCTGCAATATCGCTTACGCTGAGCAGAAGAAGTTCTTTATTCAAATTTCACTTTACATCCATTGGCACAGTGCCAGGTATTAATTTGCATTTGTTAACACTCTATTTTCTATTACACAGCGCCAAATATTCCCCTAGCGGTGACTTTTGGAACTAATTTGTTTTTCGCGGAATCCTTCGTCTCCCGTCTTGTTTAATCTTCCTACAAAATGTGGCTTCATTCTCGCAAATAGATCGCGCTACAGAACACTGTGAGCACTGTCAGTTTAATTATGGCCACCCGGTATATATACGCCTTGCGATTGGATGCTTTAACTGTCCTGTAATTGGTATGTGTATACCTTTTACATGTTAAATGTTGTATTAGTGAGTGTACTTGAGGAGAATCAGGAAAGTACAAAGAAACGCATTGCAGGAAGACTTATAGATATGCCCAAAACAGTTAAAGCATTGAGAGCGAAGGACGTATATATACGCCAGCGGCAGTTAAATTTAATTAAATTTTTTGGATTTACATTTCTTCCTTTACTCTCCACCAAGCAGTGATAAACAAAAATAACTTCTTACTCTTTTTGGCTCTGTTTCTCATACCAATGAAACTTGTAATTTGCGTATTTACTCTTGTATAACCCTCTTTTCCTGTTTTCAATGATATTAATATCTGATGTGGATATTTTTAACTTCCAAATATGCCTGTCTATTACATTTCATGTCTTTTTATTTCTTTTTATAACGCGTCATCGCTACTATCATATCCTCATTCTCTTCAACGCTCTAAGCAGGTTTCTTTTCACGATGTTTCCTCAGCAGAACGCAAGTGATGCCATTTGGTGGAGACTCAAACAGTTAGTATTTGTTATATTGCGAAATTTCGATACGTATTTGGTGATGAATAGCGTACCAAGCCTCAATCTCCACAAGCTTTCCCGTTAACCACACTTTTCTAGTTTCACACGCAGGATCAAAAACGCTAAAAACTGACATAGAACATGGAGCAAAGCAAGAAAACAGCCTGTGATCTCACATCTACAGGAATTCCTGATTCAAGGTATTAGTAGTTAACCAACTAAACAAATAGGATTTCATCAACGCCACAATCATAATCTTAAGATTATTTCAGACATTAGAGAAAATCATATCAGGGAAAAAAAAAATAAAATCTTGATCACAATTTTAAATGACCGAAAGTAAAGATTCCATTAATTTTGGAACAAGTTGAAACAACAGTTATACACTAGAAAGGGAAAAAGAAACTTTACAAATATTCATAAAGATTAGACTAAAAATATGTAATGATGAAAAGTAGTGCCTTTGTTATTTCACTTGTAATTTTTTAATAAATTTATATATATATATATATATATATATATATATATATATATATATATATATATATATATATATATATATATATATATATATATATATTTAAACGAATATTTTATTGACTACTGTTTCTTTGCATGTAGACTGTAATGAAGAACAATAAAAAATATTGCATATAATTAATTTTTAGTTCATTATAAAACTAATTTCAAAATCTTTTACTAATGCTGGTAAAAGATTTTTTGACTGTTTAAAGTAACATGGCTTAAAAAAAGTTTAAAGAAAATGTAAATTTTTTATCCATCTGTTAAAAATACTTTTCAAAAACTGAATGTTTCAAAGATTTTTATAAAATATTTGTTGTATAAAATATAACTGCGAAATCAAACTTTCGTTCTTATTAAGGCTTTCCATTCGCAAGATTTAAATATTGGGGAAAAAACGGAACCATTATTTCAAAAGAAGTTACAACTAAAGACGTTTTGTTTCAGAAAATACCTTAATTTTTATATATAACAAATTGCTTTGCTATCTACTAAACGTGTTTTCTTCAAAATCATAAAGATTCATAAAGATTCAAATCATAAATATTCATAAAGATTCAAATCATAAATATTCATAAAGATTAGACTAAAAATATGTAATGATGAAAAGTAGTGCCTTTGTTATTTCACTTGTATATATATATATATATATATATATATATATATATATATATATATATATATATATATATATATATATATATATATATATATATATATATATATATATATATATATATATATATATATATATATATATATATATATATATATATATATATATATATATATATATATTTTTAAACAGATATTTTATTGACAACTGTGGCTTTGCATGTAGACAGTAATAAAAAACGATAAAAAATATTGCATATAGTTTAATTCTTAGTTCATTATAAAACTACGTTTAAAATCTTTTTCTAATGCTGGTAAGAGAATTTTTGACTGTTTAAAGTAATATGGCTTAAAAAACGCTTAAGGAAAATGTAAATTTTTTATGCATCTGTTGAAAATGCTTTTGAAAAACTGAATATTTCAGGGATTGTTATAAAATAGTTGTATAAAATATAACTGCGAAATCAAACTTTCGTTCTTATTAAGGTTTTCTATTCTCAAGATTTAAAGAAAGGGTATAAAAAAACAAAGCCATTATTTCAAAAGAAGTTACAACTAAAGACGTTTTGTTTCAGAAAATACCTTAATTTTTATATATAACAAATTGCTTTGCTATCTACTAAACGTGTTTTCTTCAAAATCCTACCGATGTGAAATTTTATGGTCGAAAAAATATTCGATAACTCATGTTATCCAGATCATGTTTTATGTTTTCAATTCAAGTTTGTAAAATTGTGTTTCCAAGTTTCTGAAGCGAAAAATCGTATTTAAGGTATATAGTTTTTTTTGTGTATTCTTATCGGAGTTAAATGTAAAAGTTTCGAGGAAAATTTTCAGATGAATTTTCAGAAGAGTTCCAGAAATCTTTTCTGAAAAAGAAACTTTTACAAATAGAGGGAATAACATGTAAACTTTTTTGTTGTGTTTGTATCTCATATTTCAGAAATAATAAATGACATGAAAATACTTTTATGTTTTACACAAAAATGAACAGCTACTCTGGAGTTCTTTTTGTTTTCCGTCATATTATTGCATGTTTGTTATGCTTTTAACCCTTTAAAGGACACTAATATAAATTTTTTAGGATTTAATTAAATTAGTTTATAAATGTTAGCTATGAACCTTATAAATGTAAAATACATGAAAAAGATATGCATTCATTCGGACGAAAAAAAATTAGAGGGCTGGTTTAAATGTAAAACTATCCCTTTCTCCGGTGTGAAAATAATATTTTCTTTTAAGTTTTTATTAAGGTGAGAGTAGAATGATTAATTATATTTAAAAGTGCATAATAAAAAAATAGCTAAACATTTTTTACGTGTTATTTGGATAAATATAGGTATTTGGGAACACAAGGAAGATAAATCGAATTTCTGAATTTTCTGGGTAAGGCAAGCTTAAAAATGCCTATTTCAAAGGGAAAAATGAATTAAGTGTAGTGTTTTTATCTGCTGTAAGTTTCAAAAGTCATAAACATAGAAATTTAAAAAAAATCATGCATATGTCTTTAAAAAGTAGAGAAAAGGAACTTTTAACAGTTGGATTCGCTGCAAAACAACCGTTCATTAAAGGGTTAAGTTAAAATATGTTTGATGAATTGGTGAAAAAGTGTCAGTGCAATACCAATAAATTAAAATTCAATATATGTAAAATTAAATATCTATTTTAATGAATTTAACTTGAGTGAAATAAACTGAATGTGAAAATTTACAAACATTTAATGACCTATATGGTGCAAACTGCAAAGCAAGAAATCACTATTAGAGAAATTTAATTAATTAAAAAAATACAAAACTACCAATTTAATTTATAAGATGATACATTTAACAGTAATTTGAGGCATTCATTATTTGGATTGTGCATGCGTATTGGGAACCTTGGTAGTAATCACAGATTAATGACCCCATGTAACGGCTTAATATAAATTGATGATTTATGACTCCTCCTTTACATTACGATCTGTTTATATATATATATATATATATATATATATATATATATATATATATATATATATATATATATATATATATATATATATATATATATATATCCCATAAATCACCAATAAACCTTTATTGCCAATAACGTTTTTTTCTCTAGACAAATAAAACGCATTGCATATATTTTTGTGTGCTTTTTCTTTGCAGTAAGTATCATTATGAATGGTCAATAAAGATTTATTTTATATTGAATTGTCTGATAGTTTGTATGATCTCTGTAAAAAGTAAACAAAGAATTCTTAGTTTTAACTTTATATAACTTTAAAAATATTTATTTAGAATGATAATATTTTTCTCTGTTAATTAACTGCCTTTATTCTTTGATAACGTTTCAAAGTTTTTTGATTCAATTGAAACATTGTAAAATATTAAAATTTTTATATTTATTTTTTAATATTATCTGACTGAACACAACATTGCACACTTATTTTTGCACACATTTTTTAGTTAAAATTACATAATATAAGTTGCATTTAAAATAAAAAAAATATCGTGATATTTAAGTAGTAAAAATATATTAAATTGATTGCTAATTAATTACCAGCTTAAATTATTAGTTAAATTTCCAATATTTCTAACAGAGTTAAATATTTTTCATATTAAGTACAATGAAAATTAATTTCAATGGTTATTATATGAAGATAAATTATATAGTTTAAGGTTTATTTTGAAAATTGTTTACGCTATAAAAAAAATTTGCATTGCCATGGACAATGTGAAAACAATAAAATAAATTAAACATTGGAAATACTTTTATCTTTTACACAAAAATTCTCTTTTACACAAATCTAAATTTCTTTTTGTTTTCCATCGTATAATTGCATGTTTGTATGGTTTTAAGTTAAAATATGTTTGATGAATTGGGAAAAATGTGTCAGTACAAATTTAATAAATTAAAATTCATTATATATTTAAAATAAAAAATCAATTTTAATGAATTTTACTTGAGTGAAATAAACTGAATAAGAAAATCGCAAATATTTAATCACTTTTAGAGAAATTAAATTAATTAAAAAATTTAATTTATAAGATGATTTTATGATACATTTAAAAGTAATTTGAGACATTCATTATCTGGACTTAAATGCGCAAGTATTGTGAACCTTGGTAGTAATCACAGCTTAATTACCGCATGTGATGGCTTAATATAAATCCATGATTTATATCTCCTCCTTTACATTACGATCTCTTTTTTCAGATATCCCATAAATCACCAATAAAACTTTATTGCCGATAACTTTTTCTTCTCTAGACAAATACAGTGCATTGCATATATGTTTTTATTTGTTTTTATCTTTGCTGCAGTAAGTATCATTATGAATAGTTAATAAAGATTTATTTTATACTAAACAGTCTGATATTTTGCAAGAGCTCTGCAAAAAGTCAACAATGAATTCGTAGTTTTAATTTTATTTGACTTTAAAAATATTTATTTAGAATGATAATATTTTTCTCGGTTAATTAACTGCTTTTATTCTGTGATAACGTGCCAAAGTTTTTTGATTGAAGGGAAACATTTTAAAATGTTAAAATTTTTCTATTTATTTTTTATATTATCTGACTGAACACGACATTGTACACTTATTCTTCCCCCCATTTTTTAGTTCAAATTACAGAACATAAGTAGCTTTTAAAATGAAGAAATATCGTGAGATTTAAGTAGTAAAAATATATTAAATTGATTGCCAAATAATTGCAGCTTAAGTTATCAGTTAAATTACCAATATTTCTAAAAGAGTTAAATATTTTTCATATTAAGAAAACTCAAAATTTATTTCATTGGTTATTATTTGAAGATAAATTATATAGTTTAAGGTTTGTTTTCAAAATTGCTTATGCTATAAATAAATGTGCATTGCTGTGAACAATGTGAAAACAATAAAAGAAAATAAACATTAAAATTTCTACAATTAAAATGAAATCTGTTGAATTTACAAATACTTTAAAGCCACAGAATTCAATAAATAACATTCAAAAGTTTTATTTATGAATAAGTAATTTTTGTGAAAACCACGCCCGTTTATTAATGATTATGATTTTTAGATTCACATGGATTGGGAAAATTGTTCTCTGCATATACAGAGAGGAGCTTTGGGTTTCTGTCATTTTTCAAATTCGGATCCCAGAAATTCAAACCTGGTGTACAAAAAAATGAAACATCAAACTTTTTTTACAAAACTTTTTTTATGGCACTATCAAATATTAAATACCACATTATACTTATAAGAAAAGATAAATTATTTTGGTCTAGAATATAGCAATAAATTCAAAGGAGCGTAAGTAAAGCACAAAGAGAAAACAAATGTACACAGAAAGATGCTTTAAAATAAAAAGAAAACAATCGGCATTATCGTTGTAGATGAACACATTGGCTGAAAACACAGATCCAAAAAGGAGAGGGAAAATAACGCTTTATATAGGCTACATACCAAAAAGAAAGTGCATACATATTTGGTGAATTTTGGCAAGTGGCAACCTTCAAGATAAAAAAATATGCAGCTTAAATTAAGAAATAAAGGATATGAGAGCTGTAAAATATGCTCTACAACTTGAGTTTTCTAAGACTGGAAAAATGTTTATTTAAAGTTGTGCGGTCTTATTCCTTCACAATTAATTTTCATTCTTGTTTTGTTGTAGGTTACCAACTGTAAAGTGCATGTGACTACAATATGCATACCTTTATTTTAATCCGCCCATAACCTATATAAGTCATTGATTTTCTGTCTCCCTACTTTGTTTTGTGAGTCGCGGAGTCCACTGACTTTGATAAATTAGCACGTTTTCACTTACGAATCATCTGTGCACGTTCTATAATTTTTCATTTGTAGCTTCTTTACTCTGTATTTGCATTTAGTGTTGTTATACAACCTTATTATTCTTCTATTATATTAACTATTCAAATCATGTAGTTTGGAAAACACTCGCCTGAAAATATCATTTAATAATATAACAGTTGCTACTCGGAAAATGTCAAAGATTTTTAGCATAATATGTTTATAAAATAATGATTGTGTATTGTCTAGAAAATATAAAGTTCACTTTATTTTAATATTTCACAAAACAAGCACACTTAAGGCTATCACAATCTGTAAAAGTTTTCAATTTGAATGCCTTGTAAATCTCCAAAAGTTATGTCATCTCTCATAAAAAGTAGACATTTCTGAAAGCCAAAAATACGTCAACGGAGAATGAGATGTGCATTTTCTGGCAGAAATACGATCTAAAAAAATCCTACAATTTTAAAAGCCATTTGTATCTATGCAGTTTTCTCTTTGTTGCCAAAATACTTCAGACATTTCATAAAATCCTTTTTTTCGGCACTTATATTACCCTGATAATACTTTTAATAAGGGTGAAGAGTATAATTTTTCTTGAATTTACCAGACATCGAGAGATTTAAAATATTTATGCCCTTGACAAATTTTAAGAGGAAAAAAGGAAAATTGAATGAAGAGTACCATTTTCGATGTTTAATAACTCTCCAGTAAATTTTAATGGGGACGAAGGAAAAGACAAAATCTAAAAGGAAATCTAACGATGAATTTATTTAATTTAAAAACCTTTTCATGTTCTCAATCATGATCTTTAAAGAATATCCCGCGAGAAAATGTCTAAGTTTCGTGGAATTTCCCCCCCCCCCAATAACTATAAATATTTAACTTTAAGCCTTAATTTTCGAAATAAAAACAGAGTAGTTTTTCTTTCACTTTCTTCCAATGGTGAAATTTGCAGTGTTTTTATTTCTAATTAATTTTGTTAGTGATTTTAAGGCAAGTGAATTTATTTTTTTCAATTTTTTTTCTACTTTCGCTGAGATGCATTGCTTTAATTTTATACGAAAATTGATTATTGGCAAAGGAAACAAAATAAGAAGAGGTGCTCCTAGTTGGACAAAAAAAAATATTTTGAGACATTTTAAATTTCACTTATTTTAATTGGCTCTTAGGACTATAAATGTGTTTGCTAATTTTTTTTTCCAAATCATAAATATTGTCAAAATTAATTAATTGGAAAAGTAATTAGACAGTGACTTAATATTAAGTACCTTGAAGGTTCTGCCTGAAACACAATTATATATTTTTTTAATTTTAAATTACTTCCTAAAATGCTTTTTTGTGATTTTTTATTGAAAAAATTGTTAACTTTAATGACAGAACTGATATATGTTATTATTAATTTAAATATATTTAAAAAAAACTTTATCTACGATTTTCTTTTAATTAAACGTTAAAGTTAACAGAACTTTTTCCACTTCTGATAAAAAAATTAAGTTACGATTCGCATGAAAACTTTTTTTCTAATGGACTTACATTTAAAAGAAGTGTCATTGACAGAAGATGATTTCTACTGTGAATATTAAATTTCTATGCAGCAATTGGTTTATTACAGATAAAATCAATTACCTTTTGCTCGGCTGCAAATCTAATAAGAATTGAGAAACTAGTAACTTTATTAAAGAAATAAGGAAATGCGATTTTAATAATTTGATTTGAATGATAAATTGTTATATATAGTGAAAAATGAAAAAAATTTATAATAAACAAAATCCTAGCTTATGTGTATGATGTTACTTACCTCAAGACAATTTTGTTAATCTTGAAATGTAAATAGTTCTTGATTTAAGAATTAAAGGGATTGGTTGTGAGTACTTCAGTTGGTATTTTATAACAGAACAGTCTAGAATACTCCGCTTATACCTATATCTCATCTGACTCTCTTATGATGATCCTAATTTAAGCATTAAAATAGTTTTTGAAGAAATTTTTATCTTATGGTAATTGAGAATCGTATATTGGATTCTTTTAGCTTCATGTTAATGTATGAAGAGAATGATTCTACTTCTATGCGACAGTTTTGTTAATCTTGAAATATAAATAGTTCTTGATTTAAGAATTAAAGGGATTGGTTGTGAGTACTTCAGTTGGTATTTTATTAACTAATGACAGACAGTCTAGAATACTCCACTTATACCAATATCTCTTCTGACTCTCATGTGATGATCCTAATTTAAACAATAAAATACTTTCTCATGAAATTTTTATCTTATGGTAGTTGAGAATCATATATTGGATTCTTTTAGCTTCATGTTAACATATGAAGAGAATGATTCTGTTTCTTTGCTGTTTGCATATAAAGATTTCTTTAAATAAATTTTACCACAAGATATGACGAAAAAATTTCTAGTGAAATTATTAGAAATGGTAGGCCAATCCTTGAGCCTTCTGCTTAGTCACTGCTACTAAATTCCAAGGACCTAAGTTGTTTGTGTTATCACAGTGAACAATGTTGGTCGCCTATATGATGTTTCCATTATAAAATAACGTCCGAATGGTTAGAGAGCTGGTCTTCGGTACCGGAGTTTGTGAATTTGAATTTCTTTGTGGTATAGATGTTCGTAACCGTTCTGAATCGGTTTTACAGAGGATGTTCACACATTTTTTAGACGATGTGTATTGTAGTCACAAAACTAAATTACATAACATTCTTCTGCTTGAAATGTTCTATTTGACAACCCTTATTCTGAACTATCTTGCGACACCGTAATTTCCTGGATAATAATGCCTTTTGAAGTGTCAGAAGAGGTATTCTATCCCATTCTTCCTGAACAGCTTTCCAGTGTCCTGTAAGGGTTTGGAACGACGTTTGGATAATGCAGATTTTAAAAGTCCGAAAGCACAAAAATCCATAGGTGATACATCGGGAGATTTAGTAGGGATATCAGTGAAGGGTATGGCATTGATAGCGGACTTTTGTTCCATTTCTTTTAGAAAATTAACAGTTGATTTTGATGTGTGACTGCTAGCTTTGTCTTGATGGAGTTCCACAGATTGATGGTACTGCCAGTTAAGCTATAGTATTTCATTCATAATAATTGGAGATAAAATATGTTCCTGATAGTATTTGGAGTTAATATTGACATTGTTTTTAACTCTCGTGGTGTAGCTCACATTAAATTCAGGTATTTTACCTATGATCAAATTTATAGTGGTTATTATTTTGTTAGTGAAAGACTAAATTTTATTTGTCTTGCGTTGTGTAGATTATTTAAGTTTTAAATTTAACCACAGGTTCTGAGAGACTACAGACTTATTTTTAAAAACACTAAGCTAAATTAATAGTTACTAAAATCAAATAATACACACTTAAAATAAACACATATGAGGTTGATATTTTAAAATAAAAATAAGAATATTTATTGTTATACTATTTATATGTCTATGTACACAAATTTGATTCAAACTTCCATAAAATTTGTTTTTTTTTTAAATTTTGTACTAGGTGCTACATTATTCAAAATACATCATTAATATACTAACATTTAAGAAAAAAAGAAAAATGACCTAATTCCAAAATCAAATACTTATAATAAGTACCTTTGGGGATCTGCAGGGATGTACAAGGCCGGTATTCAGGTTGGGAGCTCTTGGTGATAGGATGTAGACACATTGCGTGTACTCTCGATTGGTGGGATGACA
>CM063505.1:59833214-59840714 GCA_032207245.1 Pardosa pseudoannulata | reverse complement strand
AAGTAAAAATGGGTATAACTTAATATACGTAAAAGAGTATCATAGGGTGTACAAATCAGTTTTTTTAACTAAACAATGCGTAAAAACGGTTGCTGGCTTATTTTTATAACTCAGTTGCTAAATTAAAGATCAAAATTGATTTTCTAAGGTCTAGACAGAGAGGTATATCCTTGCAAAACTGGTTTTGTTCTTTTGCGAATATTGACATTTTCTTACACGATCTTTTTTTTTCGTTGTTCAGTCATTTTGTTATAACATCTATTTTTTCGCTTCTTAGCTTAGGGGAAAAAACCCGTCATAAATTAAATGGGCTACGGTCATAAAAATGATGCCGTTACACCAAAATTTATTAGTATCATGATATTAACTTGACAAAGCCTTCTAAGTTACAGTTATGGACCAGTACTTAATCCATCTTAGTGTTCGCCGTAATAAATCTCCTTAAAACTCTTCAGCTTTGTTTTATTATGTTACTAAGTAATTTTGTTTCACTTAATCTTGCCGATAAAGAACTGTGATTTTGCTTATTATACTTGCTCGCTCTGTATCCTATCAGTGAAATTTCAAATTATTGTATTTACTCATGTATAATGACCTATTTCTGTACAAAAGAAATCCTATGTGTATACTACATAATTACTTGTAAGCCTATTATATTATACAACTTTACTTCTTATCTTCTAAATTGTGTCATCAGAATTTCATTTGTGCATACACTTAAACAAATAAAATATATTTTACTTGTAAAGATTATAATATATGAGTAAAGCTTAAATAGTGCCCTCTGGTGGAGATTCGTAGATTTAATATTCATTATATTAACACAGTGTGTGCTGCTACATTTCGTAGCGGAATTGTACTGTGAGCTGGCGTTTTACGCGTAAATTTAGTTATTCAGTTAAATCTTAATATATCGAAATATTTATATTTTAACCAAATTTTCGTACTTTATATTGAAATCTATAAGAAAAAATATATATAATACAAATATATATATAAGTATATATATATAATAATATATATCATATCGTATAATAAAAAGTTAATTTAAATCTAAATTGATTTTTATAATCAACCTTCCCGTCTGTGGTTCCACATCGACTGATGTAAAAGACAGTTTTCTTTGTCTAAATTTTTCCAAAATCTATGTACTAGACAAGAACATGGCTTCGTTTTCCTGTATATACCGTTATTCTTTTTACCCACAAAAAATATATGTTGTTACATAACCCGTGCTAGTAATAGTGGTCAAGTATCAATCTTCAGAAAACGTAATAGTACGTGTCCCGTATAAAATATTAAGGAATTTCGTTACAGAGAAAATTCGATTTAACTCTCAATTCGAACATATATATATATATATTATATATATATATATATATATATAATAATATATATATATATATATTAAGAGTTACGATATAACCAAGTGATGACTATATTTTTTTTTTGCGAAAATTCTGGATTGTTTAATTTTAAAAACTGTAGAAAGGTGCGTTATAATATGTTTAACTGAAGAATAGGTGCCCCCGCCATCTTGGCGATAAAGCTCTGAGAATGGTCGTAACATTTTCTCCTGATCTCGTCGTGTCCAAATAATCTGTATGTATATTTTAATTGCCATTATATTTGTATCCCGCTCTCTCTGTGGAACCCATTTTGTTTATATTAAATGCACGCAATGTCAAAAAAATTAGATATAATGAACCACTCATGGCTCACTATGGCCAATGTTTAATAATTTGGAGTTGTTGACTTTGTAAATTGTTGAGGGATTAATTTTCCATAAATATAAATGCCCGATTTCTTAATGGTTTTGGTTAATTAAGCAAAAGTATATAATTACATTAAAATTCTGCGGCTTGACTACAGAACTTGGTTTCCCCTCCAACTTGGCGATATTGGTTTAAGTATGGTCGCCTAACATTTTCTCCTAATTTCACCGTGTCCAAACAATCTGTATCTATATTATAATTTATATGATATTTGCATCCAACTCTCCTTGTGTAACTCTTTTCTTATATATTAAAAGTGAGCGATGCTGTAAAAAAAGATATAACAAAACGTTAATGGTTCAATATGGCTGATTTTTAATAATTTGGAGCTGTTGCGTTTGTAAACTGTTAAGGGATTAATTTTCCATAAATATAAATCTCCGGTTTTCAAGTCGACATCTTTAATTAAGGAAGAGTATATAATTCTATTTCGAAGGCACACTGTGCATTAATTAATGTAGCTAGAAAAATCAAGAAATACAATGTTTGGATGGATTATCTTTGTATTTTAGTAAATATCGTCAATATTTTTACCAACTTTGCCAAGGAGAACCCAATTCTTAAAAAGTCCCATATATTTTATTTGTATCCTGCTCTCCTTTTGGTACCCATTTCTTATATATAAAATGCGCGTAATGCTTAAAATATTAGATATAATGAATCATTTATGGCCCACTATGGGTAATTTTTAATAATTTGGAATTATTGGCTGTGTAAACTGTGGAGGTATTAATTTCCCATAAATATAAATACCCGATTTCTTAGTGGTTATGGTTAATTAAGTAAAAGTATATAATTCTAATACAATTAATGGTTCACTCTTTATCAATTAAAGTCGCTTACTCCAAAAAGGAATTGTGGAATCTCAGTTCCGGGGGCCGGCCACCATGTTTTTGGCTCTATTTTTGTACAAGTGATAGTCAAATTGTCGCCAAGTGATGTTTACAATTTGTGCTTCATTTTGTATTAAGTTTATACCCAATTTCTAAGCATATTTTGAACAATAAAAGGTTGGAAATTTTGTTAAGATGAATACAAATTTAACATTATTTCAGAGTAAGGTTTGCCAGAACACTGGGTTCTAGAATTTGGAGACATCGCCCACATTTGGCGTGCCTACTGAACTTGGTTCGGCGAGCCCCCGAACTGGGACATAGCCAAAGGGATACAGTGTTCAAATGGAATACTTCAGTGTTTAAGTAAAAATCACCAATAAATTTTCCAAATTTACCAAGGGGTATTTTATTTTTCAGTATTATGTTTAAATAAACTAAAAACTCAAGTTTGCAGCCTGACTAAAAAACTGGGTTCCCCCGCCAACTTGGCGATAAAGGTTTAAGTATGGTCGTCTAACGTTTTCTTCTGATCTCGCCTTGTCCAAACAATCTGTATCTGTATTATAATTTATATGATATTTGCAACCAACTCTTCTTGCGTAACTCTTTTCTTATATATTAAAAGTGCGCAATGCTTAAAAAAATTAGATATAACAAACCATTAATGGTTCACTATGGCTGATTTTTAACAATTTGGAGCTGTTGCCTTTGTAAACTGTTAAGGATTAATTGACCATAAATATAAATGTCCGGTTTTCAAGTCTTTTTTTTTTTAATTAAGTAAGAGTATATAATTCTATTACGATGGATCACTATGCATTAATTAAAGTCGCCAGAAAAAGCAAGAAATATAATATTTGGATGGATTACCTTTGTGTTTTAGTAAGTATCGCCAATATTTTCACCAAATTTGTCAAAGGGAACCCAATTCTTAAGTAGTCCCATTAGATATAATGAACTATTTACGGCTCACTATTGGTAATTTTTAATGTTTTAGAGTTTTTGGCTTTGTAAAATGCTGAAGGATTAATTTCCCATAAATATAAATGACCGATTTTTTAACGGTTTTGGTTAATTAAGCAAAGTATATAATTCTCTTACACTGGTGCATTCTACATCAATTAAAGTAGCCTCCCACAAAAAGGGATACAATGTTCGAATGGAATACTTTTGTGTTTTAGTAAAAATCGCCAATAATTTCTCCACTTTTGCAGAGGGGAACCCTATTCTTTAGTATTAGCTTTAAATAAATTAAAACTCAATCTTAAGGTAACTAGCGACATATCATATAAACAATGGCTGCAATATAACAGAAAACTAAAACGTTTCTTTAAATTGAAATCAGCTAAGTATAGATTTGGTAAATTGTTTAGTTATGTTACGGGTAAAGTACCTAATGCAAATTTTGATTTATATATTTCCATTCACAGCCCACATATTAGTAATAGAACTGTTTTCCCTAGCGTATCTTCTTCTTCTATAGTTCTACAGCCCTTTATGGGCATGGTTTGTTCCACAATGTAACGTATCCAACTAAAAAATTTTTAAATTCCTAATCACTTTTCTCAGTGCACATTGAATGTTTTCAGTGCATTGATGTTTCGAGGTCTGGATAAAATTCCATATAATAATTCTTTGTGCCATTTTCTCATTAAAAATACTTTTTCATCAGTATAGTGTTACCATAGTAAAATAAACTTATATAAACTAAAGAAAGAATGTTTATAAGTGAAACATTGCCTTGAAGGTTGCAAAAACACAAATAAACAAATTCAGAGCTAATCTCAGTGCACATTAAATGTTTTCAGTGCATTGATGTTTCGGGGTCTGGATAAAATTCCATATAATAATTCTTCGTGCCATTTTCTCATTAAAAATACTTTTTCATCAGTATAGTGTTACCATAGTAAAATAAACTTATATAAACTAAAGAAAGAATATTTATAAGTGAAACATTGTCTTGAAGGTTGCAAAAATACAAATAAAAAAAATTCAGAGCTAATCTCAGTGCACATTAAATGTTTTCAGTGCATTGATGTTTCGGGGTCTGGATAAAATTCCATATAATAATTCTTCGTGTCATTTTCTCATTAAAAATACTTTTTCATCAGTATAGTGTTACCATAGTAAAATAAACTTATATAAACTAAAGAAAGAATGTTTATAAGTGAAACATTGCCTTGAAGGTTGCAAAAACAAAAATAAACAAATTCAGAGCTAATCTCAGTGCAAATTAAATGTTTTCAGTGCATTGATGTTTCGGGGTCTGGATAAAATTCCATATAATAATTCTTTGTGCCATTTTCTCATTAAAAATACTTTTTCATCAGTATAGTGTTACCATAGTAAAATAAACTTATATAAACTAAAGAAAGAATGTTTATAAGTGAAACATTGCCTTGAAGGTTGCAAAAACACAAATAAACAAATTCAGAGCTAATCTCAGTGCACATTAAATGTTTTCAGTGCATTGATGTTTCGGGGTCTGGATAAAATTCCATATAATAATTCTTCGTGCCATTTTCTCATTAAAAATACTTTTTCATCAGTATAGTGTTACCATAGTAAAATAAACTTATATAAACTAAAGAAAGAATGTTTATAAGTGAAACATTGCCTTGAAGGTTGCAAAAACACAGATAAACAAATTCAGAGCTAATCTCAGTGCACATTAAATGTTTTCAGTGCATTGATGTTTCGGGGTCTGGATAAAATTCCATATAATAATTCTTCGTGCCATTTTCTCATTAAAAATACTTTTTCATCAGTATAGTGTTACCATAGTAAAATAAACTTATATAAACTAAAGAAAGAATGTTTATAAGTGAAACATTGCCTTGAAGGTTGCAAAAACACAAATAAACAAATTCAGAGCTAATCTCAGTGCACATTAAATGTTTTCAGTGCATTGATGTTTCGAGGTCTGGATAAAATTCCATATAATAATTCTTCGTGCCATTTTCTCATTAAAAATACTTTTTCATCAGTATAATTCTATTACAATGGCACCTTCCACATCAATTAAAGTCGTCCAAAAAGTAAGGGATACAATTTTTATATGGAATATCTTTGTGTTTTATTAACCCTTTAAAGGTCACCTACACAAACTCTTTGAAATTCAGTGAAATTAGTTAATAAATATTACCTATGAACCTTATAAATGCAAAATATATTAAAATTTTTCTTTACAGTCCTTACAGTGGTGTCCATTAGATGATACTGTAAGAGGGATTGAGGGAGGGGGGAAATACCTGACAAATCCATCCGATTGTAAAGCTTGAACATAATATTTTTTAAAATTTTAATTATATTGAAAATTTAATAAATTAAAAGTTTTCTATTGTTTTCACTTTACCCAGATTTCAAACTTCTTTTGTTCAGAATATGTTTCCGAATTGTGTATAAACTTAATACAAACACAAAATGATTTGATTGGCACAAAACATCACTTGACGACAACTTAGTGAACTCGGTTAATTCCCAAAGAACGGTACGCTCCTTGTCCGCCATCTTGTTTTTGGCGACTATTGGCGAAACACGGCTCCGCAAAGCACACGCCAAGTACCTAAGCCTACCGTTCGCCATCGCAAAATCGGAAAACGTGACGCCGACGATGTTCCGATGGCGAGCGGTCGATGTATCTTCGTGCAAGACCTAGAAACTCAGCGTTAACTCTATGGAGTCGTGCTCCGAAAATAGTCACCAAAAACAAGAAAATACAACAAAACAACAATAAATTTCAAAAATTTTAGAAAGACAAAAAACACTTTCATAAAATCAACAAAGGCATAAACACTTACTTTTTAATTCTTACATTAATTAATACATCTTTTAACGGGAGAGAAAGGGTGATGTTGACAAGGAGAAAATAAGTATCGCCAAAAATACGCCAAAAAAATCTCCAAAATATCGTACCACATAATACACGTGAACTTTACAGCAAAAAGAACAGCATCAGTCATTGTAAATTGGTCAATATATATTATATATTTATAATTTTATTAATTAAAGTTATAATTAAAAAATAAACGCTTTTATTTCAAATTGCGAAATTTAAAAATTGAAAAAATTAAAAAAAAAAAAAATGAATATTCAATTCTCATCAAATTCCCATTGGCTCATTCTAATCTCCAATTCAAACAACATATAACTTTCTCACAAAAATGTAAAATATTCCATCAAATATCTGGAAAAAACCTAAAAAGCTTCGTGCATTTAAGCTCAGCGCATGAAAAACTAAATAATACGCTATCAACGTAACTTTAACAAGATCTTAGGGAGTCAGTGATGAAAATTTTTCCTACCAATTCTTAAAAATTACAAACCATCTTACCCAACGATAATTAAGGACATCTAACAGAGAATTAACATTCTTTTAACTTCCAAAAGAAAAAAAAGTATTTTATACAGCCGTGAACTCTTGATTAAATACTGCCAAAACATGTCCACCAGTTCACGAAAGTGGTATTCAACCATATATATATAGAGATAGCCATATACGTGTATTTATGTCACATATTATTTTATTAAAATTAAATTATAATTAAATCATATTTATACGGTTTTCAAATTTCAACTATTGAAAATTTTGAAAAAAAAGATCAAAAAGAAAAAAAAAACATTAAAACGTGAATTATTCTCGTCTCATCAAATTCCATTTGCTCATCCATTCTTTTTCATAAAGCGTTTCTATCTGCCATGAAATCCATCAAAGTGCTATTTTCTGTTCTTAATCTTTTCAAAGAGAAACTGCGAAAAATATCACATTTTACGGGCTCGAAAAATGATAAATATTACTAAATATCAACAAGTACTGCACAAAGCTTAAGGAGCGAATCATTTACCGGTTGCCATGGGCATCAGTCGCCATGGAGACAGCGAAAAAGAGC
>CM063505.1:59815714-59818214 GCA_032207245.1 Pardosa pseudoannulata | reverse complement strand
TTAGCTTCTTTGAAAACACTTTCTATTTAACAGGCAAATTTTAAAAATGTTTTTGGTTGTATTAATTAAATAAAATTTTAAGAAAAACGTAAAGTTGGAAAAATTGTTTAGATACATGATTTCTTTTAATATAACTTTCTTCTAAACAATTTCTCATTTTTTATGTACTTCACACTTTAAATAAAATTCCTATTCGAAATATAAAAACGTCATTAATTTTATTCAAAGTATAAATTATTATGTAATGTTTAAACATTGAATACTTGTTACTCGAAATGTTTTTTAAACTTATGTTCACTTTAAATAACAATAAAAAGTCTAATACACACATTGACACATTTCAATGGAGTTAAATTAATGCAACAATGAAACTCCACCTGTTATTTTATTTTATTTTTTTTATTTCCTTTGGCATCCCTGTTATCTAAGTAGTGATCCAATACTGCCATCTTGCAGAATCCCGCAGTTTTGACCCTTTGACGTATGGAATTTTAGAAAATAAAAAAACTCGTTAATCATAATTTTTTCCAAAGTATTTCCTAAAGGTATTTTCTCAAGGTATAGAAACTTTCTAAAGGTATGGCAGTTTTCTCAAGCTGTTATTTTGTCTGAGGGGAGCTCAAATATTGTCATCTGTCAGAGGCTGAAAGTGTTAAACCTTTGAAGTATGGAACTTTAGAAAATTAAGACTCGTGGTTACACAGAAACTTTATTTTTTTTTACAGTCGGGACTGAAAGAAGACTGTGAAAAACAAGAATGCTGCAAAAAAATAAAGGTTCTGTGCAACAGGTTTCTTTTTTTTTATTACCTGTACTGACATGCTAAAGCTTGCTAACTTCAGAAAACCTATTACAAACTTAACAATATTTCAGTGTTATCCAAACCTGCATATTTACACATCAAAATAGTGGGACACTTTCAGTACCACAGGGCCTCAAAGTGTTAATGTTCATTCCATCGGAAAAGATTTCATACATATATTTCAAACAAAGATATGGAAGCTGAAAATCCAGAGAATTTCTTTTTTTTTTTTTTTTTTTTCAAGTCGGTTAAATTGGATAACTGCCCTAAGGCAAAGTGATTTAGATTAAAAGAATTGTAATTATACGGTGAAATTTTAAAATACATTAAACTTTATTCTAGAAATATTTACAATTTTAAGGTGTAACAACTCTCTAGGAATCCATTATTTTAATGTTTAAGCAATGGTATTAGTAATTATAAATTTTCTTATACTTTTGAGATAAAATAGTGTTAAAATTTATTTATTCACGTGTTGCATTTTCCATTAAATTGTAAGTACTTTAGGGGACTTTCTGATGAGTGATATTTTGACTGAATATTTAGTGTTTCTACATACCTGAATTCTTAAATATATTTAAGGATAGAAAGGAAAATAAATGTCTAATATCCTTTATTAAATAATGAAAATAATACCAAAATTTACAGTGAAATTATTGATAATAACTAACTACTTTGAACCTTTTACGAATTAAAAATATCCTGATTTTATGGATTTTTGTAGAGTTGTATTGGTTGTGCCTCTGAAATTATTTGACTGTTTCCCTTATACCGTGTATATAAATTTTAATTATAGTTAATTTAATATGTTTCAAAACATAAAATTCGGCTATTTTTGCACTTGAACTATTGTAGAGTTAATATTTTGTACTAAAATTACATTTTTAGCTTAAGTTACATTTATTTCATCATATTGCATACATATTCTCAATTACTACGAAGTTATATTATAAGGTCCCAAATATGTCATAAAAAATAAACTCATAGGTATAATTTAAGATAATTTTCAAGCTAATACTAATTAATAACTAGTAAAATTAATAATATTTATATCAATACGAAACTGAAAGAATTTTAAAGTAAAATATGTTACATTTCGTTTATATCCTATAAAAGTTTCAAGATGATTTATTAAAAAATAAATTCGATTTGGAAGTTTACTGTCACTTTAATTTCAAAGATAATTTGTTGAGAGTGCACACTCTTTTGAGAGCATGCAGTCTCAAAATATTTTAACTGTTATAAATTTTAAAATTAATTTTTGCAGATACTAACAAATAAATAAGGTCGTTTATTTATTGATTTATTGTATATTAGAGTTAAAGAAGTCCCTTCCCGTAAGAACTAATATGAAATTCAAGTGAAGTGACGAGAACATTCTACTCGAAAAGGTACGAAACAGTAAGAAAATTTTAACCGCAGACGAAGCATGATCCTTAAAATTCTTTGATTTTCTCCATCAGCGAATTTCCCCCATTGTTAGATACTTTTTTCTTCCACATAGTTCTAGGAAAAAATCCTTCATTGCCTCCAAAATCTTACAACAATAGTAATAAATTAATTTAACAGATCAATACTATGAGAAATTTAAAGCTTTATTTAGTTGTTATGGGAACTGTTTTGTGATTCAGTTGGTAGAAATATAGCGTGTGAAGAAACGTATTGACTTTTTGTTATCGGTGATTTTTATTCTTTAAT
>CM063505.1:59778214-59810714 GCA_032207245.1 Pardosa pseudoannulata | reverse complement strand
AAGTTATGCGGTTGAAGTATATTTTCATGTTGGTAAAAAGAGACTGGCACGTTACCGAAGCATAAAATACATTTCACTGAATACTGCACATTATTCTGATTTCTACAAGCTACTACTTTTCTATTTTGTCAGTCATCATTTTTGTTATCCTCTATATAATAATATTATATAGGTATATATATTATATAATAATATATATTATCTCCTAAATAATAATAGCCTAAGTTATCTGTCCGGAAATTTATGAAGCGGTTGGACCTGGAATGGATACAGGCATCCATTCAAAGCGAATAAAGTTTATCTTCTCCTAAACTATCGATCCGATTCTAAAATAAATTCGTATAAATATGCTACATATCACAGCAAAAAATACTGTCGTCTTCAAAACGTTCGAAATCCACCCCTTCCCCCCTTTTCAAGTGTTTAATGTTATTATTTCAAGCTCTATTTTCCCCGGTTAAGAGCAGGCGATTAAATTTATCACATAATAAATAGGAAAAATAACAATTTTTTCTAGCATTGTGACGTCATTCCTTTAACCATCTCATTTAATCATTTCATATTTTAAACTATTTAAATATCGTCTACACTATTATAATATCTTTTACCACTGAACTTAGATATTACGTAAATGATTTTCTTTTATATTTGGCTTAAATAATAGATTAGGTACATATGTGATAATTTTAAATTGAATCATCGATTATTTTTTGTTGCAATGAAAATTTTATCATCGGTATTAACAATAAATTCTTTTCATATAAGTCTAGGAGTCTATTTCACGGACTAATAAATATCTAACTTTTAATTTATATATATTTGGAAATTAAGAAGTTTGTTCTTTTGTGTGTTTGTTTATTATACATAACCACACGGTTTGACTAAATGAATTCAATGTGATTCTAAACTGCATTACAGGATCGGGAGACTCTAGAGGAGTATGACGATAAATAAATTATTGAGAGTGAACCAGATAATTCTCAGCCAAAAAACAAACCATTTTTTACCTGCCTCATTGGGTACTTAACAGTTCTGGAATATTAAAAATTTTACTAATCCCGTCATATGATGGGCTATATGCTAGTATAATAATATATATCCTTATATATTTAAGTTATCTGTTCGTCTGTACTCAAGTTTATTAAGCGGTTGTACCTAGAATGCATAGAGGCATCCCTATTGTATTCTTGATGTGTTAGGGTTAGCCACGTTCGAAATCCACACCTTCTCCTCTTTTCTAGCATTTAATGTCATTATTTAACCCTTAATTTGACAAAATGTTTTTTCAAATATCTTTTAATTTCTATTATTTTCCCATGTCTGTATAGACATTAGGATCTCTGTAAAATAAACAAAAGATATATCATTTTTCATTTTTAAAATAATTAATGTCCTCTGTAGCGAACGCTGACAATTATGTTATATAGTAGTTATAAATATACAAGTCTGGTGTAGCGGCCAGAATTTGCCAAATTAAGGGTTAAAGCCCTATTTTCCTCGGTTAAGAGTAGGCGAATAAATTTATCAATTTGTCACACAATAAATAGGTAAAAATAACATTTTTTTAGCATTATCACGCCATTCCTTTAACCATCTCATTTAATCATTTCTTATTTTAAATTATTTAAATATCGTCTGCATTATTTTCATACGTTTTATCACTGAACTTAGACATTAAGTAAACAATTTTCTTTTATATTTGGCTTAAATAATAGATTATGTACATATGTGAAACATTTAAATTTAATCATTGATTATTTTTGTTGCAATGAAAATTTTATCACAGGTTTTAACAACAAATTCTATCTAACTCCATGGTGCGTTAAAACTGATAGTTTCATTCCTTTAAGTCCATTAATTACTGTAGAAAAAAAAATTGGAAGAACTTAACGAAAACTTCGATGTAGCTAAGAAAACTTTAAATTGTCTTTCTAAATGAATTCAACGTGATTCTAAACTGTATTCACAGTATCGGGAGGCTTTAGATGAGTATGAAGATAAGCAAATTATTGATCGTGTACCAGATAATTCTCAGCCAGAAACAAACCATTTTTTTATCTGCTTTATAGGGTATTTTACAATTCTGGAAAATTAAAAATTTTATTCATCCCGTCATATGACTGGCTATATGCTAGTCACTTATATTCATCCACTCTTAGGAATTGTGCAAACTTACATGAAAAATACATCTAAATATATACATGAATATATTGTTTATAGTGTTCACTTTTGTAATCTCTTCTGTTGTGTTCGAAAGCATTTTGACTCAAAGTAATTTAATTTGTTAAAAAAATGAAACTAGTGTTAATTTTAATAATTTGAAGGTCAATTAGTGAAAAGTATGTAAATCATTCGAAATACAATATATATGAAACAAAAAGAAGGGCCAAACACAAGCATAAAAAGAGACTGCTACTGTGTAAATAAGAAAATAAATTTCAGAATATAAGCAATAATTGGGGTAAATACATATATAAATCACACTTGCATGAAGTACATACGAAGGGCAATACTTCAGTTAGTGATAAAAATTTCATCTGTTGGAAATGTAGTCATAAAGCAGGTAATTATTCTATATTTGATATAATTAACATGTAGAAGAATATCACTTTTATTAATTTTTTATTGTTTCCTTTTATTTATTGAAGATAACTTAAAACTAACGAAGTTTAATTTTATATAATTTAACTTTGAATTTCTCTAGTGTAAAAAGTATAATAAACGTGAATTTTTTACATTTTTTCCTGCACTTTTTTCAATTAAATGTCGAGAAATATGCTTCAATATTTGAATTATATATTGAACGCTTTCTTTAATTTTTTTAAAAATGTTACGCTATTTTAGTTCAAAATTAGAAGATGAAAAAATTATTAATCATTAAAATTATATCCTCTGAGCATATTTAACCTAAAACTGTGCATATAGACGACTTGAATACAACGACAGGTCATCTGTGGTCTGGAAATTGTAATATCTGCTAATTTTTCCATTTATTTACTGTACTTTTTTTGATTAAATGAGGAGTATAAGATTAAATATTTGTATCATATATTGAACTCTTTTTTTAAACTGTTTTTAAAAATATTACGCTATTTTAGTTAAAAATTAGAAAATGAAAGAATTATTAATTATTAAAATTATATCCCCTTCTCACATTTGGACCAAAACTGTGCATATAGTCAACTTCAACACAATGACAACCTATCTGGGGTGTGGAAATTGTAATATCTACTAGTTTCCCCCTTTATTTACTGCACTTTTTTGATTAAGTGTGGAGAAATATGCTTAAATATTTTTATTACATACTGAACGATTTCTTTAATTTTTCAAATGTCAAGCTATTTTAGATCAAAATTAGAACATGAAAGAATTGTTAATTATTGAAATTAAAAATATATGTCTGTATGGAACATGTTTTGTTCTTTCTTTCTGTTAGATTGATAGATAATTTAGAAATATTTCTAGAATAAAATACTAAATATTACTATTCCATAGTATAACATAACAAGATATTTCTAATTAAATAAACCATACATCATGAATATGCAAAAAGAGTTATGCAGGATTATTGCCTAGACTATCGAATTGTTAATAAATGCATAAATTGAAATTTTTATTTTAAGGCAATTTTTAGTCGATATATCAAATGAGGAATTGAACAATATATTACAGTAAATTTCTTTTATAAAAAAATGATTTTAGGAGAATTTCCATTACTTTTTACAGGTGCTCAAGTTAACACAGATATTTATATAAAATATAAATAAGAATCTTGGTAATAGATTGTTTGGTAAAACTATACATTGTTTTTTAAATTGTATGTGTGAAAGTGCAGCTATGTTATACATAACGTTTGCGAAACTGATCTGCTCGCCGAACTCATACATTGTGGGTTTCATGCACAAGCGACTCCAGGAGGCGTGTGGTGTGGCCAGTGGAAACGACTGCACTTAAACTTCACCAAGTTTGCGAGTTGTGATTGGTTGCCTTGAGGCCATTCAGGACCATAGCTCTAGTTCTAGTCAATTTGGTCAGAGCCGGGAAAGGACGCATCGTGCACAGAACATTGGAACAACGAACGCATCAGCACATGATAATGGTAAAAGTATAGGGTTGCTGGAGTAGTTGAAAAGGAAGGAAAAGAATGTAGCGTTCTCTTGAACTTTGGCAATTTTTCTTTCAGGTGTAGCATGTAGAGTGCTGCTTTTACTTTTTATTTATTTATTTATTTATTTTTTGCATTTTTACTTATCGTTTCTTTTCGCTAATATATTTGTATATTGTAATATAGATCAGTGGCATTTTGCTTTAATTAATATTAAAGACGGTATAACGAAACTTGGGTTATTAATGGATTTGAAGTAAGAACAGCAATCTACTACACCGCTACAGTATGGAGTACATCTTACATCAAATTAATTGGTAACAGGAATCCAATGTTTATAGTTGATTTTGCAGGCGTATAAAAATATCTTACTGAGAACTGTATTTAACATATCTGATTCGTTAATCACTTAAAGTTTTAAAATTTTTTTATCTAAAGTTTGAATATTTATATGATATAAAATCGCTAAGGAATGGGCTTGAGATCTAGAGAAATACATTTCTTTTACAACTGACTCCAAGAAGAATGTATTATTTTTTTTCTCCAGATTTCCCTGAGGGAGTCGATTCCCAAACATTGTTGATTCAGAATCAAATAGAATTTGGGCATCTTATCATACTTTGTTTGAGCATATATTCGGAATTTGGAATATTTATTTCCCTTATTTCATGAAAAAATACTATAGGAAGGGCCCAGCACTGAAGGTAAGGACTGAATATCAATGCTTACGAACAGAAAATTATTCATGAATTTCAAATGGTGGCTACAAAGAGGATTATTTATTTATTTATTTTTTTTGTTCGTAGAAAATTATGCTTACATTCCATCCATCGAATATTGCAGTAAAGGAAATCTCAATTTTTTATGCAATCAGCAAATGCTTTTTGCATACTTCGACTGTTTTTATGTTGTTTTAAATGAAAAAAGACTGTTTTCTGATTCTCATACACGTAAAAGCATGGCGTAAGTGATATGGCAGTTTAAAAGTATTTTTTACTGATATATCTATAAAAGAAAGTAAAGCACACAGTAAGAGAAATTGGAAGCATTTTTATCGTATTTCTATATTGAATTATATTTTGAATATGTTTATTTGTTGCAATATGCATATGTATGTAATGATGCATATACGTATACATAAATATATGTATACTCTGGAGTGTAAACTATACTTTTGCAATGAAAAATAATTTAAAGTGATATTTAAAATAAGTTATTTAGAATTCATAAAATATAATTTTCTAAAAATAATAAATTTCTAAAATAATAATCTTCTAAGAATTTTCCAATAATAAGACATTCATAAATTATATGCAATAAATAGGTAGACAGACTGAAAAAATACCGACTTTTTTTTACTTATACTTGGTAGGCTTTTAGCAACTATAATTAATGCGCTTGGCAACATTTTTGGCCACATATTTGGCTTGATCAAATACTTCTAGAACCTTCAAAATCTGTAAATATTTCTATATGGGTATAAGCCTATAAATACGGCTCAGGTAGTTGTAACATTCTGTTAGCAGACTTTAGAATCAAAAGATGTGATACTTCGCCTTATCAAGCTGTATTGAATTAGTGCACCTCGTATGTTAGTCTCGTATGTTATGCTTTCGTAGATTGAATTGTACCACAACGTACTAGATAATTCTTCTCTTTTTGTTCTTAAACTAGATTGTACTGGACTATTGTTTGGGGACTGAGCTGTACTAAGTTGGGAAATTTTGCTAATTTTGTGTAGTCTTATCCAAAGTCCATCCCCGAACTCAAATATCCCTAAAACCACAAATCTGATTATTTTATCAGATAAAATCTACCTCAAATATTATCTAAAAGATCTTTCTGAATGCCGATATTTTTAAATATCATTAAAAATCATTTATAATAATCAATAATTAGAATAAAGAGTGACTTTAATTTTGAACATACACTGGGTGAAGATTCCATCTTGAATAAATATTTTCACACGAGTTTAGTCGTCTCTTAAGAAAATGAGGAAATTCTTTAAATAAATTAGTCCTTTCAATATAACACAGGCATCTCGGGGAACATTTCCTTAAATTTATTGAATACCGGGAGATTAAATTTAAAGTATTATTAATAAGAGGACAAACCTGAAAGTGTTAAAAACACATTTTTACCTAATGCTTTGGAAATCTAGGAGAATATCTTTAAGTTAATTGAATACAACGCGTATCAGAAGATTCTTGAAAGTGAATATCTTTAGTTTAAGTTGAATATATATAAATTTCTGTTTAACTTTTCCATCATATAAAGGGACTAGTGTTAGGTTAAATTGTTATTAAAACGTGTCTGTTGAACCATTGTCTTATTTTTATATCTTTGAAACAAATAGGATTTTGAAAACTGATATTGAGATTAAATAAGCTAAGAAATGTACTCTTATTAATGTGTTGACATTCAGAATTTTAATGTTTAATGGCTCTTACTATTTCTTAAGTCCTCAATGTTTGCATTTATTCTAAATCGCTTTTAACCAGTAGTTTTGTTAATTTTATTGTTACTCATACCCGATATGTAGATGTAGGAAAACTTGGTAAGTACAGTAGGCAAAACAGATTCTACAGAAATAAGCGACAGGTCCTTGACTAAAGGTAATATGCAGATTCACTTGAGAGAAGAACCAGGAGGGCTGGAGACTGACTAAAGCTTAAGAAGGGGTGCAAATTTTGTTTGATGAGCACTGCTAGGGTAAAAGAACAATTTTACTGAAGTGGTCTTCGTAATTTATATGCAGGGAACAATCAGAATATTCCCAGGCCTGGCTTGCCA
Organism: Pardosa pseudoannulata; assembly: GCA_032207245.1. Classification (NCBI taxonomy): domain Eukaryota; kingdom Metazoa; phylum Arthropoda; class Arachnida; order Araneae; family Lycosidae; genus Pardosa; species Pardosa pseudoannulata. The sequence goes on along the minus strand of CM063505.1, from coordinate 59,803,816 downwards.
TTTCCAGAGGTATCATTTGGGAACTTGAAGGATATTGCTATTTCGAACTTATTTTACGTACCCCAAACACAATTAATGATGAGTGGATCTTTTTCCAGCTCGAGCCTCGATTACAACCCTTCGGTACTAGACCACTGCCTTTGCCAACTGAGATACCGGGGCTCATGTAATAGTCTTCAACGGATTAAATCAATCAACATCTTTTGTGGAAACTTAGAATCATCAAATCATCTAAATTATATGATGACACTGTATGTTCACAAAAAATGTTTCTGGAATAAAATTATTTAATTAGATTAGTTTACTTTGCAATTTACTCAGAGGACCAGTCCTTCTATACATGCTTTATTCAAGGATGAGTAAGGTAATTCCTCAGCTGACCCAGGCTCATGGCCCATACAGCAGCTTTCACTGAAGACCAGTCACCACAACAGCAACCACGACAGCTATAAAGCTGCAGCTGACCTATGCGAGGCCCGTCGGGGCTTGAGAATTAATATGGTCAACCCCAGTTAGGACCAACTACTACAGAGGCAAATTCGGGACTACCAAGGAAGGCACTAGTGAAAGATCACTCAGGTGAACCCGGGGCTCGTGACACCCGTGTATACCTAAAGGAGGTATACCCCTGAGGTTGTCTCTCATTTAGCATTGCCCGGAGGACACGTAAGGCTTGAAGCTCGTGGCCGCGGAAGCGAGAGACGTTGTCCCCCATCCAAGGATGAGTAAATGGCACCCTATGAGACACATGCGGCCCATTAGTAAAATTTATCGAATTGTGGCCGGAATCCGAAAATTCATATTTGAAACAAATATAATTTTATTATTACAATAAAATATCGAATTGCAATAATAAATCGAATAATATTATAAATACAAATACTATTCGATTGATTTATTGATCTTTATCCCCTTGAGAACCAGCACGTAAATTTTATACGAGTCGATCGTTCTGAAAACCATTGCTGTTTAACGCCAACTAGTAATTAAATTTAGCATTTAAAAATTCAAATAAAACTTTCCGATATCCGATTACTCATACATGACGCTGGTATCTCAGTATCAACCAGAGCTCATCTCGCCGAGGCGACGCTGGGCTGATAAGAGTGGAATCACTGCGTCACGTCCAAGAGACGTTGGTCACAAACTGGTTATATATTATAATCCACTTTTATATTTTCTAACTGTTACAATGTGCAAATATAAATTATAATAAAATTGTAAAAATATTTTTTTTTCAATTATCTCTCACACATATATGCATATATATTAATTAGAATTAACACACATACGTGTGTACATATATTTATTGGAGGTGAATATATATGTGCATAAGTGTGGACCACTTGCATATTATACACATCTTTATCCAGCCCTGTGATTCTTTTGACCTTCCTAAGTATTCTGTAATATACCACATTATATTTAAGAATGATTTCTATATTTCTAGGTCGTTATTATCGATTCTAATGTTTTGAAATCTGTATTGACTGAATTATTTATCTTATCTCCAAACATGATTTTCTCTATATCATTCAATTTATATGGTTTCTTTTGCTATAGATTTCATTTTAACAATACTCTGAGCTTTTTACTACTGCCTAAAGTTTGCATAATTGATTTTAAGATGCAAGAAGTCCCAAAACTGTCTCTAAAGACTGTTCTTTTAAGATAAAGTAAGTTCTCATAAGATCCTTAAAATGCATTTTGAGATAATCTTAAGCTCTGTCTCTCATATTTGTGTTAGAATCCGTGAATTCTTAACTTTTTTGAGTATTTTTTCGAATTTTAAAAGTTTTAAACAATTTGATTTAAATATACTTCCAATATAAGACTCCAAATGTATTGGTATATTTATTAGAAAACACACTGAATATTTAAAATGGATGTTTATATACCTCTTCTGTTCTAATTATCACTCAATAGAAAAAAAAGTATTTCTTTCGAGATTAACATATATAATGGTTTTCAAACTGGGTTTCGCAGAACCCTGTGATACCCTAGGGTAGTAGCATATACAATAGTTATATTAAAAACATAAGTTACTTGTGTTTTTATGACTTCTATGAAAAAAGTTTCTGTGTAGATACCAGCTCTGCTCTAACATTTTTCTGGGGAGGACATGTTTGGTTTGGTTTAGAGTGCCACGGTCTACTTTTTTGCAACACGAGGGCTAATGAAACCGGGACCTACTTCTTAAAGCCGATTCCGAACAACTACGTACATGCATGCCATAGTGGGGTTCGAACCCAAGAGAACCGGTACCGAAGGTCAGCACCCTAACCGTTTGACCAGTTTTTGGCTGGGGGGAGGATAGAAATATGCGGATTCACTTGAAGTGTCCAGACTTTTCGACTCCATTGTATGCTACCAGTTCCCAGGCAACTCTACCATCTTGGACAACTCAACACTTATGCACATGCAAAATTACGACAGACAAGGGTTGAATCTTTCGGGCACAGACGCTCTCTAGAGTATTATTTTTTTGGCTAAATAACGGATTTGTTAAAGCAAAAAGACTTACCGTATTCCAGTTGTAACTCTGTTAGTATATTTTTATCCGCTTTCCTTCTGAATCCAGGTGGTTGCGTCGCCAGAGGCAGATGAGGATACAACTGGATGATTATACAACACGCACTCCTTGCAGCTCAGTGACACTTCCGGTCACTACGACGACACTCTCAGGTCCTCTGGTTCAGTTTAACCTGGCATATTTGTAATACTATTGTTGTAATTAGAGGGGAGGGATGGGGATTCCAGAGTTTGCGACTCAATGGTGAGCCGCCAGTTCCCATGAAACTCTACCAGCTCTGACAACTTAACACTAACGAGTGCTCAAAACTGAGCACAGACTTTGGAAAGGGTTGAATCACTCGGAAGTGATTAAATCGAGATTCGGGTGTGAATAAATGTATATTAAAGGAAAATGGAGTCCATCCTGATTTACCTTAAGTTCTTTGTCCAGTTATGATGTTTCGAAGAGGTTGTATATTTCGGGTGGTCAGTAGACCTTACATTTTGGGATGGACCAAACTTCTCAGAATATAATCGCTTCTGTCCGAATGGAGTATATAGTTTATTCTTATTTTCGTAGATATTCTCGGTAAGTATAATATATATAACAATGCATATTTCTTTCTAGATTAACATAGACAGCGGTTATCAAACTGGGTTCAGTGGAACCCTGTAGTACCATGAATGATTTAAAAAATAAATATGAACAAAGCTTACAATGAAGTTATATTTTCAATTAATAAACTGTATGGAACTCTATGGCGTCTATGAAAAAAGGTTCTGTGTGGATGAAGAACAATTGTTGACTCTGCTCTAACATTCTGTTCTTGTCTGTCTATCGATTTCTGTTACCAAGGCTGCGCTGGTAACAAGTTATCAAGCTGATATTACTATTTTGAATTCATTTATATGTGGCAACTAAAAAGATATCTCGCTAGAGAATTTACTGCTTCATCTCGTGGTATATGTTTATCATAAAAGTTTTAAGGGGAATTTCATTTTTTTCCATAGGTTGGCATTGAGGAAGATGAATCTAATATTACTGGTACAGATCCACCTCAAGATCGCAGAGTTTGTATTTTTCGGTTGATTGTTAGACCACACCTGCAGGTATAAATTTGAAAGCCTCTGACGTGGCATCAAAACTAAATAACTTTTTTCAAGAAATTCATTTATATATAGCATTTTATAGAATCTTTAGATTCCTCTATTCTAATCATTTGGTAAAATAGAGTTTCATGAGGATATAGTTCAATGGATGAGGTGATTCTTATAAGATTGAAGATCCCTAGCATGGTATCAAGATTAAAAAGTTATTTAAAAAAAATGCATTTGGATAGAAGTTTTATAGAATCTCAAGATTCGTTAATTTAAATCATTGTACATTATTAAGGTTAATTCATATCTATTTTAATTCACAATATTTTGGAATAAATGGACTAAAAACTACTGAATAAGTATTAAAAATCATTTAAGAAAGCTACAGAGTTCCTCGCAGTCTATTTTCACAGCACTGCATACTTATTTCGGTTACGTCTTAAGAGAAAAAAATAGTAAATAAAAGCACAAAGTTGAAGCCATGGCCTGAATATCAAAGAGCCGTAAATAGAAAATATTCATGAATTTTCTGCTTAGAAGGGAAGATATAATTCTGTGGGGATCTTAAGATATTTCGTACGAACATGAAATTTCGTAGCATTCAAATCCCCAGTAATATCACTCATCATCTGCAAATGCACTTTGCACCAACTTTGTTTCCTGCATATCGCTTTATTTGCACCAAAATATCTTCATTTTCATGAATGTAAAATCTCTTCCAAACATCAGAAAAGTCTGTTTTTATCTGTGCCAGCCCATTTATTATGTTAAAGAACGTGAACCTGCATGAACGATGAAGGGTGTTTTGTTGCACATGCTGATTCGGATTTTTTACATGTCGACTTGTTTTCTGCACAGAGAGTAACGTAAAAAGTGTTTCCTGTATTTAATATTTATACCGAAAGAAATATATAAGCGTGGGTTTTAGATATAAGTAGAATAAAATATCACATATCTTGTGAGCTTATATAAACAAAGAATTTTAACCATCTTTAATTATAAAAATACATTTTAGAAGTATGGTTATTATTTAATAACTGATATACCTTTAGTAAAGTATATCAGTTATTGAAGTCGGTTGAGGTCTTTAGTAAGAGATTTGTATATTTGCAGGCATATTTGCTTCTCTGCTTTTTTTTCACCGCATCCTAAAAACGACTACGATGCAAATTTGATCTGGAAATCTAAACTATTCGTTTCTCTCCATATTACATAAAGTAACAGAGCCGCGATAGTTCCGTCGGTAAAGGCAACGGTGTCGTAGCTGAGAGTTTGCGGGTTCTGAACCCGAGCCGGCCGCTCGTGTTCCAGGGTGTTCTTTAACCCTTAGAGCAGGGGTCGGCAACCTGTTTGTCCTTCAGGGTGCAATGCTAAATTTGTAAATCACCGAGGGCGCATATTTTACAGATAATCAACAGGTATAAATAAGCATTAAAAAAAAAACAGATTTTTTATAACTTTTTTTTTGTTGGTGTCATACCTAATAATACATATAATTCAGTGGGAAACTTGAGTGTCTTGCAACGTGTTTATAGCTGAAACTATTTCTTTTTTAGTTTTAAATTCTTCAAAAAGTGAATCAGCAGCTTCAAACATGGCTTTTTTCACTAATTCTCCATCTGTAAATGGTTTTTTATTTTTAGCTAGTAAATTCAATATTTTATATGACGCGATCGTTGCTGCTTTATGTGTTGCAGTGGTTTAGTAAAAAAACTTTGCTGGTTAGTTATTGAACATTTTAAAGAAATAATTTTTTTTCTTCTAATTTCAGAGTTCATTGGATAGTCACTATCAAAATTGGTATGAACGGTCTTAAAATGTCGTTCAATATTACTTTTCTTGGGAATCGCAACACTATTATTACACAACAAACAAATACACTTCCCTTTGTAATCAACGAAACAATATAGATGCTCCCATTCATCGTTAAAATAATATGTTCTTTTTCTTTTACATTTATCCATGAAAGGTTTCGAAAGAAAAGAATTATTTCGGATTACTTGGTAATTTTAAATGCACGGTCTACGCGTTGTCTATTCGAAATACGATCACACACTAAAAAAATACGTGCGTGTTATTAGATACGCTCAAGGTTAGCAAACTGCTAATCTTTACACAATCCTAAATTCAACTGACTACTTGCTGTATATCGCCTTTTGGTAAGAGTAAGTGAATTGCTCTGGCTATCATACATTTACATTAGTCCAGCGAGGGAGCATTAAAAATCGATCGGGAGAGCCTTGGCACCCGCGGGCGCCGCGTTGATAACCCCTGCCTTAGAGGATGGGTGCATCATATATGCAGCCTTATTCAAATTCACTCAGAACGAGTATATCATTAATGAAATTTTAAGCAGAAGAAATTATTAGTAATTCTTATTTCCACTATAGATAGCTCTATCTCTGTTATAGGTAAACTTTTCTACTAGAGATATCTGAATACTAAAGAGTCATCTAGTTCAACTTAAAAGATGTTGCATTTGATATGCCCGTCTTCAAAAGGTTAAAAGTGACTGAGGCACTTTAAATATGTTCGTGGTCACAATATCCTCCAAGTTCTCAATCAATAATTCTGGGGGTGGAAGGCCAAGTCTATGGGTCTCCTTCTTGGTCCTTACTTTAAAATTACGAGGACCCACTTCAGGATAAGCCATAATTTCACCCTTGTGGTACTCCCTATAAAACGAAAGGCGAATCCCTTTGCCTTAATACGAGTAGCCTCCGGCTGAATCGTGTTTGGTATCACCAAGTGGCATAAGTCAACAACAAACATAAAATAACAAGAAATAATATAAATCCAAGCAGTTAATATAATAGCTTGGTGTTTTAGTGACAAAATACATGGAGCCAACTTACAAGAATAAGATATTTATATTTTTCAAATTCGTAATATTTATTATATTGAAGGGTGATTTAGTACTGCAAAGAAAAATTATCTTTCCTCTCGCACCTCATTTATTTATACTTCTTGTATGTAAAACTTACAGACGGGATGAATACAACAGGACAATATAATAAAGTTAATAGTTAACTTCACAAGCTTTATTTAAAAGACACTGAAACTAAGATCGTCTTTTTCTGATACGTCAGACACTATGCCATTTTTTGAGTGACGTAATGTCTAAAATGTAATGGAATAACTCATCTTCAAACATCTCCTTAGTCATTTGCATCTGTGTAAAAAACAGAGGTTTCATAGGAGGTTAATTTAATGTGATTTTTAATATAAAGCTTTATTAATATGAATGGCAGGTGTATAGCATTTTTTGTAATCCTTCAATAGAAATGATGTTCATTAAAGACACTTTAATGTTTTGACGTGTTAAAATAGCAGTGTTTTTATTAAGTTTTCAAGTATATATATATATATATATATATATATATATATATATATATATATATATATATATATATATATATATATATACATACATACATATGTGTGTGTAGATGAAAATTTGTTCATGTATGTAGGTGACTGGCATTTGTTTGATTTAAAATCGGTGTAATAAATTTTCTTGCTTGTGTTCAATGCACAACCATATATTAAATGTAAAACCATGGAAATAGCTTCATTTTAATTCATGTCATTAAGGTGGATGCTTATCAGTTATATTGGTTTTCCGTTCTTAACTTGTGGGGAATATTGTTTTACTTGATGGTTTTCATTTAAAAATTTTTTTACGTAAAATGTAGCACTTGACATAGCAAACAATTTTCCAGAGTTATAAAAACTAAATTTAAAACAGGATGGCTAAACATATTAAAATTATATTCTAATATATTGTGAATCATTTGACTTTGTACTTTTGGACTCTAATAATGATATTTTACGGCATAAATCTAATAAAAGGGTCTCTTATATCCTGAGAGAATTCGTGGTTCTATTCTATAAGTTAAAAGAAATATGTAATTGCAAACTGCTTTTGTGAAACCATTTTCCATAGGTGAACATAAATCTAGAGTTCTACAATATAAATGTTACCTAAACACTTTAAGCTTGATGCAAACTTATAAATAGATTGCAGAGTTGTTCTAAATCTCTCATAAGTTTGTATGTAATTGGATTTGAGCTTCATTGTTAGATATCAATCAGTTATGAAAAAGGAAATCTTGGTTGCTTGAACTTGTTGATAAGCCTTAAAAATTTTGGATTAAGAAAGGATACCGAAAAAAGAGTACTAAAAGAAATTAATAATGTGAAAATATAATGTTAAAAATAAGCATTAAAATAATTGTTGTTGATTCTGGTAACATTATGTAAATTCTAATGTTAACACATTGTGTGCGGGTACATTTCGCAATGGAATTGTACCGGGAACGGGCGTTTTGCTCTTAAATTTAGTGATTCAATTAAATATCAATAGATAAAAAATTATTTAATTTTTAATCAACTTTTCATATTTTATATTGAAATATATAAACAAATATATAAATAGAAAGTAAACAAATATATATATAATATATAAATATACATATATATATAATATATATATATATATATATTTAAAATTTTCTCAAGAATAAATAAAAAGATAATATTAAATCTAAATTAATTTTTTAACCATCCTTCCCGTTCTGTGGTTCCCCATCATTCCCCATCGACTGATGTAAAATCTAGTTTTTATTTGTCTAAATTTTTCCATAATCTATATAGTAGACAAGAACATTTGGCTTCGTTTTCCAGTATATACTTTTATTTTTGTACCCACAGACAAACCATTTTGTTACATTAACTCGTACTAGTACTTGACTAGCGCTTAAGTACCGATCGTCAGACAACGTACTAGTACGTGTACCGCATACAATGTAATAACAGCTATAATACGAAGCAGCAATCACTACGAAATATTAACTTTGAAATTATACATTGCATGAATAAAATGATATGGTATAAAACATATCACATATGACAAGTTTAATACTACACTACTGCCAGTTATGCATACACTTTCAGAGAAGTAAGGAATACCTTACATATTTTCCATCTAAACCTCCCCAAAAGTCTTGGAATGAAAGGACGCTATTCGTGGGTTCAGATAGCGTTGCTGGCACGGTTGTGAGTAGCCTTTGGAATCGGCGTTAAAAAGTAGATTCCGGTCTCACTAGCATTTATGTAGCAAAAAGAAGAACTTAGAGCTCCAACCCAAACCAAACCCCAAACGTTTTTAATATTTACTCTTATTTTAATCAGTTACACAAGAAATACAACGCCCTACTCTATTAATTATATTTATTACTTTATTACATCGTTTAATTCGGTTAAAATATTAAGAGTATTCAGGCAAATTATCGGTTTAATTATAAAGTGTAATTCAGTCTTTAGTCTTTCTTTAAAAGAACTTTCTTTAACACTTTCTTTAAAAGAACGTGTTCATGTCAAAGTTTTTCGGAATGTTTTAGATTACACTAAGTATTTCAAAGGCCGAAGTTGTAAACTCAGATGATCAAAGCACTATTGCAGGTGCTTAGACATTCGGAAAATATACAAAATAAAGTTGTTTTACCAAATACTTGAAAGATTAACTTTACGAAAGGTAAATATTTACCCATAACAGAAATCAATGGAGAGTTTTTTTTACTCTTTAGTATGCACTATTAATTCATTCTAATGAAAACATGAGAATAAAGTTCCAGAAATGTACGCATTTTTAACACTAAAACTGTATAAAAGTTATTCACACTTAAGAAAGTATTTACTTAAATCATTGAGAAAAGATCACTAAGAAAGTATTCACTTAAAAAGTCCTGCAAATATCCCAATAACAATGATCGAAAACAAATGGTATGTTTACTTTGAAAGCTGCAGAAATTTTATAATAACCCTTTGAAATAGTTACAAAAGCTCAAAAGAGATAGCACTGCAATATATAATTTATAAATAGTGCTCAAAAACTCGAAGTTATAAGTTGATATCAGAAAAAAATCTTTCATTGGCAGTTATGCTCAATCCCTATTGACTATTGAATTCAATTTCTATTGTTAAGATTTAAGAAAACTAGCTATCCCTGTTAATCTAGTTATAAAAGTTTTGTGTTCCTAGCCCTAAACATTCCTTTATCGTCCTTTTGGTTTAGGAACTCACGAATTTATTTTTACCTATCCTTTCATATCTTTTAGTTGATAATTTCTCTTCCTCGCTGCTATTACATGCTCACTGAAAGAGATCTCGGGTTTCACAACTTAAGTCCATATAATCCTGTTGATAAATATCCTGAAGGTCCAAAAGTTAAAATTCTCACTGTTTAAAAGAAAAAGAAGATTATTGCGCCAAAGAAAGAGGTTGAAAATTGATCATACTATTGAATAGTGCATGTGTCTAGTATTGGAATATTACAACACGGTCTTAAACTGTCTAGAAGAACTTTTGCCACAAATCATTTGTAATCTTTTAGCCACATTCCAATGCATAGAGAGTATGTGTTGCCACATTCCAAAGGTATGTGTCATACCTGCTTCGTAAGAGTTCAAAATCATTCTATACTTTTTCTTAAAACAAAAAAACAAGAACAAAAATTTATTCAACCAATAAACTGTCTTGTGCCATAGATGCTTATTACCTCGGATCTCTACACAGACTACTGCTTCTATCAATATAAATCGCTCTGCTGGAAGACAAATTATATATGAGGGTTACTCTGAAATTTTTGAGATACGCCCAGACTAGAATTTACAAAATAAAAATAACGGTTTAATTTTAAAATACAAAGTATTTTAACACAGCAGACAACAGTTTTACTAACTTACTTCAACTTGTTTAGCATAGATAAATTTTAAACAGAAGAGAAAATGGAGTTGACGAGACAACATTTTCGTGCTATGATTTTCTACTATTTTAAAGCAGAATTAAATCAAGAAGAAGCTTTTAAAGGTTGCATTTCGAATTTGGTGATGAATTTCCAGCTCGTGCTATTGTATTCAGATGGTTTAAAGAATTTAGCAGAGGTCGCCATTTTCTTCAGGATGAAGAACACATAGGAAGGCCGCCGTCGGCAGTAATCCCGGATAATGTGTCTGCCATATGAAATATATTAATGGATGATAATCACTTTACCTATCAAATTATACAGAAGGAACTTAACCGCAGCAATATAGAAAATTATTAAAGAAGAATTATATATGAAAAAAGTAGTTTGCCGTTGGGTTTCCCATAATCTGAGCACCAAAGAGGAGAGCTAGTCAGAAACAGTAAAGAAACTCTTAAATAGAGAAATGATGGTGGCCACTGAATCATTTCTAAAATTTCAACGGGTGATGAAACGCACATACCGTTTGTTGACGTGCCAACACGCCAAGAAAGCAAAGTATGGGTCTTTGAAGATGATCCTACACGGACAATTCTGAAAAGACAACACGCAAATGCATTTTTTCATCTATTCCAAGAAATGAATGGCTTGCGGCATTTAATCTGTGGAAAATTAGTCTACAAAAGTGCATTGGTGCTGAAGGAGACTACTTTGAACACACCTAAAATTTTGTAATTACAACTTTAAAAACCGACTTGTATCTCAGAAATTTCAAAGTGACCCTTGTATTTACAATATTGACATAGCATTTAAGACAAAACTAAAATCAAAACATTACAGTAAATTTTTTGAAATTTCTGAAATCTAACGAGGAATGTTGACACCATTTAAACTGTAGTTATTCCAGAACATGTCACCACAATTAAGGAAATTCTGCAGGAATCTTTAATCCGCCCCAAGAATTGCAGCAATTTTAATTTGAAGTGCTCCAGCACTCAGAAATATTGAGAAATTGTTAAAATGAGCTGTACTATTAGACCCTTTTTTGAAATTATTTTGAATTTCATGTATAAAATTTTTGCAGTTTTCACGATTAACTTACCTTTTGTCTTATTCTGCTGTCTTTGTTCAATTTCTATTAATTTTTAAATCATGGTGTCCTTTGTTAGAAACCCTGTATCTGCGCAATCTCACTATACAGGCAACACCATTTTTCGTATCATCGGAAATATGTTAGAGCCACCATTTCAATACTGAAATAAGAAAATATATTAACTTTTATTTTACCGATATTTTTTCAAGATATCAAAATAAAGGATTTTTCTATTCATATTCGCAGATATTTCTCCGTAATAGATTTTATTAAAATATAAAATAATTGGAGTGTCAGCGATTTTATAAAAGAAATTTTACAGAAATTACTACACATAATTCTTTTTCTGTTAGCTCTGTTTAGGATGCATATCTGAAAAAAATATTTTTCATATGTTCTTTTAAATTTTTCTCTTTTTGTTTAATATTCAATACTATCATATTCCTAGAAACTCGTTCTAACAAAGAGAACTGAGTATTTTTAGTTCATGAACACTCGCTTATGACGTCGTATTGCTTGTTTGGAGTTTACTACGCATGCGCGATAGAAGTAATATGCTCCTTGGGCGAGGCACTCCAAAGTCGTGTTTGTTTACAAAACTATTATTCTCCTTTAGGCTATGCATGAAAGGAAAAGCAACATTTTCCCAGAAATCTGTGATTCAGAAATGGGACTCTTTCAGAGAAATTATAAAGGAGAAAAAACAAAGAAAATGTTTTACCCTGCATGTTTTAATGTTTATAAAATTTTAATCGCATCTACTAAATAAGAAGAGAGTGTTATTTAAGGGGAGTTAATAATTAATTATTAATTATTTCACAAAAATTAATTAGTAGGGAAATAAATATGTGTGTTCTCTCTTCACCATGAGAGGACATTTCAGTTATAATAATAACTTGAATATATTGTAACGAATTCTCGTTACATTAAATTTCCAAATACAGACTTATTTACGACCGGCATAACGTAGAAAAATAGCAAATGTGCCTTTTATGAGCAATAGAACTGAGCTTCTCTGTACCTAGTGAAAGGACGTTGTTTCGACCAGAATAGGATGGTGAACAGATAATTGTTAACACCGAGGACCATCTGAATCATTCTGTTTATCTCAGAAATTCATTAGGATGCTGGCGAAGTGTTTCCATTGTTAGTTTCAACGGCATCCCGAAGAAAGAATCTCACCTGACAGAAATACTCTACATTGTAAGGGAAGCAGCAATACTTTCCTACCTTGTTCTCCAAAGGTTTGTCCAGAGACATCAATTAATGATTTCCGAGAGTGCTTTCAATAACTACAAACTTCCTTTGGAATCGGGCTTGCACCTGTTCTAGGCTAGAGTTCTACAAGCGGTTACTTCATCAGATCATCAACCAGATGTTCGATCAACTGCGATGGACATTTGGGATCAGACGACGATATAAAAAGACCAGAGTTCATGGCCCAGGAGAATTTTTGACCGATCGAGTCTCAAGGCCCCAGAACGCTAAAATATCCCCTCTTTGCTTTTACACATACATATATTAACATCATAGGTCACAGATAAAATATTATTCTTACACTGGTAATTTAAAAGACTAATAATTTAAAACCCACATGTATAAACTTCAGGTACTCAGGGAATAAAGCATTGAAAAATTTATCCATTATTCAATCACTCAAACATAGTTAAAAATAAAGACATATTGAAACTTAATGCAATGATAACTATTTAGAAAAATAATTGAAAGTTTATTTACTAAGTAGCATATAACCCTTCATATGACGGGATCAGTAAAATTTTTAACTTTCCAGAATTACAAAATACTCTGTGAGAATATAAACTATCTGACGATAATAAGATGGGCATTAATAATAACGAAAGAAGGATTTGGAAAAAAATATACTATTTAGGAACACAATTTTGCAGTATGAGAATTAGCATTTTCCCATGCAATAATGCAATGTGTTTTCCATTATTCAGTTACATGAATATATTGAAATGTATATGGAAATGTCTTCACACTTTTTTATTTAATTTAAAAAAACTGTTTTAAAATTGAAAAAGGGTAGAAATCTGCAAGAGGAAACATCAATTTTCTTTTGAAAACACTGTTGCGCATACTTTATACAAAACAAAATGCGTTTCAGCCAGACTTTTAAAAATCCTGCCTCGGAAATACATTTGAACTAAAAACTATAAATACATTACATATTTTAAATCTGTACAGAGGTTATTTACATATGCCATATATCCATTTTTTCTCTCTCTTTATATATATATATATATATAAAATATATATATATATATATATATATATATATATATGTATATTATATATATATATATATATATATATATATATATATATATATATATATATATATATATATATATATATATATATATATATATATATATATATATATATATATATATATATATATTATATATATATATATAATATATATATATATATATATATATATATATATATATATATATATATATATATATATATATATATATATATATATATATATATATTATATATATATATATATATATATATATATATATATATATATATATATATATATATAAATATATATATATATATATATATATATATATATATATATATATATATATATATATATATATATATATATATATATATATAAATATATATATATATATATATATATATATATATATATATATATATAATATATATATATATATATATATATATATATATATATATATATATATATATATATATATATAATATATATATATATATATATATATATATATATATATATATATATATATATATATATATGTATATATATATATATGTATATATATATGTATATATATATGTATATATATATATATATATACACTCAAGAGTCAAAACATTATGACCATTTCTCAATAATGAGTTGGCCCACCTTTGGTGAGCAACACAGATTCAATCCACCTTGGCATGGAAGCCACAAGTTCTTGGTAGTTGGCCGTTGACAGATTGTGCCAGATGTTTAAGCAACGGTTAGGCAAATCCGAGATATTGCGAATTGGTAGCTTTTGACCTCTGAGCTGCCGACCCATGACATCCCAAATGTGTTCTATCGGATTGAGATCTTGTGAGTTACGTGACCAGGAGACATTACAACCTGCCCTCTATCAAAATCTCTTAGATCCACAGCCTTTCCAAATACACACAGAAGTAAGTGAAAGAATGATTCTTCACACTCTCCAGAAGCAGATAAATACCACTTCCACCTTATCAAGAGTCTTCCACGTCATCCAGGTGAATTCATTGCAAAATGTAGGAGTGGTCATTATGTTTTGGCTTTTGTATATTGGCTTATATATGTATATATATATATATATATATATATATATATATATATATATATATATATATATACACATATAAAATATATACATATATACATATATACATATATATACATATATATACATATATACATATATATATATATATATATATATATATATATATATTTATATATATTTATATATATATATATATATATATATATATATATATATATATATATATATATATATATATATATATATATATATATATATATATATATATATATATATATATATATATATATATATATATATATATATACACTCAAGAGCCAAAACATTATGATTCATTGCAAATGTAGGGGTGGTCATTATGTTTTGGCTTTTGTATATTGGCTTATATATGTATATATATGTATATATATGTATATATATATATATATATATATATATATATAATATATATATATATATATATATATATATACATATAAAATATATACATATATACATATATATATATATATACATATATATACATATATATACATATATATATATATATACATATATATATATATATATATATATATATATATATATATATATATATATATATATATATATATTTATGTATATATATATATATATATATATATATATATATATATATATATATATGTATATATATATAAATATACATATATATATATACACATATACATATATATACATATATATACATATATATATATATATATATATATAGATATATATATATATATATATATATATATATATATATATATATATATATATATATATATATATATATATATATATATATATATATATATATATATATATATATATATATATATATATATATATATATATATATATATATATATATATATATATATATATATATATATATATATATATATATATATATATATATATATATCTGTGTATGTGTGTGTGATGGTCAATTTAGCCCATTACAAAGGAAACGCCTTTGACTTAGGTGTAGTTGTATTTAGTGTGGTCGAGAAAACAAAGATCATAATTTTGAACAATAGATATCGTCTATTTTGAATATAATATCGACTCTGGAGTGCTACTGGGGAGCCAATCCTGTACGTGACAATCCTGTGCACTGGTATGTTGTGAGCCAGCCAATCAATCATGTGATAACGTTGGATAAAGATTCACTAAAATGTATAAGAGAGACTGAAGTCTGAAAGAATTAATTTTGACAATTTTGTAATTCCCAAAGCTAAAGAAAGAACAAAAGATAGTCCTCAAGGTTTGCCAATAAAGGAGGGAATTGCCCCCAAATGATTTTAATATAGACTAATATATACGGTCGTTAGTTTTAAGTTAAAAATTTCATTATATATATGTGCTTCTGATCTGTGCATGCGTGAATATCAGGAATAATATTAGGTAAGGTTTCTACAAACACCCATAACAAATGAAATAATAAAATTTTTATGCTTGTTTGGTAACAGTTTCTTTAGTTATACAGATAACAGGTCCAGATAAGTTCCTAGATCACGTAAGCGTTTATAATAGTTTTTATACGTTTGCTGTATTTTGAATATTTATTCGAACTAGTTTAGCAAAAGAACCATGTGAAAGGAATAAAAATAGAAGTATGGGTTGAATTTTAAATACATATAAGGAGAAAACCTTCCAAAGATAACTGCGTTTGTATGTATTTAAAATGGCGAAGACTCAAAAATATTCAAAGCAAGTGCTGGCTTTTGTTTACAAAAATAATTTTGTAAGGTGTGAAATGCCTTTGCATATACGTCACTATCACAAGGGTTTCTCATCTTTTAGTTGTTTAAATAAATTGAAATGTGAATAAAAATTTAGCAGTATTTTCCTTTTAAAGCTAAAAAAGAGGTGTATGGAGTTGCAAATATAAAAAGAACGAGTTTGCAGATCCGTATATCCATTTTGTTCCAAAAACGCTGCCACTCATGCTGTATATAAAACGAAATGCAAGCAAGGTAGAATTCAAAAATTTCTGCTTAGAAATATATTTACAAATATATGAAGGCTTAAAGTATTTTGCATATTTCCCCTGGAAATTTTGTTCAGCAAAGCAGTGTGCCTTTATTGTAGTATTTAGGAAGGCTTATAGATTAATAAAAACAAGATATTTACTTAAAGGGACACACCAACTTTAAGCGACTTCAAAATGAGAATTTTTTGTTATTTTTCGATTTGCATAACTTTTTTTATTATTATGAAAATTACTTGGAAATTTTAGCATTTAATCTCTGAATCTAGTTAATTATTTTCCTGTATTTGCTTTGTTTCTGGTAAGTAAGAACTTTTTTAAAAAATAAAATAAAAGTTCTTGTTTTGAAAATTAAAAATTTTACTGTCACATTGCGCTCAGTTTTACAGCAACACAAACTATATTTCAGCAATAATTTTTGCATTTTTATAAACAAAAAAGATTAGGTATTATTCTCCACCTATTTAAAATTTAAAAGCTATCAGAAATTTTACACCAGGAGAATAAATTTTCAAAAAACCTAAAATAACGTTGAAAAATTAAATTTCAAATGCAATAAATACTACATCAATATATATATATATATATATATATATATATATATATATATATATATATATATATATATATATATATATATATATATATATATATATATATATATATATATATATATATATATATATATATATATATATATATATATATATATATATATATATATATATATATATATATATATATATATATATATATATATATATATATATATAATATATATATATATATATATATATATATATATACTATATATATATATATATATATATATATATATATATATATATATATATAATATATATATATATATATATATATATATATATATAATATATATATATATATATATATATATATATATATATATATATATATATATACATATATATATATATATATATATATATATATATATATATATATATATATATATATATATATATATATATATATATATATATATATATATATATATATATATATATATAATATATATATATATATACTTATACACACATATATGTATATATATATATATATGTATATATATATATATATATATATATATATATATATATATATGTATATATATGTATATATATATATATATATATATATATATATATATATATATATATATATATATATATATATATATATATATATATATATATATATATATATATATATATATATATATATATATATATATATATATATATATATATATATATATTATATATATATATATATATATATATATATATATATATATATATACCACTTTCAAAAACGTAGGTGGAGTTTCATTGTAGTACTATAATGTACTTACCTTGAAAATTATAGATCCATACGTGCAATAGTTTTTATTCTAGAGTGCGCGCAAGTTTGAAAAACATTATTTTGAGTAAAATTCATTTAAAGTTAAAACTTTAGATATTTTCATCTTATTTCCATTAAAACATTTGATAAAATGGTTTAAAATTGCCTATATGTATACATTGTCCCTTCTGTTTCTAATATTTTTACTTTTATACTTTATATATTTTTCTTTCTTTGCAAACCACTAGCGTAAGCATCTCAGCTGTGATTGCAGGTCAATGAATCAGCTGTTGATCACTGTTGCATGTAAATACTCTTGAATAATTACCAATTTGTTAAGACAGTTCTTGCATAACACTGGTTCAAACAACATAACCATCATTAAATACATAAAATGCATCATTTACCACTATTTGAACATTATTAATCTTAAAACAGTTTCAATGCTAAAAGTGATGACACAACGGCAGGGACAAACATAAACACCAGCTGGGTGATTTAAATGTCCCATGCTGCCAGTGTTTCTTTTTTATGTTATAGTTTTACAGGTTATGTTATAGTTTTACAGGTTTTTTTTATTAAAAAGACAGAATTGTGTGCTTATTGAGATTACTATAATGCCGTTTGAAACCTTTCACTACTAACGTATCAGTTGATCAGTGGTCGGTGCAATGGGGTTCAGTACGAGAAGTTCCAGGATCGAATCCCCGTACAGTTGATATGAGTTTTAATTGAATCTAATTACGTTTGTGATGACTGTAACCATGATGACGTAAAGTATTTTTAACATAAATTTTCCCTACTTTCCATCAAAATGATCCCATTTATTATTTATTTAAAAATATTTCACAATTTTTAGATTTACGGCGTTATATATATATATATATATATATATATAATATGTGTTGTTATTTATATATATATATTATAATTTATTATAAAAATATAATATATATAATAATATTTATATATATATTATTGGATATAATTTATAATATATTATATAATTACTAACTACAGATATATGTGTGTTAAAAGAAAAATAATTTAAAAAAAATTGGTATTTTCTTAGATAAGATTTAGAATAAAATGTACTCAGACTCTAGTGTCAGTTGTGTGGAGATATATATATTCTATCTATCTAAATTATATATATATATTGTATAACACACAGATATACACAATGTATATATAATATATATATATAATATTATATATATATATATATAGATATATATATATATATAATATATATAATATAAATATAATATATTTATATAATATATATCTATATCTAAATTATATATATCTATATATATATATAATACATATATACATATACATATATATATATATATATATATATATATATATATATATATATATATATATATATATATATATATATATATATAATTATATATACATATATATATATATATATATATACATATATACATATATTATATATATATGTATATATATATATATATATATATATATATATATATATATATATATATATATGTATACATATATATATATATATACATATATATATATATTTATATATATATATATATATATTATATATATATATATATATATATATATATATATATATATATATATATATAATATATTATATATATATATATATGTGTGTGTGTGTGTGTGTGTGTGTGTAAGCGTGTATATTTATAATTCTATACCAAAATAAAGACAAATATTTGGTGAGGCTGTTTTAAAGAACTTATGCCTTCTACATCTCTTATGTTTAGAAACTTAGCATTCCTAGGAACAGTAAAAATGTTGCTTGGTACTAGTCGATAGAAATACACCATATTTATCGTTTTATTAAAATGGTTTCATTAGTTATATAATTAGAAGAACATCTAAAATTTCCGAAAATTTCATCTAAAATTTCATAGCAGTTTCAACACTTCTTCTAAATTTTGAATATTTATTTATCCAAACTATTTCAGCATAAAATCCAAGCGATCGGTATAAAATTGGTAGCACTGTTTGGATTTCAAATAAGTATAAGATTAGGGATGTATCTCGAATGACAAAATAAATAAACAATATACTCGAAGAATGAGCTGTACACTGCCTACAAAAGTCATTTTATAATGGGTGAAATGTCTATATATAAGTGTCATATTTATATGGGTGACACATGTTTCAGTTATTTGAATAAATTTGAATATATATAAAATTTTCACAGTTCTTTTTTCTTTTGTAAAGCTTGGAGAAATAAAAGTGGTTTATAATATTGACAAGTAAAACACAGATATTTCATGGTCATACTTTCATTTTGTTTTAAAAATGCAGCTGTAGACATGTTATGAAAAACAAAGGCAATTAAGGGAGACTTTCAAACCATCTGCTTGTGAAGTTTATATACAGAAACACAAAAAGGCCATAAGTACTTTAGGTGTTCGTCTGGAATTATTTTAGTAGTTGGTGTAGAGTTAGTGTTGTCTAGAAAATTTTAAAAAGTGAGTTTTAAGAAAAAAAGGATATAAGGAAGACTTCGAATAATCCAGAATGGTGACTTAAAAGAAAAATAATATATATAAATATATGGATAAGTTGGTAGGTATATGTTTGTGTATATATTTGGTTTGCATACATAAAATAACTTTAAAGGTAATACAAGTTGTGGAGAACCTTTATTACTATTTCTAAGAAAACTAACTAATGTGTATTGTTCTTGCCAATGAAAGAACAATTTTAAACTTTTGCTTTATTTTTTTAGGAGATAGTTACAAGGACGGCTGACTGTTCAGCATCATGTTAAAACTTGTGGTAGTTTTATCACAAGTTCTGAATTTTAAATATTCATTCAAAGTTTTGATGAGAAAGGCATAAAACGGTAGGTAAGGATTGAATTTAAAATAGGGATAAAAAGGAAACTATGCGAAGTTAATGGTATGCATATCTGCAGTAGTATAAAACTATTTATAGACATGGTGTTTTCTGTTCGTGAAAGTATATTAGTAATACATAAAATGTCTGTTATATACGTCACCAACAAATGTCTTCGCATTCTTTATTTATTTCAATACATTGAAACATAACTGAAAATTTAGTAATCCCTTTTTCTCTAGGTAAAAACTTGAAAAATATAAAAAGAGTTTTAAAATTGAAAGTAAAAAAAATAACAGAAAATAGATAAGTTTGCTTGGACATGTATTTTGTTTTGAATACGCGTTCGAGTATACTTTATTTGAAAAAATGCAACTATGGCAGACTGAAAATTCTTGCATAAGAAATATATTTGCAGAAGAACGTAAAACCATAAATACATTACTGCATTCGTCTCAAAGTTTTGTCTAGTAGTCAGTCTTGAGACATAGAGTTAAAAAAGAATAAATCGGTCGGTTTGATAAGAAAGAGAAAGTCAAAAGAAAGACTTGCATAATATTTCATAAAAGCTTATATGCAAAATATATCATAGTTGCATACACACACATACATATAAATATGTATTTATGTACACACACACACACACATATATATATATATATATATATATATATATTATATATATATATATGTGTGTGTGTGTGTATAAATATATTTATATTTATGTATATTTTCATATTTATTCATATATATATATATATATATATATATATATTTATTTATTTATTTATATTTATATATTTACATAAGTATATACCAAAATTAAATCGCTAAAACTAAATACACTTTGAGAGACACGTTACTTATGCAAGAAAATAAGTGTCACACCGTTATCATATTTCGCTAAACAAAAGCATTTTCATAATTATACAAAATTAATGAAAATTAATAGAACAGTGAAAAGTAAAAAAATAAATCAACTGTTTAAATACTGAATATTTATAACTTGAGAAGTAAAAGGAAGTTTTAACTAAAACATAAATTTTCCGCAATTATATCTACTTTCTTTCATTTATCAAGATATTACATATACTGCCATTTTTTTTCATTACCTTTTGGATCACTTTCTTTAATCGATCCGTATACTTTTCTGTTATTTTTGAAAAAAATCTCAAACTTATGCAATGTGAAGTTTTTTGTTATCTCGCTTTTGTTATCTTTAGTTTTTCATTTTTGTTCACAAGTCCAACTTTCTTTTATATTTGTAATCAGTAGAATGAAAATCCTTTTAAATTCACTCCATGAGACGGGTAAACTCTATTGAGTCGAAGCCTAAAATCAAGTTTAATCTTAGACGGTTACACTTTGCACTAATTACGGGAGTGATAACCAATCGTCTTCAAGAAGAAGGGCATCTAGTTAAGTTCAAAACCTATTTTCTACGCCAATTAGGATAAACCTATAACCCCCTGTAGATAATTTTAAGACTCTTTCAGTAAGGATGAAAATATATTTTATTAATTTATTTTTAAAGTTTTTTTCAAACAACCATGTCGGGCTCTCCAAGAAATGCTCTAGATTATGTTAAACAAATTTTGCAGGTCATACTTTGTCCAATGTATGGTTTAAAATGCCAAAATATTTTGTATTTTTGTGATCAGATAATATTCTTGGTGTATCCTAAAGGATTGCCCAGATGTAAATAGTTATACTGATGAAACAACTAATCTTGTAAATTAAGGTTATGTCGTAGTACGATGCATACACTTGACAGTTAGGAAATTACCACTAAACTGCTTTTCAAGTGTTAAATAAGAAAGAATTGGCACTTATAATTTCCTTTTTTTATTGGTAAAAAATAATATGGTAACATGCACCTGCAACTGCGGAATATTGTCAAAATGAGATATTGAACATGTTGAAGACTGCAAAATATACTACCAGCATTCGAATTATTAGACATGATTAAATTCTAAAAATTAACTCTGAAGATCCAATATACGACACAAAATTTATTAATGCGCAATTAATTTTTCATTCCCGGTGAACTAACTCATCGTCTCACTCTTAGCTGGAATTGTTTTTTCCGATGCCATACACACAAAGGTATTTAACATGTGAACCATGACGTTTAAACTTAATAAATATCTTAACTTAGCTTTGGCGAAAGACTTTCTCTATTATTCTGGCGGATAGTTCAGACAATTGTTAAATTAATCACTACTTTAGACGTTTGTCATCTTATAGTATCAAGGTTAAACAGTTATCCATCGTAATATTTCCATTTATCACTTAATGATTTTTCAATGAATTAAGATGATAAAAGAATAACTTTAGGTATTCCTCTTGCATCCTTTTTTCAGCGAAATTTCATTAATCAGTGTTTAATTGATAATGTAGTCCGTTCCTACATCATATATCATTGCTGATATGATGGCACAAATTTAGGCTTATTAGGTATGTGCATTACAATGGAACATCACCAAGGTTTGAAATATTAACATTGGATCTAACCAATAGTTTGTGACAGAAATGTTGTAGTAAAAACGTTGCTTAGGGATTTATTTCAAAATAAGGGAATGTCTTTAACTTAGTAGTCAATGGCATGTAAAGGTACATTATCTTTCCTGGGGGAGTCAGGCCAGGTTTACTTTAAGGACCTTGCCTAGAAGACAGATTGAAAGTGTTTTACAACTAACAACATTTGGTATTATCCGAACCATTTATTTGTTTAGAGTATACCCAAACCACTTACTCTTGAATGAGTAAAACATTAAGTACATAGTTTTGTAAAGGAGTGAGTAACTTTTGTACAGTTATATTTTAATGAAGATTAACTAAGTTTCTTACTAGTTTTATAAATTTTCTACATACGCACCTCTAGAAGCAGTTAGAGCTAAATTCATTCCACATATTCTACAAGGTTTTGCCATTGATACATGATCAGCTTTTGGCTTCCTACTTTAGCACTGAGTCATTAAATAATTGTTATACAGCTAGAGCAGTTACAATGTTATTACATCCCGTTACTATGTTATTATAGATTTAGTCTAGCTAAATTGAGGGAAATAAAGTGCATTCTGATGAGAGAAAAAATCTTCTCAAAAGGCTACATTGACGGCCAATTCTTTTACGACTTTTCTTTACTTTTTACATTGACGACTCATTTCTTTTCAGTTTAGTAGCGATTCCTGAAATGTCCTGGGTATGCACCGTCTAGCACATAATCTTGATTCACAAGATTAGTTGTTTTATCAGTATAACAATTTAGATCCGGGTCATCCTTTCTGATACACCAAGTATTTTTACTGACACACTGTAGCGGGACAGCATCTCAGAGATGCTCAGAGATGTTGCAGTTAACGAGATATTCATATACACGCAAATATGTATATATGTTTATATAACAAAACTAATACACTAAATAAATTATGAAAGATAATCATTAGAGAGAAAATTACTTTTAATTATTCTTTAACACAAAATTTACAGATCGAGCCAATTTGACTAATTAAAAATTTGATCACTATATATGTATACCTTTAATATTACTTTTCAAAAACACGTTGTTTTTTAGTTAAGTAAAAAAATATATGTAAACTTACATTCCTTTTCCTAGCAGACCACTTCATTTCGCATTATCGAATGTGATATAACTATTTTCACGGTTGTGAGCCAATTTGACTCATAGAATGGTTTAACAGTTAATCGCATAATATGAAATTTATTGGTCGACTAAGTAAATATTTCACGAAAAGATTTTACTTTCCGATTTGCTGAAGAGCTAAGAAGTAGATATAGAGAAGAAGTCGAAAACACTTCCATTCCAATGATAGAAATTCCTGCTACTGACGCACGGAAGAATTGTCCAATTCAACAATCATGCAAAAGAAACACATATAGAAACTTTTGTGCTAAATGTAATAGAAAGTTTTTGGAAAGTGTGTTTCAAAACAGATTTTATATGTAGAAAGTGTTTTCCATGATTATTTTGATAATAAACATTTTATTTAAATTAATTTGGAACTATTTTCTTTGCAAAAATCTTCAATTTTTTTGTATGAGTCAAATTGACTCACTTCAGTAGAAATAGATATATGATCAACCTAGTGTTAAACATAATGATAGTGAACTAAAATCCAATATGGTTCAAGTTAATCTCAAGAAATACCAGAAAAGTGAAGTGCGGATTATATAAATTAATTGCTAGCATCATACTATTATTCCACACGCATACTTAATTTTAGGCTATTCGACTATATTCTTTTCTGCCTTTTAGAATAAAATATGACCATATGTATCGTTGTAATTGTTACTCATCTGGTTAAGTACTATGAATTTTTTTATTTTAATAAAACAATTTAGGTTTACCCTGAATATTTACAAGCAAGCTAATTTTACTGTATAACATAAAGACACAATTACATTTATATCAACACATTTAAATATTGTGATATTTAGTAAATTAGATAAGAAACTAATAATCTAATATTTATAACAAATGAAAAAATATTATTGACAAATATTTTAA
>CM063505.1:59738214-59773214 GCA_032207245.1 Pardosa pseudoannulata | reverse complement strand
CCTGTGTTGGTTTGGTTTGTTGCAGATTCATGTAACAATGAAATTAATTTCCAGCTTATCACATATGCCACATTGAACAGCCAGTCGATGCCCAATTGGCGTTTTGAGCTTAGAAAAAATGCTCAATGAATCCTGTGTTCTGTTCGTGTTTATTTTAGAACTATGGAACGATACAAATCATTCCTTTGCAGAATATTCGATCGGAGTTCAAATGACATTTTGAACGTTAATTAGATGATGTGTATTTTGGTTACGAAGAAAAAATAGGACAAAGTGATCAACATATCTCCAAAACTTCCAGAAAAGATATTCTGAATTAAATAGAAAGTGAATGTGACAAATGTTGTTGAAATTGAACCTATGAATCAAGAATCATAAGGAAACTTAATTTTATATCAATGACAAATTTTCCATAAATTTTAAATGTAGCAATGAAAATAATAATCTACGTAATATACTTAGTAACGTTTTTAAGTTTATTCAAGAAATAATTAAATATTATATAACATATCTATTAATAATTTGTAAGACTCAAGTTGAAATATTTAAAACACATATTGAAGATAGTAATAAATATTATGTAATTCATTTTTTTCGTTGCAATGTAATGCAAGCATTTAATTCATATGAAATCAAATGTCAAAGAATTATTCCTTATTGGCTTTCATTCCTCCAATTATTTTTCCAATTCCTCTTCAAAGACCTAATGGAACTTACGTAAAAAACTGAAAATAGAAAATTATTTTTATGTAATTTCTTTTAAAGAAATTTAATGCTCTGCATGAAATAAAACATTGATTATTTTTAAATAATAACTGTTTTTTAAATAATAGTTGATGATTTATCACAATTCTCAGTCCTAAATAGTAGATGGTTTTAAAACGTTAATGAGTCTAACAGAAATGGTTTTACTAGATCTGTAAAGACCAATTGAATGAATATACAACCGTTTAAAAGTATTTATAACGCCTAATAGTATAAAATGTGAACTTAATATTGTTCTTACGTAATATTAAATGCATAAGGCGAAGCACCATCAAAGCTTTTTAATTAAGGATTTTGTACATTTTCTGAACAAGGACGATTAATAAAATATGATTAATAACATAAATGTTTAAAAATGTTAGTTCTTTAGGTATTGAGGATTAGGAAAAAATGTCTTTAAAGATGTATTTTATTACGGTTACTTACCTTTCGACAGAATGAGGTATAATTAATAACAAAGTAGAATTACAAATGAAGTCTTTAATTATTTAACAAATTGCCTTCAAAATAAGTCTCTTTTTACATTCGTGCAGAAATTTAATTTTTCTCCATAATTTATGAATTCAACTTTGCATTTATATATATATATATATATATATATATATATATATATATATATATATATATATATATATATATATATATATATATATATATATATATATATATATATATATATATATATATATATATATATATATAATATATATATATATATATATATATATATTATATATATATACATATATATATATATATATATACATATATATATATATATATATATATATATATATATATATATATATATATATATATATATATATATATATATATATATACATATATATATATATATATATATATATATATATATATATATATATATATATATATATATATATATATATATATATATATATATATATATATATATATATATATATATATATATATATATACATATATATATATATATATACATATATATAATATATATATATATATTATATATATATATATATACATATATATATATACATATATTTATATATATATATATATACATATCTATATATCTATATTCTATCTATATAATATATATATAATATATATATATATATATATATATATATATATATATATATATATATATATATATATATATATAGATATTAGAGTATTATATTTCCATTTGATATGTAGTTATGCACTAGTGTAACAAAACACTGTTGAATATTAAAAAATATTTGAGTGAGTCAGTTGGTTTCTTTGTTAATATTTTATTCAAACTTATGTCTGGAAAAATACCCCTTACTAAAAAACTTCGTAAATTTTGATTTGATATCTATAACAAAGAAAATGTTTAACATATATTTCTAAGTTATAGAAAACACAGTGTTTTCTTCTGATCTTGATGAACACATCTTTGGTTTTTAAGAAGTTTTTCGAATGACTATAGATGTAGCATTACTATGTAGCGTATGATGTAGCTGATGTACATATACGTTTTTAAAATATACAGGCAAAAAAAGGAGAAATAATTTTCAAAAAATTATCTAAACCTATATTACTACTTACTGCATTACATAATGCAATTAAAACATTCTGTACTCCAGAAAGTGTTCCTATATCTTTAGAAACCATATTTTTTATTAATTACATAAGGATTTGATGTTTTTTGAACAGCATGGATATTCAGCTTTTTAAATTTGGAAAACGCTTTAAGTTTTTCATTTCCTTAAAAGAAGACATTGATCAAAGAGAAAAATATATTATATCATATCTTTATAATAAGCAAATTTACAAGATTATTATTGCATTCTTTTATCAAAATCATTTTAATGAGATATTGAATAGTATGGTAGTTAATTTTTTTTTCATTTTCTAAAATATAATCTCTGAATGATAAACAAAAGCAACGCTATTTTCAATTATAATAAATTAATAAAATTTCTATTAACTTGGCTATAATTGATTTTTGTTACAAAGTATTTTTAAGTCTGGAATAATTGTTGAACAAAATTATACTGACTTGTAATCTTGTGCTTGATTGTTTTAGACAAAAACAATGATGTTATCAGAACTATTATGTTTGGTTTGATAGTGAAGGATATATGTTGCAACCCAAGATTTCGGCTTTATGTCAGATAGTCGAGATGCACAATCTTCTTCGGCAACGGAAGAGAGGAGGCACAATGAGGTTATCAGAACTAATATATTTGGTTTGATAGAGAAGGATGTATGTTGCAACCCAAGATGTTGGCTTTATTCCAGTTAGTCTAGATGCATAATCTTCTTATGTTTGGTTTCATAGTGAAGTATTTATATTGCAACCCAAGATGTTATCTTTATCGCAGATAGTCTAGATGCACAGTCATCTTCGAAAAAAGGCGACACAATGACGTTATTAGAGCTAATATGTTTGGTTTGACAGTGAAGGACATACGTTGCAACCCAAGATTTCGGCTTTATCTCAGATAGTCCAGATGCATAATCTTCGGAAATGGAAGGAGAATAATGAGGTTAACAGAACTAATGCGTTTGGTTTGATAAGTGAAGTATATGTGTTTCAACCCAAGATTTTGGCTTTATCCCATATAGTCTAGATTCACAGTTATCTTCGGCAACGGAAGGGAGGCTACATAATGAGGTTAACAGAACTAATATGTTTGGTTTGATAGTGAAGGATATATGTTGCAACCCAAGAAGTCGGCTTTATCTCAGATAGTTCAGATGCACAATCTTCTTCGGCAACGGAAGGAAGGCGACATAATGATGTTATTAGAACTAATATGTTTGGTTTGATAGTGAAGGATATATGTTGCAAAAGAGATGTCGGATTTATACTAGATAGTCTGGATGCATAATCATCTTCGGCAGTGGAAGAAAGGCAACACATTGAGGTTATCAGAACTAATATATTTGGTTTGATAATGAAGGCTATATGTTTCAACCCAAGATGTCGGCTTTATCTCAGATAGTCCAGATGCACAATCTTCTTCGGCAACGGAAGAAAGGCGACATAATGAGGTTATTAGAACTAATATGTTTGGTTTGATAGTGAAGGATATATGTTGCAACCCGAGATGTCGGGTTTATCTGAGATTGTCTAGATCCACAGTCATCTTCGGCAACGGAAGAGAGGCTACACAGCGAGGTTATCAGAACTAATATATTTGGTTTGATAGTGAAGGATATATGTTGCAACCCAAGATGTGGGCTTTATCCCAGAGAGTAAAGATGCGCAGTTATCTTCGGCCACGGAAGAGAGGCTACACAATGAGGTTATCAGAACTAATATATTTGGTTTGATAGAGAAGGCTATATGTTTCAACCCGAGATGTCGGCTTTATCTCAGACAGTCCAGATGAACAGTCACCTCCGGCAACGGAAGAAACAAAAGTGATTTAAGGTTTCTCGATTAATATATTTAAACCACGCGATATTTACAAAATTTAAGATTTTGTTTTATTCTTGTAATTTTTATTTATATTTATTTTTATAAGAGGAATGTTTTTAAAAATTTAATCTTTGTTAAATAAATTAAAATTTTAATTATTAATCAAATACTTAATTCTTGCAGAATTACTATCAACTTTCCAGAGAACCCAAGGTTTCTGTGGAACCGAGATTGATAACATCGACTGTAGAGGATATATCAAGATAAATTATTAAGGGAACATAAAATTTCGGATAAAATACTCTATTCAATCTTTTAGCTATAAATTTTGCTATTATAAGATTTATACACTAAAAGGATTAATTTGGTTTCGTTAGAATAATAATTAAATGTTTTGGGTAGTTTGTCTAGCTAAACAAGTAGATAAATTAAAATATCAATAATGTAATAAAATACTTCTGATGTCGTATTGGATGAAACTTTATTACCTTTCTATTGCATTTAAATTTCATTAACTTAATAAAAATAATAGAATTTAGTAAAAAGTGTACACCATTAATACTTATCATTATTAGCTCTTTACTTCAAGGAAAATTACATTAAATAATTTTATTTATTTCCTAAGAGAGTGTTGCCATTCTTTTATTCAAAGAGTCCGAATAATTTGTCACTTAACTCAATTTCGTACAGCTCAGAAAAATCAGAATATTTAAGAGATGAAATAAAAAAAACCTTTCCAGTAGGTTCAGTATAATTCAGCCTTCACAGAGAGGGGTAGTTATTTCTCATTATAACAAAGATTTTAGATAAAGAAATGAGTGGAAATTTAGCATCATTTAAATAAGAATCGCAACGGTTCCATTAAACACAACTCCTATTTGAGTAATGGAACGGCTGAATAAATTTCATTAGACTTTTTCGGACTCACCATGGGAAAAAGAAAGTAGTTAATGCTGTGAGTTCTAAGAGCGTCACTTAGAAGAAATCCATCCAGTATCAGAACAGGAGCGTAAGCAACGATTCTGCTGGAGAAAAAAAAAACTCCACCGGAAAGCAATTCTCTTTAAAATTTCCCTATAACTTAATGATTCTCTTTAAACAGATTTACTTCTTGTTTTCCTTTAATGTAAAAGAATGAGTTGCCTCAGAAGCTGAAGAATTCGAATTAGAAAGATTTTTATCTCAGGAAACTAGTTATCGTTCTCTGTATAAAGTTGCCGGTGAAAATTTTTATGAGCACGTTCATTAACCGGCATTTGGAGAACAAAAGAAAAACAATAAAAAAAGAGACGCTTTAAAAAGTGGCATAAAAGTTTATTCCGTTATTATTCAATAAATTTCTTTTTTACTCCTTTTGGAACAGGAAAAAGAAGCTTAAATCATTTAATTTCATTTCTTTGCTTTTAAAGATGAAAAAATAATGAGTTTAAAAATGGTGAATCGTTACTCATATTTTTTAAAAAATGATTTAAAGAGTCAGTTAGAGTAAAAAAAAATGTAATAAAATATCGCCATTTTATTAAGTTCAGAATAAATACAAAAAATAAGTGATTGGTTATTTTACTGTATACATTGATAATATTATTAACAAAATTATTAGAATATAAGAGGTTCACGATTTATTCCGAATACTGCATTAAGACTACTGAGTATTTTCATACTGAATTCATTTGGTCTTTAATGAATGTACTTAAAAATTTTATATGGCATTAGTAATGCATTATGTAAAAATGGATGAAATATCAAGGGAAAAATATTTTGTTAAAAATTATTAATTAGTTTCAAGACAATTTTATTAAAAGTCTTCATTACATATATTTTATATATAATAACACTATTTTTATTTATAGAATACCTTTAGATCTTAGAACAAAACTAAATAGGATAACTATATTAAGAAAAAATGCTAATAAAGAATATCGAAAGTTACTGCATAAAATGTCGAAAATAATTATTTTAAGACGGATGTTTCGTCTTGAAACCTATAAATATTTTATGTTATAATTTGTAATGGGAATAGGAATTCGGTGATTAGAAATACATGGGGAATGTTTATAATTTTTAAGGTAAAATATTTTTTACAAAACTTTTAAATATTTCTGATTTTAACAATTAATTATACGTAATTGTAATAATTATTTGTTAAAAACAGTTTATTAAATTAACGTTTTATTAAGTTCAGGATATATGAAGAAAAATAAGGGATGGTTATTTTACTGTATACATTGATAATATTATTAACAAAATCATTAGAATATAAGGAGTTCACATTTTATTACTAATACTGCATTAAGACCACTAAGGATTTTCATATTGAATTCATTTGGTTTTTAATTAATGTACTTAAAAATTTTATATGTTATTAGTAATGCATTATGTAGAAATGGATGAAATATCAAGGGAAAAGATAATTTGTTAAAACCTATTAATTAGTTTCAAGAATAATTTCATTAAAAAGACTTCAGCACATATCTTTTATATATAATAAGACTATTTTTAGTTATAGAATACCTTTAGACCTTAGAATAAAACTAAATTAGGATAATTATAATAAGAAAAATTTCTAATGCAAGGATCTAAAGTTACTACATAAAATGTCTAAAATAATTCTTTCAATATTTCAATATTTCATTTTGAAACCTATAAATATTTTATGTTTTAATTTGTATTGGAAATAGGAATTAGGTGAAAAGAAATACATATGGAATATTTATAATTTTTTAAGGTAGAAATATTTTTTTACAAAACTTTTAAATATTTCTGATTTAACAATTAATTATACGTAATAGTAATAATTATTTTAAAACACGATAGATTAAATTTAAATTCATATTCCGAGCTGCAATTTAAATTTGAAAGAGGTTGAAGTATTGAATTTTCAATCAAATACTTCTCAGCTGAAAGTTAGCTCTCATTTTCACTTATAGTCCATTCAAACTTAACTTCAAATTTAGATTCACTGCCAAAGTGCTTCAGTTTTAACGCGATGCCAGTCATTTGGCTGTAATACAATTGCCGCTTTATTTGTTAAAACGATGCTTTGATGGTATATAGACGAACGATGACCAATCGGTAGAACTCCTACTTTCTTTTACCCCTTCCTAGAAGCCTGCCATGAATTAAGCATCTGCTTTGACTTTAACAATACTGTTACGAATTTGTTTAGTGAACCGTAAGTTTAGCGTGTGATTCTATGGTATCTCGCCAAATTGGCGAGATATCGATTCGTTGGCGACAGTTTTGGCAACCTAATTTTGTCGCCAAGTGTTGAAAAATGTTGCCAAGTGTGACGTCACGTGACAACTTCCGGTTCCGGTTTCTGGAATATTCCGGCAGTTTCTTCAGGCCTATATAAGGAATACAGAGTCCCATGCAGAATAGAACTTGCTCGATATCACTCTTGAGGGCTCTTCGGACCTAGCACAAATTTCATTGGCTCCCAGGAACCAATCAAATTGATCCTAAACTCAAGTTGGATCCATCTTTCGGAAACGCTAGTTTGACTGCTGAAATTCAATTCTTCTTCAAACTCTTTTTTATTATAATTGAAAAAACAGAAAAAAATTATATAGTGATTAATTCTGTACTTTGTACCTAAAGTGTTAAACGTAAATCAAATTGTAACTAAATATGCCAAGTACACTTAATGTATTTTTTATATTTTTGTGGCTTCCTTCCACCGATCTCGTGAACCTTATTTTTGTTATACCTATTCTTAAACAAATACTAGTATCTAGTCCTCAATATCGTGTTGCAATTATCTGTTATTTCTCATGACCATGCGTTACAGAAGTGCTGGCTTAGAGGGCCTGGCCCAAGAAAGCCAGACAAGAGAGCTCCAGAGCGATGTCCTGAGCGATGCAGAGTAGAGTCGTTAAGTGGATTTCTCGATGTAAGAAGTACGCACGGTGTGTTGGGTTTCACCGGTGGTTCCGTTTTGTTTGATGCGAAAGAGGTACGTGAGCCCGCGGCATTGTGCTCGAGTTGTTCCAAGATGACATTGTATTTTTTTAAATGATTGTTTTCGTGCTGTAGTCTTACTTAAAGTCCATTTAATCCCCGAACCCAGATTTGGAAGTACGTAACAATACTCTATGATTAAATCTAAACCACTCTCTTGTAGAAAAACAGTATCAGTAGCTTACCAATCTAAAACTTTTCATACATGTTTCAGTTTCTATGCAAACTGTTTCATTTACTAATCAAACAGGCGTCATTCTATCTTTTTTTCTGTCTTCATGAAGCCATTTGTCTACATAATTTATGTTTCGCAATGGCTACCTGAAAACGACTTACAATTCAAGAAGCTGTTAGAGTAGGCAAAACTAGATATGCTTAAACTGACATCATAGAAAGTTCTTGTAATTTGATAATTTGTTTCAATTACTTTCGAAGCCGATTTTTTAAGAGAAAAATGGCAGAGCAGAAAAAAGTAGGAGAGCCATTTTTTTCTAGACATCTTCACAAATGTGTGATACACACTACCATTGTTACAACTACCATTTTCTTCGGCTGATATCCAACTAACTATATCTCAATTAAGTGTTATATTTTATGGAATTTTACGTTCAGTAAATATTATGAATAATTAGAATTTATTAAACATAATTTTACATTACTCTAAATCAATATTATAACTCTTTATAATAATTAGAATAATATGGTTTAAATAACCTTATTGATATTAATTAATAATGATGTAAGAATTAAAAAAAGGTTATTTAAAATATCTTAATAGTTATTAATATAATGATAAACATTATGCAAATCTAGAAGATTTTTTGCTATGTTAGATACTTGTGAGATTTATCTATGTAATTATGTTATGCTTTAAACTAGGGTAATTTTATTTTGAAAAGAAAAAGTATGTTAAAAATCTAGTGACTTTGTCACATGCATCATATTTTTTACTCATGTGTTTAATTATTTTAGTTATATATTATGTAAAGTGAGACAGTTTTAATTATTCAGTTGCAAGCGTTTTAATTTTAGTTTTATATAAGGCTTATGTAATGGAATTAGGATTTTATAAAGAAGTGGCTTTAAGTAAGAGAGTACCTTTATGAACATGAATTTATTTTAATCTAATTAAATTTTTATACAGATCTTCGTTATGAAAGTAGCTTTACATAGAGATTGAATTTTACAGGTGAAGTTTACCACCAGTATTCCAATCATTTTTGTATGATCACCTGATTTATATCTAAACGAAATATCATTGAAAAGGGAAATACTTAGAAGGTAAACAGGATTAGATTGCTCTATTAAAATATTAACTATCCATATAACACATTTTTACTACAGTTCCTGATTTACCACCTTGATAGTCATAATGGTAATTTATGTTTCTCAGACCAACCTATTTTCGTATTGTACCTTACCCAAATTAGCATAGCCATTTGCTGAAGATAATTTTCATCTTTGACTGTCGTGGTGAAACATGCTGAATAATTAATTGAGATTGCAGCTGAGAAATTGCGGTGACACACGAATCACCCCTTATATACTTTCCTAGACGTAAAAAAATAATATACAGTTATCCCTCGTTTTTCACGGTTAATGGAACCAGAACCTTTCACGCAAGTTGAAAAACCGTGAAGTAGGATTTGTCCCTAGAAATTTTCTTGTATGCGGGTACACGAATGTTTTAAATATGTGAACAGTATTCATACTTTACACATTTAAGACAAAAATTACAACAGCATACGTATTTACTTAAACATGTCAGTGCTAATTAATAAGGTTAATTGCAAAACCTTACAGAGTAATAAACATTAATCAACATTGCTTTCTGAGAGAGACGAAGAGTCTTGTGTTGGTGGCGGAGGAGAGGCTCTCACTTGATCCGTAGATGTTTTAGGCTCACACGTAGACTCATCTGTAGGAGGCGCTGACGGGGGCTTTACCTTTTAGAGAAACATGGTGATGGGTAATTGTTGTCTTTGTTTTTACCTTTCCTTCAAAATTAACCTGTATAAGGACATAACCCCGTCAACTTGACTGCTGAACTCCACAGCTCGAACCATATTGTCGTCAATATATTGTTCAAATTCTTGCCATGTTGCACAATTGTTACAAATTCTCCAGGATAAGGCCAAGCTTTTCAGTTTGTTCTTCCTCTTCCTCTTCATTTTCTCCTCATGAGTCCTTGGTATGTACTCTGAGTCAACTCATCTCTTTGTTTGGCATGCAAGGATCCTTCTCTCTCTTATGAACATGAAACAACGATCCTTTCTTCAATGGGACTGCCGACATGGTTGTATTTTTTCATTTTTATTTTTCGATGAATATTTTCAATAAACTCGCGAAGAACTGAAGCCGCAAAACATGAAGCTCGAAGAGGCGAAGGAAAACTGTAATATAATTATTTTATGTAATTTAAAGCAACATGTAACACAAAAGAAAGTGTATCTAATTTTTTAAGCATTGTGAGGTGAATAAGATAAACTTTTAATTACTTGCCGAAAGCATCATCGCTTAGAACTAATCATTACAACGATAAAATGTCACCAAATATTGAATGAAATTTCTTTTACTATTTTCAGACATTCGGAAACTTTTAAATTTGTACCAAAATTTTCCTATTTCATTCTTTACAGTGATATTTAAACATACAACTCATCAATTTTGAAATTACTAAATAGAATAAAAGCTTTATTTCTAAAGTAAGAAATGACAGCAGATGTGAATGATTTTATAATATTATTAAAAATGTCTTGACTAAAAACAATATTGAAAATGTGATATTTCATGGGAAATATGATATTTACCATAAGCCTCATAGCTTAGAACTAATAATTAAAACGATAAAATGTCACCAACTATTGAATGAAATTCCTTTTAATATATCTTAATAATACAATAATGGTCTTTAATAATACAACTCATCAAGTTTTAAATAACTTAAATAGAAAACATCTTTATTTCTAAAGTAGGAAATGACAGCAAATGCAAGTGATTTTATAATACTATTAAATACCTTCAGTAAGAACTGAAATTGAAAATGTGATATTTCATGGGAAATATGATATTTACCATAAGCCTCATAGCTTAGAACTAATAATTAAAACGATAAAATGTCACCAACTATTGAATGAAATTCCTTTTAATATTTTCAGAGATACGGAAACTTTTAAATTTGTTCTAAAATATTCCTATTTTATTCTTTACAGTGATATTTAAATATACAACTCATAAATTTTTAAATAACTTAAATAGAACAAAAGCTTTATTTCTAAAGTAGGAAATGGCAGAAGATGTGAATGATTTTATAATATTATTAAATACCTTGACTAAAAACAATATTGAAAATATGATATTTCGTGTGAAATGTAATATTTGCATTAAAGCTCATCGCTTAGAACTAATAATTACAACGATATCATCGAATATTGAATGAAATTTCTTTTACTATTTTCAGAGATACTGAAATTTTTAAATTTGTTCTAAAATATTCCTCTTTATTCTTTACAGTGATATTTAAGCATACAACTCATTAATTTTTAAAATAACTTAAATAGAATAAAAGCTTTATCCTAAGAAAGGACAGTAAATGTGAATAATTTTATAATACTATTAAATATCTTGACTAAGAACTAAGATTGAAAATGTAATATTTCATGTGAAATGTGATATTTGCCGAAAGCATCATCGCTTAGAACTAATAATTACAACGATAAAATGTCACCAAATATTGAATGAAATTACTTTTAATATTTTCAGAGATACGGAAACTTTTAAATTTAGTCTAAAATATTCCTATTTTATTCTTTACAGTGATCTTTAAGTATACAACTCATCAAATTTTAAATAAATAAATAGAAAACATCTTTATTTCTAAAGTAGGAAATGACACCAAATGTGAATGATTTTATAATACTATTAAATATCTTCAGTAAGAACTAAATTTTAAAATGTGATATTTCATGGGAAATATGATATTTGCCATAAGCCTCATCGCTTAGAACTAATAAATAAAACGATAAAATGTCACCAACTATTGAATGAAATTCCTTTTAATATTTTCAGAGATTCGGAAACTTTTAAATTTGTTCTAAAATACTCCTAATTTATTCTTTACAGTGATATTTAAATATACAACTCATAAATTTTTAAATAACTTAAATAGAATAAAAGCTTTATTTCTAAAGTAAGAAATGACAGCAGATGTGAATGATTTTATAATATTATTAAATACCTTGACTAAGAACTAACATTGAAAATGTAATATTTCATGTGAAATGTGATACTTTCTTCAAGCCTCATCGCTTTGAACTAATAATTACAATCATAAAATGTCACCATATATTGAATGACATTTCTTTTAATATTTTCAGAGATTCGAAATTTTTTAGTTCTAAAATATTCCTATTTTTTTTCTTTACTGTGTATTTAAACATAAAACTCATTAATTTTTAAATAACTTAAATATAATAAATACTTTATTCTAGGAAATAGCAGCAAATGTGAATGATTTTTATAATACTATTAAATACTTAACTAAGAACAATATGAAAATGTGATATTTCATGTGAAATGTGATATTTTCTTCAAGCCTCATCGCTTTGAACTAATAATTAAAACGATAAACTGTCACCAACTATGGAATGAAATTCCTTTTAATATTTTCAGAGATACGGAAACTTTTAAATTTAGTCTAAAATATTCCTATTTTATTCTTTACAGTGATCTTTAAGTATACAACTCATCAAATTTTAAATAACTTAAATACACTCATGTCCATAAATTAAGGATAATGAAGTTCAGGCAATGAAAGAAACAAAAGCAAAACAAATTTGACTTATTTGTAAAGTCTATTTATTAAACAAAAGGTAAAGAGCAAAAAAGATGCTGTATGTTTGACATAATTAATAAAAATTGCGATTTTTACTCCCTGGAGCAAATTTCAAAAAAGAACCTATTTACAGAAAACAGTATAACATGGTTAGTATGATGGTTAATACGGAGTATGTCTCCCGGACGATGCAATACAAGCGTTACAACGCCTACGCATGCTGAGTATCAGATTATCAATCTGATCTTGGGGAAAATTACACCACTCATCAAGCAATGCCCTCCGAAGTTCCGATAGACAGTTGGGAGGGGGTTGACGGGCTGCAATTCGTCGGCCAAGCATGTCCCACACATGCTCTATTGGATTCAAGTCCGGTGAGTATGCTGGCCAATCCATACGGGTGATATCCTCCGATTGAAGGCATTCGTCTACAATGTTTGCACGGTGAAGTTGGGCGTTGTCATCCATATACAGAAATTCAGGACCCATGGCGCCCCGAAACAA
The DNA here is from genome assembly GCA_032207245.1 of Pardosa pseudoannulata. NCBI lineage: Eukaryota > Metazoa > Arthropoda > Arachnida > Araneae > Lycosidae > Pardosa > Pardosa pseudoannulata. The sequence continues at coordinate 59,759,748 of CM063505.1, read as the reverse complement.
ACGTACATGTTGTTCCAGAATGACATCCCGATAGATGTGGCCTGTCATCGTTACACTCTGAACATGCAGGTCAGTTCTGGAACCAAGAATAATTCCTCCCCAAAACGAGCCATCCTGCACCACCGTAACGGTGTCGTTCAATGGTGTTCTCTTGGTGGTAACGGGTACCTGGCGCTCTCCATATGAAAGTCCAGCGAGAATCAGAATGTAAACTGAACCTGGACTCGTCGGAAAACATCACACAAGACCACTGTTGCGGTGTCCACAATGCATGCTCTCTAGCCCAGCATAATCGCAGGCGACAGTGAGTTGCGGTAAGGGGAACACATCTGACAGGCCTACGAGCATATAGACCAATGTTCCCTAAGCGTCTGTACACGGTATGCCTTGAAACTGTCGTACCGGTAGCTGAAGAGAGCTGACGAGACAGGTCTGATGCTGTGCTCCGTCTGTTTCTTTTGGCAGTAACTGCCAAATACCGGTCATCATTCGGCGTAGTAACTCGGGGGCGACCTGTGCTGTAACATCTACTCACATTACCATCATGTTTCAATCGTTGCCAAAGCCTGGAGATGACACTCTGGGCAATTCCAAGTTCCTCGGATACTTCCAGCTGGGTACGTCCACATTCCAGTCGTCCGATAATTCTTCCACGTAAAAAATCAACAAATGCTTCCTTTGTGCCATAACTATGCGGTTATTGCACTGAAAGGCTTTTAAAGCTTTGTGAACAATTTTACTTCTTTGCTACCATTCCTTATATACCCCTTTCATACACTCTCGTCATTGTGACGTACTATCCGCGCTATCTGGTGGTTTCCTGCAATTTGCATATTCTTCTTCAAGATGTGTGTGATAATTCTACAGGTGAAATTTTTATTTTAGAGCTAAAATTTCTGTGTGATTCTGAATTATCCTTAATTTATGGACATGAGTGTAGAACAAAAGATTTATTTCTAATGTAGAAATGACAGCAGATGTGAATGATTTTATAATATTATTAAATACCTTGACTAAGAACTAACATTGGAAATGTGATCAGTTACATAACGGTAACATCTTTTTTGTTTAGTATTATGAGCAAACTGAAAAGTTATCTTAAAAGATGCATAATGATTGTAAACAAACTCGAACATATTTATAATACAATTTACGTGTTATTTCTTTCTTGTGATTTGATTATCAATTATATAATCAAATGATGTTCATTTTTGTATTAAAGAAGTCTCTATTACATAAAATATTAATATTAAAATATCTATTAATATTAATAAAAAAAATTTACTCTTTGTATGCAATTTTTCATGTTTATTTCTTAATATATTTGGGCTCTTTCTTCAGTGATTTAAGTATCATTTTAGACTCCTTAAATTTTACTCATTAGAATTAAGATGGATATATCTTTTTTTCTATATAATGTAAAATTTTATTTGCAGTATATTAATTTCTAAATATTTTTTTTTACTAATTTCGATAAAAAATTTAAAGATAGGGTTAAACTTTTTACATATAGTTAATAAATAAAGAAAATATTATAACGGTAATTGATACAAACTTAAATAATTTAATTTTCATGCTTAAGGATTTTAAGGTTAACATGGTATATATTTCAGATTTCTAAAGATAATGACAATAAATAGATTTTAAAAATATCTAAAGTAAATAAGCTAAAGTTGTCTCAAATGGTATTCTTACCATTAAGTGGCAATAATGATAACCGGTAAAATCAAAGACATGGTAATTGATACATACATAAATAATTTAATTTTCACGCTTAAGGATTTTAAGGTTTACTTGGTAAATACTTCAGATTTCTAAAGATAATAACAAGAAATGGATTTTAAAAACATCTAAAGTAAATAACCTAAATTTGTCTCAAATGGTATTCTTACAATTAAGAGGCAATAATGATAACCGGTAAAATCAAAGACATGGTAATTGATACATACATAAATAATTTAATTATTACACTTAAGGATTTTAAGGTTTACATGGTACATATTTCAGATTTCTAAAGATAATAACAATAAGTGGATTTTACAAATATCTAAAGTAAATAAGCTAAAGTTGTCTCAAATGGTATTCTTACCATTAAGTGGCAATAATAATAACCCGTAAAATCAAAGACATGGTAGGTGATACATACATAAATAATTTAATTATTACACTTACGGATTTTAAAGTTTACATGGTATATATTTCAGATTTCTAAAGATAATAAAAACAAATACATTTTAAAAACATCTAAAGTAAATAACCTAAATTTGTCTCAAATCGTATTCTTACAATTAAGAGGCAATAATGATAACCGGTAAAATCAAAGACATGGTAATTAATGCATACATAAATAATTTAATTATTACACTTCAGGATTTTATGATTTACATGGTATATATTTCAGGTTTCTAAAGATAATAACAACAAATAGATTTTAAAAATATTTAAATTAAATAAGCTAAAGGTGTCTCAAATGGTATTCTTACCATTAAGTGGCAATAATGATAACCCGTAAAATCAAGGAAATGATAATTGATACATACATAAATAATTTAATTATTACACTTAAGGATTTTATGGTTTACTTGGTATATATTTCAGATTTCTAAAGATAATAACAATAAATGTATTTTAAAATTATGTAACGTAAATAAGCTTAATTTGTCTCAAATGGTATTCTTACTATTTAGCGGCAATAATTATAACCGTAAAATCAAAGACATGGTAAATGATATATACATACATAATTTAATTTTCACGCTTAAGGATTTTAAGGTTTACATGGTATATATGTCAGATTTCTAAATATAATATCAACAAATAGATTTTAAAATTATCTGAAGTAAATAAACTAAAGGTGTCTCAAATGGTATTCTTACAATTAAGTGGCAATAATGATAACCGGTAAAATCAATGACATGGTAATTGATACATACATAAATAATTTAACTATTACACTTTAGAATTTTAAAGGTTTACATGGTATATATTTCAGATTTCTAAAGATAATAACAATAAATAGATTTTAAAATTATCTAAAATAAATAAGCTAAATTTGTCTCAAATGGTATTCTTACCATTAAGTGGCAATAATGATAACCGGTAAAATCAAGGACATGATAATTTATACATACATAAATAATTTAACTACTACACTTAAGGTTTTAATGGTTTACATGGTTTATATTTCAGATTTCTAAAGATAATAATCGTAAATAGGTTTTAAAAATATCTAAAGTAAATAAGCTAAATTTGTCTCAAATGGTATTCTTACCATTAACTGGCGATAATGATAATCAGTAAAATCAAAGACATGGTAATGATACATACATAAATAATTTAATTATTACACTTAAGGATTTTAAGGTTTACATGGTATATATTTCATATTTCTAAAGAGAATAACAATAAATGGATTTTCAAATTATCTAACGTAAATAAGCTAAAGTTATCTCAAATGGTATACTTACCATTAAGTGGCAATAATGATAAAAGGTAAAATCAAAGGCAGAGTAATGGCAAAAGTAGCAAGCTATTTCTCCAAAGAAGTTCCGCTCATTTCGAGAGCTGAAATTAAACATTCCGAATGAATAAGCATTATCAGAGTCACATAAAGAATCCTATAAAAAATTTAGAGTGGTTCTTGTTTTCACCTGTTTCCCTTAAATATATTTACCCCCTTTATTTTGTGTTTTGTGTCATTTTCAGATCTCCCTCTTCACTCGAGTTATTAGAGTCATTTTTCATTCGATAATGATTCCAGACAAAAACCAAAATGTTTAGAGTAGCTTCAGCAGAATTCAATGGCTTGCAAACTACTAAGTTTTTTTTTCTCTCCAAACCACATACTTTTCTCAGAATGTAAAAGGAAATAAATAGGTTTTTAGAGAGAAACGAATGAAAGTTTTTGAATTCCTTAGTCTGCTTCCTTATAGTCTAGAAGCTAAAGTAAATAAAATCGTCTTACGTAACTAGTAGAAACAACAATTTTGATTTCTTCACTGAGAAGAGAGGAAGTTAAAAAGAAACCTTACAGTCTTCAACCGTTGTTTTAAAATATTTAAAAATTTAGTTTTCTTAGCCATGGATGATAGAATGATAGACTGGTAAAATAAAATAAAGACATTGTATAATCTGATTTCAGCATTCATTTTAATACTTAAAATACTCAAACTTAATATTTTATTTAAAAAATTGTAAGTAATAAAACTGAAGATCGACTTAAAAAATGTAAACCATATACTGTTCCTCATACACTAAGTCACTATAAAATTTCCATTATAGGCTTTGTAGGAGTTTATTTTCTATATAATATCTGTGTCTCTTACACGATTCTAATCTTATTACCAGAACAGTATATACAAAGGCATAAATTGGTAAATATGTTCTTATTTTATTGATTCGGGATTGAGTTATTCTTGTATTTTATTAAAAAATAGTAATTCATCATATAAGCCCGTACAGAATGGTAAGCTTACAGAATAAAAATTAATCTTAAAATTGAATTTTTAGTAATTTTGAATATGCATTTCAGTTGCCAATAATCAGATGCTATATGAAGTTCAAGTAAGTTTTTTTGCTTGCAAAATCAGTCTTCTATACAATAAACAGATTATAACCTGTAATACAAATGAGACATATTTGATACAAATATTTTTATTTGTATATAAATTTGATACAAATAAAAGACACACGTAGTAATAAAAATTGCAATTCATCCATTGGAACTGAATGTTACCAGTGATATATTTTACTATTAAACTGGGTTCAGAAATCACAAACAATGACGTTTCTGTTAGGTTCAAACCTTGAGGCGTCCCTCTGACGTCAGCGTGATCGTTTGCTAGCATATGTCTTGAAGTAACGTCAAAGTGACGTCAGAACGAACGTACGAACCAATTCTCAACGTCCAGAGTAAGAGCCTTTGTCAAACTATTATTTATCGTTTTCAGATTAACTCTTGAAAACAAGAAAATACAGAGTTCTAAGCTTTCTAATTTTTTAGTTATACAAAGTCAGCAATAATTTTAAAACTTAAAAGAACAAACACTATTATATATTTTTATAAAGTCTTCTCTGTATGGAATTATTATCACATACAGACTTTGGGGAATGCATTAAAAATTACTGCATAAATATTGGTATGATCATAAAGTTTTATTCGACTGCAATTTTTTAAAAAAACTTTAGAAATAAAATCCTTTGAAGCCTTAAACCAATGGTATTATAAAAAAATGAATCCTGAAATAGAACGATCTTTAGTAGCTTTGAACTGTTTAGGCCTTACAAAACAATTTTAATAGAATGTAAAAAATATGCAATTCGTTTGCAGAGTTTTCTATATTTTTAACATATTCCATTAGTAATAAACTGTCCTTAAAATACTATTAACAGTATTCTAATGGCATGAACTAATAAAGTCACTTTTAATTTCAAAGGATCTTTTGGAGGAATAAAAGCTTCGTAAGTTGATGATTTCGAGGAAAGAGATGAAAAAATTGCCACTTATTTTGACGAAGTTTTTGAAAAAACCTCTTACGAAAAAGACTATCAGCTTTGAAGTAGTTTATTTTTTAGTGTAGTGTTTTCTCTGCTTCCTTTCAAAACAACATCATTTCTTGCGATTATGAAGTACAGAAGATAAACATTCTTTACCTAAGTTGGTTGCAATTCATTTAGATAAAAAGGAAAACATTTTAAATTTAATGCGTATGGAAACCGATGGTTTTGTATTGGAACTGAATTTAAAATTTCCAGTATATGACAAAAGACTTGAATTTCTATTAACTTCCCAATTTTATTTTTCTCAGAGAGATAAGAAACCATTAAAGCTGCTGACATTGTAAATGTGTTAAAGCGTGTAGAATCTTTGAAAACTATTGAGCAATAAACTATTTTATTTTTTGAAATAAGTTAAATTTGGTAAAAAATCACTTTAAATAAATAAAAATATGTTGTAGCATTTATATGAAGTAATTGTAAGTGTATATTCCTCTTCTCCTAAACAGTTAGAGTGATTTCAAAGAAACATCATTTTATTATGTTCAGCAATGTGGTTTAAATGATACTGGTTTTTTAAAAACTTTCTAAGCATATCTTTTACAATTTTCCGATCGTTATATTTCACATAACCTTAATGGAGCATGGCGTATGTTTTATTCTGTTATTTATCCTCATGCATTGAATGTACTAGTTATAATTTAATTCATCATAATTTATCTGAGAATAAAAAAAGCCCAAAAGTGGGAGTTTTCAGAAGTGATATTGTTTTGTACCATTACATCATGAATTACGTCCCTTCATTTTGAATGAAAATAAGTAAATTTATGAATTATATTTTCCCTGTTAGTTGGTGTTATAAAAATTTCTTATATACACATTCAAATTTAGATCATTTTATAGTTCCTTTTATCTTTACAATTGGTGTAGTTTCACATCAATCTTTATACAAATATAATGTCACAAACAATCATTTTATAAATATAATATAATAACCTTATAAATGTTTACGAAAATGTAAACTGAATAAAAATATCCGTATTTTAATTGATTTGTTATTTGTTATTGATATAAACACCAAGTCACTATATAATTTCCATTACGGACATTGAGGGGGCTTACTTTCTTTATCTCTGCCTATTACACGATATTAATCATATTATAAAAACAGCATATACAGAAATATAAACTGGTATACTGTTCTTATTTGTATTAATTCATGATTGACTGATTGATATATTTTGTTAAAAACAGTTATTCATTATATAGTTATAATTTCCATTACGGACATTGAGGGGGCTTACTTTCTTTATCTCTGCCTATTACACGATATTAGTCATATTATAAAAACAGCATATACAGAAATATAAACTGGTATACTGTTCTTATTTGTATTAATTCATGATTGACTGATTGATATATTTTGTTAAAAACAGTTATTCATTATATAGTTATAATTTCCATTACGGACATTGAGGGGGCTTACTTTCTTTATCTCTGCCTATTACACGATATTAATCTCATTAAAAAACAGCATATACAAAAATATAAACTGGTAAACTGTTCTTATTTGTATTAATTCATGATTGACTGATTGATATATTTTGTTAAAAACAGTTATTCATTATATAGTTATAATTTCCATTACGGACCTTGAGGGGGCTTACTTTCTTTATCTCTGCCTATTACACGATATTAGTCATATTATAAAAACAGCATATACAGAAATATAAACTGGTAAACTGTTCTTATTTGTATTTATTCATGATTGACTGATTGATATATTTTGTTAAAAACAGTTATTCATTATATAGTTATAATTTCCATTACGGACATTGTGGGGGGCTTACCTTTTTTTATCTCTGTCTATTACACGATATTAATCTCATTATAAAAATAGCATATACAGAAATATAAACTGGTATACTGTTCTTATTTGTATTAATTAATGATTAAACTGATTGATATATTTTGTTAAAAACAACTATTCATTATACAGTTATAATTTCCATTACGGACATTGAGGGGGCTTACTTTCTTTATCTCTGCCTATTACACGATATTAGTCATACTATAAAAACAGCATATACAGAAATATAAACTGGTAAACTGTTTTTATTTGTATTAATTCATGATTAACTGATTGATATATTTTGTTAAAAACAACTATTCATTACATAGTTACCATTGAGGTAATTGTATATGTTTACTACTTCCTATATAGTACCTGTGTTTCTTTATTACTCTTATTACCAGATTATTACTCTTATTATCAAAGCATTATAGTAGTTTATCTTTTAAATCATAGCAGGCATTTATGAACCCTCGATTGCTAGTTACTAGTAGTTCTCGGGGATATTGTCGGTAGATTGCAGTGTCTCGTTCAGGTTGAATTATCTGAAGTTGCTACACGAAACTCAGATAACTTACTTATGGCACGGAACTTTTTATTTTTGAATAAAACCATTCTGCAGAAGGTTGGGGAAACGTTTACTTTAATATTACTTCTTCCAGCTCTAATATTTGTTTTCTTGGAAATAAAAAAAATATCCAAATTTTGTCTAGATTAGTTTTAAAACCAAAATTTTTTATAGCTTTATATATCTGTATAACGTTTCTTTTTTCAAGAAAGAAATTTTTAAAACACAAGTACAGAAACAGATTGACTGATGAATGACAGTCCTTACTTACACATCTACACATCAATAAAATCTACACATCAATAATTTATTGCTAACGAAACTACAATTTTTTTCTTATTTTAAGATACAATTCCTTTTAAAACAGTTTTATTAAAACTGATTTTCTCCTTACTAGAAACAAGCGTAAAAATTTAAAAGAAAAATATTAACATTTTGATGGTTTACACATTGATGCCTATCTTAATTCTAAGTTACTAAGTGCTGTACAGAATAAAATAAATAGGAAATTTAAACAACTTTAAACACTACAGTACTTCACATTACTAATCAGACTATCGTTTTTAAGCATCATTAGATGTCATTTATGAAAAAGAAAAACTCCATTGAAAAAAGATTTATTTGATATTTCATGTCAAATAAGTACTGTAAAATGGAGTTTTATGATATATAAAGCCACTTTTCATGATTTCAATCTATGTACTTACCGATGAAGCAAATTTATGTGCTCTGTTAAAAAAAATAATAAATTGTCGATCCAAATGGGAAACTTATAAATAATAGAAATTACTTAAAAATTTGCAATTTTTTTATAAGATTTCCCTCTACGTACTCTCAAAAGAAAAACTCGTTCTAAGAAAAGCTCATTCTAAAAGCTATGTGTTAGTGGTAATACATTAAAGAGTTAACATGCTCTTATTTCTTCTGTCGTTTCGTTTGGTAGTCTCCCAATATATTTTAAAGTGATGCAACTGCACTGGGAATTAAATATGGGGAGACACTGGATGAAATATAAAGTTGAACTCCCCGTTTGTGCTACAGCTAATTTAGGGCCACCCAATATTGCTTACGAGACCAACGGCCTATGGAGTGCATATGTCCCGGAAACCTAGTTTCGATGCAGACTTGATCCTTAGTTCGTCTATCCACAGAATGAATGAAATATTGAGTCAACTGTGACCAGCTTGAGGATAGAATTTTCGGAGCTTATTAATATAAAATAAGTAAATAAGGGAGTTTAACTTTATATGAAATATACAATTAAACTCCCCTTGTGCTACAGCCTAATTTAGGGCCATCCAGTTTTGCTTTCGAGACCAATGACTCTTGGAGGTGCGCTGTCCCGGAGAACCTAGTTCTGATGCATACTTGATTCTCAGTTCGTCTATCCACAGAATGAATGTAAATATTGAGTCAACTGTGACCAGCTTGAGGATAGAATTTCGGAGCATATAAATATAAAATAAGTAAATAAGGGAGTTTAACTTTATATAAAATATAAAGTTAAACTCCCCTTGTGCTACAGCCTAAGTTTAGGGCCATCCAATTTTGCTTTCGAACCAACGGCTATGGAGTGCATAGGTCCCGGAAACCTAGTTTCGATGCAGACTTGATCCTTAGTTCGTCTATCCACAGAATGAATGAAATATTGAGTCAACTGTGACCAGCTTGAGGATAGGATTTCGGGAAGCAGTGGATTACGAAAAATAAAGTTAAACTCCCCTACTACACCTAATTAGGGCCATCCAATTTTGCTTTCGGTATAGTCCCGGAAATAGTTTCGATCAGTTCGTCTTTAAAGCCCCCAAATATTGATCAACTGTGACCAGTCTTGAGGATAGGATTTCGGAGGAGTGGAAAAGTGCTACCACACCACTGGGCTTTGATGATATAGTACTCTTATATCAGTTACTTTAAGCCCTCAAAAGCCGGTCAGCTAGTCTTATGTATTCAGAAAATCACAAACCTCAATGTTATATTTTTCAAAAGTCCTTCCGTTAATAAAATACAATTTCAGTTCATTACTTTAATTTTCAACGAACTTATATTTTAACAAAAGTTTCACTTTAATATTTTAGAGAACTTTTTAGGGAATGTCATAACAAATATTAAATCTGAATGGCTTAAAAAAAATTCCTTAACAGCAATAAACTATCCTAGGGTGCTCGGTATTTAATCTAATCTATTTTATTTCTCGTGAAATAAACATTTTGTTGTATATAAAATTATATGACCTCTTATGATTCTTACCCACATAGCACAAAAGCTCCACAGAATGTCGTATGGACGTCTCTTTTGGGCAGGCCAAATGTCCACAGGATGTCGCGACTTTGCCTTCGGACGTCTTCCCCGATGTCGCGGGGAGTCAAAAAGTTCCCTCGATTTTGGGTCGTTCGAGGGTCGTCACGATGTGTGACATGATGTCGCATGGATATCGTATGAGTGTCTTAAATGCGACATCGATTTGTGGACTGCTAGGGGCTTTCCTCTGGACATTTATCCGCTTCCAAAGTATGTCGAAAGGACGTCTTTAATTGGACGTCCATTTATAGAGGTCGTGAGGATGTTATATTTTATATTACATGGATGTCTGAGATGCATATCCGACGTCCATTATAGGTCGCCTTCTGGATATCCAGATGTCTTATGGATATCCAGAGGATGCTTCGAATAATACCCTAACTCTTTACTCCTAGCAAAATCACGTTTGATGTATATTTTTCTTCTCTTAAGCCCAAAATATTGTGTTAAGAAATGGAAAGACAAGTTATACCCTAAACACTTAAATATAATATGCATTCCTGGTCTTAACACATTGTTTTGTTCAAAAGAGAAAAAATATATCAAATGTCATGAGCTAGGAGCTAAAGAATTAAGGTCGAATTATTTCTTTGTTTTTATTGTAATTTCTATTTAATTGTAAATTGTTTAATTGTATATTTTATAAAAATCATCACTATAGTGATGATTTGTATTGATAACTGTTAACATTTAATGCATAAAATCTTTAGAAATTAGATAAATTTTCTACTATTCAAGGCATTTGGAAATGCATAATCAATAAACGTGATTTGTAGATTCTAATAAATGCCCAAATGGTTTCTAATTATAATTACGTAAGTACTGTAACTTCCATTTAGTAACCATGAAAAGAGAATTTTATTTTTCATTGTAGCTAAAGATATGAAAAAAATCTTTAAATAAAAAAAATAAATCTTAAATCTTTTGAAAATGCTTATTAACTTTTAGATGCTCGAAGACGCTAAATGGATTTTTTGTAAAGATGTTTAACTTTTTAAAAGCTGTGCAGAATATTGAAAATCAAATTGAATTTGTTATTTTTTAAACGCCTTTTATTTTTCAAAATGAATTAGTTTGTAACATATTATTCAAAGAAGCTGATTATTTCCAAGAAAAACAAATATAAGAATCTCGTGAAAAGGTATAAAAATAAAATCGAGATTTAATTAAAATTAAAATTGGTATTGAATTGGTCTGTTAAATTCCTTACACAAACATAAAATTTCTCATCTGAAGTATTTATTATAGATCCATGAACTATTTGATGAATTAGTTTTTTAAAAATCTTATCAAAGATTGTTATTCTTTCACACATTTAATCCATATTAATTAAATATAATTTCTGTGAAATTAATTACTTGTTTTTAAATTTTCTAGAATCTATAATTTCTTGTATATTTGAGCTTCATTTAAATTTTAATAATTTTTCTTCTATGAAGAATTTTTCATGCTGAGATTTTTTCCTATACGTATTAAGTCTTTTTGACAAACTAAAATGTCAAAATAGGTATCATGTCAGAATTGCTGTAGTCATGATATATGACATGATCCAGTGTTAAGGCGCATGGAATACTTAGTCCTTTTTAGTAAAAACACTTCATTATTTAATCTGGTGTTTTCGTTTCAGGAGTCGCGTGCGCCATTTTCATTTATTCGTGGCGAAGCTAAGAGTGGAATGTGTTGACACGTCCATGTCCACGCGCTAACTGATTCTTCTCGCTTGATTAGTCATCAACTTCGTGTGAAATATTTCTGTGCCTGACCGAATTACTCCAAACGGTTACGCAAGCTTGGGTCATTTTTATTTATTTTATTATTACAAAAGAGTTCCCTTTTTAATTCGGTTATAACTAACGTAATTTAAAAATACCCCCATTTTAGACCTGATATATATATATATATATATATATATATATATATATATATATATATATATATATATATATATATATATATATATATATATATATATATATATATACATATATATATGTATGTATATATATATCTATACATATAGAGACAAATAGATAGATGGATAGACAGATATAGATATAGTGGTAAATAATATATAAGATTGGAAAATGCTGTCAACAATTGCAGATACAAATTCAAAGAGTAGCGACATGTGGAAAATAGCATTTTTAAAAAAACAAGACGGAATTCGTAGCACTGGTCTTTTAGCAAGTAGCAAACTTTTGTTTTCTTCGTCTGACTTTCAAAAAATAAACATCTGTTATAATGCCTGTTAAGCATACAAATTTTTAAGAAGTTATCAAAAGCTGGAAAATACCAGTTTGCACCTTGAAACATCTGTTATCCAGTGATACTTTTCTTTAACCGTGCCTGTAGTGTGAACACAAATAATGTGAAAGTTATATTGACAAGATATTAAAAAAAATGTCAAATTCATCAATTACATTTTTCCGTTTATCATTCACTCTGATTATCATAATTTCTTGACCAGCATGTGAAGAAATTAAAAGAATTTATGTAGACTACATATTGTTACCAATTTATGAAGCGTAGCGTTCGTGGATTGAGTAGACTTTGAATTAAGACAGCAAAAATAACAGCACTTTATTCGTAATGCAGGGAAAACACGAATACAGCAGCCAACACCGCGAGAACTGGCTAGCACAGGCGATAGTTCACTCAAACTCTTAGAGCCAAACAACGTAGGTCTTTACCTCTACAAATTTCTCAGCTAACTGAACCTCGATCAGGATCGGACCCCGTTATTTATTTCTGTAAAAAACTGGAATATTCTAAAAAGTACTAGGTACAAACGGTCGCCAAGAAAGTTACCAAGTTGCCAAATTTGGCGTTAAATCGCCAAACTTGGCGCCAAAAATTAGTCGTCAAAAACATCGCCTACGAGCCAATATCTCGCCAAATACATGATTTACCCATTATAATACACAGTATACGGCAAAAATACATGCCAACTTGCGAAGTTCGTAACAATATGCTACTTTTAGAGAATAAGAGTATTAACACATTGTATCCGTGACACGTACTAATACATTTTCTGACTATTGATATTTGAGCGCAGGTCACGTACTTGCGAAGTTCGTAACAATATCTTACCGCATACTTATTTTTCATACGTTGTTGTTACCGATATTGGTTGTTATCAATAATTGTATTACTCTTTCTTGTGTTTTTTCCACTAGAGTAAATTTCTTTGACATTAAAAAACGAAATTAATAAAAATTCTGTGTAATAATAATGACGATCCAGTTAATAAATTTTGCTACTATTTTTATTTCCAGTCATATAATGTTAAAAATGTAAAAATGAAATATAAATTTAAGGAATATTTATTCTTTAAAAATTTTTACAGCAATGTAATTTATGAAACTCATGAACACAAAAGGCCTTGTATATAATATAGATTTTTGTATCCGAATTTCAAGTAATTATTTACCCCATAATGTATAAATATCACCTGCTGTTTAATTGGTTATTCCCTTACTCACGTACCTGGAAACACCCTATTGGATAAATTCCGAATTGACATGTATAATAAATATAAATGACTAATTCATAACTTTTAATGGTGGTTAAGTTAACTTTTCGTAATATAAAGGTGATATATTCCTCTCAGTGATAAAGAAACATAAAACATCTATTTGTGTTCAGCTCACAAGTCACGTTATATCATTAGAAGTCTAGGCAGCACTTCGTTTCTTCGGAATTGCATAATTCAGTCAAAAATTACAGATAAAGATCGAAAAGTCTTATTCTTACCCAAGAAACTTTCTATAAACTATACGTTTCAAAGAAAACAACAAAAGTCTTTGGTGTAAGAGTAATTGGTTGCAATATTTACTTTCAAAATAAAGAACTTAATAGCTACGCATTTTTTGGAAGTACGAGGAAAAAATACAGCTGTAATTACCACCAAACGCTAAAGAATTTTATTGAATGAGAAAGTTTAGTTTCTCATGCAGGGTAAATGTAATAGCTGCTATTTTAACTTAATTATGAAGGAAGAATGGGCGTTTGTTAAAAATGTATGCATGAAATATAGCAATTAAAACGAATAAAATTGAAAAATGTATATGAATTAAATATTACTAAACTATTATTTCAACCTAAAACATAACTGTTTGGCATCTAGGATTGCAGGCTCTAAGTCTGCCTAAAAGGCATACGTAGTGTTTAATTTACAGAAAGTGCAACTTCCAATTTATGAAAATTGTTCCAAGATGCAGGATTCATCCAAAAAGATGGGCCAGGTAGTCAAAGACCCAATAAGACCAAAAATGACCAATATTGGTGAAAATTAGAGAGGAGTAGTTCCATACCAAATCAACGCAAGGTTTCTACCTGACCCAATCCAATTTTGATTAAATTTGGTATAGTAAGTGACTTCATGGTAATAAAGAAAATCTCCAAATCTTATGTTCAAATAATAATTAGTTTGGGAGTTATGAGGCTTTAAAGTTGCCAGATTTGTCTAAAAAATACACTATCGGCATACATTTAAATTACACTTGTTACTCACCTAATTATGCTAGAGATATGTGCAAGGTGTTATTTTAAACCTTTTTTAATGGGCTCTCATATTATATGCAACACATGATGATTTGAAATTTTTTTTAAAAAATTAAAATTAAAATTTAAATTTAAAATTTAAATTTCTCAAAAAGCCAAGTTTTTCAAATTTTGAAAAAAAAACTCAAAATTTGCTCGTATTATTGTTAATTAATCCTCAAAGTTTCATGTTGGGATCATAATGGGATTACAAGCTACAAAATAACGAAAGTGAATAACGAAAATGAGAACATGCATTCATTACTTTTAATCTAACTCAGCTGTTTAAGATGGCATTAATATTTACACACTATCTTATAGACATATACTCTAGTAAAGAGTACATTTAACATTTGTGAAGATTTTAGAATGAAGAAAAATCATTTAAGTGCATTACTTTTGATGGATGGTGTTACTTATTTAGTTGAAACTGGTAGAAAGCTTTATGTGTTTTGAGAATTTCTATTTCAGAAAGAATCTACATTGGTCCTGTTGTTCTAAAATTACGTTGATTTCACATGGAATAACCCAGAGGTGTTCTCAAGTCCATCAAGGCATCTATGTAGCCCCCAGGAAGCCAGGTTTGAAGTATTATTGTCTTTAGCAGAATACTTCATAAGAATGGGCTATTGATAAAAAGGTTTGTTGTTTGCGTCCCGTTCTCATCGGAAAACATTATCTTCGTTTAGTATCATGAAGATATCAGAGAGATTGAATTTCATATCAATGGGTTACCGTTTTTTTCACTGGTGAGTTCCGGTTTAGCTTGAGTAATGATATATACATATGTATACACATACCATCAAAGGCAACCTCAAACTTGATAGATAATCTGATAATTAACTAATTATCAGATTACACTGATAATTCTGTTAAGTAACTAAACTGTTTTTCCCGATTTTAAATTTACATCGTGATAAAAAAAGAGGCTTTCAGCACTTCGTTGACAAGTCTCGAACGATGGAGTCCAAGATCAAGGCAAGATATATTGTAATGATATATAGTTGATAATAATGAAAATATAATAATAACTTAAAAATAATAATATAAGAATGATAATTGTTTGTAAAAAATATGCTATATACGAACTTTAGGAACAACATTTATGAGTCTTATATTTCTCCTTAAATTACACCAATATATATATATATATATATATATATGTATATGTGTATATATGTATATGTTTGTATATATATATATATATATATATATATATATATATGTTTGTATATATATATATAATATATATATATATATATATATATATATATATATATATGTATGTATATATATATATATATATATATATATATATATATACATATATATATATATATATATATAAATATATATATATATATATATATATATATATATATATATATATATATATATATGTATGTTTATATATATGTATATATATGTGTATGTGTATATATATATATATATATATATATATATATATATATATGTATGTATGTATATATGAATGTATATATATATATGCATATATATATATGTATGTGTATATATATATATATATATATGTATATATATATGTATGCATATATATATATGTATATATATACATACATATATATGTATGCATATATATATATATATATATATATATATATATATTCATATATATATATATATATATATATATATATATATATATATTATTGTCTTTAGCAGAATACTTCATAAGAATGGGCTATTGATAAAAAGGTTTGTTGTTTGCGTCCCGTTCTCATCGGAAAACATTATCTTCGTTTAGTATCATGAAGATATCAGAGAGATTGAATTTCATATCAATGGGTTACCGTTTTTTTCACTGGTGAGTTCCGGTTTAGCTTGAGTAATGATATATACATATGTATACACATACCATCAAAGGCAACCTCAAACTTGATAGATAATCTGATAATTAACTAATTATCAGATTACACTGATAATTCTGTTAAGTAACTAAACTGTTTTTCCCGATTTTAAATTTACATCGTGATAAAAAAAGAGGCTTTCAGCACTTCGTTGACAAGTCTCGAACGATGGAGTCCAAGATCAAGGCAAGATATATTGTAATGATATATAGTTGATAATAATGAAAATATAATAATGACTTAATAATAATAATATAAGAATGATAAAAGTTTGTAAAAAGAACTTTAGGAACAACGTTTATGACTCTTATATTTCTCCTTAAATTACACCAATATATATATATATATATATATAGTCAACTAGTCAGCACGGATTCCTCAGTCAGTCGTTATATACTATATTAAGTTTACCAGCATTAGGAAAATTATACTTGAAAACCATGTAAAATATTTACCATCATATTTTTATTTTATCTTGGTTTAATACTGCATCTCTAAATTAAAAACCTTCTTTTCTATACAAAATACAGAGAAAGATCTCGCGATGCAGGATATACATATATATATACATATATATATATATATATATATATATATATATATATATATATATATATATATGTCAGGATTTAAAATGTAGATTAATTTTAAGAGATTTTAATTAGGGATTATTTTACTGAGAGTGACGCGGCGTGAGGAGTTAGCCACATAAATACGGCTCACGCGCAGTGATCTGGGCAAAGAGCAGTGTGCACATTCCACGGACAGAGCTACGGCTATCCGAAGCAGCTAAGCCTGTCTTTCTTAGAAGTTGGCTGCCAATGTGAGATGCCATTAATGATTATTGAAAAGTAGTGTGTGATGAGATTTAAATAAAGATATGACGATGATGTTATGACTTAAGCGTCGTTTACTGGATACGTGATACATATATATATATATATATATATATATATATATATATATATATATATATATATATATATATATAATACGTATATAATACGTATATAATAAATGAATAATAACATAGGTATTAAAGAAACATGATCTTTCTTACATTATAAATGACTTAAAAATAATAAAGAAAATTAAAATAACTTACTTTAATATGGGTGACCCACGCTCTAAGAGTTTTTTTTCTTCAATAAATCTCTGTTATAAATTCATCACCGTAATTGGATCTCCTACAATCAAGAGCAAATGCTTAAGAGTTTACAGATATCTGTTTTTAATTAAATGGTTAAATATGCATTTCATTAAATGATTATTCAGTTTAATCGAAGCCCACAACGACGCTCTTTTTGGTCTTTTCTTTTAATTTGTCTAATGTATTTGCTCGTTTCAAATAATGTGAAACCATGCATTGATTTCTTGTGTTACGCTTAAAAAAATGTTATTAACAGAAAAAGCGGTAATAATTCTTTAGCGAATATTTCAGATACTTAATTACCATTGTATAAATTAAGAATTTATACCTCGTAAGCTACCACGAAATTAAAAGCAATTTTATGTTTTGACGATTTAAATTTATAATAGAAAAAAAAACAAGATGTAATTAGGTGTTTAACGTTTGATGTAAATTAAAAATCACAAGACAAATTATTTCATTATTTAAAAATGTAGAGTGTCTTTTGACTCTTAGAAAATAAAATTTAAGTAATGGTTAATAGTACGTAATAAAAAGAGAGCCATCGTTTAACTTCAAATTCAAAATGCTTATTTATTTTTATTCTTAGCATTACAGTCATTAGAATTTATAGACAGATAAAAGTCGTCTGAAAAATAAAGTGGATTGAATTTGAAGAGATGTAAATCAGTTGCAATAAAAGATTTAGATTGCAAAATTTATTTTTAGCAATTTTTTAATGACTCCTTAAAAAAGTAAAATAAGTTGAATTGGGAAAAATGTATTTTTTAGTTAAATGTGCTAATCAGTCATATTTTATGCGTTATTTTTTATATTCGCTGTTACCTGTGAAATACGAACAAAGTAGGATGTCTATTCAAAACTAATCCTCCAGACTGTTGCTTCTTTATTTTGAAATTTTAAAGAGAAAATAATTGTTTGAAAGGTTTTGTTCTGCTCTTGCTTTTTCGAATATTCAATTCAGAGTAAACAATTTAGAAGGGAGTTTTCAATTATTACTCTTTTTAGTGAGGTAAGTAAGTTGGACTTAAAACAGATTTTAGATTAAACTAAAGAAAAGTTTTAAAAATCAGATTTGCATTTAAAAGGTATTAAGCATTAGGTAAGCAATGAAAAAAGAAAAAGAATTAATTTAGGATTAATAGATCTGAATTATTATGTCTGTTTAAAGTTGAAATTTGCATTTTATATGACGCACGTTTTACTTCTTCCTAACTTTATACACAAAATATTGATAAATATATTTACAAATATATGAAAAGTTAAAGTATGTTACATAATTTATCTGGAAATTTTGTCAGCAAGAAGTGTACCTTTAATTGTAGTGCTTCAGAAAGATCATAGTTAAATAAAAAAGAAGACAGATTAACGTAATACAACTTTTAAAGTTAAATAAATAATTAGATGAACATCCCCCTACATACACACACACACACACACACATATATATATATATATATATATATATATATATATATATATATATATATATATATATATATATATATATATATATATATATATATATATATATATATATGTATATATATATATATATGTATATATATATATATATGTATATATATATATATATATATATATATATATATATATATATATATATATATATATATATATATATATATATATATATATATATATATATATATATATATATATATATATATATATATATATATATATGTATATAAATTTTACTAACTGAAAATTCAGTTCATGTATGCTTCAGTGTAATCTACGTTACCGACAAAGGGTAGGAAGAAAATTGTTGAAATCATTAGTTTTTGATATATTCCAAGAAAAAAATGCCCCCAAATTTTGATGTGCTTGGTATCATTTTTAACCAAAAGTGTTTATACTTTCTATTCGAACATTCCTGTATAGACACACACTCACACACACACACACACACACACACATATATATATATATATATATATATATATATATATATATATATATATATATATATATATATACATATATATATATATATATATACATATATATATATATATATATATATATATATATATATATATATATATATATATATATATATATATATATATATATATATATATATATATATATATATATATATATATATATATATATATATATATACATATATATATATATATATATATATATATATATATATATATATATATATATATATATATATATATATATATATATATATATATATATATATATATATATATATATATATATATATATATATATATATATATATATATATATATATATATATATATATATATATATATATATATATATATATATATATACATATATATATATATATATATATATATATATATATATATATATATATATATATATATATATATATATATATTATATATATATATATATATATATATATATATATATATATATATATATATATATATATATATATATATATATATATATATATATATATACTAAATGCAAAATAATTTATGAATCGAGTGGAAGGATGTTCAACTCATCAATTGTTTCAAAACCCTTTAGAAAAAAATGATTTTAATTTCACCATGGTGTATTAAACAATGGCAATAGTAAAAAGGCAATGATACAAGTTTTGATAAAAAATTTTCTTAATGGAGGTAAACATAAAAATGACATAGTCATATATATATATATATATATATATATATATATATATATATATATATATATATATATATATATGTTTATAATCTTCTTCATCGACTTACCATGTTAATTATTATTATTTTGTTTTATTGAACCATATTTAATGTATATATTTTTTGTGTGTTTAAGAATTATTTCGTTATATTATTCCATTGTCAAGAAATTATATTATATTTAATGTTTTTATGTATTAAATTTTTAAAAGAATAAACTTTTCTATAAAGGTATTTAATTCATCAATTAAATGTGATCAACACATTTGTATTACAATATATGTAAATACAAAGTTTCGTAACTGTATGATAGTTTTTTTACAGAAACCAATTTTCAAAGTCTGATGTCACCTTACAGTTTTTTTAAACCAAATGCTAACAGAAATCTTATTTTAAAAACATTATATTACTTCAGCAATATGTTATTATTGACAAAAATATTAATACATTAAACTTGCAAAAACTTTGTTTGCACTTAAATGCAAAAAAATAAATAAATAAATAAATAAATAAAATGAAATAAATCAAACAATATATTTTATTTTATATTCTTCACTATTTCTTAAGATAATCGTACTGCTAAAAATAAACATAGCAAATAGAATATCTTCTTAAAAAACATGGTTAAAATATTACAAAAGAAGGTAGTTTTACTGTTACAATAATTAATTTTCCTGCGTTCTAATGATCGTATCTTGTTCACTGTACGATAAAAACATTCCCATTTGGTTTTGCATCCAAAGCACTCGAGATTTAACAAATGTTAGGGAAATTTTCACCAGATTAAATTGAAAACTAATGGAATTTAAGCTACACAGAAACGTGGTTTGTTCATTAGCATGCGGAATATTTTTTCAGAATAATATGAATTTTTTTTCCGTAAGTGCGTAAATTTTCCTTTATGATATGTTGTAGAAAAAAAATTCTACCATTTCTTATGCAAGATTTTCAACAAGTAGATATTAAATAGTATTTTTTATGTTTAATAAGGATGATTTTATCATAAACAAAAATAGAATATTTAAGAATAAACTGCA
>CM063505.1:59723214-59733214 GCA_032207245.1 Pardosa pseudoannulata | reverse complement strand
ATTGGAGAAAAGAAATGCGTTTGGTAAATGTAAAAACTTAAAAACATGTTAAAAGGACTTGGATTTCTAACTGCAGTGATTTTAAACTAGTATCGTTATATATTTGAACTCAGTAATCCAAAAAATCCAAATTTCAGAGTGATTTGTCCAATGTTAAAATAATGAATCATGGTTCGAAACAGAATACACACATATATTTTTCTATGCTCTTATAAAATTTGGAATATTTTTTCATATTTTTAACACAGTGTATGCGGGACACGTACTAGTACGTTTTCTGACAATGGATACTTGAACGCGAACAAGTACTAGTACTTTTCTGACGATTGATAATAACTTAACTTACAAAATTACTTAATTTCACTCAAATTACGTTTTTTCATGTAACGCGCATGTTATTTCAAAAGGTTTTTAAGATTTTTTCGTGAAATTAGAACAGATTTTATATAATATAATTTTTCTCCAATGGAACCTAAATTTCCCAAAATATTATTTTTCAATGATGAATTTTTAATTTTTATCGTAAAAAATTCATTTTTTTAAAAGTATTTTTAAAAGAAACATATATTATTTTAAAAACCTTCGAAAATATTTTGTGATATTGTAGTATGTTTCAAAACAATAAGTTTGTCTATAACTTAATTATATTTTTAGTTATCATACGCGTTAGTTCTGATATCAATTTTGTTAACAACAAAGTTTCTCATATTTAAAAATTTTTTAAAAAATATTTTTGTGTTTCAAAAATGCATTATATATGTGAGTGAAGATGATAATGTGTCCTAACTGTCTTAAAAAAATTTATGTTTGTAAAACTGGTAGTTTTAAAGCAATAAGAAGTCTAAAGCGATAATTATTTTACATTTTTTCGACTTTAGAGAGTCACATGACCCATTAAGTATTTTTACACATTGTATGCTGGACACGTACTAGTACGTTTTCTGACGATTTATACTTGAGCGTGGGTCAAGTACTAGTACGGGTTAGTGTAACAACATGGTTTGTTTGTGGGTACAAAAATAACGGTATATACAGAAAAACGAAGCCGAATGTTCTTGTCTACTATATAAATTCTGGAAAAATTTAGACAAATAAAAACTAGTTTTTATATTATTAGTTTTATGATTGCTCCTATTATTTTTTATAATGTAAAATAATATATAGCATAATAATATAGCTATATTATATACAGCATAATTCGAAAAAATTAAACTATATATTACTTTTTCTATTTGATTTTTCATATTTACGATACTATTATATATTTAACCACTAAAAATATTTTTTGTTTATAAAAATCTTATATTTTTTGTTTATAAAAATCTTATCTTTGTTATTTATATATTTCTATATATATATATATATATATATATATATATATGTTTGTATATTTCAATATAAAATAAGAAGTGTTTGTTAAAAAATCAAATAATTTTCGATCTATTGAGATTTAACTGAATAACTAAATTTACACCCAAAATGCCCGCTTCCGATACAATTCATCTGCGAAATGTGCCAGCACACAATGTGTTAAGAATATTTTGGTTATGTGACATAAAAACATGCGTTGTAGTTGAAATGAGTGTCAAAGTAACATAATTTCAGAAGAGATATAATTGTATATGGGAAAATTTTATATAAAAAATTGATTTGATATTTAATTGTTGTATGCTATAAAAGCTTATACTATAAAGGCTACTTTCGCAATTTCTCTATATTAGCACATTACATTTTTCATATAGGTGCTTTCTACACCTTTTATATTTAATGCGGAATTTTTAATAAACTATTTTTTACTTTTATTGCATTATATATCGCTTTTTTAAACTAAAGCGTTTTAATAAAATAGTTTTATAATATTTTATTTTATGTAAGACTTCAAGTGAAAATTTATCTATCAGTTACATCTACAGCTTGATTGAAATAACTTCTAATTTGAGCGAAACGTTAAATTTAGATTTCACAGACTCTTTATTTGAATATTAGAATAACTATAATAATCCCAGTTCAATAAATCATTTAGTATTAGGGAATTTCATTGTTTCTTATGTATGTACAGTCTGTTCTATAAGACCGTGTCGTCTATTTCTCTGAAAATACAAAAGAATCAGTTAAAAATAGATTTGTACCTTGTAGTATACATATCAAACTGAAATCCATTTCACCTAATAAGATGTCCAGTCCCCATTATTATCGATTATGCAAAAATCTCTTTATCATTCTATTTTGACGTTGAGCAGAGTGTACCTCGTTCCGGTTGGTCATCCACATTTTGTACCGCTTTATAATGTGCTACCCACCTCTTGACGAATGTCACATCGTCTGTAAAAATTGATGTTCTTCCCGCATATTATCTTTTTTATTTTATTTTTTCTTTGTAAGTTGCGAGTGGCAACGAACGATTTGCCTTTTTAGTAAAACCATGGTTGTTCTTTCGTATGCAAGAAAAAATGGCTCTTGACTTGCTTTGGTGTTTTGATATATTAATATTATATACGCCATAAATTCTTCTATGTGACATTTTCTGTGTTTTAAAGATCTCGCATACGTAAATATAATAAAAGGTGTTTTATATTAAAAGTGCGTTGATTTTGAGCAATTAATTAACGTCATTGAGAATATACTTCTGAACTACTTTAGTATTATATTTCTGATTTCGAAACCCAAACGGGACAACGAACGAGTAGGACTTTCTCATGAACAGGGCTGAAGCTGCACAAGACTTTTTGGTCTTTTTGGATGGTTAAACAGAAACACTGCCTCAAAATGACTCTCATACTTGGAACTCATTTTGGAATTGTTGATTTAAACACAGCAAAACAAATCTAATAAAGAATATAACTATAATGCATACTTTTCTAATGTTTGAAGAACACGTGCAATCAAGCCGGTATCTGTCCGGTATCTATTGAAGAAGTTATGAGCGACACGCTTTTATGGAACAGATTCTATGTGTAT
The DNA here is from genome assembly GCA_032207245.1 of Pardosa pseudoannulata. Lineage (NCBI taxonomy): Eukaryota > Metazoa > Arthropoda > Arachnida > Araneae > Lycosidae > Pardosa > Pardosa pseudoannulata. The sequence goes on along the minus strand of CM063505.1, from coordinate 59,730,256 downwards.
TCTAATTTATTATTTAGAGTTAAATAATAAATTAGAATACACATACAATCTTAGCAATCCAAACAGGAAACTCACACATGAAAGTTAGCACTCCAAAATTAATTGGAGAGCTAAATTTCATCAAGTAAGTGTTAAAGATATTATTTGATTGCTAACGATAAACAAATAACTTTATTTTATACTTTCAAAAGCTTTAATTATATACCATCATAGAAATATAGCGAATAAAACATATCCTCTTCACTACCTCGGTCCACATATGAGGACCTCGATTATTTCGTCTGAAAAATAATCCTATTGAAAAAAATGGTAGTTAACAACATACGTACACATGCGAGGATATCTAAGCTTCTGACTGATACCAATAAATTGCAGCAGTAATCAGAAGTTCCTCTGGAATATTTGTTATTCTGAAGTGATTCGTAAGAAATTGCGTCGAATCAGCGTGCTCGTAAAATTAATTAAATTTCATTTGTTTTTAATGTTTTTAAGTCTTATAATTAATGTGTTGTAATTGAAAATTGTTTAAAATTTGTGTTAAAATAGTTTTTTAGATTTAAACCTGCATTTTGTGCATTTGAGAGGGTTACTTATATAGGTCCACCATATTTGAAAAATATTTTGTGATTCTAACATTATAATAAGAGTATTGTACTTTTAAAGTGATAATAATGCTGCAATGTATAAAAATATGTGTCCTTAAGCAGTCTTTTTTCATTTCAAAGATTATTATATTTCAGCATAATTGAGAACCGAGGTACACATATGTGTACCTAAAATTTTTAGCCCCCTATTATGCCGACATCTAAAATACATATTTACTTGAAAACTTTGAAGTATTTCATAATATTTAAAAGGAAAAATTATATTTAAGCAATTTTTATATAGCTGGTAATGAAGAGGATATTGAACGAGAAAAATTTAAACTCTTTTATTGTTATTTACTAAGTTACAAATTTTATCATTTTCTTCTAGTAATTCATTAAAAAGCAACCACTTTTACAAGATAAAATATTAAAAAAATAGACATTACACTACAGATATTTAATTCATATAACAAATTATTTTCTCTTGAATAAACAATAGAATTTTTTTAAAGATAGTATTTAGTAAATCTAGAAAGAATTGGCTCCTTCATCCAACTCAAAGACTAATAATAGATTTCAATAAACAACAGCCTGAGTCTAAATTACCTGCATTTAAGTCTAATCCCTCTTTAAGTGAGAATAATTATTTTCTTAGCTTACACCGAGATACGAAAAAATAAATGCAGCTGAATGTTTGTATGTTTTCAGGAACACACTTTGACTGTCACCGTATCTTGAAGGATGAGGTAATTAGTGTTGGATGTTGTTTGCCTTTTCCAATAATTAGCAGTTTTTGCTACTGTTACATATCACTAGTTTTTTTAACCGTATAATAACTTTATAACTTCATTTCGGAATTGTTGAAAATTATTAATGTTCTGTGCAGTATCTGTGGCGTAATATTTCTAAATTATTATCAACTTTGTGTAAAAATACCAATAAAACTTCCTTCAGTTAAAAAGGATAATAAAATATTTAAAAGTGATAAAATATCTTTTGAAACTATATTTGTGGCTATGATATCTGTTCAAGTATTTGAAAATGTGTGCTTAGTCTTCCTTTTTCATAATTATGGTGTACTGTCATTGTATTTTGTTTTTTGAAATATATCAATAATTTAATTTTGTAGAGTGTATGACCTCATATTGAAAAGGGAATTAAAATGAATCAAAATCAAAAGAATTAAAATCAACGTTGTTTGCCTCCCTAAAATCAATTTTTGCATAAAGAAATAGTGATCATTCTTTCATAAACTATTTTGGGAGTAATTATAATTGCTAAATGACTTATAGAATATGACTTAAATTTAATTGTACGTAATTTAATTTACTTAAATTTAATTGACTTAAATGTACCCTTCAATGTGTTATATATATATATATATATATATATATTATATATATATATATATATATATATATATATATATATATATATATATATATATATATATATATATATATATATATATATATATATATATATATATATATATATATATATGCGTTTGTGCGTTTGAAATGCAAGATTTAGAATGAGACAGTAATTACAAATTTACTAGAAAGTTAAAAGATCAAAATACTGTCTGTCAATTTAAAATCAGAACCTCTATCATAATATGAAAATCTTTTAATGTTTCTTACATACCGAAATGTTTCTTAAATCGGAATGCTTTTTTCTAAATTGTATATTTACAAATGTGCGAATATATATCATATAAATACTTTACAACCTATGATAAAATAAAGGCAATAATCGCTCGCCGTTAAAATAACTTCGAAAAATAATAAAAGTAATGCATTAAATAAAGAGAAAGGGGTTGAATGACTAGTTAAATGCTAATTTATTTTTTAAAATGCTGTTAATATTCCTTTTCAACAGTCATTATAGTTATTGATTTATTAAATAAATTGGATGTTTATGTAGACCTATGGCAACACATCATTTAGAGCCTAAAAAGAGTCTTTATGTTTCCATAGAAAACACGGACACTCATTGCAGGAATTTTACAGTAAAAAATTACATGTATTTTCTTCAGTCTAGTGTATACTGGTAATATTCACTACTGGAAATATTCAGATTTATGGATATTTTTAACAAAATTAATTAGTTTGAAATAGGCCACCACAGATAAACAACAATAATCTTTAGCATTAGGAAGATAAAGTTATAGAATTAAGATGCTGTAAAAAAATCTAGTGATATGTAATAGTAGCTGTACCGATTCTTTTCCCACGATGGTCAGCACGGGCATACACAGCTGTGGAATAAAATTCCAAAAAGGAGTTATAGATCACGGAGTGGCACAAGTGTAACGGTAAAGCCCAGACAGAGATGTAGCCGTGAGATATGGGATCAGGGGTTAAGAATTAATGTCAGCTTTCAGAAAAGGGGCTATTTTAATGATCCCAACTGCATGCCAGAAGGGAGTGCATATGTGAGAAAATTTCATCAGCAAGTGATTGGCAAAGAAAAGAAAAGGGGACGTTAAAACAACTGAGGTGATGAGTTGTGAAAGAGGGTGGAAAAAAGGAGTCAAAGTCGGGAATCAAGAGTGGCTGGACATCGAAATCCCGTACCTGCACTCTAGCATCGACGTACAGCCTGATAACCGCCCCAGCCTGCTCCCCTGTAATTATTGGAGGTAAACTTGGTAATATTCATAATTATTACTTTGGGTCTCAGAATCTTTTGATTAAGGAATAACGTATAAAAAAAGAAAATTTTAATGAATAGCTGTAATGAAAGTCGAGTATGAATATTATATATCCAGAATGTTATATATCATTGTCCATGAATGTTATAAATCCAGAAATAATGTCTGTAAATAATTAGTGTACATAATAAATGTTTTAGTTCAAATATAAGGTATTATATTTTTACCGTGTTTCCCCTTTGAGATCGAACACTGGTGTTAGTGTTGTAAGTACATTACAACAGTAGCAAAACTGCTAGTTATTGTAGAATGCAACCAGCATTCAACACTAATTACATCAACTTTCAAAATACTATATTAGTCGAAGTGTGTTTCCGAACACGTTCAGAAACTACATATATTTAGATGATATTATTATTTTTTCAGTACTGGAAAGTAACTTAAGAAAATAATTACTTTCACTTAAAGAGATAACGGACTTAAATACAGGTAATTTAGAACCAGACTGTTGTTGTTTCTTAAAATATATTATTTCAACCGGAATGAAACGAAGAAGCTAATTTCTTTCTATATTTACAGAATACGAATCTAAAAATATACGATTGTGTTTCCCTGAAAAAAAATAAATAGCTCTTGCTAAAACATTAATTATCTTTTGGGAATAATATCTTACTTTTGAGGTATTAAATTCGAAAAACAGTTTTTTATAACAATTATGTGTATAAAAGGTTTTTTTAAACTGTATATTACTAAAAGTAAAATGTAATTTTATTATTTTTTCATTTAATTATCTTCTATAGAATCTGTGTTCTTTTAAATATACACATGTATTTGTCTATCTATTTCTCTTTCTCTCCCTCTCTCTTTCTGTCTCCCTGTATATATATATATATATATATATATATATATATATATATATATATATATATATATTATATATATATATATATATATATATATATATATATATATATATATATATATATATATATATATATATATATATATATATATATATATATATATATATATATATATGTATATATATACATATATATATATATGTATATATATATACATATATATATGTATATATATATACATATATATATAAACATATATAAATATGATATATATATATACACATATATACATATATATATACATATATATATGTGTATATATATATATATATATATATATATATATATATATATATATATATATATATATATATATATATAATAAAATTACAAATGCATTTGCTTATGCTTCAATCATACAATATTGTATTTTTTAATTGAATTCATTAAAAATAAGTTGATACAAAACACGGATACTTAATTATTTTCTTTTGTTAAGTGGTATTTCTTTCGTTTGAGAAAACAACTGTATTTTTTAAAGTTTGAGTTAAAAAAATCTAGGAAGAAATTAGCTCTTCTTTCACAGTTAGAGAGAAATAATAGATTAGAATATACAACATCCTGTGTCTAAATTACCTGTATTTAAGTATAATCCCTCTTTAAGTGAGAGTAATTATTTTCTAAGCTTACATCAAGATGAGGAAAAAAGAAAAGGAGCTGAATATTTGTAGCTCCCGTTCGTCTTTAGTTACATACACTTTGACTGTCACCGTATCTTGAAAAATGAGTTAATTAGGGTTGAATACTGCCTGCATTTTCTAATAATTAGTAATATTTGCTACTGTTACATATCACTAGGTTTATTTTGCATCATGGTTTTATAATACCTTTTCTGGGATTGTTTGAAAATGATTGGTGTTATTGTCAAGCTCTTTGGTACATTTTTTAAATTTTTATCCATTTTGCCTTGAAAAAATACACTTGAATGACAGTAAGAACAAGATATTAAAATATTTTCAAAAATAAATTGGCATTTAAGTTATTTGCTCAACCATTTTAAATGTATAATTTTAACCATATTTTATTGTTTTACCAATTTCCTGAAACTGCTTACGACTATTCTCTGATAATCTGTATTATAGTTCCATAAGTAATCCATAAGTAAGAAGAGGATATTAAAATATTTTTTAAAAAGTGGCATTTAAGTTATTTATTCTAAGATTTTGATAGCATAATTTTAACCAGATTTTATTATTTTACCAGATCCCTGAAAGTGTTTACGGCTATTCTCTGATAATCTGTAATATAGTTCCATAAGTAATCCATAAGTAAGAAGAGGATATTAAAATATTTTCAAAAATTATTTTGCATTTAAGTTATTTAATTTACAATTTTGAAAGCATAATTTAAAAAAAAATTATTATTTTACCAGATCCCTGAAAGTGTTTACGGCTATTCTCTGATAATCTGTAATATAGTTCCATAAGTAATCCATAAGTAAGAAGAGGATATTAAATTACTTTAAAAAATAAGATGGCACTTAAGTTTATTATTCTACCATTTTAAAAAGTATAAATTTAACCAGATTTTATTATTTTACCAGATCTTTTTAACTGCTTACGGCTATTCTGATAATCTGTAATATAGTTCCATAAGTAATACATAAGTAAGAACAGGATATTAAAATATTTATAAAAATAAATGGGCATTTAAGTTATTTATTCTACCCTTTTGAAAGCATAATTTTAACCAGACTTTAATATTTTACTAGATCTCTAAAACTGCTTACGGCTATTCTCTCATAATCTGTAATACAGTTACATAATTTTATTTCACAGAGTGTATGAACATATTGGACAATCTTTCATCTGGAGCCAAGACAGTCATTTATTATATGGAGAAATACTGATCATATTTTTATGACCTATTTCATAAGTAATTTTTCTTGCAAATTCTTTAATAGGAGTTTGATTTTCATTTATTACTATTGCATTGTTTGTGTTGCATCAAACTCACAGATATAAGTAACTGAACAAGCTCTCTCACACACACACACACATATATAATATATATATATATATATATATATATATATATGTATATATATATATATATATATATATATATATATATATATATATATATATATATATATATATATATATATATATATATATATATATATATATATATATATATATATATATATATATATATATATATGTATATATATATATATATATATATATATATATAATATATATATATATATATATATAATATATATATATATATATATATATATATATATATATATATATGTATATATATATATATATATGTATATGTATATATATGTATATATATGTATATATATATATATATATATTATATATGTATATATATATATATATATATATATACATATATATACATATACATACACTCAGTATGTTCATGTGTGCATCCATTGGATGCTTTTTTTCCAAATCTTTTTATATTCGCTTTTATAGTGGTGTGGGGATGCAAGTGAACCATCCAATTACAATGTTAAGGGTTAGTCGTGTGGAGAAAGTGAGAATAGAAGATAAGCTACGTAAAAGAATTATCTATAAATGGTGAAGGTAAGCCAGTAGAAATCAATTTTGGTGTGTGGTTTTGGTTTGGAGCACTAATGTTTACTCCAAAATTTGCATAAGTTTGTAATTTTAGGGATATAATCACCAAAAATTCATTTTAGAATTAAATTATAGTTACGTTACATAGTAAGGTTAAAATATTATTACACATATCTTATGACATATCTTATAATATGAATTAAATTCTGAAGAACAAATCTGAAAAATTTCTATATAATCGTTTTATAAATACTTACACATTTCTACACAGAGTGAATGTTATTTATATCCCAGTACATTAAAAAAAGATGCTATATA
>CM063505.1:59685714-59718214 GCA_032207245.1 Pardosa pseudoannulata | reverse complement strand
CATACCATATAAAAGCAAATTTTACTGAATAACAATATTTACAAATAGAAGCTAATTTTAGACCATTGTAAATCATTTATGTATGTCTTTATTTAAGCTTAATTAAAATTTTAAGATCTGTCATAGTAAATCAGAAGAAAATCTCAGGTATATACCTCGAACTAATAGCAAACATCAAGGTGTTACACTATGTTCAAATTCATGGTTTGAAACATACCATATCAAAGCACATTTTACTGAATAACAATATTTACAAATAGAAGCTAATTTTAGACCATTGTAAATAATTTATGTATGTCTTTATTTAAGCTTAATTAAAATTTTAAGATCTGTAATAGTAAATCAGAAGAAAATCTGAGTTATAAACCTCGAACTGATCGCAAGCATTAAAGTGTTACATTATGTTCAAATTCATACTTTGAAACATACCATATAAAAGCAAATTTTACTGAATAACAATATTTACAAATAGAAGCTAATTTTAGACCATTGTAAATCATTTATGTATGTCTTTATTTAAGCTTAATTAAAATTTTAAGATCTGTAATAGTAAATCAGAAGAAAATCTGTATGTTGCCATCAGTTGTTTGCCATCAGTTCGAGGTATAAACCTCGAACTGATGGCAAACAATAAGGTGTTACACTATGTTCAAATTCATGGTTTGAAACATTTCATATCAAAGCAAAATTTAATGAATAAGAATATTTACAAATAAAAGCTAATTTTAGACTATTGCAAATCATTTCTGTATGTCTTTATTTAAGCTTAATTAAAATTTTATGCAAAAGAATTATACTTACGTATGTTAAACTTTTTCTCATTTTAAAAGATTCGTTTCCTTAATATTTCATTAAATATTATTCACAGTAAATTTAAATAGCTACTTTATTATAAGTAACTATAGATTAAAATTTATGAAGAAAATATTTCTTGAGATATATTTTCTTCTTCTTCAGTCCTGGATGATCCATATTCTTGTTCAGAAATTGATGCCAGGCAATCCTATCTTTCTTCCTGGCTTTTCAAATTTTATGTGGCAACCAGATAATTTTTTAACTTTTCACTTTTGCAAAGATTAGTATTTCTAAGGCAAAGTTGTTATCCCTGCTTCCAACTTCAGTATGGAGGGTCAGTCTCCCTATTATAAACCACTGGAGACAGGGGTGCCCAGCTATACCCCTTGGCACTGGATACCTGTTTTAGTAGCCTTATTGATTACATTGGGGCAATTCTACTCCCTATTCTACGCGGTGAGTTAAGATATTGTTACGGACTTCAAAGCTGGGTTCGGGTATTGAATGGACTTTCAGTAAGACTGCAAGAAAACGATTATTCATTGGCAGTCAGTTGGGAAATACAATGTCAGAAAGGCATCAAGGTTTAGGTACTGCACACTTGTACCAAGCTTACAGAAAATCATCATTAAACAACTCGAGGAGAATGTCGTGGTCACACGTACCTCTTTCCGCATAAAACAAACCGAAATATTTTTTGAGATATATTTTCTTCTTCTTCAGTCCTGGATGGTCCTATTCTTCTTCAGAAATTGATACCAGACAACTCAATCTTTCTTCCTGGCTTTTCAAATTTTATAGGGCAACCAGATAATTTTTTAACTTTTCACTTCTCAAAGATAAGTATTTATAAATCAGAGTTGTTATCCCTGCGTCCAACTCCCAGTATGGAGGGTCAGTCTCCCTATTTATAAACCACTGGAGACAGTGGTGCCCAACTATGCTCCTCGGCACTGGATACCTGTTTTAGTAACCTTATAGATTACATTAGGACAATTCTAATCCCTACTCTACGCGGTGAGTTAAAATATTGTTACGGACTTTAAAGCTGCGTTCGGGGATTGAATGGACAGTCAGTTGGGAAAAACAATGTCAGAAAGGCTTCAGGGTTACGCTACTGCACACTCCTACCAAGCTTACACAAAATTATCATTAAACAACTCGAGCAGAATGTCATGAGCTCACGTACCTTTTTACGCATAAAACGAAACGGAAACACCGGTAAAACACAACCGTGCGTATTCTGTACACCGATAATTCTACTTAACGACTCTCCTCATTAGGGACTCAGCCTGCCTTTTATAGACCAGAAGAAACTGCTCGAACATTCCAGATTAGGCCAGAAACCTTAACCGGGAGTTGTCACGTATCGCCACATTTGACAACATTTGGCGACACTTAGCGATGTTTGGCGACGAGTTTAGCGACAAAAATAAGTTGCTAAAACTCTCACCAATGAGCTGATATCTCGCCAATTTGGCGACACACCGGCAGAGTGACATGTTAAATGCAAGGTTTACTAACAAATTCGTAACAATATGTATCTCCATAGTATTTAAAAGTAATAAATATTTCCAGCAAAACAAACTTTCAAGTGAGACAAACCTTTAACACTTATGAGACTTGATTGAGTTATTACTAAGCAATGGTAAATATCCATGTTTCTAAAAAAGTACAAAAGATTTCTTTCAGTACTGGAGTCTACAAACTATATATCCATTTTTGGTATAAAAGTATATTGTTTTATTGGCTTTAAATACAACGTTCAGATACACAAAGGGATCTGTAAAGTTTTTATTTAGAATATAACCATAAATGAATTTGTAAAAAATAAAAATGAATAAAATTCTACATTGCTTTTTCACCAAAATTTTTAAATAAATAGAAATACTCTAATAGTAGTACATTCATTTATATAGTAGTACATATAACATTCACTTTCTAACTAAATGTATTTCACCGTACCTGTCAGATAATTCTTCAAAAACAATCAATGCACCTACCAGATAGTAATGTAATCTACACATAGTGTTGAAAAATCGTAAGGCTCCAAACTACACCGTAAAGAATTTCTGAATGCAGCATAAAATTCACGGTAATACAGCAAACGAAGAAATTATTATCTTTGAAACTGCATTATAAATAAAACCTTGAACATGTCTATAATCATCTGTATTACAGACTTGTCAGATCTGCAAAACTTGTAGTAAAACTAGTAGTGAAAGTAGTGATTTTGCTATTTACAATAATTTTAAGAAATATACTTCTTTGGTTTATAGAAAATAAACGTTTTCATTTAAATTTAAAAAAATATATTACTTTTTTGGAATAATGTATTTGCATTTAAACATTTACCATTCTACGAAATAAATCTTCAGTCGGGTTTCTTGAGATACAAAGAAATGTAATTTACAAAAAATAAAAAGAAGAAAAGATAGGATATATATTTACTACAAAAGGGAGAAAAGAAACTTTGAATGATATTACATCAAGGAGGGTTATTCAACCTGAGGAATGTGAGGAATCTGATACCGAGGCCACCTAAATTCCCCTTCAACTGAATATGATTTATTTGCTTGGTTACGAATCATTAATTAATAGGAATTCAACCTTATTTAGATAGTTGAAATTAATAATATTATTCATAGTTTAATAATCCAAGCTCATCACATGAGCTAAGGCTAAGTTATTATGATGCTATTCCTGCATAGAATCGGTGGTTTATGTTTCAGTATTAGTAATGCGGAATTAAACTTTACGTTACCTGAAAATTTTAAAGTTACAAGGAAACTTGGATGATTTTAGTCATTTTCTTATAATGATCTTAAATATTAGTTACACATAAAATACATAAGACATTAAAGTTTAACAGAAAAAATTTAATTTAAATACAATCTATTTTCTTAAATATTAACCCCTTAACAGTTTAATTTTCTTCCCCAATTCGATCCAAAAAATGTCACATTTTTTTATTGCATACTTTTGTTTCTTTTACATTTGTAAGCTGGAAAATGTTATTAAAAGTAATATTTATAATTATTTTAAGCATTTATAACATCTTATTTACAGGAAATTGCAGTTTCTTTTCTCACTCATGTACACTAGACAGGGAAGTGACGTTTACAGTTATGCAGATAACAAATATTTTCGATTACAATTACCACATAATTATTTTCGAATGCAAATACTACAAATACATTTATTTAACTGGTTTTTTTCAAAGATCAGATTTAGTGTAATAAATCTTGAAAGAGGGTAAGAAGAGTAGTCCAACGTCCCAGCCCGGACAAAAATACCTAGTTTCTTTTCGACTTCTTTTGCTGCTGTCATTGTTCTTCAATGAACACACATAGTACTTGTTTGTAGGTCTTAGTTTTTTATCTCTAAGTAGAATTACCTCTAAAATGTCTCTCTCGGTCAGTCTCCCAAACCTCATGTGTAAATCAAGCCAAAAACTCAAAGATAAAAACTCGCGGTGAAATGCAAAACCTATCAGAAAGCCCGAGCTTTCTAACGAAACAAAATACACTTCGAAAACTTCTAACATCTTGTGGGTATCTGTACTACTAATTTAACCTTAAAAAACAAAATATAGAGCCAAAACAGTGATAACGGCAAAGAAGTCAGATTGCCCGTACGCCGTACGGGCAAATCATTAAAGGCACACTAACCACACCCGTATGATGTACGTGCAAAACAGGCAAGGGGTTAATCATCCGATAACTATAATTAATATATTCTTACTGCACAACTCTAAGTCTTTATTGCAGAGTGCTTAACTTTTAAATTACATAACATGGAAATATGTTTTGTGTTTCCGTACTGTAATTATAATACGTACTGTAATCCTAAGTAACGGTATTTTTAATAAAAATAATTAGATATCTTTAATTGAATGTAAACTGTTAAAAGGAAAAATCACCTTTAAAGTTTCAAAAAATCGATTTTTATCTTTTTACATTTTTCGAAAATTTCAACATTCATGAATCAGTTAAAACAAACCGCGTTTAAAAATTCCATTTAGAACACATAAAATTGTTTAAAGTAAAATGCTGTTTAAAATGCAAACATAGACGCTTTTGTACATTTTTATCTACTAGCTGCTAATTGTTTTCTTTTGACACAACTACATACTCTGTAACTGCGTTATGTAACTGCATTATCACTGTTTTTTCTGACATAATTTTTATTTTTTTCTTCTTTTGCAAATGTTATGGCAGTTTCAAACTCTATGATTGTTATTTTATTTTCATCAGCATTAGGTATGCTGTTAATTTCTATCTTTTTCATGTACATTGCTTACTACTTTCATGTATGCATTGCTCGAGTTGAAAACTGAGTGAGGGGAAATTTTATGCTGTCGACTTACAGATGATATAAGTAAACTGACAATATATTATGATAATGCTATAACGAAACTAATTCTCTCACAGAGGTATGAAGCAAGTTGTATGGGCAATATTTTATTCTAAGCATTCTACAGATATAGGATCTTCTCACTCATTTTGTTCTTTAAGATTGCAGGAATATTAGTGGGGCATTTAGATTTTATACACTGGGAATTTTGCAATCTTACAAACTTTAAAATTGTATACCTCATCTTGTAATGAATGCTATAAAACATGTTTTTAAAGATCTCAGCATGTCATTATTACTCAAAAAATATTTGGGAGGATAGAGACCAATCCTATTGAGACTTTAAATCAGCGATAGGCAAACTACGAAACGCGAGCCAACTCTGGACCATTGGATGGTTTCATTCGGTCCACGGATAGAAATTTAAGTTGTCGATCCGAGGCAAATTAAAAGAAAAATATATTTATAATATTAGCCCCGACATATGTTGTTCTGTTTTAACGTTGTAAATCCCAAATTTGTAAAAGGTTTTTAAATAAATTATAAATTGAACCATTTTCATGGAAAAGTGAGGAAAATGTATTTTAAAAATACCTGGTGCTACCACGCATACAGTCAGCACAAACGTAATTAGATTAGATTGAAATTCCCGCATAGCCTAAAGAAGGAATCGATTCTGGGACTTCTAGCACTGAAACCAGTTGCTCCGACCTCTGAGTCACAGATCGTTAACAGCGAAGGCTTTCTAGTGGCATTATAATAATCTCAATAAGCGCGTGTTTCTGGATTTTTAATAAAAAGAACATTTTTAAAGGATCAAATTGTGAATCCAAACTCTTCTCGAATCAACTTAATTACATACACAAAATTTCATCAAAATCAGTCCAGCCATTTAGGAGGAGTTCTATTACAAACACACAGACAGAAGAATTTTATATATAAAGATATAATATTTCCATATCCTTTTCTACTTTATTTAAATATTATACCTAAAATTTAATATCTCACCCCAGTAGATCAGCGCTATGTTTTCTTCGTCTTATCTATGTGAACAAGTATTTTCAACTATGAACCTTAGAAAGAATATTTTCAGAAGTAGACTGACAAATGACTATTTAGCCTCGTTCTTTTAAAATCAGTACATCTCACTTCGAACCTCAATGTAAGGAACTTTTAAAAATGAAATCGCAATTTTATTCGTCTCATTAACATATTTAAATCGTAATACTTGTATATTGTTTTTAAAATTTTAGAAAAAAATTATCTTGTACCACCAAACTTTTTTTCCGATTTTTGGCCCGTCATAGAAAATATTTGAACATCCCTGCTTTACACTCTGAAAATTATAAAAAATATGCCCCAAACATCTAGATGTGGCCCAAATATAGTCCAGATAGCTGTTTTGAAAGCTGTTTCTATATTTAATGAGGGTTGATTGATCAAGTTGATCAACTAAGAGTTATAAGTGAACTTGGTTACAAAATAGGTAATAATGTAAAACCCTTTGCATATAACAATGATCATCAGCGTATTTCTGCTGCGGAGATGAGTACATTAGAGGCACGATGAGCAATAAAAAAAAGCTAAAACTGTGCATAAGTAAAATCATTAAAAGGAGATGGAATAATGTGTACAACTGGTCAATTTTGAAATAATTTTTAAAATAATATATAAAATTCTAACTTTAAATGCGTTTTACTCAAAATGATGTTTTTTGTACTTGCGCGAAATATAAATAAAAAACTATTGTATGTATTATTTTAAAAATTTCAAGGTAAGTACATTATAACAGTACAGTTAAACTCTACCTACTGTTTTCTTGGTTTATAGTTTATTTGGTATTTCTTGATTTTTTATTAAAATTTTTGTTCGCTATTTTAAATTTTTGAAAAATGTATTCTGTTGTAGAAAAAGATTTTTTGAGCTTTTAAAAATTAAATAGGTAGAAATTCATGCCTAATGATATGAGTTTACAAAAATGCAAAAAATATTAACGAAACTCTTAATGTGTGTTTGTAAGTCTGCGCGCAGTGCGTCAGCAAAATTTTGAAAATTTAGAAACAAGTACTTACATTTAATTCCATAAAAAATTACTTACTTAACAGAGAAAATATTAAGTTTAGGTATATAATTAAATATCTATAAAGAAAAAATGCTGAAAATTGTATTCAATTTAAATAGTAATAACAAAAGTTATGCAAATCGAAATTCAACAAAAATTCTAGCTTTTAAGGTTGCTTAAAAGTAATGACTCCCCTTTTAAATTGTAGTATAACTTTTCAAGACAATATAGATTAAATCTTTATATAGAAAATGCCTCAAGTATTTTTTTCTGTAAAGCTATATAGTGTTGTTTCAGTTTGAAATATTTAAAGTAAATACTGGTATGCATACATAAGCGTGTGCTTAGAGTAAATTACATATTTTTATGCGTTTATTAAATTTTCATGTATAAATTAGAGGAATAATTGCATATTCAATACACTGGAATTAAATTAATGTCAAAATTTGTGAATACTTCAGTTGTAAACCGCAAACAAATATTTTCCTATTTTGTAAAATTTTAAGTAAATTAAATTCACGCTTTTATAATTTAAGGAAAGGGAGTATTTATAGGTTTATAACATGTAAATTATGTCGTGATTATTTAAAATTACTGTCCTTCGAGCAATCGCGATAAACCGCACATAACTCATCCTGAGATTATTACGCTGAAAAATCCACTACTACTAAAGCAAGTGCGCCCGTATTTCATTAAGTTTTAATGGTAAGAACACCTGCTCTGTGTCAACATTACCCTTAACTAGAAAGCAATCTTCCCCAACCTATTTACTGCACAGTGAATTTTTACACTAACTGATGAATTGCGTGAAGTGATCCAACTCGAAAGAGCCCTCTTCTGTCTCTGTAGATAAAGTTATATTTTGTAAACATAATTTGACTCGTTTTAATGCTTATTTAAAGAGTTATTCTCCAATTATAATTTTATCGAGGATGAAAGAGAGAGAGAGAGAATTCTAGAACTGCGGGCTACAATGGTTCAGACAACGGCTGCTTATTATACGAGACACTGCTGAATTCATAAAAATGGGAAATTATAGTGAACAATTTTTGAGGAGAGAAAATTAATTTCCACTAATGAGAAAGTCAAATGTACGGCTTAAACTAATTATTTAATTTTTTTTTATTGACGAAGGAATGTTAATTAACATTAACGTCTTTTTAGAACTATAGTCAGACGAAGTGATTTGTACAAAAGAGAGACGTGTCTTCCTTCCTAATTCCAAGTTAATTATTTTTAAGTTTATATAAGAGAATATGTGTATTTTAAGAGGATATAGGACTTTTCTAGACTTAAAATTTTCATTATAATGGCCTTTTGCAGATTCATCGTAAAACAAAATATCTGCTTCTTTTTGAATGAATTTTTTAGAAGTTATTCGAAGATGTTCTTTCTTTATTTAATTCTACAGTTTTGACTTTTCAAGCAGTATATATTTTAAAATTACACAGGAACTGTATAACAAATAAAATAATTTGAAATTCACTTACCCGCAAAATAAATTCTATATGTATATTTCACACATATTTTTCATATCATATTGAAATGAAGTTTATTTATAATTTACAAATTTCATAAATTAATTTAAAAGTAAATGATTTCTATTTTTTTCTGTGTAATGCACATATATTTTTGTAAAATATTTGATTTATATAGCAAAAAGAAATAAGTTTATCAATTTGGATTGTAATCTACAATATGTAAAATCTTTTATTCTAAACATAGTAAAAGCGTTTATTTTGTATTGAAGAAAAAACACGTTGTTATAATGATTTCAGAAACAATATACATTTGATTTATGCTTGGTAAAAAATTATTTTCTAATTTACAAATTTCATAAGTTAACTTTAGAGTAAATGATTTCTACTTTTTTCTGTGTAATTCACATTTTTTTTTGTAAAATTCTTGATTTATATAACAAAAAAGAATAAGTTTTATCAATTTGGAATATAATCAGTGACTTGGGAAATCTTTTATTCTAAACATAGTAAAAGCTTTTATTTTTTATTGAAGGAAAAATACGTTGTTATAATGATTTGAGAAACAATATACACTTCTTTTAAGTTTGGTAAAAAATTATTTTCTAATTTACAATTTTCATAGGTTAACTTGCGAGTAAATTATTTCTACTTTTTTTACTGTGTGATGCACATTCTTTTTTTGTAAAATTATTGATTTATATAAGAAAAAGGAATAAGTTTTATCAATTTGGAATATAATCATTAATCTATGAAATCTTTTATTCTAAACATAGTAAAAGCTTTTATTTTATACTGAAGGAAAAATAAATTGTTATAATGATTGCAGAAACAATATACTCTTGATATATATTTGGTAAAAAATTATTTTCTAATTTACAAATTTCATAAGTTAACTTGCGAGTAAATTCCTTCTTTTTTTTCTGTGTGATGCACATATATTGATTTTTGTTTATAAAAATATTGATCTATATAACACAAGGAATGTTTTATCAATTTGGAATATAATCAGTGATCTGTAAAATCTTTTATTCAGAACATAGTAAAAGATTTTATTTTATATTGAAGGAAAAATACGTTGTTATAATGATTGCAGAAACAATATACACTTGATTTATGTTTGGTAAAAAATTATTTTCTAATTTACAAATTTCATAACTTAACTTGCGAGTAAATGATTTCTACTTTTTCTGTGTGATGCACATTTATTTTGGTAAAATTATTGATTTATATAACAAAAAGGAATAAGTTTTATCAATTTGGAATATAATCAGTGACCTGTGAAATATTTTATTCTAAACATAGTAAAAGCTTTTATTTTATATTGAAGGAAAAATACGTTGTTATAATGATTGCAGAAACAATATACACTTGATTTATGTTTGGTAAAAAATTATTTTCTAATTTACAAATTTCATAAGTTAATTTGCGAGTAAATGATTTCTAACTTTCTACTTTGTGATGTACATATTTTTTTTTAAATTATTGATTTATATAACAAAAAGGAATAAGTTTTATTAATTTGGAATATAATCATTGACCTGTGAAATCTTTTATTCTAACCATAGCAAAAGCTTTTATTTTATATTGAAGGAAAGATACGTTGTTCTAATGCTTGCAAAAACGATATACACCTGCCATATATTTTGTAAATAAATTATTTTCTAATTTACAAATGTCAAAAATACTTTGAAGGGTAAAAGAAATTCTACTTTTTTCATCTGAGGTTTTTTCATCTGAGTTGCTAACGCCACTTGCACAAGCTAAGGACTTAAGCCGGAGTCTATCCGAATTCAGTCCAAAGGATACCCTTTTCAGCTCAAAGAGGATCATCATATTTTAGTAGTAGATACTAAACAAAAAACTACAGGCATGGTATGCAACCTCCAGAAGTAACGTTTGGGAACATACAGGAAATTTTTTCCTTAAACTATTATACACATTCCATCCACCATTACTACCAGGGCGTAATTTTTGCCGGATAGAGCATCGAACGTACAATCTTAGGGTTACGAGAACGTTTCCTTTGATGAATGATTCTACTACATAACTTTTTAATTTGATGTACATGTTTTATTATCTTTTTAAAGTATTTTTTGATATTATAAAACAAGAAACGTAGTAATTCTGTTGTCAAAAGAAGTAATCTCATAAGCTCTAGTAGGCCTAAGACTCACTGTGCTTTTTAAAGGTGAATGAGGCACTTAAAACATGTTCGTGGTCACAATATTCTCCAAGTTCTCAAACCTTAGGTTGGCAAGCTAAACCTGGAGATCTTCTGCTTGGTACCTGCTTTTAAATTACCAGGACCTAATGGGGGTAAATTCACCAGCGTCCGTAGCATTTCATAAGCTAAATATGATCCAGGGTGGTGATAAATGGATAACAACTTCGCTTTCTTGTATTGGCATAAAGGTATATGTATCTGTATTGCCAGCTGTATTGGAAAAACAAACAAAACATATTATAGAAAAAATAATTTTCATAGTTTTTATAGTTAGAACCTAATAAAATATTTATAAATTATTTTTCTGCTAAACAAAATAGACTTTTATTTTATACAGAATGGAAAATACTTAGTTATAATCTTCATCAATGTGTATAGTAGCACATGATAATATGCTTATATTTGTGTAACAATAAATTACATTCGATTGAAAGTTTTTTTACTTCTTCTCGAAAGCCATCGCTAAAGACATACAGGACAGGAACGGTCTGGGATACTAAAAGACTTTAAACTTCTACCAACCAGTAAACCAGTAGAAGGGCCCGTTAGTTTAGCGGGATCTGACCCCTCCATTCTTTAGTGGACCCCTGTTTTTTCTCCGCTGGGGCAAACTGATTTTTTTCAATACGATGTTGTTGCCAGAGGAGAGAAGAGGGTAGAAGCTGCTAGCATCCGCGGCTTACGGGATAGATTTTTGGAGCGATCCAGACAAAGAAAAATGCGACACCATTTTTGCGAGACCGACGCCGAATGCAGAGGAGACTTCCAGATCTACAAATGATAAGGTGGATTCCAGTTGCACTCCTTCGCCATTTAATTGTATAAAATCATTTAATCCAACTATATTAGTCAAGGTGTGTTTATTAGTGAGTATCAATTTCTTCTTTCTCAAACACTAAGCTAACTATCATCATTCACACAGTTTGGTATAAAAATAGAAATTCAAATTTATAAATTTCGTAAGCTATTTTGCAGGTAAATGGATTTCCACTCTTTACATTTCATGGTATATATTTTATGTATTTAAAAAATATTGTTTCATACAACTCAATAAAGTATTTCTTACAGAAATAGTGCCTAATTAAGGATACATTAAATCTTAGTTTTCTTAAGTTCTTTAATCTTTAGTTTAACAAAGATTCTTATTTCATATTACATAAAAAAACATTGTTATAATAGTACTTTTCAGTTTAAAATGCACTATGTTCTCTTTAAAATTATATGGATACAATTTATTCTTCAGACTGGATTCAATAAAACGAAGGTAAATTTTGGGAAATTAAAAGTATTTAGATTATCAGTGAAATTAAATTTCTATTGATTTTCTCTAGAGAGTTAATATAATAATGAGTAACAGTTTAAGGAATTTACTTTAAATTTTGGAGCTTTAAGAATAATGCAACATTAATCCTCTTGTGAAAAATCATCGATGATATATTATAAACATTTTTAAGAATAGACAGGATATGAGCCATAAATCTGTCTAGTGTTAAGCTTAACTGACATCTTCAGCTAATCTCCGTTTATACAAATTATTTAACTGCCATATTCTGAAGAGAAATATTTACCCACTTGCAAATCTGAGTACTCATACAGGCACGTATGTTTATTATTTAGGTACACATACTGCGTGATAATTACTAAAATGACCGTGATGCAAGAGATAATCTTAGGTATATTATTCCATAGACATTTAACCAAGCAAAGAGGATATAGTGTTTAGCCAGCAAAGTTGACTATCCAATTTATTTAACTGATTCGGTAAATTAATTACTGGGTAAATTGAAAGCTTCAGAAAAATTGATAACAGTATAATCGGATAAGTATCTTCAGTTTATTAGCAGTTAAGAGTAATACGGGAAGCATTTTTAAGAAAGTATAGTTTAGCTATAGGAAACACATACCTTTTTCAACCAAATTTATTTTTAGATTGTATTTGGTTGTAAAATGGTTGTATTTTCATCTCCTTATTTCTATAAATATCATGGCACATAGCCTATTGTGGTCACATCTTTTTTATTCCAAAATCATACTAATTTGCTGCCAAGCTACGCATAAACTAAATTTTCGGTCTTTTCACAGGCAACAATTTTGGTAAAATTTTCATTTTTTATTCTGTAACCTCAATTCTACTCAAATTGATTTATTTTGTAGCATAATAAAGGGTATTCTTTTAATTGTTTTCTCAACAAATTTAATTTTTTTGTGAGGTACACGATACTTATAAAATATCATATTTGCTGAATAAATATTTTTATTCAAGTTTCTAATATACGTATTTCCAAAGTTGTGTTTGCAGGTAAGTAAATTTCATTTTAAAGTGTACATATTTTTGTGATTTAAAAATATGTTACTTAAAGTATTAAAACTAAATATTTTTAAAAATTAATAATGTTGTTAAATAATGAAGAAATTAAGAATGTCTTTTTAAAAATTCAACTTAAAAGTAGTAGAAACTTGTGTTTTATAAAGAATGGCTAAAAGTCTATTATACGATTTTAGACCACAAAATGTGTTATGATCCTTTAATATATTTCTTAAAACAATAGTGCTTTTGAAATTAATTTGTTTTTAATTTTTTTATGAAGGAAACATTATAAATATATATTTAACCATTTAAACTATTTTGAGATGTTAATATTAATTTAGAAGTCAAACATACAACTATTTTTATAACCTGTAAATTCTGCTCTTATATCTGCATCAAAAACTTGAAATTGCATCTAAGGTTAATACCGAATTGTCGAAGCTTTCCTCTGTTTTTAAACTAAACCTTGTCTTTTCTTATATTTTAAAATCACTTAAGGGATCATATGACTGTTAAATCGACAAAAAAAATTAGTTTTTTCAGAAAAATATATGTAAAAAGGAATTCAGTTCTGAACATTTTGAAACAATCCGAGTAAAGAATTTACAATATTCAGAGTCGTTATTAATAAAAACGCATCAGCTGTTTACTGTAAAAAAATTTAACTTACAAAATTTTAACTTCGTATTTCTCAAATTGTGTTTATTTTTTTCATGTAACGTGCATGTTATCTCAACGTTTTTAAGATTTTTTCATGAAATTCTTCGAGGTTGTAAACAGTATAATTTTCATACAATGAAACCTAAATTCTCTTGTACGTTTCCCAAAATAGGTATTTTTCCAAATGATAAATTTTTAATTTTTAAGATAAAAAAATAATTTTTTTTCATTCAAACCAATTTTTGTGGCAATATATGTATTTTAAAAAATGTGTATTTCCAAAATATATTTTTACAATGATAAATTTTTAATTTTTAAGATAAAAAATTCCTTTTTTTAAGATACTTTTTAAAAACCATATGTGTATTTTAAATACATACAAATTTAGGTTCGAAGATATTTTGTGATATTGTAATACGTTTTAAAACAATAAGTTTGTCTATTTAATTATATTTTTAGTTATCATGCGCGTTTGTTTTAATATTATTTTTGTTAAAACAAAGTGTCTCTTATTTAAAAATTTCTAACAAAATATTTTTATGTTTAAAAAAGTGTAATATGTATGTAAGTAAAGATGAGAATGTGTTCTAATTGTATTTAAAAAATTATCTTTGTAAAACTGAAAAGTCGAAAGCGATATTTTTTTTTACATTCTTTCGACTTTTGAGAGTCACCTTAAGTATTTTAGTACCCTTAAGTATGACCCCTTAAGTATTTTTAAGACATTGTATGCTGGACACGTACTAGTACGTTTTCTGACGATTGATATATGACCGCGAGTCACATACTAGTACGGGTTAGTGTAACAACATAAATTGTTTGTGGGTACAAAAATAATGTAATCATACACAGGAAAACGAAGCTGAATGTTCTTGTCTACTACATAGATTCTGGAAAAAATTAGACAAATAAAACCTAGTTTTTACATTTTTAATTTTTATGATTGCTTTTTTCATTTTTTGTATAATATAAAAATGTTTATATATGATATAATTCGAAAAAATTAAAACTATATACTACTATTTCTATTTGATTTTTCATATTTACGATACTATTATAAATTTATCCACTAAAAAATATATTTTTTGCTTACAAAAATCTTATGGTTGTTATTTATATATTTCGACTTATATATTTGTTTATATATTTTAATATAAAATACGAAAAGTTGGTTAAAAAATTAAATAATTTTCGATCTATTGAGATTTAACTGAATAACTAAATTTACACGTGAAAAGCCCGCTCCCGGTACAATTCCGCTGCGAAATGTACCCGCACACAATGTGTTAAATTAAAGATTTTATGATCCCTTAATATACCGGGTGGTCATAATTAAACTGACAGTGATCACAGTGTTCTGTAGCGCAATCTATTTGCGAGAATGACGCCATATTTTGTAGGAAGATTAAATAAGACGGGTGACGAAGGATTCCACGAAAAAACAAATTAGTTCCAAAAGTCATTGCTAAGGGAATATTTGGCCTTGTGTGATAGAAAATAGAGTGTTAACAATTACAAATTAATACTGAATGAAATTACCTTTTATTATGTACATTTTCTGATTTAGTTCAAGTGCAATATGACAACACTTTTAAAAATGCGTAAAATCTACATAAACACCGATAAAGTCTCGTGATCCACAATATCACGTACGTTGAGCAGAAGAAGAAGTTCTTTATTCAAATTTCACTTTACATCCATTGGCACATTTTAGAATTTAATTTCTGTATTGATTTGCATTTGTTAACACTATATTTTCTATTACACAGAGGAAATATTCCCCTAGCGGTGACGTTTGGAACTAATTTTTTTTTCGCGGAATCCTTCGTCCCCCGTATTGTTTAATCTTTCTACAAAATGTGGCGTCATTCTCGCAAATAGATCGCTCTACAGAATACTGAGAGCACTGTCAGTTTAATTATGGCCACCCGGTATTTGAGACTATAGTGCTTTTAAAATTAATTTATTTTTAAATATTAAATAAAAGAAAAACTATAAATGAACTTGAATTTTTGTGGTATACAAATATATATTTAAACGTTCAACTATTCAGATCGTAACATAATTGTAGGAGTCAAGCTTACAAGCATTTTTACAACCTTTAAATATTGCTTTCATATCTGTTTTTAAACTTTGAAATTGCATCTACGATAAATATCGAATGGTTGAAGTTTTCCGCTATTTTTAAACTAAAACTCGGCTTTATATATTTTAAAATCATTTAAGTATTTTTAAATTGAAATTTGGAACGATGCCATCCAAGAAGTTTCGGATATTTGTTTTGACTTCATTCTTGACAGTTTGAGAAATTTAGCCGAAAGTAATATTTTTTTTTGTGTCAGAGTAAAAGAGTTTTACTCCGACGTTGATAAGCAACAGCATTTTAAAATCGGATTTAAGTAAAATATAAAAAAAGAGCGATTTAAACTAAGTATCAAAAGTGTGTTTTCCCGTTTTGGGTTAAGCCGTAGTCGAGATATAACTGAATAAATATGAAATCTTTCTGAAAACGAGACTTTGACTTTAAACATGTATGATTTTCTTTAAATCTACGTATCATTTTGAATCCAAATTTTGAGTCTATGATAGTCTGTGTACTGTATATTAAAAGTTTTTATTTTATCATTTGACTTTAATTATTTATGTATATTTAATATTCTTACAAAAGGTAAAAGAAATATTATAATGGTGGGAGAAAACATAGATTCTCAGATTTTCATTGATTATTAATAGTTTACGTGTCTATGTGTCAAAGAGAATTTTAAATTTTAAACTTTCAATATTTATTTTGCCTACCCCTGAATGCAATTATGGCTAGTTTTATCTTGTATTCTGTATATGCGTACGCATCAAATCTCAAATATAATTCAAAATTCAATAATATATATTAATTCTAAGGGGTATAACTAAAAATGTATTACCCACAGAATACTCAAATTTCGTTTTTAATTGTACATCTCTTCTGATTGTAGTTTGAACTCTATATAACGAAAAACTATAAAGTCTGTCTGAAAACGAGACTTTGAATTTAAACATGTATGATTTTCTTTAAATCTACGTATCATTTTAAATCCAAATTTTCAATGTATGATGGTCTGTGTGCTGTATATTTACAGTTTTTATTATATCATTTGCTTATGATTATGCATGTACATTTAATATCCTTATAATAAGTAAAGGAAATATTGTAATTGCGGGCAAAAACATAGAATTCCAGATTTTGAGAGAATTTTACTAGTTTCAGCATACGTGGTTGTGTGTAAAATAAAATTTTAAATTTGAAAATTTAAATATCCATTTTGATTACCTCTGTATGTATTTTGGCTAGTTTCATCTCGTATTCTGTATATTTATACGCATCAAATTTCAAATTTGAATCAAAATTCAATAAGGTGTGGTAATACTAAGGAGCGTAACTAAAAATATATTAGTAATAGAATACTCAAATTTCGCCTTTAATTGCTAAATGTACTTCTCTTCTTCTGATTGAAATTTAATCTCTATATAACGAACAATTATGAAGTATTTCTGAAAACTAGACTTTCACTTTAAACATGTATGATTTTCTTTAAATCTACGTATCAATTTGAATCCAAATTTTCAATGTATGATAGTCTGTGTACTGTATTTTTACAGATTATATTATATCATTTTTTATGATTATGCATGTCTATTTAATATTCTTACAAGAAGTAATGGATTATTCGAAAGGAATATCGTAATTGCGGACAAAAACATAGATTTTCAGATTTTGACAGAATTTTATTAGTTTAAGTGAATGTGTTTGTGTGTAAAATGTAAATTTCAATATTCATTTCGACTACATATGAATGTATTATGCCAAGTTTTGTGTTGTATTCTGTACATATGTACGCATCAAATCTCAAATATGAATCAAAATTCAGTAAGGTATATTAATACTTAGAGGCATAACTAAAGATTCATTAGTAATAGTACACTCAATTTTCGCTTTTAATTACTTATTGTACTTCTCTTCTTCTAATGGCAGTGTGAACTCTTCAATATAACATATTTTAAGGCTGTGAGAGCATAATTTAAAACTGATTATCCATAAAATGTTGAAGTCTTTTATTTAAGAATATTATAACATCTGGAAGTGACCCTCTTTTTTGGTTTGATTTTGCACTGTAAAAAAGAAACATTTGAATATTATGTGTAATAATATACGTTAATTTATAATTTTTACATTTCGGGGGCATAACTCATAATTGATCACCTGCAAAATGTTGAAATTCTGTATTTAAGTAAATTATAGCATTTTGAAGTGATCATCATTTTTTTGGTTTGAATTTGCCCTTTATAAAACATTTTATGATTATTTAAACAGCTAGTAGTGCAGGTTACCTAGTTTTTTACAATCCACCCTTCATATTTCCATAGGTCCATATGGCTTGTATTATAGCTGGGGGCATAATTTAAAAACTCTTCATATAAGGTAAAAATCTTGTATACGAGACTAGTTGTGGTCTTCCTGTTTATCTAGTTATCCTTTTTATCCAGGTTATCTAGTTCTGCTTTTCTTGTTTTTTGTATGAATCTGAATTTTATAATAAGGAAATGTTCCTATATAACTAGTATTAATACTTAAGTTATAGCTACAAAATGATTAGGTGTAGAATTTTGAATTTTTGTATTTAATCCTGTAGTAATACCTGTTGATGCACCATCAATTTAAATTATAATTAACACTATATGTAATAGAAAGTTGCAATATAACATATTCTAATGCCACCACTCTACAATATCGACCTATTCATATATGATGCTTGTAGAAAAGTATTTTTTAAACTGTTGAAAGATTGTCTTTAAAAGATAATGAATGATACTTTTATAAATAAAAAAGTCTATAATTAGAATGTTTCCTATTGTAAGTTTTACTGTTTTAATATTTCCTGGTATGGAGTAATGATATTTTTAAAAAACCGGGAAAATTATGATTTTCAAAGAATAAACTATGAAACACAAATCCTTCCCAATAGCAGGTTTTAACGCTGTCAATCGCCACTGGATACTAACTTTGAACCTTTATGGGAACCCTTATGTGTAAATTATAATTCTGATGACTGTATGTTCAACAGATAATTTTATCTGAAAATAGATTTTGCGTTAATCTTAAAGTTTTACTGATAAGTAGTAAAAACAAAAATAATCAGATTTTGTTCTGACTTCAGCAAGAAAATTCAGTTTTAGGAAAGGAAGAAAAAATTATAGCAGACTCTTACAAAGTTAATGTAAAGTACTCAATAAGAATTTATATATTGTTTTGAATGAATGTCCTGCGATCATATATACGCAAGTAAAAACATTATTTCCGCACATTTTCCTTATTTGATTATCCAATCTTTCATGCGATAAGTCATAATTTTGAAAGTGTAACTAAACGGTAGCAAAAAAAGAAAAAATAATAAGTGTTTATATTTAATCTAATAAAATAAGAATTTCAGCTTTTGGAAATTTAATGAAATTTCTACTGGACACTTTTAGTGGTGGAATGTAAAGGAAAGTTAAGAATTCAGATTATATCAGTTCTAAATAAAATGTGACCATGTTAGACTGACATTAAATTCCCTATGTCAACATTACTTCTGTCTAGAAGGAAATTAGTTATACTAAACTAAATATTGAGCACTCATTAAGTATTTTTATTTATGGTAGAATAAATATCGTGAGAATTACGCAATCAGTAAAATGGTTCCCTCACTGTCTTTTACTTGATTATCTATTCTTTAGTCTGAAAAGTAATTTGACATTTTTTTCAGAGTTAGACTAAACAGTAGCAAAAAATTTAATCACAGTCTATCTTTAATCTGGTAAAACTATACTCTCAGCTTTTCGAAACGAAAAGAAATTTCTACCATACGCTTTTAGAAGTCGAATGTAAAAGAATTATATTAATCTGAAATCAGATTCCTTATATCCATCTTATCACTGTGTAGAAAGAAATTAGAAACTGAATGTTGAGCACATAATAATAATTTTATTTCTGTTGGAATAAATATCCTGGGAGGTAAACGACACTTTTAGAGGTAGAATGCAAACGAAGGTTAAGAAATCAGATTATATAAATCTTAAATAAAATGTTCGACATTGTCCTTAACTTTATTATGTTAAGCTAAAATGAATTTCTTATTGTCAAAATTATCACCGAATAGAGAGAAATTAGATATAAACTAAATAATGAGCACTCAATAAGGACTTTTATCTCTGCTAATATTATAATCTGATGATAATCCTGGATAATGATAATACTGAAAGTTATAATATTGGTACAATGGTTCCCTCACAGTCTCATTACATGATTATATATTCTTTTGTCTGAAAATGGATTTGATATTCTTTTTAAAATGTAACTAAATAGTATTACAAATTAAAGATTATCATAAATCTAAGAAAAGCAGGAAACTTCCTTTTTGAAACAAAGTGCTATTTCTACTAGTCTTTTTATTATATGTAGAATTTATGTAAAGTTTATATAATCAGCTTAAATAAAATTTTAATATAACGCTAGAGATATTCGTAATCATCATTAAATTAGACTGAAACCAAATACTCCTTGTAGCCATTAGATGCGAAAAGAAAGACATTAGGTTTAAACTAATTAATGAATTATCAATAACTATTTTTATTACTTTTGGAATGAATACTTATTACTTTTGGAATGAATTTATGGAAATAAAGTGCTATTTCTACGAGTCCTTTTTTATATGTAGAATTCAAATAAAGTTTGCATAATCAGTTTAAATAAAATTTCAATAAAATGCTATAGATATTCAAAATTGTCGTTAAATTAGACTGAAACCAAATACTCTTTGTAATCAATAGCGCCAAATAGAAAAATATTAGTTTCAAAATAATTAATGAACACTCAATAATTATTTTTATTACTTTTGGAATGAATGCTTATTACTTCTGGATTGAATAAGTATTGCTTTTGGAAAGAATACTTATTACTTTTGGAATGAATTTCTTGAAATAAAGTGCTATTTCTACTAGTCCTTTTTTATATGTAGAATTTAAGTAAAGTTTATATAATCAGTTTAAATAAAATTTCAATAAAAGGCTAGAGATATTCATAACCGTCATTAAATTAGACTAAAACCAAATACTCTTTGTGGCCTTTAGATGCGAATAGAAAGTCATTAGTTTCATTCTAATTAATGAATACACAATAACTATTTTTGTTAATTTCGGAATGAATTCTTATTACTTCTGAAATAAATACATATTACTTTTTGAACGAATACTTATTACTTTTTGAATGAATTTCTGGAAATAATGTGATATTTCTACTAGTCTTTTTTATTTGTAGAGTTCAAATAAAGTTTATACAATCAGTTTAAATAAAATTTCAATAAACTGCTAGATATATTCATAACCGTCATTAAATTAGACTGAAACCAAACACTCTTTGTAGCCATTAGATGCGAATAGAAAGACATTAGGTTCAAACTAATTAATGAACAATCAGTAACTATTTTTATTACTTTTGGAATGAATACTTATTATTTCTGGAACGAATACGTGTTACTTTTGGAAAGAATACATTACATTTGGAATGAATTTCTGGAAATAAAGTGGTATTTCTAGCAGTCCTTTTTTATATGTAAAATTTATGTAAAGTTTATATAATCAGTTTAAACAACATTTCAATAAAATGCTAGAGATATTCATAACCGTCATTAAATTGGACTGAAACCAAACACTTTTTGTTTGGTTTGTAGCCATTAGATTAGAATAGAAAGACATTAGGTTCAAACTAATTAAAGAACAATCAATAACTATTTTTATTAATTTTGGAATGAATACTTATTATTTCTGAAATTAATACGTTTTACTTTTGGAATGGATACTTATTACTTTTGGATTGCATTTCTGGAAGTTATCGAATTAGAAAAAAGTTCTCTCAATATGTCCTTACATATTATGAATTTTTTATTGAAAAGTGACTTGACATTGTTTTCAAAGTGTGGCTGAACAGTAGCAAAATATTTAATCACAGGCTTTCTTCAATCTAGTTAAACAAGGATCTCAGCTTTTAGAAACGAAACTATAATTTTACAGACGCTTTTAAAGGTGGAATGTAAAAGTTTAAGAAGTCAGATTACATAAAGTTTAAATAAAATGCTTGACGTAGTCCTAAATGTTATTTAAATCAGAAATGTTAGATTGAAATCAGATTCCTTATCTCTGAATGGGAGAAAATCAGTTATCAACTAATTAAAGATCATTCAATAAGCATTTATTGCTTTTGGAATGAATATCCTGAGAATTACCCAATTAGAAAAATAATTTTCTCAATGTCTCTTTACTGGATTGTTTATTTATTTTTGTCTGAGAAATAAGTTCCCATTCTATTCAAAATTTAACTGAATAGTAGTAAAAAAATCATCACAGTTCTTTATTAATCTAACAAAATTGGAAAATAAGCTTTTAGAAACGAAGCGAAATTTTAATCAGACTCTTTTAGAGGTGAGATATAAAAGAAGGTTAAGAAGTTAGACTAAATAAATTTTTAAAATATGCGCAGCATAGTCATAGACGTTAAATCAGACTGAAATCATATAATTAATTGTGTAATAAAGTTTTTCAATATAAATGTAAACTCTCTGCTTCAATACATGCACTTCAGTAACGTATTCCTTTAATGCATTTAAGAGTTAAACGAAAACCTGCATACTATACTTTTTAAATGAAAGCACAATTTTAATTTTTTCATTTTCACTAGTCGTGATTTAGATATTCTTTCGTTCTTGTTTTAGTCATGTATGAAGCGTTATGATCTATATTTTTGCTATTCAAGACCTAATAAGGGAAGACATTCCGTCTACAGCTGATCTTAACACTACTGAACACCATTTCAGAAGTGTTGTTGAAGAACATATATTTATTCATTCGGTCTATTTCTTATTCATACATTAAATTAACAATATGGAGAGAATAATGTTATGCATATATTTATGCTAAACGTATGTAATGAATATGAAAAAACATAATTTTGTATTACCCATATATTTCTACTTACGTTACAAGGTGAAGTAATAATGAAGTTATGACTTTTCACAAGAAAAATTGTCAAGATATGATACTCATGCATTTAGATTTAATGTTTCTGCCTCAATATAATTTTCTTACATATCATAGAGTGAGTTTACGAAATTATTTGCAGTTTCACTAATTACTAATGATAATATCACCTGGTATATATCAAAATTACTTTTGACTAAAATAACGTTAGTTTAGACTTATTAACTCAAATAGTATTTTGCATAGACAAGGAGTTTGGAAAAATAATTCTCTCAGAGTCTCGTTACTTGTTTACATATTTATGTGTCTAAAAAATTGTAAATCTCCTTAAAAGGCAACTGAATGGTCGAAAAAAATTAATCGGAACTTATTATTAATTTAACTAAGCAGGTAACTATGCTTTTCAAAATGAAATGTAATTTTCCAAAAACTCTTTTTAAATGTGAAGGTAAAAAGAATGCCGAGAAGTTAATTTAACTAAATTTTGAATAAAATACACTTCATACTCACAAACCTTATTGACTGAAATCAATCCTAGGGCATACTCTGTTTTATATTTCTTATGATGTATATTTCAGTAAATGTTTAATAAAAAGAATTGACTAGGAAAAATAATTATTTAAACTAAGTTATTATAAATCTTCTCCTAAACATGAACAATATAATGTAAAAGAAGGGAAAGAATTAAAAACAAAATAAGATATCTCATAGAAACTTTTAGGAGTGGAATTCGATAGGTTACGACTCGATGGGATACCATATCAGGTAATATTAATTCTAAATAAAATACACGATATCGTCAGAAGCATTTTTATGTTAGACTGAAATCAAATTTCCTATATCAACGTTATCACTAACTAAAAGAAAATTAGTTAGAAACTAATTAATGAGCAATATGTATTTATTACATCTTTGGAAATAAATATAGGGGGAGTTACCCAATCGGAAAAATAATTCTTTTGCTGAATATTTACTTATTTATCTATTCGTTTGTCTGAAAAGTGATTTGGTATCTTTTTAAAGTGTAACTGAATGTTCGTAAAAAATAATCAGAGCTTATCATTTATCTAACAAAATAGGATATTAAGTTTAAGAAACGAAACGGAACTTAAACATACTCTTTTAGGAGAGGAATGTAGCAGAAAGTTGAAACGTTAATTTATTAAACTTGAATAAGAATCTTAATACAATTGCTTTAGAATATACATTTAAGTAAAAATTTAATTTAATGCTTTTATTGGGTAAAATAATTATTTCAAAAATAAATAAAAGCAAAGTTTAAATTTAACATTTCCACTAATCTTGAGTTAAATATTAACACTTTTTGGCTGCAAAGTTTCTAGTTTTGTTTAAAGCTTTATAGTCTACATTTTTACTATCTAATATTTAATGATATCGACTGTTTTCCATAGAGAAGACTATGAAGTCTACGATAAATATTTTCCAATTGAGAATGAAGCCCCCGAACTCTGGAACTTGCTAGTAGTGCCCTATGCATTCGATCTACTTTCATATTTTTTGGTTTAATTTATAATATTTATAATACTAATCATTATATTATTGGGTTGTTCGGAAAGTAATCTCGTTTTTTTGTGGAAATGAAAGACAGTTTTCTTATAATAAATAAATATTTTATTAAATTATATATTGGCCGTTATGGTCCAACATATTTTGCCATCTTTCTGGTAGTAGCATAATTCCACGCTCATAAAATTTTTGTTCTTTGCTGGCAAAAAACTGATCGAAGTGGTTTTTGATCTCCTCATTTGAGGTGAAGGTTTTACCGTCTAAAATTTTTGGAGTGACCGGAACAAATAATAATCCGATGGTGACAGGTGTGAAGACTATTGTGGGTGTGGCATTGTATCCCATTCAAGCTGTAAAAGCTTCTGGCGAGTGACCAAACTTGTGTGAGGTCTCTCGTTGTCTTGGTGAAATACTACACCTTTCCTGTTGATTAGTTCTGACCTTTACTGGTGAAGTACATCATTCAGTTCGTCCAGCTGATGACAGTAGACTTTCGAATTAATCGTTGTGTTATCAGGTAATTGCTAAAAAAAACAATTCCTTTAAAATCACACCAAACAGACAGCATCACCTTTTTTGGGAGGTGAATATCGGCTTTGGAAATGGTTTGAGCAGGTTCATCTTTTTAGGCTCCATGACCTCTTGCGTTTGACGTTGTTGTATACAAACCATTTTTCTTCCCCAGAGATGATGGGCATCAAAAACTGATCATTTTCGTGACGTTTGAAAAGCGAATCGCAGACGTCAATGCGGCGACACAGATTTCTCTCTGTGAGAACATGGGGAACCCATACATCGAGCTTCGAGGATAATCCCAGGCCTTTCAAGTGGTCATAAACTGTTGAATTTGATAAATTTAAACTCAATCCAATCTCACGTGTTGTTATTCGCCAGTTCGCATCAACTAATGCCTTTACCGCGTCTTTATTAGCTTCAACTGGCCTTCCCGAATGTCGTGCATCTTAGACATCGAAACTGCCGGATCGAAATTTAGTGAACCAGTTATAGCACTGGCGTACTGTCAACACACCTTCTCCATAGACATCGGTCAAATTCTTTCTGGTTTGAACAGCATTTTTACCCTTTCTGTGGTAAAACAGTAAGATATGTCGAAAATGCTGCTTATCGCTCTCCATATTTAAAAGGGCACCAACTAAAAACTACTACGTAGAATTAATTGGAATTTTTCCCACATAAGCCTTGTTATTTGAGCTCTCAAAGTAAATAAAAATGATACGGTTTAAATGTGAAGTTGGGTGCAAAAAAATACAATTAAATCCTCTGTCGGGAAAAAACGAAATTACTTTCCGAATAACCCATAATAATATTATTATATATATATATATATATATATATATATATTATATATATATATATATATATATATATATATATTATAATATTTATAGTTATAAAGTACATTTCGATAAAAATTTAATTTAATGCTTTTAATGTGTAAAATAATTATTTCATATATAAATAAAAGCATAGTTTTAAATTTAACATTTCCACTAATCATGCATTAGATATTAACAATTTTTGTCTGCAAAGTTTCTAGTTTTGTTTAAAGCGTTATGGGTTACATTTTTATTTCTTAATATGTAATGATATCGGTCATTTTACTTAGAGAAGAATAATAAGTCTACGAAAAACATTTTCAAATTGAGAATGAAGCCCACGTACTCTGGAATCGACTAGCAATGCCCTATGCATTCAATTTACATTCATATTTATACTTTTAATTTACAATATTTACATTATATTGTTTTTCAGATAACTAGCAATACAGGTACATATACCTTTATGCCAATACATGATTATGAAGCTGTTACCCATTTAGCATTGTCCGAAGAATACGTGTAACTCATGGGATGTAACGGACGTAAGTAACATTACATTTATTTATATTATATTGTATTGTGTATATTTATATCGAAGTATTTTAATGAACGCAAGAAAGCAGAATCTTTATATTAGCTATTTCTACTGCCATTAAAAGGTGAAGTAATATTACAGTTATGAGATTTTACAAAAACATACCCGTGAAAAAATACCAAGAAATGTAATCAATCGCTTCAAATAAATTTTTTGACTTCAATATAATTTTGTTAAACAGACACAGTGAATCTATGAAAATTCTAAAATTTTTACGCTTGTCAAAGTTGTCACTGATTAGAAGAACAAAACGTATTAATGAACTTTCAAATAGTATTTTTATGTCCCTTGTAAAATATAGCCAAAGAGCCTAGAAAAATAATTTTCTCAGAGTCTTTTGTCTTCTTTACCGATGTTGAAAAGAAATTTGACATTCTTTTTAAAAAAGAAATTGAAAAGTTTAGAAAAATTTAATCAGATCTTATCATTAATCTAACAAAAGAGGAAAGTGAACTTGAAGAAACGGAGCTAAATTTACACCAAACTTTTTTTCAGAGAGTGGAATGGAAAAGAAATTTAAGAAGTTAAATTAGATAAATACTGAATAAAATACACGACACAGTCATAGACGTTATTAGGTTGTGAGAAACCAAATATTTAACTGCTGAATATTGTATTATACTATTGTAACGTCAACGTGCCTGTCTGGAAGTGAGCGATTTAATAAAATGTTTACTAAAAGTATCCACGAGGTAATTTGATTATTGGAAACCATTTTCTTTGGGTGTAAATATAGTTTTAGACTTTTAATGCTGTCTAGCATATACACTGGAAATCACTGATTTTAATTATTTCACTTTTAGAACATTGTTATCTGTATATAATTATCCTACGCATTATTCCTCCCTGAATATAAAAATGACAGAATCTGATTGTAGCTAAATAATTTCTTTTTCTGCTAATAGGGGAAATAATGTTATAGTTATAGGATTTCCCTTATAATATAACATTAATTTATTTCATTAGAAATCTACAGGATTCATCCCCAAAATAATTGTGCTAAACCGATCCGGTAATACTTTTAATTGTTTACATGTTTGTAAATTATTAACTATAAGAATACGTCAATGTAAAAATTATCACTCACTAGAAACCAATTAGTTTTAAACTAAATAATGAACATTGCATTGGTATTTTTATTTCATTCGGATGGATATCAGGGGAGGAACTGAATTCTAAAAATAAGTCCCTTACTGCCTCTGTAATTGATTATCTATTCTTCTGTCTGAAAAGAGATTTGACATTCTTTTTAAAGTGTAAATGAAAAGTAGAAGAAAAATTAAATGGGAGCTTATCATTAATCTAACAAAATAGGAAAGTATGCTTTTCAAAAGGAAGTGTAATTTTCCCCAAACCCTTTTAAAATGTGAAGGTAAAAGAATGCCCAGAAATTAATTTAAATAATCTTTGAAGAAAATACATTTTATAATCACAAGCCTTATTGACTGAAACCAATCGTAGGACATACTATAGTTTGTCTAGATTATTATTTATAATTCTACAAATGTTTTATAAAATGCATTGGAGAAGGAAAATAATTATTTAAACTAAGTTATTATAAATCTTCTCCTAAACAGACAACATAATATATAAAGAAGAAAAGAAATACTCAGGTTATAGATTCAATACTAAAGCTATTGAACAAAAAGAAAGTATATTAAGGTCCTCTCATCTTAAAGTCCTTTAATGTCTAGCCATGAATAACTTATGGTTAAAACCAATGATAGTACGCAATTCTCCGTTCAAAGAGAAATTAATCACGGTTTTTCATTAAACGACTTAGGTGAGACCGGTCTAAATTATATTATAAAATGGTTTAATAAAATGTTAAGATATCTATCTAAAAACATGGTATTTCAAAAATGACCGGTATTTTTGAAAAACAATAAAAATTAAACGGACAATAAAATAAAAACACCGTTTGTTGCAATATGCTTGAAACAATTTCTTATGCTGCGAATATGGGAAATAATCTTATAGTTATGGGATATCCCTGGATAATTTTCCTTATAATATAACATTAATTTTTTTCAATAGAAATCTACAGGATTCTTAAACAAATTAATTGTGCTAAACCGATCCGGTTAAACTTGTAGGTGTTTACATGTTTGTAAATTATTAACTATAAGAATACGTCAATGTAAAAATTATCACTCACTAGAAAGCAATTAGTTTTAAACTACATAATGAGCACTGCATTGGTATTTTTTTTCATTCGGATGAACACCAGAGGAGTAAGTCAATTCAAAAATTAGGCCCTTACTGCCTCTGTAATTGATTATCTATTCTTCTGTCTGAAAAGAGATTTGACATTCTTTTTAAAGTGTAAATGAAAAGTAGAAGAAAAATTAAATGGGAGCTTATCATTAATCTAACAAAATAGGAAAGTATGCTTTTCAAAACGAAGTGTAATTTTCCCAAAACTCTTTTAAAATGTGAATGTAAAAGAATACCCAGAAATTAATTTAAATAAATTTTGAATGAAATAAACTTCATACACACAAGCAGTATTGACTGAAACCAATCGTAGGACATACTGTAGTTTGTCTATATTATTATTCATACTTCAGTAAACCTTACATAAACGCATTGGCGAGGGAAAAATTATTTAAACAAAATTATTATTCTCCTAACTTGTAAAACATAATATATAAGAAGCAACAGAAACACCCAGGACATAGATTCAATCTAAAAATAGGAAATGTAGTAACTGAACTACCACATATATATTTCCATTATCAAAATGTATGTGCAGTAAAAATCACACTAAATTGGCGTACGCATTTTATTTAAGAAAAAATGAAATAAACATCATATTGATACAACAGAGCTCCGGTATTCCTGACTCTTATGTAGGAGCACACAAGAAATTTGTATTTACAATGTTGCTAAAATATTACATAAAATACTTTATAAAGAAAAATAAAAAACATTGATATGTAACATATAAAAAACAGAACACATAGATTCAATAATAATCCTCTTAAACTAAAAGAAAGTATATTGAGGTCTGGTTGTCTCACGAAAGTCGATTAAAGGCTAACCACGATTAACTAATGGTGCCAGCCAATGGTAATACGCAATTCTCCATTTAAACAGAGATTAATCACGGTTTTCCCTTAAACGACTTAGGTGAGACCGGCCAAAATGATACCATAAAATGTTTTAATAAAATGTTAAGCTATCTATCTAAATAAATGGTATTTCAAAAATGACTGGTATATCTGAAAAATCAATAAAAACTAAACGGGCAGTAAAAGAAATACACCGTTTGTTGCAATATGCTTGAAAGAATATCTTTTGCTTCGTATAGGGGAAATAATTTTAGAGTTATGGGACCTGGATAATTTTCCTTATAATATAACATTAATTTATTTCATTAGAAATCTACAGGATTCATCCCCAAAATAATTGTACTAAACCGATCCGGTGAAACTTGTAGGTGTTTACATGTTTGTAAATTATTAACTATAAGAATACGTCAATTTAAAAAATTATCACTCACTAGAAAGCAATTAGGTTTAAACTAAATAATGAGCACTGCGTTGGTATTTTTATTTCATTCAGAGGAACACCAGGGGAGTAACTCAATTCGAAAAATAAGTATTTACTGTCTCTGTAATTGATGATCTACTCTTCTGTCTGAAAAGATATTTGACATTCTTTTTAAAGTGTAAATGAAAAGTAGAAGAAAAATTAAATGGGAGCTTATCATTAATCTAACAAAATAGGAAAGTGTGCTTTTCAAAACGAAGTGTAATTTTCCCAAAACTCTTATAAAAAGGGAAGGTAAAAGTATGTCCAGAATTTAATTTAAATAAATTTAGAATAAAAGACACTTTATACTCACAAGCCTTAATCACTATAACCAATCATAGGACATAAAATATTTTGTTCTTTTTATCATTTGTACTTCAGAACACACTGGAAATCCCTACTTTTAATTATTTTATTTGTAGAATATTGTTATATGAATATAATTATTCTACGCATTCTTCATCCCTGAATATAAAAATGACAGAATCTGATTGTAGTTAAACAATATCTTTTGCTGCGAATAGGGGAAAAACATTATAGTTAAGGGATTTCCCTGGACAATTTTCCTTATAATATAATATTAATTTATTTCATTAGAAATCTACAGGATTCATCAACAAAATAATTGTGCTAAACCGATCCGGTGAAACTTGTAGGTGTTTACATGTTTGTAAATTATTAACTATAAGAATACTTCAAACTAAAAATTATCACTCACTAGAAAGCAATATTAAATAATGAGCACTGCATTGGTATTTTTATTTCATTCGGATGGATATCAGGGGAGTAACTCAATTCGAAAAATAAGTCCCATACTGCCTCTGTAATTGATTATCTATTTTTCTGTCTGAAAAGAGATTTGACATTCTTTTTAAAGTGTAAAGGAAAAGTAGAAGAAAAATTAAATGGGAGCTTATCATTAATCTAACAAAATAGGAAAGTATGCTTTTCAAAATGAAGTGTAATTTTCCCAAAACTCTTTTAAAATGTGGAGGTAAAGAATACCCAGAAGTTAATTTAAAAAAATTTTGAATGAAATATACTTCATACACACAAGCCTTATTGAGTGAAACCAATCGTAGGACATATTATTTATACTTCAAATGTTTCATAAAATGCATTGGCGAGGGGAAATAATTATTTAAACTAAGTTGTTACAAATCTTCTCCTAAACATGTACAACATAAAAAATAAGAAGTAAAAGAAACACTCAGGTTATAGATTCAATACTAAAGCTATTAAACTAAAAGAAAGTATATTAAGGTCCGGTCGTCTCCCTAAAGTCGTTTAAGTGCTAACCACGATTAACTCATGAAACCAACCAATGGTAGAACGCCATTCTCCGTTTAAACAGTTTAATCACGGTTTTCCATTAAACGACTTAGGTGAGACCGGCCTAAATTATATCATAAAATTTTTTTACTAAAATGTTAAGCTATCTATCTAAATACATTGTATTTCAAAAATGACTGATACTTCTGAAAAATCAATAAAAACTAAACGGGAGTAAAAGAAATACACCTTTTGTTGTAATATGCTTGAAACAATTTCTTATGCTGCGAATATGGGAAATAATCTTATAGTTATGGGATATCCCGGAATAATTTTCCTTATAATATAACATTAACTTATTTCAATAGAAATCTACAGGATTCTTAAACAAAATAATGTTGCTAAACCGATCCGGTGAAACTTGTAGGTGTTTACATATTTGTAAATTATTAACTATAAGAATACGTCAATGTAAAAATTATATCTCACTATAAAGCAATTAGATTTACACTATATAATGAACACTGCATTGGTATTTTTATTTCATTCAGAGGAAAACCAGGGGAGTAACTCAATTCGAAAAATAAGTATTTACTGTCTCTGTAATTAATTACGTATTCTTCTATCTGAAGAGAGATTTGACATTCTTTTTAAAGTGTAAATGAAAAGTAGAAAAAAAATTAAATGGGAGCTTATCATTAATCTAACAAAACAGGAAACTATGCTTTTCAAAATGAAGTGTAATTTCCCCAAAACTCTTTTAAAATGTGAAGGTAAAGAATACCCAGAAGTTAATTTAAATAAATTTTGAATAAAATATACTTCATACACACAAGCCTTATACACTGATACCAATCTTAGGGTATACTGTATTTTTTCTTTTTTATTATTTATACTTCAATAAATGTTTCATAAAATACATTGGCGAGGAGACATAATTATTTAATCTAAGTTATTATAAAACTTCTCCTAAACATGTACAATAAAATATATAAGAAGGAAAAGAAACAGGACATAGATTCAATAGTAATGCTATTGAACTAAAAGAATGTATATTAATGTCCGGTCTCACCAAAGTCGTTTAACGACCTACCCCGATTAACCCATGACAGCAACGAATGGTAGCACGCAATTCTCCGTTTAAACAGAAATTAATCGTGATTTTCCCTTAAACGATTTAGGTGAGACCGGCCGAAATTATATCATACTGTGGTTTAAAAAAAATGTTAAGCTATCTATCTAAATACATGGTGTTTGAATAATGACCGGAATATTTGAAAATTCAATAAAAACTAAAC
>CM063505.1:59653214-59673214 GCA_032207245.1 Pardosa pseudoannulata | reverse complement strand
TATGAGAAATTTATGCGTATCGTATTTAACTTATATTGGGAGATAGAAACATAATCCTTTATTCTCTACTTTTCGTTTGAAATTTAGCTAGTCCAAAATTTTTTAAACTCTTGTACTGTGCTATGATGAATTTTTAAATAAAACGTTAGTTTTCAGAATTACTCCAAATCAAAACCAATAGCTTGCAATAACAATTCTTTGAATAATATTTCATTTAACTGTATAAGATGCTTTAAACATATTGCAATTAATCCAAAACCTAGTTTTAGGATTTCACTTATGCTTTTAAACGTTATTTGTATTTCGGTTTTAAGTATTTTTCAAGGAATGGATTAAGAAATTAATGTACTAATTACGATAAATTTTTAAAATATATTTCATTTAAATCATATACTAATGAGTTATGTTTAGCGTATAATGAATACATAGAACTTAATATTCATTTACTGTATATTTACAGTGTGACATATTCAAAAGCTGTAGTTTTTAAATGACTCTAAATAGTGTAGTAGTTTTATTTGAAATAAAACTTATACTTTCAAACTTTCGTATGAAATTTATAAATACGATATTTAATAAATAAATAAGCTATTTTAGTAAACATTTGTAGCATTTTTTAAATTAATACTGAAAAACATTTACACAACATTTAAGAAATTAAATTTAAATAGATATTGAGCGTAGTACTAATTTCCGATCAAATAAGATTTTGATTTGGCTTTTACACTTTTATACTTAAGACCAAGATACAGTGTTTATGGTATTTTATAAAACACTTATTTAAAATATATTTCTGTAACTGATATAAAAATTTATTAACACCTTTTAAAAATGTTATTAGAAAGGAAAAGGGTAAAAGAAAGCTTTAACAGTGTTTATAGAAACAATGGATGTTTACACATTTTATATAAAAAAACATTTATGTAATATAATAGTAGTATATATGATAAATGCAATATAAATTCCTGGACAAAATAATTTATAAATTTAACGATGAAAAATTAATGTCTTGACCTCAAATCTCTTATTTATTTATTATCCTCTATTGAAAAATTTATTTAAAAGCCTTTGAAGATATGGCTAAATTTCCAGTGCTTAAGCACAATATTTTTTTTTTCTAGAAACATGAAGATAAATTTTATAAAACAGGTCAGTTTGCTCATAAACCATTGACATACATTTTTATACGCTTAAAATATTTAGGGTATGAAAATGCGAAAGCAAAGGGTTTGATATAAAGTTTTGTTGGTCGGGTTCACAATTTACATGCAATCGATAAATGGAAAATGGAGAGAAGGTTTGTATGTATTTTCAATATCTATCCTAATTTATAAAATATTGCATTTAGAAAACAATGATTCATGACTTTATTATGAGTTCAGATTATGTAAACATTTACTGATTGCTTTATTGCGGGAAGAAACTTAATATTATATATTATGTTTGTTATAGTTTAAATTAACAATTGGTTTTTAGCTTTTGAAATTGGGCTCAAAAATAAATTAAGAAATAAATGTCTGAGTAATGAAAAAAATAGGGATCTTTAATTTTGAAATGTCTATCAGAGAATAAAATTGCATACTAAGATTTTTTTATATTTTATGTTTATTACATTTACATATTTTATGAAATACTTCAGGCATGTTTGAAGTTACCGCATACTTTTGAAACTTCTCAACTATTATCCTTTACCATATGGAATAAATTTTAGTTAGAATAATCTGTTCCTTGTCTACTGCTATCAATATGTTCAGCAAAAAAATTTTATTTTTATTTATTTATTTTTTGTTGTTGTTGTGAATTCAAATAATATAAACTAACTTTTATTATAAAGAATAAGTGTTATTTCTTTAATGTTTTGCGTTAACAAGGAATAAGCATGGAGTAGTTTTTTTTAATTTCTTTTTTTTTAAACATTATTAAATTATTGCTCTAGAAGTAAATAAAGTAAAGGGTTGTTTACACTTTATGGAAATGATTTTGATTGCTAAATTTTACATATAAATGTTTTTTTTAAATAAATGTGCTTCTATAGCTAGGGATTATGGCAATAGCTCTATCTTCAGTTTTCTTTAAAAGAAAACTTGTCTGGCAAACTGTAAAACTTAAATGTAAAAGTAAACTTGTCTGGTAAAAAGTAAATAGGCATGTCAATTTTATTCCAATCCTCTAGGACTCTTTCCCAAAGGCCTTCAGTGTTCTTGGAAGTTGGCCTCCTAAGTTTGGTCTTACTAAATCGAAAGCACGAATGAAAGAACAAAAAGTGCTGTCATTGTCCCAAATCATAGATGTCCCAAGGTGAACGGTCCTTAGTAAACCACTAGTGACTTGTCACAAAGTGAATGGGTATAAGCAGGGTGAAACCATACATACCGTGTTCCTAGAATCAGCGTCGTCAATAATCTGTGCATCTGTTTTCAAACATGTTTCACAACTTTGCTATATCTTGACGTGATATTGTATTTGTACCAAACACGTCATGTAACAGCTGATAAATTTGTACATTTATATGCTTTGCCCTCCAGAAACGAATTATTTTATGATTTTTGAATTTGAACACATTTTGCACCTTCTGAAATCCAAACAGCATGCATACTTTCAACAAGTTTGATTTTTTCTGGATAATATCTTGTCATAAATTTGACTCAACAAACTTGCAGAAAAACTCCTGCAAATAAGACGGAACGTAAAGCGACCACTTCTTTGCAACTCTAGTTTGCTGCAAAACTGTGGAAACCTTGACATGAGAGCCTTGAAGCAAACAAAAATTCTTAGACTGGCTGCAATCTTGTTTCAGACTTGTTGACTTATCATGATGGAATTGCTTCAAGTTTGAAGGTTTGCAAAGCAAGACTACTGCAAGTTTGCTGCAAACTGCATTTGCTATCTGGGGACATATTTACGACGATCCAACAAACAATAATTGCAGTGCAAAATCCTCTACGCCACATGATACAGATAAATGTCGAAAATATTGACATATATTTCCATTAAAATAATACTTCAACAAAAAAATTTAGGAATCATTTAAATTATCTTTATGTTTAACCGAAGTATACCCTCCAAAGAGTTTTTGTCCTTGAGATTATTTTATAAACAAATACAACGTTTCCTTTAATTATTTTAAGCAAAAAATATGTCTATATACAAAATAATGCTTTCCTTACTTTCTAGAAAGACTTGCTTTTTTCTGATGTCTGAATATGTTAAGAATATACTATAATCATTATATGCGTGAATAGTAAATATGTACTTATGAATATCCCTAAATTTTATAAAAATTCATTTTATCCAAATGCAACAAGTTTCAAAAGTAAACACTTTGAAAATTATTTGATTTTTAAAATTCATTAGTTTACTTTGTGGCCAAACGTTTTCAAGAATGGTAAGGTCTGCCGGGAGTGATATGAAAGTAATTTAATAAAATGCACATTGCTGCTAGAAAAACAGAAAATCTTTTAAAACAACATTTGTCTAAAAATATGCTTTCAAACTATTCTGCTAAATATTTAAGGTGAAAAGAAACAAATTGGAAGAAATCTGAGCTTCAACTTTTATCAATCTCCAAAACAGCTGACGATCTCTATATAATCTAAAACCCTTTTTTATGGATAAAAAGATTGAATTTTCTGAAATAATAAAACTAAATATTCCTATTTTCTGAATGCATGAAAATTTAAATTTTATACTGTAAAAAAATGCAAAATGTTATTCTACCTAGTTCATAAAGAAGACTTTATAAACGACGGTAGGAAAAGTAGCTCTCTATTTTTGAAAAGTATAAACTATTATTAGATGTTTACTTTCTAGAAACATAAATACAATAACAAATCACTAAAGGGAAAACAAACTAGTAAAAATGGTAATACCTTTTGCATCTGTAGTAAGTTCTGTAAGGATATAGTTTAAATGCTGTTATTAAATAATTTAGCTACATTAGGTTTAAAATAAACAAAACTTTTGGAATAATTTGATTACTTCAAGTACATTTCTATTTCAAGGATGTGGATGAAACATTTTCAGTAGCAGCCATTTTGAAATGACATATAAATAATAACCTTTTAAATATTTTACTTTGACGTTTTAGATTCTTTCACATAGACTTAACAGACCGTTAACAGCATATAGAATTTTTACAAAGGTTGTACTACGTTTCTACTGGCATACGATAGCGTGGACAGAAGCTAAAAAATTAACAGTTAGCTGCCTGCCACTAGTGATGGTCATCGACTATAAGAACTGGCAAGTGTGCCTTTGCAACAAGTTGATATTCTTTGATACAGAATGTATTTGACGATAAGAAGAAGTGAATTTCTACTTTTCATCTATCTTTTTCCGTTTTTCATCTATCTACATATTTTCGCTTTCGTATATTTATCTATCTATCTATCTATCTATCTATATCTATATCTATCTATCTATCTATCTATATATATAAATATATATAAATAAATATATATATATATATATATATATATATATATATATATATATATATATATATATATATATATATATATATATATATATATATATATATATACATGATTTTCCTCTTTCCTAGTGGTATGATTGGACTAAAATATAGTCAATATTATATTACAATTCAACAGTTAGCTGTATACTACCCATGATGGCCATAGACGATAGGAACTCTCAAATATGCCTTTGAAATAAGTTGCTGTTCTACAGTACAGAATGTATTTGACGAAAAGCAGAAAAAAATTTTAACTTATCATCTATCTTTTTCCATTTTTTCATTTATCAATTATTTTCGCCTTTGTATATTTATCAATATATATATATATATATATATATATATATATATATATATATATATATATATATATATATATATATATATATATATATATATATACATATATATATATATATATATATATATATATATATATATATATATATATATATATATATATATATATATATATATATATATATATATATACATATATATATATATATATATATATATATATATATATATATATATATATATATATATATATATATATATATATATATATATATATATATATATATATATATATATATATATATATATATATATATATATATATATATATATATATATATATATATATATATATATATATATATATATATATATATATATATATATATATATATATATATATATATATATATATATATATATATATATATATATATATATATATATATATATTATATATATATATATATATATATATATATATATATATATATATATATATATATATAAAGTTCTCAATATTG
Source organism: Pardosa pseudoannulata (assembly GCA_032207245.1). NCBI lineage: Eukaryota > Metazoa > Arthropoda > Arachnida > Araneae > Lycosidae > Pardosa > Pardosa pseudoannulata. Next base: position 59,667,913 of record CM063505.1, on the reverse strand, counting down.
TGTTAGAATTCAACAGCTAGCTGTATACTACCCATGATATCCATTGACGATAAAAACTCGCAACTGTCCTTTTGCAACTAGTTCCTATTCTAGCTGTCAGAGAATATTAGACAGAAAATTAATATAATTTTCCGTTTGTCATCTTTGTTTTCTGTTTTTCGTCTATCTAAATCTTTTTATAATTTTGCATATTTACCAATATTTATATATATCGCTTTCTACATTTTTAGTGTATGATTGTCCAAAAAATTATTAGTATTGTTTTAGATTTTAGAGAAAATTGTTTACATTGTTTCAAACATATTAATGTTAATTTGAATATTAATTAGTTAGTTTGAAAAAAATTAGGTAAAAATATAGATTATTATAATTAATTTTATAAATAGTAGTGATAGTTATCAAAATGTTATATTGGTTAATTTTCCACAGTAATCTGTTAAATATTATTTTTTTCAATTTACTGTCTTCTTAATATCTTGAAAATATGTATAAAAATAATAGAAAGTAAAAATTTAATTACAATTCTTAATTCTTTTTTACTCAAAGATTATTCTATAAGAAACCAAGGTAACGATACCAAATGATGATTTACGAAAAACACAGAATAAATGACATTTTTGTACCTGGGTAACAAAAGTGGAAATTTTATTGTTTTTCCCACAAATGTAAAAATGAATATTGAAACATTAGTTGCAAAATCCTTCCTGAATTTCCATTAAAGAAATAATTGAAACAGTCAATAACTTATTTTAAACAAGATACGCGAAACAGGTAAGAGTTTCCTAATCCTTGAAACAATTCTATGAGGATTATACATAAGACATGTTATTCTAAGTTAAATCTGGTTCACAAATCTTGGGAAAGGATTAGATTTCAGTTCAAGGTTTGGGATCACGTTCACTTCATTTGTTTGCCCTTTTATCTTTCCTATTAATTCCCAAATCTGAAATGATTATTTTAAATGCTTTAAACCTTTTGGGGTAAATCTTAACGTTAAGCTTACGATGAATGATTACTGGTTTTTGAAGATTCAAAGTACATTTGTTATATAATAAATACAATGCATAATATGTATAATATAACTTACTTTCAGAAATTTTCCTCATACAGTATTGCAAAAATGCAAATACATTCTGCAATAAAGATGTACATATGTAAAAAGATAGAATCACTTAAAACTAGGAAGACCTATGAAGTTATTTTGATTCGACTCATATATATTCATTTATTAATTCCTTAATATCTATCTATTATCCATTTAGATTTCTTTATCATCTCTCTCTCTCTCTCTGCATATATATATATATATATATATATATATATATATATATATATATATATATATATATATATATACAGAGGGAAATATTGAGAGATATATAGATACACATACAAGAGGATTATATGTATGTAAATTTCAATATATACATTTGTCTGTCTGCACACACATACTATAGTGGATAGCAAATGCGTAAAATATTTAAAAAAATATTTTAATTACTAAACTTTGTTTTTTGGATTTAAGTGAATTTAAAAAAGAAGTTTCTAAAATGATAAGTAATGTATTTTACTATACTTAGTAGTAGTAAGAGAAAATTTTACATTTCCGCAGGAAATACTCTGATAAAAAAGTAGAGAGAATATACAGACATTATTGGTGTTGGATTAATTTCGCCACCGAATTCTAGATGGCGCTATTGAGCGATTGTATAAAGCCAAATTATAGACTAGTATAGATAAACGAATCTGATTTGATTCAGGTTGTTTTTATGAATCGTGATGGGTTTATAGTAAAAATAAGAGATGCTCAACAGTTGCCCCCGTTTTCATCCATAATTCGATTTCTACCGATTCAATACAAATCCGAAACATAAATAAAGGGCAAACAGTTACCTGATTTGATTCTTTATTACTGTTGAATATCTACAGTTATTAATTAACTTAAAATAATTCTTAAATCCCTAAGTTCATTCGTGATTATTAAAATTCGAAATTCATTAGCTATTCATTACAATTGGAACAGATATAAATGTGGAATAAATATAAAATAAGATATAAATGTGGATTTTAAAGAATAAACTATGTTGTAAATAGGGGAAATTTGTGAAGGACTAATAAGATAAGATACGCAAAACCAATAACAGATGGATACGAACAATCATGTCTGATGCGGTACTGTAATTTGGATACTTAAAAGCAGCACCCATGTAACGTTCTCTCTACTGTCATCTTCGACAGCTCCATCGGTTGGTTTCATTCTCCCTAGTCATGACACTAATTCATCAAGAAAACAGCAATTTAAATGTTAAAAATGGTTTAATTTTCGTCTCAGGTCTTAACGACAGCTGTAACGTTCGCCTGAGCTACTCCTTTTATTTTCTTACACTACTGAATTATACTTTCTTCGTATTCCAATTTCCAAAAGTTGTGGGACACACCTTGAAGACAGTTATAAGACAGAAATACAAATAATTCATACATAACCTACTGTCTACCTTCTCTCTACTGTCATCTTCGACAGCTCCATCGGTTGGTTTCATTCTCCCTAGTCATGACACTAATTCATCAAGAAAACAGCAATTTAAATGTTAAAAATGGTTTAATTTTCGTCTCAGGTCTTAACGACAGCTGTAACGTTCGCCTGAGCTACTCCTTTTATTTTTTTTACACTACTGAATTATACTTTCTTCGTATTCCAATTTCCAAAAGTTGTGGGACACACCTTGAAGACAGTTATAAGACAGAAATACAAATAATTCATACATAACCTACTGTCTACCTTCTCTCTACTGTCATCTTCGACAGCTCCATCGGTTGGTTTCATTCTCCCCAGTGGTGGCACTAATTCATCATTCAACAACTCAAAACTTAGTAATGCTTTTTTTTTTCCCTCTGAGGCCTTAACGACAGCTGTACGTTCACGTGAGCCACTCCTTTTATTTTCTTACATTTCTGAATCATACCACCGTCGTATTCCAATTTGTAACAATCGTGGGACACATCTTAACGAAACCAAGATAGTTATAAGACAAAAATACAATTAATCCATACATAGCCACTGGTCTCTTAATCATCTGATTACATACACACAATTAGATCAGGTAACGTATCTGACTTCTTTACTAAACTGATCATCCTTCCGTCTTGTATCACATAATTTGGTAGAAAAAATGTTTTTTCGGCATCCCAAAGAAGGCCACCTATCTTCACATTTCATTTTGTATAGTAAAACCAATTACACATGGCTACGAACAATCATGTCTGAAACGGGATTGTTGTTTGGATACTTAAAAGCAGCACCCTGTAACGTTCTCTCTATCATTCTCTTCGACAGCTCCATCGGTTGGTTTCATTATACTTAGTAGTAGTAAGAGAAAATTTTACATTTCCGCAGGAAATACTCTGATAAAAAAGTAGAGAGAATATACAGACATTATTGGTGTTGGATTAATTTCGCCACCGAATTCTAGATGGCGCTATTGAGCGATTGTATAAAACCAAATTATAGACTAGTATAGATAAACTAATCTGATTCGATTCAGGTTGTTTTTATGAATCGTGATGGGTTTTATAGTAAAAATAAGAGATGCTCAATAGTTGTCCTCTGTTTTCATCCATAATTCGATTTTCTACCGATTTTTCAAACAAATCCCAAGCATAAACGAAGGGTAAGCAGTTACCTGATTTGATTCTTTATTACTGTTGAACATTCACAGTTATTAATTAACTTAAAATAACTATTAAAACCCAAAGTTCAAGATTCGTGATTATTAAAATTCGAATTCATTAGCTATTCATTACAATTGGAACAGATATAAATGTGGAATAAATATAAAATAAGATATAAATGTGGATTTTAAAGAATAAACTTTGCTGTAAATAGGGGAAATTTGTGAAGGACTAATAAGATAAGATACGCAAAACCAATAACAGATGGATACGAACAATCATGTCTGATGCGGTACTGTAATTTGGATACTTAAAAGCAGCACCCATGTAACGTTCTCTCTACTGTCATCTTCGACAGCTCCATCGGTTGGTTTCATTCTCCCTAGTCATGACACTAATTCATCAAGAAAACAGCAATTTAAATGTTAAAAATGGTTTAATTTTCGTCTCAGGTCTTAACGACAGCTGTAACGTTCGCCTGAGCTACTCCTTTTATTTTCTTACACTACTGAATTATACTTTCTTCGTATTCCAATTTCCAAAAGTTGTGGGACACACCTTGAAGACAGTTATAAGACAGAAATACAAATAATTCATACATAACCTACTGTCTACCTTCTCTCTACTGTCATCTTCGACAGCTCCATCGGTTGGTTTCATTCTCCCTAGTCATGACACTAATTCATCAAGAAAACAGCAATTTAAATGTTAAAAATGTTTAATTTTCGTCTCAGGTCTTAACGACAGCTGTAACGTTCGCCTGAGCTACTCCTTTTATTTTCTTACACTACTGAATTATACTTTCTTCGTATTCCAATTTCCAAAAGTTGTGGGACACACCTTGAAGACAGTTATAAGACAGAAATACAAATAATTCATACATAACCTACTGTCTACCTTCTCTCTACTGTCATCTTCGACAGCTCCATCGGTTGGTTTCATTCTCCCTAGTCATGACACTAATTCATCAAGAAAACAGCAATTTAAATGTTAAAAATGGTTTAATTTTCGTCTCAGGTCTTAACGACAGCTGTAACGTTCGCCTGAGCTACTCCTTTTATTTTCTTACACTACTGAATTATACTTTCTTCGTATTCCAATTTCCAAAAGTTGTGGGACACACCTTGAAGACAGTTATAAGACAGAAATACAAATAATTCATACATAACCACCGGTTACTTAATAAACTGATCACATATACACAATTAGATCAGGTAACGTATCTGAGTTCTTCACTAAACCGACCATCCTCACTTCATGTATCACATAATTTGGTCGAATCAGTGTTTGTAGGCATCCCAATAAATGCCACCATCTTCACAGTTAATTTTGAATAATAAAACCAATTACAGATGGCTACGAACAATCATGTCTGAAACGGGATTGTTGTTTGGATACTTAAAAGCAGCACCCTTGTAACGTTCTCTCTACCGTTCTCTTCGACAGCTCTATCGGTTGGTTTCATTCTCCCCAGTTGTGACACTAATTCATCATTCAACAACTCAAAACTTAGCAATGCTTTATTTTCCCTCTGAGGCCGTAACGACAGCTGTAACGTTCACGTGACCCACTCCTTTTATTTTCTTACATTTTTGAATCATACCACCGTCGTATTCCAATTTGTAACAATCGTGGGACACATCTTAACGAAACTAAGATAGTTATAAGACAAAAATACAATTAATCCATACATAGCCACTGGTCTCTTAATCATCTGATTACATACACACAATTAGATCAGGTAACGTATCTGGCTTCTTTACTAAACCGACCATCCTCCTGTCTTGTATCACATAATTTGGTCTAATAAATGTTTGTCGGCATCCCAATGTAGGCTTCCATCTTCACAATTTATTTTGAACGGTAAAACACGTATAGTGATGTGTTATATGTTACATCTTATCATTTTTAGAACCTATGAATAGAGTTGGAAAATGATTCGTTAGTTAATAGCAGCAACCGATTTTCAATCTTGAATCTTTTTTTATGGTGTTATGTATCATAAAAAGAATCAACATTTATTGACATACCATTGAAGGCCTTCATCCTCACACTTTGTTTTGAACGGTAAAACGAGCATAGATATGCAAGTTATGTTATATATTAGCATTTTCGGATTTGGAAACGATCTATTAGTAGCTAGCATCTATTTCTTTTCAATTTTAAATGTATCTCGGACGTTGTATTTACACTTCGCAATTTTGACTTTCTTATGCAAAACAAAGAAAAGGAATTAGTATCTTCAAAACATTTCTGTTCTCAAATTTTTATAGGAAATACGGAACATACTTTGCTCAATTTTGAAAACATTAAGTGTTATATGGCTGTGTATATACAAGAAGGTTTTGGCCGAAAGCTGGCTGATTGGTTAGGGCGCTGATCGTTGGTACCGGAGTTCGTGGGTTCGAATCCCACTGGCATGGATGTTCGTAGCCGTTCGGAATCGGATTTAAGCAGTAGGTCCCGGTCTCATTAGCCCTCGTGTGCAAAACAGTAGACTGTAGCGCTCCAAACCAAACAAAACCAAGAAAATTTTTATTTTAAAAGTTTGTAACTTCATTGTTTTCCTGGATACTTTGGCTATTTTTTATGTAATGTTTTTAAGTGTATATTTACGTATCCCGCAGTGTATATTTATGTATCTTGAAACTGCTACACAGATTGTATTTAGAATTGTATGTTGAATCTACGTGCAACTGCAATCAGCAATCTATATAGCAAGAAATCTATAAAACGATGTCGCTCATAAGTGAAAAACGTTAAGCTGTAACGGTAGCTTATTACTAGTAAGTATTATCTTGTTACTATTAATTAGGTAAATTATGTAGTTTAGGCTGTTGTAACTTATAATTGTGCAACTTCCCTTTTGATTGATTCCACTTTCTATATAACGAGACATTTGAATCTAACGGGCAACAATGCTAATACCAAATGCAACACAAATATATCATTATATTCATTTACAGTTGCAACAAGGGTTTTAAAGTAAGTTTTAAGAAAAGAAAAAAATATATGATATGTAGTAAAGGAATCATAAAAATATTTCAGTTTTGTACGTAATATGTATAATATAAAAGAATATAAAGAACTCTCCCACACCATATAAAAATTTCAGAGAAATATTTATAACACATCCTTTAGCATTACTGAATTATAGCAATAATTTTAAAGGATATAAATTTTACCTGAGTAAAAACATTAAATTACTTTGCGTAACTTGAACATGCTACAAAGTTTTTTTTTAGAATTGTATGTTGAAAAGAGCGTATTTTTGTATGTAGGGCAACATCTCTTGGCGCATATCTACGTGCAATTGCAATCAGCTATCTATATAACGAGAAATCTATATAACGATGTCTCGTATAAGTGAAAAATGTTAAGCTGAAACTGTAGTTTATTACTGGTAAGTATTACCTTGTTACTAGTAATACGGTAAATTATGTAGTTTAGGTTGTTGTAACTTATAATTTTGCAACTTCCCTTTTGATTGATTCCACTTTCTATATAACTAGACATTTGATGATAACGGACAACAATGCTAATACGAAATGCAATACAAATATAACATTATATTCCTTTACAGTTATAACTATTCTTTTAAAGTAAGTTTTTAGAAAAGAAAAAAAATTCTGATATGTAGTAAAGGAATCATAAAAAATGTTTTCGGTTTTGAAAGTAATATTTATAATATAAAGGAATATACAGAACTGTCCCACACCGTATAAAAATTTCAGAGAAATTTTAACAACACATTCTTTAGCATCACTAAATTATAGCAAGAATTTTAAAGGATATAAATTTTATCTGAGTAGAAACATTAAATCACTTCGCATAATTTGAAACTGCTACAAAGTTTGTAGTTCGAACTGTATGTAGAAAAAGAGTGTATTTTTTATGTAGGGTAACATCTTTTGGGGCATATATAATTGCCATTGCAATCAGCAATCTATATAACGATATCACGCATGAAAGAAAAACGTTAAACTGTAAAGGTAGCCTATTACTAGTTAGTATTGCCTTGCTACTAGTAATAAGGTAAATTATGTAGTCTAGGCTGTTGTAAATTATAATTGTACAACTTTACTTTTGATTGATTCTACATCATATATAACGAAATATTTAAATATAACTGACAACATTACTAAAACCAACTGCAACAAAAATATATCATTGTATTCATTTACAGTTGTAACAATGATTTTAAAGTAAGTTTTTAGAAAATAAAATCTGATATGTATTAAAGGAATCATAAAAAATATTTCGGTTTTGAACGTAATATGTATAATATAAAGGAATATAAAGAACTCTCCCACACCATATAAAAATTTCAGAGAAATGTTTATAACACATCCTTTAGCATTACTGAATTATAGCAATAATTTTAAAGGATATAAATTTTATCTGAGTAAAAACATTAAATTACTTCGCATAACTCGAAACTGCTACAAAGTTTGTATTTAGAATTGTATGTTGAATAAGAGTTTATTTTTGTATGTAGGGTAACATCTTTTGTTGCACATCTACGTGCAATTAGAATTAGCATTCTATATTACGAGAAACCTATATAACGATCTAGCGTATAAGTGAAAAACGTTAAGCTGTAACGGTAGCTTATTACTAGCAAGTATTATCTTATGACTAATAATAAGGTAAATTATGTAGTTTAGTCAGTTATATCTTATAATTGTGCAACTTCTCTTCGGATTCATTCCACATTCTTTATAACGAGACATTTGAATATAACAGGTAACAATGCTTATAGCAAATGTAACACAAATGCATCATTATGTTCATTTACATTTGTAACAATGCTTTTAAAGAAAAATTTTAGAAAAGAAGAAAAATCTGATATGTAGTACAGCAATCAGAGAAAAGATTTCGGCTTTGAAAGTAATATTTATAATATAAAGGAATATAAAGTACTCTCTCACACTATATAAACATTTCAGAGAAACATTTATCACACATCCTTTAGCATTACTAAATTGTAGCAAGAATTTTAATGGATATAAATTTTATCTGTGTAAAAACATTAAAATACTTACTGTAAAAATTAGCAGAAATATTTTCAGACTATTTATACCAGTGCTATGTACACTGGAAATAAAATTCAGTTAGTTAATGATAATTAAATAATTTTTCACATTTCATAGATGCAATCCGTCTTTGTTGATGCTTAAAAATTAAATCTATTGTCTCTTCATGTTTTTGCAAGTAATTTAATCTTTCAAATAAGTTAGTTAAAAAGTAATAATTTAGTTTCTGAAAAATCTTGTTTAGAAAATGGAAAGATATTTATTTACGGAACTAGAGTAACAAATGAACTGTAAATGGATTTTCAAGATAGTCATTTTTCGTTAGTATATTTTACTAGATTAATGTTCTAAAATTAACAGCAACATAATAGTGAAGTAGATAGCTAAAGTGACTTTTGAAATCTAAAATTTTCACCGGAATTAGAGTTTGTTGTTAATAGGGCTTATAAAATGATCCTCCAGGCTTTGGTAGGCTTTGTGTATATTTATCACCTCAATATTGTTGCCTTAAAGATTACTGTATTATTTAGATGTTGGTATGATATCCAGAAAGTCTAATAATATACTGGAAGAGGACTAAGTTACTAGAAATTCTCAGGACCTTTGTGTGATATACTTAATTCTACAGAATATCATTAGTTGAGTATTAAGGCTTATAAATGGGGATTATAATTTTAGGATATGCAGTTTGAACAAGCTTCTGAGCTGTTTCAGATCTTTGAATGAAGTACACTATTAAACTATAAGTCAATTTTTGAGCTTAGCCGTAGTAAATAGGATTTATAGGCACATGTTTTAAATTAAATCTCAAATGATCTTAAAACGAGAAATTCAAGTAAATGATAATTATTGAAAATGTTTATGCCTTTGAATGCACCAAGGTCTGAAAATGTACATAGATAATTATCTTCTTGAAACAACCTTAAAATTGCTACATTTTAAATTTGAAATCCTTTTTTTATAGTAAAAATTATTATGCTTTTAATATATTATCAGAACATGATATTAAAGGTTTAGTATTTCTTTACATGCAACAAATTGCATATCACTAAGTAACTTTTGAAATTGACTTTGAGGAAATATGAGTACATACTAAATGGTTTCAAATTATTTATCAACGTCATAAAAAACATAGTAAAATGACACCTCAATCATCAAGTAAACAAATTACTTTTGTTGCCGATTGTTTTATAGTTGTGCTTTATAAAACTTTATAAAAAATTTATTTTTTAAAAATTTTAAAATACATTTATAACAAAATAAATGAAAATACTATGTTTTATAAATAATAAAGGGTCTTTATAAAAAAAACCCTGAAGTTATCATACTATACAATTATGAAATTACACATCATTGTATAAATTTTTTTTATATATGTCGTCAGAATTACCATTTTCCCATTCCATTAATTGTTCTCTGATTTGAGCTCAAATACTACTAGCTGGCAATATCTGAGCTCAAATTAGAGAATAACATTACCTTCAAAGATGACCGACAAATCTCAAATCCGTCATATTGAGATTTTTCCCTTTAAATAATCATTCCGTTATAAAAAGAATTTTTTCAAGTTTACAATATTACTTTTTAGTGTAACAAAAGTAATAAATGATTGAAAATTCGAAATAATTCTCTAAAAATAGGTTTTTATACTTAGAAAGTATGTTTTTAAACTGTAAGTCAGTTGATCGATATATTTCCCATGCATATTCGAAGATCTGAAGAAGGTAGTGTTACATTCTCATTTTTCGTTATAAAGATTGTAATTAAAAATGAAAGTACAAGAGTACATGCTAGTACATCTTTTAAGAGAAAATTCAACATTTTACTGCTAATATCTTTTGAGTTACGCTTAGCAGCGTTAATACACATTATATAGAGTGTTAACTGTGTTTAAAAAGAAGAACAAATATCAAAACATTATGGTAATCCTAAATGCAAATTTTCAATTCCTGCGGTTAATTGTTTCTAACTTATGAAATACAAGCATGTAGGGGTGTTACATAGATGTTTATTAAAATTCATTCAGGATTGGCCAAAACGGATATTTAAAGATTTATATTTAAGATTTCTTTGTTTATATGGTCAGACAGGTGTCTATTTAAAATTTATTTAAGCGAAGTTAAAATGAGTAATTTTAAAATTTGACACCATAATTATTAGTAAATACAATACTCCCTTTACATCATAGAATAAATTAAAAGCAATGCCATATTTCATACATTTTAAACGAAGTTTTAATGTAAAACACTAAATTATATTGCGTGTAGATGTTAAGTATTCATTCCAGTATTTAAAACAAAGTCATCTATACACTTTAATTATGATAACAATTAAGACGAAACAGTCTAAAGTTGTTCCTAGTTCGTGATAAAATATCTCTTACGTGTGAGTAGCTAGATCAGACGTTCTTAAACGCCTTTGTCGGAAACCTGATGCTTATACTTACTGAGTTTCATGAAATGTTTAACACGTGATGTATTTGCGTGTATGTAAGTAATTTCAAACTCCGTAAATGTTCACGATGCGGCGTTAATACGCGTGCATTTCAGGGCAGTTATATCATGCAAGGGACTAAAGCCTTTTTTGTTCCAGTAGGAAGAGCCATTAGTCTGAATCAGAAATTAACGAAACTGCTTTTATTTGTTACTTAAAATTATAGAAAATTGAATAAAATTGTATATACCATAGTATAATATCGCACGAACTTTCTACTTGGTATTTCAACACTGTATTTATACTTAACAAATCTTGCATATTCAATACATATTAAAACTTATTATTTTTTACAGAAAATCATCTCATAAATGTGTGTTTTATAAGTTTATCCTGTTGATTTGAGTAGTCAAACAGACATGTAATCTGTAAAAATTTGTTAAATGAGTCAGAATTTAAGAAATTTATAAATTATACAAATACTGCCCCAGAGAATACTGCAAAAATATAGTATGATTTAATAGTCTTATATAAATAAATAAATAATATATATATATATATATATATATATATATATATATATATATATATATATATATATATATATATATATATATATATATATATATATATATATATATATATATATATATATATATATATATATATATATATATATATATATATATATATATATATATATATATATATATATATATATATATATATATATATATATATATATATATATATATATATATATATATATATATATATATATATATATATATATATATATATATATATATATATATATATATATATATATATATATATATATATATATATATATATATATATATATATATATTTATATATATATATATATATTTATATATATATATATATATATATATATATATATATATATATATATATATATATATATATATATATATATATATATATATATATATATATATATATATATATATATATATATATATATATATATATATATATATATATATATATATATATATATATATATATATATATATATATATATATATATATATATATATATATATATATATATATATATATATATATATATGCATTTTCTTCAAATATATTGTCCCTTGAGATCTTTTGTGAAAGTAACAAATACATTGTTGGCTAAAGATTTACTTTTCTGCTCTTGTGTCAGATCCAACTGAATTCAAACCTTCGAATGCGAACTTTCGGATTATTGCGGATTATTGAAACCTTTCATTCAAACCTTTGTAAATACTTATTTTTCTTTTAAACTTTCCATCTGGTATCTTGTGAAGGGTGATTCACTGATTATTTCTCACGAGACTGCAATTGCACATTATGTGATCATCATATATTATCATTCTCTGTCGTACGTACTGTTTTTTACTGTACAAATATCGCTTCCTCACGGAAATACTGACCTGCGCAATACATACTCTGTGCAATACACATTTTGCAGGCAACTCTACATTTCTCTAGAAATTTCAATTTTCACTAAAGGAAAGTACACCCCAAGTTTAAAACGTCTGGAGGAATCTATGATGTAAACGATGCAGTTGTACTTGCTTCTACACTACTGCTCAATTGTATGTCGAAATCGGGATATAGATGTTTTTGTAAGCACTATAGAATCGTAATATCGTAATAATCGTAAATAAATCGTAATCTTCTTTAACGTAATAATATATTTCAGTAACGGAAGTGTGTCATTTGGGATGGAGTTTATGATTCATCAAATATGGATATAACGTTATGTGGAGTGTTTATGGAACTTTTGCGTGATCCAAATGGGATCTTTAGATCTTTAAATAAGTAAATATAAACGGAACATTACAGCAAGATTTCTGATTTTAGATTAACAAATACTAGTCACATATATTTTTAGAAATCTAGAACTGCTTTCGATAGCAGTTACGGGAAAGAATGTCATTTAGTTTCATAAACTCATTTTTCCATCTAGTTACTAGAATGAAGTTTGTAAACTGACCGCTAATATTTTGAAGTTTTCAGGTTATCTTAAAGAAACTTACTCGGAAACCGGATATTGTGGGAAAAAAATCACTACTTCCCCTATGGTCCAAAGGAAATTCTTTTGTAAGAAAGCTATAAAAAGTAAAGTACATGTCTTGTAATTGTACGGAATAAAAGATGTAACATTCAAAATAAGATAGAAGAAGTCTGCCTACATCTGATTGTACTGCACACATGATTGTACATCTAAGTACTTACAGTCCTTTTAGACAAAAAAGTAAAATGAATCAATCAATGTTCTAGTATTCCAAGTTATGACGATCATGTTATTGAAAAAATATTGCTACGGTGTAAAAAAACTACTTGAAAAAGAAAAATCTTATCTTGAAATCAAAAAATCTCTAACGAAAAATACATTTGAATACAGGGTTAACAAGAAATAAGTTCCCCACTTCAGAGGACTCTAGAATACATTCTATTGGTCCAAATGCGATACAATTGGAACAACAGATAATTCAAATCATGCGCTTGATATTCATCTGATAAACACTTAGTACATAAATCAGCCTATAGGTGGCACTATGATACATATAAGCCTATTTAATATGCTTTATAAATGCTAGATAATATGAAAAAAGAGCATTAAAAGAGAAATAAGTCCCCCTTCATTTTCAACAATATGCTGTAATCCCAGAACTATATTTTCCTCAGCTGACTGGAACGAGTGTGCAGGAATATTAAGAACATGGCGCCGAATGCTGTCCATTAGATCTTGGACAGATACTGGCAGTAGATCTTGTTCTTCAGGAAACGTCCCAACCGAAAGTCTCAAGAGAGTATATCTGACACACGATAATCTTGCGAAAGTAATCACAAACATACTTTGGACCTTTTCGCACCTACTTCATAAGACAGAATTCTTTTAGAACTGCAACGGAGTTTTGCTAGTTCTGGTAAAACAGTTTCACCAGTGGTACTTTTGCTTGCAATGGGGACATGAAGTGCAGACAAGAAATTAATGCCTGACATAACTTAATGAAACTAAATAAATACTATATGTGTTGCAGCGCCATCTGTAGGCAGATTTTTGTATTAAAACTTTTTATGCAATAAATATCAAGAGCATCCTTTGAATTATCTGTAGTTGCAATTGTATCTTATTCGGAAAAATAGAACGCATTCTAGAATCCTCAGAAGTGGGGAACTCATTCCTAACCCTGTATTTCAATGCATAACAAGTGTAATTTTCCTTGTGCTTGTGATAAACTTTTATTATAAATAAGAGTGTATGCGTTTCATATCTTAAATGAAACCTGTTGTTGTTGTTGTTGTTTTATACCACTTGGCCAAACAAAGCAGGATTGATCTGGAGGTTACTCTTTTTAAGGCAAGGGGCTGCGCCTTTCGTTTTGAAGAGCACTTTTAGGGTGAAAGTACCTCTTAAGCTCACGTGGATTCTCGTAATTTTGAATCAAAAACCAAGTAGAAGACCCATAGGCTTGGCCTGCCATCCCCATAGGTATTAATTGAGAACTTGCAGAACATTGTGAC
>CM063505.1:59643214-59648214 GCA_032207245.1 Pardosa pseudoannulata | reverse complement strand
ATTTTTATAATTTTTCTAATTCAATTTGATGTTTAATTTGCTTAAAAAAGCTTAATTTTGTCGTTTTCAATGAATGATAAGCTATATCAATAATTTGCCTGAATATAAGAAATTTCTGTTTCATTATATTGCAGAATAAACCTGAAGAATAAAATAAAAGACGAGGTTTTAATAGGCATATATCCATAATTATATTAATTCATATCTATAATTAAATTAATCCATAATTACATAATTAAAAATCTTTTCGAGATAAAGGAATTTTATGCATAATTTGTTCGAGAAAATGGATAATCAATTGTTATAATTTTTCTAATTCAATTTGATGTTTAATTTGCTAAAAAAAGATTAATTTTGACATTTTCAATGAATAAAAAGCTGAATAAATAATTTACGAGGAGGTTTAAATATCCATATATCCATAATTATATAAAATAATTGAATTTACTACATCTATTCAGTTGTTACTAATAATTACTTTAAATAATTATTGAAATTAGAATTTTTTATTATGTTAAGACTTTGAAAGATTTTTCTAACCCTCATGTATTTTACAATTTATCAACAATTTGCTTAGAATAACAACTGAAAGCAAGTTAAAAATCACAAACTTAAAATAGCGAAAAGTCTTATCCAGATAAAGGAATTTTATACATAATTTGTTCGAAAAAAATGGATAATCAACATATATAATTTTTCTATTTCGATTTGATGTTTAATTTGCTTAAAAAAATCTTAATTTTTATGTTTTCAATGAATGATAAGCTGAATAAATAATTTGCCTGAGTATAAGAAATTTCTATTTAATTATATTTCACAATATCCCTAAAGAATAAAATAAAAGAAGAGGTTTTAATATCCATATACCCATAATTATATAAAATATTTAAAATTACAATATACAATTCAGCTATTACTAATAATTACTTTAAATAATTTTTGAAATTAGAATTTTTAATTATGTTAAAAATTTGAAAGACTTTTCTAACCCACACGAATCATACAATTTATCAACAATTTGCCTTTTAGAAAATTAACATACTTAGAATAGTGAAAAATCTTTTCCAGATAAAGGAAATATATGCATAATATTTTCGAGAAAATGGATAATCAACTGTTATAAATTTTCTATTTCGATAAAGTTCTATTTTGATTTGATGTTTAATTTGCTTATAAAAGCTTAATTTTGACGTTTTCAGTGATTAACAAGATGAATAAATAATTTGCCTGAATATAATAAATTTCTGTTTGATTATATTGCAAAATATCCCTGAAGAATAAAATAAAAGAAGATTTTAATATCTAAAATTAAAACATACGTACAATTCAGTTATTACTAATAATTACTTTAAATAGTTTTTAAAATTAGAATTTTTAATTATGTTAAGAATTTGAAAGACTTTTCTCACCTCCATCTATCTTACAATATATCAACAATTTGCCTATTAGAATATAAAACAAAAGATAGTTAAAATTAATATACTTAGAATAGCGAAAAGCTCTTCCAGATAAAGAAATTTTATGTATAATTTGTTCGAAAAAAATGGATATTCAATTGTCATAATTTTTCTATTTCGATAAATTTGTATTTTTATTTGCTGTTTAATTCGCTTAATAAAGCTTAATTTTGATGTTTTCAATGGATCATAAGTTGAATAAATAATTTGTCTGAATATAAGGTATTACTTTTAAATTATATTGCAGAATAACCCTGAAAAATAAAACAAAAGAGGATGTTTTAATATCGATATATACATAATTATATAGAATAATAAACATTACAACATATAATTCATTTATTACTAATAATTAATATAAATAATTATTGAAATTAGAATTTTTAATTATGTTAATAATTTGAAAGACTATTCTAGCCATCATGTATCTTACAATTTATCAACAATTTGCCTTTTAGAATGTAAAACAAAAGCTAGTTAAAGTTAACACACTTAGAATAGCGAAAAATCTTTTCTAGGTAAAGGAAATTTTATGCATAATTTGTTAGAGTAAACGAATATTCAGCTGTTATAATTTTTTTTATTTCGATAAAAACTAAATTTTAATCTAAGGATAAATAAATATTCTATGAATAAAACATTATATTACACATAATAGTGGTACTCATAGTGCATGCATAATTTGTTCGAGAAATGGATAATCAACTGTTATAATTTTTCTATTTCGATAAAATCTACATTTTATTTTATGGTTAAACAAATATTTTTTAATAAAAATCTATATTATACATAATAGTGGTGCGCATAGTATGTTTTCGAAAATGCTCATTCTGAAAGATTGATTGTTAATAACATTTTTAATTTAAAGGATTTTAAGTTGAAATTTTAATCTGTTTCACATGCGTATAGTGCTGACAACACATTAAATCTTTGTATATCAATGCAATTTCACATTAAAATTATTAAATTTAAAAGTTTTAAAATTTAAAACTGTAATGGAAATAAATTTATTATCTGAATCATAAGTCTATAACACATATGTTTTTTCAATTCACTGCACTAGATTTCATGAATTTATTATGTAGGAACATTTTGTAAGGTATATTGTGCCCAAATTATGTAATATGAAATGTGAAAGACTTATAGTTTAAATTAAGTATGAATACGATCGATAGTGCAAACAGCGTGTGACTTCAGTACTCATTTGTAATAAATTAATATAATATGTGAAATATAAATATTTAATATCTGTCGACCTATATATTTATCTATCTGTGTATATTTATTTATACATATGTAGTGTGCCTCTAAATCCAACTTATTCTCAGATAAATCGTTATTATTTCTCGATATGAGAAACTATTTATCTACATGAGATGAAAACTTATAAGTCTTCGCTAATATTGAGGTAAAAATTGAAGCATTTAACTTCTGTGAAAATAGAAAGCTATAATTTATATAGTGTCTAATAATTACATTCTATTTATGCATATTCTTCCTCAAGGGCTCTTGAAACGCTTAATCAAGCAGCATTTCATGCGATGGATCTTATTTTACAAATCACGTAAGCACCGAAATTCCGATATTAATGACAATGATGGAAATCTATTAAATGGATCGCTGTTCTTCAAGACGAAGGGCTGTCAGAAAGAAAAATGAGGCTATGCTAAGAATAAATAGTTGATTCTTTCTATTATGTTGAAATATTGAAAGACGCTGTTAAATATTTACATTAATTTTTGTTTAATAATTTATTACATATTTATCAATCGATAGAATTCTAAAACATCATTATTGGTTTCTTTTAAAATAATACATACGGGAATCAATACAGTACTTAATACGTATTACTTCGGAAGTGTAGACGATCTTAAGCTTAAGTATAAATCACATTAAAGTATACCGTTAGCAAAGATAAAGGTATTTTAATATACTAAAGTAAGAAAGAATTTCTCGATTTAAGATAAACTATCCATTTAATAAGTTACAATAATTATATTTTTAAGCTTTTTTAAAACTGTTAGAAGAGAAAAATGATCACAGATTGTTTTCTGAAAGAAATATTAATAGAAATAAAAGTAAATTTGCACATTCATTTTGGGAAAGAAATAAAATAAAATACGTCTATTATTTTTAAAGCGTCTAAAAGTAAAAGCTTGTGAAGTTATATTAATTTAAGAGTTGCCATGTGTTAGTTAAAAAACATGTATTTTATAATTGACTTATTTAAGCTTAAAAAGGAAGAAAATTATGATGAAGTGTAGTGTTACTCATTGAAAGAAAAACATATAATTAGATTCTTTGAGTAACATAAAATTATTTTTGATGTAAACAATAAAAGAAAGTTATTAATGAATTTAAAGAATTAGTTTTTTATAATTACTGAAAACTAAAGAGACGTATTTTTAACTGCTACAGTGTTATAAACTTCCTGTACTTTGTTAAACTTGAAAGTAAAAAAATATATATATAAAGTTATGATGACACGTTGAATAAGAGAACTTGTGTAATAGTTTTTCTCGATTTTATAAATGAAATCCGACAAACAGATGACATAAATGTTACTGACGGAAATGCAAAATATATTTCAACACATTATGAGATATTTTGAGAATAAAATTTATTATATATTTATTAATAATTTTATTGTACTTTAATTGTAGTGTTTATTTCATGGTGATGAAGTATCCTACTATTCAAGATAAAGTCCGATTGCTAGGCTTTGTCATCAAGTTACTTAGTTTTATACCAAAAAACATGATCTACTATAGTTAAAATATTTAAAATTAGATATAATTGGAGTAGAACTAATCATATTTTAAAATTATGTCATTGTATTTTTACACTAGTTTCTTATTTCATGATAGTGAAACATTATTCTTTTTTTTCCATTGTAAAACGTTGTAGACTCTGTCAGCCAAATCACACTTTTTCCATTGTTAAATGTTATCATCTGACTACGGGGATTTTTACCAATCATAATGCAAATATAATTAACATATTTAGAACAGCGAAAATCTTTCCTAGATAAAGGAAATTTTATGCATAATTTGTTCGAGAAAAATGAATAATCTACTGTTACAATTTTTCTATTTCGATAAAAACTAAATTTTAATCTAAGGCCAAACAAATATTCTATGAATAAAAAAAATATATATACATAATAATGGTTCTCGTAGAACATTTTCGAAAAGGCTTATTTGTAAATAATTGATTGTTAATAACTTTTAAAAGATTTTACTTTGAAATTGTAAAGAGTTTCACATACATATAATGCTAATAACACATTAAATTTTTCAATGTAATTTAACGTTGAAAATTATTAAATTTAAAAGTTCCAAATTTAAAACTGTAATGGAGATGAATTTATTATTTGAATCATACGCTTTTTACAAGCGTTTTTTCAATTCACTGAGCCAGATTTCACGAATTTATTATCTAGTAATACTTTGTAAGGTATAATGTGGCCATATTATGAGATATGAAATGAGAAAAAATATTCTAAATAAAAATATGTAAAATATGTTAAAAATATGTCAAATA
>CM063505.1:59635714-59638214 GCA_032207245.1 Pardosa pseudoannulata | reverse complement strand
CATCACGTTACAAAACATTTAAAATATGTTGTTATGAAAACATGGTAACAAGTTGCAAATTTTATTCGCACCAAAGCAAAAAAAATCACCGACAATTCAAAATTTTCCTTGTCCGAAGGATTCTCAAATGATTTTCAAGAAATATAATTTCTGTAAAAAAATTTAATAGCTTTTTTGCATACCTTCTAAATACGTATCTAATTGCGGCTCGCGAATAATTTCAAATTTTGAAAAATTGCTCGGACTATCAAGGAGCTTGACCTCCCCTGATATATATCTTTTTCAATGATTATCAACGTATTTCATTAAATCTATCACTAATCTTGTCCTAAGAAGTCTATTTTTACTTATAATTCTTACGTTTCAATTGATCCGCGGTCACAGTGTTCTGCAAGTTCTCAATCAATACTTCTAGGAGTGGCAGGTCAAACCTATGTGTCTTCTGCTAGGTCCTTGCTCCTACATTACGATGACCCACTTGAGCATAAGTAGTACTTTCACCCTAGCGGCACTCGTTAAAAAGAAAGACGCTACCCCTCGCCTTAATATGAATAGTGCATGGTTTAATCGTGCTTGGTTTAACCAAGTGGCATCATAAGAGATTTGAAAAAAAATTTTCAATTTTACAACTCCTCTTCAACCTCCACTCAAAATAGAGTTTCTTTTAAGTCAAAGAGTTTTTTGCTGGATGAGATCCCGCCTACCCTCCCTCATCCCTTTGGACTAACTTTCTCTTGGTATTTTCCAATTTTTTTGTGAATTTATTTCTATTAACAATTAAATTTCGTTATTATCGATGTTATTTTCATTTCTCATTCGTTCCATTTCCTCTTTCGCTGCAAGATTACATGGTCTTGTACCAACTAATTCAATTGGATTTAATGCTTCAAGTCTTATGCTTTGCAATGATCGAGCGCGACTTAAAATGACATATGCTAAGCCTTTACAATTCCAAAGGTTTGATAAATAGGCTACTTCTCTATTTAGGGTGCTACCTTGCATTTTATGACCGGTTGAGGCCCATGAGAGAACAAGCGGAAGCATATATCTTTCGGCTATAGAATTTCCACTCGCATCGAATTCTTTAATGGCTGGATAAATTTCATGTTCTCCAACACCATTTTCAAAGTTAACTCTTACAGAAGGAATGTCAGTTTCATACATTTGATCTCTTCTGAAATGTGGCCACATAATTTCTGTTATGTTACCAATAGCACCATTAACCAATTTTTTTGCTATATCAAGATTGGTTTTTAACATAACCTTAGTTGTGATTAAGTGAATGTTTCAGTCTATTTAGTATGAATGTTATGTGTTTCCTTTGTGTTTTCTTTGTTAATTCAATTAGATTTTAAATATTCAATTTTTGTAAAATTTTTCCTCAAAATGTTGTTTTTGTTTATGTATCAATTTGTTGAGTTACGATCCCCTCGCCAGATTTCAAACGCCACGCTGCAAGCACGCCACGCACGCAAGCTGCAATCACGCCAATTTCGCCAAATGGGGTTGAAGCACTAACAAGATCCATGATTAGAAACAGGAGAGTGGGCTAAGAAGAGGAGTTGAAAAAACCACAACACGTTTGAAGCCCCACATATACTTTTTAATCTTTTTTGCATGTTATGAGATTCAATCTAAAATTATGATTCTTTGTCTAAACAGATTTCATATAAATTTACTAGTGAAACGAAAATAGACAATTAATTTTCAACTAGACGAAAAGGCATTATTATAACTTTATGTAACTCTAAGTAGCGTATAGTTCAATCGTGCTTGGTTTAACCAAGTGGCAACAAACTTAACAACACGTTTGAAGCCCACATAGACTTTTTAATCCTTTTTTGCATGTTATGAAATTGAATCTAAAATTATAATTCTTTGTCTAAACGGATTTCATATAAATTTACTATTGAAAACGAAAATAGACAATTACTTTTTCACTAGTAGGAAAGATACTATAACTCTAATTATGATAAACCTAAGTAGCCTATGGTACAATCGTGCCTGGTTTACGCAAATGGCACCAGAAATAACAGCACGTTTGAAGCCCCATTGTACTTTTAATACCTTTATGAATGTTATGAGATTCAATCTAAAATTATGATTCTTTGTCTAAACAGATTTCATATAAATTTACTAGTGAAACGAAAATAGACAATTAATTTTCAACTAGACGAAAAGGCATTATTATAACTCCATAGGATATAATAACACGTAGATATTCCGTTACTGATGAGTAGGCTGTTCTTTCTTTATTGCATAAAATGGCAGGTGCCAGGAAATATAACTAGCAAGATGCTAAAGCTACAATTATGGGGACATTAAAAATAAGTGTCATTATCAATGCTTATTAAAAGTGTATGAATTTCAGTTTTCAAATATATTTTCTCTTAAATTGAAAGTTTTAAATACTTAGTGTATATGAAGGCATTTATGAACCCTTTTATTTTTTATTAGTTTTGTATAGGATACTAAAAAAAAGCAAAATTTCAACTTTTTA
>CM063505.1:59603214-59633214 GCA_032207245.1 Pardosa pseudoannulata | reverse complement strand
TAATGTACCAAAATGTACCTCCATGTGCCTGTAAAATATAGTATATTCTTTCATATAGGACGCAATTCCTGTAAAACACTAGTTCATTCTAAATAAAAGCGATATTTTTGAGGAAATGACATTTTTTGAGATTTTATTGTACTTTTTAATATTGAAAGTATATCTCTTTTACACTTTATACTACGGCATTTTAGAGAACTAAAAGGCCATTTTAGCTATATATCTTAAAAAGTTTACCAAAAAAAGTATGAATAATAGTTTAACAAATGTAATCAATATAAAACAGATATATGATTAACTATTACATAAATATAAGTTGTAAAATATTTTAAAATTATTCTAGTTCTCTGTTGAACAACTACTAGAGTCTTTCAAATTTTAATTTCTTTCAGTTACAAAAGAATAAAGAATAAAGTTATTCCCTAAGACTAAAAAACAGAAATAAAGGTTAGTCAAAGAAAAGTGTTAGCATTTCTTGAAACCCAAAAAGTGTTTTAAAGTAAGCTCTTTACAAAATCTTTATAAGTTAATCTATTGTTGAGAATTTCGAAAACTATTGCATCACAGTTAATGATAGCAGCAGAAAAGTAAATACATAAGTTTAAAAGGCATAGAAAACTTTCATTTAAAAGGAAAAAATAAATGCTTCACAATAGAATATTAATTTTATATTTTTAATTTTTTGACTGCCCAACATGAATTCTTCAATTTAATTGTTGGTATTCCTAACGTATTAACAATTCATTTGGCTAAAATATATTTACAGTAGAAAACCAGAAAAACTGAAAGAAAAGAAACCAAACAGTATTAAAATAAATGTTGAACGTTAAAGTAATATTAAAATTAAGAAACTTCATTATTGTAAAACTAATTGAGTTAATTTTTAGAAAATGGGAAAATTATTGTGATATATTAAGGGCCGGTCTCACCAAAGTCGTTTAACGGCTAACCACGATTAACTTCTGTTTAAACAGAGAATTGTGCCCAACATTAATTGGAGCCATACGTTAACTGTGGTACAGAAGTTAATCGTGTAACCGTTAAAATGACTTTAGGGAGACCTGGCTTTATAGTTAATACTCCATGTTCCACATTCTTTAAATACACAATTATCTTAGTAGAGGTACATCAAATTTCTATCATAACTTTTACTAGGTTGACTTATTTGAAATCATCCAACTAAAATCTACTTTATTCTCTTGTTATTTAAAATCCATACCTTTGAAATCTCTTTCTAATAGAAGTAAACTTATTGTAAATGATTTAGTGAGATGACATTTGAGAATTAGTGTATATATATATATATATATATATATATATATATATATATATATATATATATATATATTATTTATATATATATTTATATATATATATATATTTTATATATATATATATATATAATATATATATATAATGTATATATATATATATATATATTTATATATATATATATATATATATATATATCTATTTATATATATTATATATTATATATATATATATATATATTATACATATTATATATATGTATATATATATATATATATGTATATATATATATATATATATATATATATATATATATATATATATATATATATATTACTTTTATATATATACAAAAATGAATGTAACGCTGGTTTTGTGTAAATGAACACAGCATTTTAGTATTAAACTACAAATAAAACAACCTAGCATATTTTTAGCGTGTGTTGTAACTTATTATATGAAGGTTCTTATTATTTTAGCATGAGATTAAGATATGCTAACTTCACTGAAGAGTATTAAAATTATGAATATTCCTATAGTTTGATATAATAATATATTACATGAATACAATGTATTCTTTATTAAATGTAATTAATCTTTTCTAAAGCTGTATTATATTTACTTACAACCAACATAATATTATCTGTATGCGGAAAGTCATTAAACCATCTCTCACATGATATTTCATTTCATAATATCTTCTGAAATATCAATAAAATTAAGAATATCTTGAAATCGTTAAATGATTTTAACTTTTAATGATTGGATGAAGAAAGTAAGGCAATAGTAGGAAGTAATTTTCTTTTGCATTAAGCCCTTCATTTATTTGGTTTAATTTCCATAATTGGACACAATTTTTTAAATATCAAATATAAAATTGTGCAAAACATACTTTAAAAATGTTATGTAACATATAATTAAAAGAAATAACAAATGTAATATATTGTAGTATTTATCAACACCTTGTGGAAAGTGGTAAGTATATTTTGAATGAAAAATTTAATTTATGATAAAAGATTTTGAAATTAAAACTTAGACAACTAATTAAAACTTAATAAAATAATCTTCATGAGTTTTACATTTAAAATCATTTTAAATTAATTTTTTTAATATAGTATTTGTAAAAATGTCCTTATAAAGAGTTATGAATGATACAAGTAATAAAATAAAAGAAATTTGTCACCACCTGTGTTTATCGTTAAATAAAAGTGTTACGAAAAACCATAAATATAATGCAATGGATTAACTCTTTAATAATTCTGTCCGAAGACATTTACTATAGTTATTTTTTCTAGATAATAAAGTACAATAAAGATAAAAATTTAAAAAGAAATAAAAAAATATGTGGAATAGAATAAATGACTTTTCAATTAGATACAGTTTTTATAGTCTTAGGAATAAATAAGAGGTGACTTAAGATGTACCATGTCAAATTGTCAATGGTATATTAGAACTCTTCCTAAACGGCTTCACTGATTTTGATGAAGTTTTGTGTATGTTAAACCGATTCGAAAATGGTTTAGATTTATAATGTGATCAGATATCATATGTTTGTTATTAAAATTTGTTATTAGAATATTCCGATAATGTATAAAAAGGTAAGTAGCTCAAATCAGGAGTCAGTTCTGTATTCTGTCAACTAAGGAGTTGAGTGTTTCGTACAATTCTTAATTTCACTTCTATTAAACACTGTGCAAGTTTGAATGATGTAATGTTGAAGTGAGTATCTCACGGGATTTGTCATGAATTATTTCAACATTCAATAACAATCAACGTAACCTGCAATGTTATAAGATTTGTAAATGGTTAATTTTATAACAAATTTTCTAAAATTATTAATAATTTAGAATTATCTAAAATTTCGTGAATGTTAAAATAAATAAACAAATGTTAAAAGTTATCGCTATTAATAAGTCACAAAGCCAAACAATGTCAATTTGTGGATTGGATCTAAAACAATCCTTGCTTTTCGCATGGCCAATTATACGTTGCTTGCTCAAGGGTTCTCAAACCATCAAGTTTATTCGTTTGTACCCCTTAGGGATTAACAAAAAATATTGTTAATCAGATGGCGTTAAAATAAAAAAACAATTTCATTTATGTTACAATTAGGATTAAAAATATATTTCAAGATTTATATTTTGTACGATAAAAAATATATCTGCTATGAAAACGATTTGAGTTTTTATTTTCTTGCTATTATTTAAGACGATTTAAAGTTTATGCTCAACACATTTAAATTTACAGTATACAGATACGCTCACACACATTGGATAAGTCGAGTTTTGATGACTGTACGCATGGTGGAGTCAAGTATTTTAAAAATTATTATTTTTTCTTACTTTTCTATTAAAACGGTTCAATTTATAATTTATTTAAAAACATTTTACATTTTTTGGATTTACAGCGTTAAAACAGGGCAACTGCTGTCGGGTCATCCAGTATCTATCTATCTATACATACATATATATATATATATATATATATATATATATATATATATATATATATATATATATATATATATATATATATATATATATATATATATATATATATATATATAAATTAATTAAATAATATTGAAAATATTATTTGATTACTTAGGTTATTTAAATATGTATAAATCTACCTCACATTTATAGGTGAAATATATAGGACTGCATTCTTTTCATTCTATTCAATTCAATACACGTGCATTTATGAGTACGTAGGTTGAAATATTTAACTCTATTTGTAATTTTCCGCTGAAGCTAATGAATAGAAGTCCGCTCATTTATAAAGCTGATTTTATTCTGTTTAACTTGCGTAACTTTGAAATGTACCTGTCAAATAGGCGCGTCTTTAAATTGGAGACTACTGAGGGTAATTCATTTTGAAGCAAAGTCACCATCAGTTACGTATGGAAATCATTAACTGAAATTACAAAACTTACATTAATTACGAATGCCGTTTATCAACATGTTTCTCTTAATAAAGCTACTCGAGCTAAAATCACACGATTAAAATTCAGGAACCGAAATGCGCCGTCTCACGACCTAAAAATGAAGCAACATTGTTAGAATATAGCCCTGATAAAGATTGCAATAAGCAGTAAAATGCATTTTAAAGTCCTGATACTTGTAGCTTGACATAAATAATGCGGGCGGATAAAGATGTCGATACTTGGCGAAAGGTTGCTGTTTTAAACGAGCAATTTAAAGTAAAGTTCGCTTAGAAATTCATTATCTTTAGAACAGAATCCGTAATTATAATAAATGCCGACGGCAGTTTGTTTCTCTTGTCAAAATTATGTGAATAAACGACCGAAGGCAAGTGTAACTGAATTCTAGATTAAGCTCTCTAGTCGAAAGTATGGTAGAGTCTGAAAATTATCCATCAATAAATAGTAATTATGTGAACAGTTTGATTAATATCCTCAGGTTATTTGAGTTTCGGTTTTGGAAACTAAAAGGAATTTTTATATTATTTAATGTAGGATTCTTGGAAATACTGGAATAAAAGGACTTAAGAAAATCAATTTTTATGCTATAAACTTAGAAGCTTTTTGAAATTTTCATCAATATTGTATATAAAGGACATCAATAAGAAAATTTTTCTTTGATATATATATCAGAGTAATAATGAAATAATAAGGAGATATAAATCATTCTGTATAAGTTAATCAATATGTGTCCTAGACATACAGGCTTAAAAATGTAAGAACTGACATTTCTGAAATGTACATTGAGTAGAGTAATATAATTTCAATTCATATCTAACAGTTTTCTTTCTGAAAATGCATGGATATCTAAGTTGTATAAACTTCGTCTTGATGATTTATACTTTGGTGTCAAGTGGTGAAAGGATACAGACATTTCTGAAATGTAAATTGTGTAGAGTAACATAAATTCACTTCAAATCTAACAGGGTTTTTTTTTAAAAAGACAGGGATATCTATGTTGTATAAATTTAGTCTTGATGATTTACACTTTGGTTATCAAGTGGTGAAAGGATACGGACATTTCTGAAATGTACATTGTGTAGAGTAATATAAATTCAATTGAAATCTAACAGTTTTCTTTCTGAAAAACCATGGATATCAGTGTTGCATAAACTTCGTCTTAATGATTTACACTTTGATGTCAAGTAGTAAAATGATACAGACATTTCTGAAATGTACATTGTGTAGAGTAATATAATTTCAATTCAAATCTAACAGTTCTCTTTTTGAAAAGGCATGAATATGTATGTTGTATAAACTTCGTCTTGATGATTTCCACTTTGGTGTCAAGTGGTGAAAGGATACAGACATTTCTGAAATGTAAATTGTGTAGAGTAACATAAATTCAATTCAAATCTAACAGTTCTCTTTTTGAAAAGGCATGAATATGTATGTTGTATAAACTTCGTATTGATGATTTCCACTTTGGTGTCAAGTGGTGAAAGGATACAGACATTTCTGAAATGTACATTGTGTAGAGTAATATAATTTCAATTCAAATCTAACAGTTTTCTTTCTGAAAAGACATGAATATCTATGTTGTATAAACTTCGTTTTGATGA
The DNA here is from genome assembly GCA_032207245.1 of Pardosa pseudoannulata. Taxonomy (NCBI): domain Eukaryota; kingdom Metazoa; phylum Arthropoda; class Arachnida; order Araneae; family Lycosidae; genus Pardosa; species Pardosa pseudoannulata. The sequence continues at coordinate 59,627,397 of CM063505.1, read as the reverse complement.
TTTCCATTTTGGTGTCAAGTGGTGAAAAGATACAGACATTTCTGAAATGTACATTGTGTAGAGTAATAACATTTCAAATCAAATCTAACAATTTTCTTTCTGAAAAGTCATGGATATCTATGTTGTATAAACTTCGTCTTGATGATTTACACTTTGGTGTCAAGTAGTGAAGAGGTATAGCAATAGATTACGTTTGGGGAAAATTTGTTGAAGGTCTTTTATGAAAATGTTTTATTCTGGTTCAGCACATTTTAATTTTTATCCCTGTATAATTATTGAAAAATTATTGCATGGATTTATTGATAGAGTAACCATTATTGATAAATATTAAAATATAAAACACATTAAAAACTCATGTACTATACCTTACATTATTGAAAGAGTCTACATGATTGCTGTAGAGTAACAAGTAATGTCACAAAAATAATACAATCTTCCAAAATTGGTAATCTAGTTTTTATTATAGTTATTTTTCTTTTCAAACTTGTAAATAACGAAAGGAAAACTAATATTTTTCTTTACTGACTAAAGTAGAGAAGATCTGTAAGTTACGAGAAATTTGTTTTCAAGACGAATGGCCATATATTTTAATTCCAAAAATAAGAAAAATCGCAGTATTCAACAGATACATTATACTCTATTTCAGTGCTCTTCTGGAAAAATGTGATCATTGCCTTCATTTCCTACATTTGCATTTAAAAAATATTCTTCAGTGTCAAATAGTAGATCCATAATAAGCTTTTACTAATGAGGAGAAAGCAAGCATTTGCGTTTTTTTAGCCTCTTGCTGATTAGATGCGAAAGAACCTTTCTTCCTTCAAATTCAATAACTCACTGCAGCCCCACGTTATTATCATCTTCTATATTACCTCTGTTAGCGGTGTTCTCATAGCGGGAATTTGTTCATTTACGCTAACTAGCGGATCCGAATTTGAAGCAGTGCTATGGACAATATGTTGAATCCTTAATTAAGGTAATATATTTCCCGAATTGGGAGGGACATGACCTCTTAATGACTATTTAATGGCGGAGAAATGCATTCTAGGACAATCGCTATGTTACTAAAGTTAATTATGATATAAATTCAGAAATGGCGCATAAGGTAAATGAAATTAAACAGGAAACCCACCACGAGTTTCTTTGGGCGGAAGAAAATGGAGAAATTATTAAAGGAACGAGAATATGAGAGCCCTATTAAAGTTTGCCCCTATGAGTTATGATAGAGGACAAACACTTCGTTACTTTGATATACGTTCATATATTTCTCAAAGGAATGATACATGTTCTGTAGACGGAAAATTATTTCACATAATAAAGCTTCAAAAGCATTAAGTAATTTCAAAAATGTTAAATGTGATGTGAAGTTTTCTGCTTTGTAACAAAGATATATTAATAAGGCAAATTATAACAGATTCTTTTATTCAAAATTTTGAGTTTATATTTTATTAATTGATATCCATTAGTATTTTTCAAGTGTTATCTCGTAGGTGATCACACAAACTCAGAAAAATATGTGTTATGAGTTTTTATGTGTTTGTATGAACACACAAACACATAAAAATTATAAAACTTTTTGTACTTGTTTCCAAATCCAGTGTTTGCTAGAATTGCTACAGCTAAGTGTTGAAAAAACCTTAGTGGAAGTGAATGAACTAAATAGTCTAGAAACACTGGTACCAAAAATTATTGCAATGCCTTAAAAATCTAAGCTACTAGTTATATTCATACACATATAACTAGTTTCTTTAAGAGGAAATTCAGAAATTAATTCTGGTTACATGTAGTATCACAGTTATGAGATAATCACTGATTATTTTTATACTTAACACTATTTGTCGTATCGTTGTTTATACAATTATTGTTAGCTTTTCCATATTGTAATGACCAGTTAGACCAATTTTTATAGACTATTTAAAGTTTAATTTAATTGCATGCATTTTATATAGCAGTAGAAACTTTATAAGCATTAATGTTTTCAAATTATACATATACTGAAATATTCATTAGTAGTTGGAAAAATGACCATTTTACTCAAATTTGTTTTTAATGAAAATTAACTTTAAACAAAAGAATAATTTAAGAAATTCGATTTCACGAAATAGTTTGATTTTTTATAGCCTTCTAAATACACACACTATTTGAAATGAACCAAATGGTATTTACAATGTAAGACACATCAAACAAGTAAAAAGTGAATTGCTTTTTTTTCTCCCGTAAGAGAACACAGACATAAAAATTACAAAACTTTTTATGCTTGATTTCAAATCCAGTGTTTGCTAGAATTGCTGCAGCTAAGTGTTGAATAAACCTTAATGGAAGTGAATGAACTAAATAGTCTAGAAACACAGGTACCTGAAATTATTGCAATGACTTAAAAATCTACGCTACTAGATATATGCATACGCATGTAGGGAAGTTATGGACCTAATAACTTATAACTAGTTTAGGAACAAATTTAGAAACTCCTTCTGCTTACATGCAGTATCTTAATTTTGAGATATCCACTGATTATATTGTAATAATGCTTATAATTAACAATATCTGTCGTATCTTTGTTTATACAATTATCGTTAGATTTTCCATATTGTAATGAACAATAAGACCAATTTTTATAGACTATTTAAAGTTTAATTTAATTGCATGCATTTTATATAGCAGTAGAAACTTTATAAGTATTACTTTTTTCAATTTATAAATACCATATCATTTGCTATTCCATATTGTAATGATCAATTGGGCGAAGTTTTTAATAAACAATTTTAAGTTTAAATTAAATGTCTGCATGCAAATTAGCAGTTGAAACTTTATAAGCATTGAGTTTTTCAATTTATAAATATACTAAAATATTATAAATAGCTTTAAAAAACGACCATTTTACTCAGTTGTTTTCAATGAAAATTAACTTTAAACAAAAGAACAGTAAATTCGATTTCACGAAAGAGTTTGATTTTTTACAGCCTTCTAAATACACACACAATTTAAAATGAACCAAATGGTATTTACAATGTAAGACACATCAAACAAGTGAAAAGTGAACTGCCTTTTTTTCTCGCTTAAACGAAACACACGCACACACAAAAATTACAAAATTTTTTATACTTGTTTCCAAATTCAGTGTTTGCTAGAATTGCTACAGCTAAGTGTTGAAAAAACCTTAGTGGAAGTGAATGAACTAAATAGTCTAGAAACACTGGTACCAAAAATTATTGCAATGCCTTAAAAATCTAAGCTACTAGTTATATTCATACACATATAACTAGTTTCTTTAAGAGGAAATTCAGAAATTAATTCTGGTTACATGTAGTATCACAGTTATGAGATAATCACTGATTATTTTGTAATAATGTTTATGCTTAACAATAATTGTCTTATCGTTGTTTATACAATTATCGTTAGGTTTTCCATATTGTAATGAACAATTAGACCATTTTTATAGACGTTTTAAAGTTTAAATTAATTGCATGCATTCTAATTAGCAGTTTAAACTTAATAAGTATTGAATTTTTCATTTTATAAATACACTAAAATATTTATTAATAGATAAAAAAAAATGACCATTTTACTCAAATTTGTTTTTAATGAAAATTAACTTTAAACAAAAGAATAATTTAAGAAATTCGATTTCACGAAAGAGTTTGATTTTTTGCAGCGTTCTAAATACACACACTATTTAAAGTGCACCCAATGGTATTTACAATGCAACACACTTCAAACAAGTGAAAAGTGAACTGCCTTTTTTTCTCGCTTAAACGAAACACACGCACACACAAAAATTACAAAATTTTTTATACTTGTTTCCAAATTCAGTGTTTGCTAGAATTGCTACAGATAAGTGATGAAATTACCTTAATTCAAGTGAACAACCTAAATAGTCTAGAAACACTGGTACCTAAAATTATTGCAATGCCTTAAAAATCTACGCTATTAGTTATATGCATACGCATGTAGGGAAGTTATGGACCTAATAACTTATAACTAGTTTAGGAACAAATTTAGAAACTCCTTCTGCTTACATGCAGTATCTTAATTTTGAGATATCCACTGATTATATTGTAATAATGCTTATAATTAACAATATCTGTCGTATCTTTGTTTATACCATATCATTTGCTATTCCATATTGTAATGATCAATTAGACCATTTTTATAGACGTTTTAAAGTTTAAATTAATTGCATACATTTTATATAGCAGTAGAAACTTTATAAGAATTACTTTTTTTCAATTTATAAATATACTAAAATATTATAAATAGCTTTAAAAAACGACCATTTTACTCAGTTGTTTTCAATGAAAATTAACTTTAAACAAAAGAACAGTAAATTCGATTTCACGAAAGAGTTTGATTTTTTACAGCCTTCTAAATACACACACAATTTAAAATGAACCAAATGGTATTTACAATGTAAGACACATCAAACAAGTGAAAAGTGAACTGCCTTTTTTTCTCGCTTAAACGAAACACACGCACACACAAAAATTACAAAATTTTTTATACTTGTTTCCAAATTCAGTGTTTGCTAGAATTGCTACAGATAAGTGATGAAATTACCTTAATTCAAGTGAACAACCTAAATAGTCTAGAAACACTGGTACCTAAAATTATTGCAATGCCTTAAAAATCTACGCTATTAGTTATATGCATACGCATGTAGGGAAGTTATGGACCTAATAACTTATAACTAGTTTAGGAACAAATTTAGAAACTCCTTCTGCTTACATGCAGTATCTTAATTTTGAGATATCCACTGATTATATTGTAATAATGCTTATAATTAACAATATCTGTCGTGTAGTTGCTTACATAATTATGGTTAGCTTTCCATATTGTAATGAACATTTAGACCATTTTTTATAATCTATTTTAAGTTTAAATTAAATGCATACATATTAATTAGCAGTTGAAACTTTATAAGCATTGAGTTTTTCAATTTATAAATATACTAAAATATTATAAATAGCTTTAAAAAACGACCATTTTACTCAGTTGTTTTCAATGAAAATTAACTTTAAACAAAAGAACAGTAAATTCGATTTCACGAAAGAGTTAGGTTTTTTGCAGCGTTTAAATACACACACTATTTAAAGTGCACCCAATGGTATTTACAATGCAACACACTTCAAACAAGTGAAAAGTGAACTGCCTTTTTTTTGCGTAAACGAAACATACGCACACAAAACTACAAAACTTTTTATACTTGTTTTCAAATCCAGTGTTTGCTGGATTTGCTAAGTGTTGGAAACCATAATGAGAGTGAATTAACTAAATATTTTAGTACACTGGTACCTAAAATTATTGCAATGCCTTAAAAATCTACACGTCAAATATATCTGATATATCTGTTGTGCATGCGCGTACTGACCATCGTGGGAAAGTACTTTGCTACAACAATAAAAGAAGAAAACTAATAATAAAAATAATAATTCTTCCTTTAATTTTCTTTTCAAAAGCTTATATTCCAAAAATCAAGTAAACTAATTACAGTTGTTCATACCCGAATATATTATTTACATATTTTTTATAATGACAAAAACGGTAAAAACTAACTATAATGATTTTCAACGAAACAACTACTTATAATTTAACCATGTAAGTGGAAGAATTATTCCTTGGAATTAAAACAAGAAAATTGATATAAAATATTTTAATTGAATGTCTTCCTGTTATAAAAGTAGCTTCTTTTATCGTTTCCTTCTTTGTCATTTTAAGGCTAGACATTTTTCTTTCCGCTTCCATTTATTTCATTTTGAAGACTAAAAGCAGTTGAATCTATTTGAGTGCAGTCATTTTTCTAAAACTACTTCCTTATTTTATATAGAATGTAAAATTTCCAATACTTTCATTATGAAAGTATTAACATTCATTAACAAGTTGTATGAGAGACACGTACTAGTATGCTTTCTGACGATTGATACTTGAGCGAGGATCACTTACTAGTACGGGTTTTGCCTTGTACCTCTTCATAAAGGAAAATGCTTTGAACTTTACCACACTGTAAAACATTATTAGTTTTATGATTGCTCTTTTCATATTTTTATAATGTAAAAATGTTTATATATACCATAATTCGAAAAAATTAAAACTATATACTACTATTTCTATTGGATTTTTCATATTTACAATACTATTATAAATTTATCCACTAAAAATATATATTTTTTGTTTACAAAAATCTTATGGTTGTTATTTATATATTTCTATTTATATATTTGTTTATATATTTCAATATAAAATATGAAAAGTTAATTAAAAAATTAAATAATTTTCGATCTATTGAGATTTAGCTGAATAACTAAATTTATGTGCAAAAGGGTACAATTCAGCTGGCAAATGTACTCGCACACAGTGTGTTAAATTATATAACCTATACTGTTTAATGTTTCAATAATAAGGTTTGAAATATAATTTTAAAAACATTTACATTATTTGTATATTTTGGATCAGAAATTTAACAAAAGGCACTTCTTCATTCGGTTCATCGTAGTATAAAAATGTATATTAAATAAGATATTCTGTACATTATAAGAAAAAAAATGGTTCATCACTTTTTCCTATTAAGAATTTATATCTCTAGGTATATGTTTAGATTCACACAAAAATAATATAATTTTATATTTTTGATATTTATGTTTTTGCTTTACAATAAAATTGCGTTATAAAGTTTTTGATACATTATGCATGTCTTCATTTTGTGCTCATTTCATTCTCTCAAAGCTAATGGAATTTTACAGGAAAAGAAGCGATATTTAGGTCTTCCTCTTGAAGAAATCAAATATTACACAGACTTTTCGGACGTAATATAAAACTATTCCAAATTTAATAGAAGTCGTATTTGTTTTTTATACTCCTGATTTTATTTATTGTTCCCGGAGGTAATGTTAAAGAACTTGTATTAGATGCTTAAATATAGGTTTCAGACCTCCGGAATTTCAGTCTGACGATACAATAGAAAAACGAATTTCAGAACTTCTCGTCATTTTGCTAGCTGTTCGTGAACAGCAGTTGAACTTGTTTAAGTGCTTCCCTACGGAGTAATAACGTGAAGAAACAGCAGTTTGTTGAGAACATAAACGGATTTAGACCGTAATTTTGATGGAAGAAGGTTTTTCCCAGAAAATTTATTTTCCATTGATCTTTTGTATAGATCACGTCTTACATTTCCGATGATATTATTTATCAGAAGTATTTTCGTACAATTTACTGACGGTATTCATCTGGGTTAGAATGTATATTAAAAATTCAGCAAATAATTTCGAAGAATTCTGTTTCTTTCTTAAGAAACAGAACCTTTTGTTAACCCTTCTATATGCTCGATAGGGTTCCTCGAAGTTTTAATCTTCTAATTTAAAAATATATATTTAGATAAAAAAATATTTTTTTTTACTTTTTTTTCTATTGGGAGGTATAAAATTGTTTCTTGATTTAATAGAAGTATTTAAAAATTGAAAATGAAAATAAATTTTTAATGCGGGGAATTATTATCATTTTTACTAGACTATAATAATCTTCACTATAAAGCTGCAAATTTTGTTGACCAATGTATTATGGTAAGACAATGTGAGTGGCCAACACACACATGGCACACAATCATATGATACACAACCATACCATACCTTATGATACACAACCATATTTAAGTTTTACTCGGTAATTGAACCCAAAGGCATTGGATGGGAGAACATTTACTATTAATTAAATGTACACTGTGTTTACCTTTTATTACTTCTAATACACTTAACATTACTCAAAATATATAAAAAACAATTTTATGTGGCTTTAAAGTGATAAATTAAGAAATTATTGTTATATTCTTGTCAAAATAACACGTTTTACGTATTTTAGGTGGGTTTAACTTATTTTCTTGTGGGTATTGCAAATAAGTAGTTACCTAACTAGTTGTCATAAATTTATCATTATGTTTATGATCAACGTTAGATTATGTGAGGGTACCAAGGAAAATAGAAAAAATATATTAATTTGATTTAGTTATCTAGATTTAAAACAAGAATAAAAATAAGGATGAATTTTCATATTCAGTCACATTACCTTTGTCGTTTGCATCGGAGGCTCTTTTTTCTTAGAATGTGTTCCTGAAACTAACTTCTTTTATCCTTACTGAACCAAAGTTATGGTTATTACTTGAGAAATACGGAAACAAGAAGTTGACGGTCACTGTCGGTTAGTCCACGAGTTGTTTGTTTATGTGGAGAGAAAAAATAGCTTCATAATGAAAAATATTTTTTACTTACTATAAAGAGAAAAATCTTATCGAATCCTCTTATAGGAAATGCAATGGGTTCTAGAAGCTTATATGCTAAAAAACAGGATATTTAAGTACTATTAAGTATTATTTCAGGCTAACAAAGTTTTCCGATATTAAAATTAAAATTATTTTAGTACTTTCCTAAACTCCCAGACTCTGACATGACAGACTTATTCTAAGACTTCATTTATTTTAAAGAAGTATGTAAATTACCTTCCGATAAGATAAAAGGCAATGCAATAAGCATATAAAAAACAACCCGAAGTGACTCTCTTAGTTGGGACGATAAACCTTAGGCGTGCATAACCTAAAATGCAAAGCAAAAATTAAGGCACAAACAGTTACGGAGAGGACGTAGAAGACGTAGAATGCGTTGTTTCTCTACTTCAAGTGAGCAACAATATCAGTGCAAAGAACTTCAGGGGCTTATAAAAGGCACTTATCAGATAAGGTTTATCCTGTTCCTTTCTTATATTGGCGTAGTATTTTATGGTATCTTTCTGCTCATTTGTTTTACCTTGCGTTCTTGCTTGCATGTGTAAACGTAATACGTGCATAGCACAAAATGCAAACCTAACGAAAGCAAATCTCAGACAGATAAATAGCGCAGAAAGCTGTATTGCTGCTTCAAATGAGAAACAATCTTAATGCAAGGTACTTTATTAGCTTGTAATTTAGACTGATCATATTAGGTTCATCATGTGCCTTACTTACACTGGATTAGCATTTTATACTATCTTTCTGCAAAAATATTTACCTTGCGGTCTCTTTTACATGCTTATTGTATAGTCTTACATGTTTATTGTATAGTCTATATAGAGAATTACATACTGTTATTTTCATGAAAGTATAATGATTGCTTTATGATTGATAGTAAATTTCATTTCGTAGAGCAGTGTTCTTCTCAGGAAAATACTGATCATTCCGAAATGTAGATGAGAATGAATTTGTCTATGGGTACGTAGACGTAGAAAGAGGAGTTATGCTCGTGGTAATATTATGATTTTTGTAAATAGAAATGCTGTCATTAGGATATGATTGCAAAATTTTTGAAAAAGGTTTTTCTCAAATTAAAAAAATGAAAAAAAAATCAACTGTAAGGACAATGCGTAGCTCTAAAATTAAACAATAATGACTCATTTTACAGTGAAATTATTCACATAAATTATTCACCTAATGAATATATTCACCTAATGAATAGCCGAATGGCCGATTGGTTAGGGCGCTGATCGTCATTCGTGGGTTCGAATCCCACTATGGCATGGATGTTCGTAGCCGTTCGGAATCGGCTAAGCAGTTCCCGGTCTCATTAGCCTGTGCAAAACAGTAGATCGTAGCGCTCCAAACCTCACCTAATGAATATATTCACCTAAATTATTGCATATAATCATACCTTTAAATGCAATAACTGAACGTAATGCGATAACTGTAAAAAGCTATAATAAAAAAATAAAACTTTTCTACTAAATCGAGAAATTTTTTTGTGATAGATATTGCATAAAAATAGCTAGCTGTATAGACAGTAAAATTATTTGTAAAAAAATTATAATTCTTTTACCAATAAAAGGCTGAAAATAATGTTGCTTTTTTATTTCAGTTAAATAAATGACATACCTTAGGAATAGAGTAAGAAAACTGTCATAAAGATAAATAAGATTGCTTAAAAAAGTAAACAATTTTGTTGCATTAGAAATATCGAGAGATTAAAAGACTAAATGTACTAGAAAAAAATTCTGGGTGTCTCGTTATATCTTTTAATAATTAAAACATATCTGATGTGTGAACATTTAAAAAAGTATTATTATCTTAGTTTTAACAAATAAATGTAAGAGAACAGTAGTTTTTTTAAATAAATTTTAAGTTTCGATTCACTTTTAGAACTGAAATAAAAAACTGAAATAATTTAAAAATTTAATGACACCCAATTAAAAATTTTATATTTTTAATAAAAATTACGCATGAGTAAACCATGAAATTGCGTTTTGATAAACTTTTAATAACACAAAATCTGAAGGAAAAACACTAAATACAGTATTAATTTGAAATAAAAAAGGTAGAAGGGGAAAGAATATCTCGTTATAATTCTAAATAATTTAGAATAGAAGATTAATTTTCTTAATTAACAACATGATACGCTTATAAATTTGCATTAGAATGAAACACTAAAAGAAAAAAAAAGAGCTAAAATTTTTCTGCGATATGAGAGTTATTAAACCAACTTAAAAGACAAGATAAAAATTCCAGCACAAAAAAAAAACATGTATTCTGAAAGAAATTTTAAGAATGCGAATTCTGCCAAATTTGAAAGCAAAAAAAGAAATTGCATTCAGTAATATTGACTGTATAAATCTCAACTCGAGATAGTTGCTGCAAACAGGAAACGATAATAAATAAAGGAAGAGCGGTGGCTGCATTCTTTAAATTTTTTAATTCGTTTTGCAGCAGCGTATTTTATTTTTTGCTCGAGAGCTTAAAAACATAATCGTTTGGTTTTTGGAAGTTGAATTAATTTAATTTTATTTTAAAATATATTTTATCGAATCATAAATGTTACCTTCTTTATTCTCTTTCGGAAAAATTCGATGTTAAATAAAACATCATTAAAGAAGGAAAATAATTTTCCGTTGATTTAAATAAAAGCTGAAAAAAAAAATAATTTAATTTGTTCTCTTCCGAGTTAGAAGTTTTTTTCATCCACTATTATTTTAGAAACATTTAGATTTATTCCTAATACATAATTTACTTTTATACATTTGAAACAAATTTTCTATCGTCATATTATTACACGCATAATAGGAAGTGCAGTTTGTGTTGTTCCAATTTATTTTAAATTTAAATTATGCTGATATAAACTACTAAAATACGTGTTGTTGGTGAAATGCAAATTCACACTGGCAAAGTGAAATTAGTTTGAAAAGGTGGGACAATCTTATTATCTTTCTATCATAAGGCTCAAACACCTGAAAGTTCAGTTAATGTATTGAAATTGTTAACATTAAGTAGAGAATATTTATCCAAACTGAAATAAGTAACAAATTATTGGTTGCTGGTGTACGATTTCTAAATCTGAAACTAAAATTTGGATTAGGTGTAAACAAGAATAAACAATGTTATTGTTTATTCGTATTGTTTATCTACATTTGTAAATGCTTTCATCCGATATTCCGTTTTACAGTTTTTCTTAGTAAAATGCACATTTTTTGTAGAGAAGCTAACGCACATGTGTCGTGCGTCTGGTAAACCTTGGTAAATAAAGAGTTATCCACTTAGTTGTAGGCATTATATGGAATATTCTTATATACCACAGAAATTTCGGGAAAGCTGTGAAACTAGTATTTTCCTGACTATGTTTCATATTTCTCAAAAACTACGAATAATGATAGTATTTTAATAGACCTTCAATAAAGATAGAATCAGATCGTATTAAAATATAGTGGAAGGTAATGCTCAATGAGCCTGACTTAATGTCTGAAATTTATGGGGAAAAAAAACTTACCCTTGTTCTGGCTGCTTGTTACTTCACAAGGACCAGTCCTTGGGTAAACTAGAACTTTCCGGTTAATGTTCCACCTCCTTTAAAATCTATAAATAGACCTAATCTGTTTATGGTTAGTCAATAAGGCGATTTCACGTAGAAAGGCACATCTCAATTTATGACAATTCTATCTTTAGTTTCAAACGGAAGGGTATTTTATTGTTTGTCTATTGGCTGTTGTAAACATGAAAATGAATGGGAAGGGCATTATAGTAGTTCATGACGTTGCGACAAATTGCTCTATAGAAAAAGCAGGAGATGACTTAACAATTGATAGTTTAGTAGTCACTGCTCCATAAACGTAGCCTGAAGTCTGAAACTGATTGTAAAAATCCGTTTCTGTCCTAATTGCTGGTACTTTCGAAAAGACAGGGTAAACTATTGTTTTTCATAAACTATAAGTGGGACTAGTCTGTTTATAGTCAGTCATTAGAAGATCTTCAAACAAATCTTACAGTTTAAATTCCTGTTTAATTAGAGTAGATTAAAGTCAGTAACTGACGGATGAAAAGCCAATTTTTGTCATGTCTGTTTATTTCCTAAAGATTGTATAAACAAATATTTTCTTGTTTATACTTGATCTCCTTTAAAAATTATAAATGAAACTAGTCTGTTTAAAGTTAGTCAATAGCAGAGCAACAAATCACTTAACGATTAATAACGTAGAAGCCACTGTTCAATGAACGTAGCTTGAAGTCTGAAATTTTACTGACAAAAAGCCAATTCTATTGATGGTTGCTTTAACTTCGAATCTTTCCCTTAAAACATTTTCGAAAATTTTTAATAGTGCTACTCAGTGTTCTGAAATTTAATACAGAGAACAATGTACAGATGCATAGTTTTTATGACTTATGAAATTGACTGTATGGAAGAAGATGACTAAATTTATTATAACCTATAATCTATATTTTTTATAAAATAAAATTTAATTAAATATTTCAATAGACTGAATTCTTTCTTTCCCTTTGGATAAATAAATATTGAAGTTCTGGGATTTCAAAATAAAATATTGTTTAACCCATAAATATTTAGTGTTTGGCTGTATTTACACCATGGATGATTACTTATAATTGCAGATTAAATACCATGTATTTTCGTGGTAATGGTTTTCAAATTAGCTTCAGTTGATTACCTTGATTGGTCTAAAGTCTCTCTTATTCCATGTTAAATTAAAGTTAATCATCCATTAGCTATTAAATAATTATGTGGTATTTAAACGCCGATTACTCTTACGAAAGTTCGGGGAATCATCAGTTATTTCTAACAAATTTCAAAAGGATGCTTGATATAAGGAACAACATAAAGATACATAATTTATTTAGGACATATGGAATTAACTTTCTGTAGGAATGTAACATGATTAATTATAATCCATATCCGTTTTTATTTCATCAATTGTACTTTTAATAAAATATTTCAAAATATGAAGCTTTTTCATTTGCTCTGGAAGAATAATTATTGACGATTTGAGATTCAAAAATAAGCACTTTTTTTAAACCATTGATGCATATATTCCCTTTTTCAGGACAGTAAAAAATAATTTGCAGAATTTTTATTGTTTCTCGGAGTTATTTTTCCGTTACAGCAAAAGTATAAAAAGACAGTTCTATCATCAAATTGTAGAGTACTTGCTACTATTTACAGTTTTCTCATCTATATCAACATTTTCAGTTATCCCATATAAATTTATTTTATTATTAAGTACATAGTCTGAGATCATGAAAATAGTTTTATTGATTATAAAATTATTAAAAGACGTTAATTTTAATATATTGAATAATGTGACAATGACTACATTTATCATAAGAGGTTTTAAATCAATCAGAGTCATTGTTTAATTACATAAAATATTTAATTAACAGTAAGATTTATCTAAGCTGATACACGTTAAATTTTCCTATAAGGAGAGAAATCACTTTTAAACGTTCAAAAATTAGTTTTTTTTTCTTTTACATTTCAAAGATCTTTCGAGATTTCTGAATCTTTAAAACCATTTAAAATAAAATATTCAAATTAGAATATTTAAATGTATACAATATTTGCATTTAATGCTATTGAAAATTGTATACATGGAGAAAATACAATATAGATCTTATAAAAGCTTAGCTACATTTTATCTTTATTGTTTATTTTATTTGGAATTTGTAATATATTTGAAATGGGTATTTTATACATCATTTTATTTTCTTCGATAATTCAATAACCTGTAGTATCATTTCTGATACTTTAAAAACATTTAAATAGCCAGAGAATTATACCTAATAATTACTACTTATAAAAAAAAACAATATTTGTAAGTAAAACACATTTTTTCTTCATGCAAGTCTCTGCACTGTATTTACGAAAAATGTACTCTTTCGAAAACAAGTTTTCACTTTTAACTTTATAAAAAGGTTCTTAAGTTTTAGACACAGTAGGATCAGGAAAATTAGTTAAATAAGAATTGAAATTAAATTTTGGTACCCCCATGTATTTACGATAATAATTAAGAAGTATATGAAATAGTATAAACAATTAACTCAATTAACAGTATTTTTGTACATCTGATAAAGCTTCAATTAAACAATGCTCTTTCTACATGTGATACCAAAAAATGCTTTATAGTGTAGTTTTTCTTTTTTTAACAAATGAAATCGTATCATGTGTAAAATTAAAGAGCCACTAATTAAGAGACACTATAATAGCATTCAAAGATGTTTGAATTTCTCCCTTTCTATACTCTATACAGTCAATCGTATCTTAGATTTACGATATTCCTCAATTTTCATACTAATAGGATAAACAATCACATAAATGTTAATGCATATATTGCTTAGACTTAAAGAACGGTAGTGAGGCAGGGACTTAAGAACTAGGTTCTCCCACCAATTTGGAGATAATGGTTTAAGTAAGGTTACCTAACATTTTCTCCTGATCTCGCAGTGTCCAAACTATCTGTATCTATATTATAATTTATATGATATTTATATCCACCTCTCTCTTTGTTTAACTCTTTTCTTATATATTAAAAGTGCCCAATGCTTAAAAAATTAGATATAACAAACCATTAATGGTTCACTATGGCTGATTTTTAATAATTTGGAGCTGTTGCGTTTGTAAACTGTTAAGGGATTAATTGCCCATAAATATAAATGTCCTATTTTCAAATCGTTTTCTTTAATTAAGTAAGAGTTTATAATTCTATTATGATGGCGAACTGTGCATTAATTAAAGGTCGCCAGAAAAAAACAAGTAATGCAATGTTTGGATGGATTAAATTTGTGTTTTAGTAAATATCGCCAATATTTTAACCAAATTTGCCAAGGGGAACACAATTATTAAGAGGTCCCGTGATGCAGTTTACTCTTAAACAGTGACATAGGATTTTTATATAATAATGTTTCTTTTATTAACGTAAAATATTTTGTAAATTTAAAATAAGATAATATTAGTGTCAGGGTTTTCATAATTTTACTCACTTGATTTCCATTCAGGTAAATATTTTAAAAATATGAAAATTCCCAATAAATAACTAAATTTTATATATTTGATAATTTACTATATTCATCCAAACAAAATTTTTATCTGAATAAAAGAAAACAGCAGATCTGCCTCATAAAATTTTACCAAAATGAAGATTTCTGTTTACATTTGATGCACTGCCAATTTATATATCTCTTTGCTTTAAATATTAGGTAAAAGTGAAAACAACCGATTCTTTTATGGGTTTTTATAATAGGTCCTCAATATAAAGCCCAGATAACAGAAAAATTATTAAACGTAACTACTATGTTTAGCAACAAAACTAAATATAATTTAGTATTCAGATATCATGCAGCATTCATTCTATGAATAAATATTCTTTAGAATCAAACATTACATTTAACCAGGAAAAACATGTATTTAAGTTAAGTCAAACGAATTTAGTATATTTTTTACTTCTGAAAACGACATGCATGTAAGTCAAATGTTAATAGTATATTCAAATTACTCTTCAAAATTTTTCTAAATGTTTTGCCAGTTTATATCATAGGCTTTAATATCATGCAAGTTATTATATAATTAATGTTAAGGTATAGTACATTATGTACTCTTTCTTATCTTTTAGAAAGTAATTAATTATATAGCATTAAATTCTTTAGTGACTTGATATAACACAATTAATATGAAAATGTAAGTGTGCAGGAGCAAAGTCTCTTTTATTCCGCAAGCATGACATAATGGAGAATACTTAAAGAGAATATTGTTTAGAATTTAGTTTACACGTAGTAATATATGCAATGTTAGTTTGCAGCGGAACCATTATGCGCTAACAGCAATTATGATGCACTAAAGAAAGAAAACTGTTATTAATATGAAGTTTACAA
The DNA here is from genome assembly GCA_032207245.1 of Pardosa pseudoannulata. Taxonomy (NCBI): domain Eukaryota; kingdom Metazoa; phylum Arthropoda; class Arachnida; order Araneae; family Lycosidae; genus Pardosa; species Pardosa pseudoannulata. The sequence goes on along the minus strand of CM063505.1, from coordinate 59,611,253 downwards.
AGTATATTACTTTACGACTTGTATGTCATGCATAATTTTGTAATAAAATGGTATGCTTCACTCAATGAACAAATAACAGAAAATTAGTACTGTAAACAATGATTGTATGTTTTATTCAATATTTCTCTTTGAAATTTACCAAAACATTCTCATTGAAATATAAAAAGATGAACTATTTTAGATAACTATTTCAATATCTTACTTATTTAACTATTTCAATATCTTACTTATTTAACTATTTCAATATCTTACAAATATTTATGTATTTTTATTAAGTATTCAAAACTTGTTATAGGTTTAATCTAAATCACATTCAACAGGTGCAAAGGTTCATAATAAAGAGTTATAATCTCCCCCCCCCAAAATATATATATATATATATATATATATATATATATATATATATATATATATATATATATATATATATATATATATATATATATATATATATAATATATATATATATATATATATATATATATATATATGTATATATATATATATATATATATATATATATATATATATATATATTTATATATATATATATATATATATATATATATATATATATATATATATATATATATATATATATATATATATACATATATATGTATATATATATATATATATATATATATATATATATATATATATATATATATATATATATATATATATATATATATATATATATATATATATATATATATATATATATATATATATATATATATATATATATATATATATATATATATATATATATATATATATATATATATATATATATATATATACATTTTTTTTTATAAAACTGTTTGAGAAGGAGAAATCTCACCAGCTAACAATAATTAAAGTGCAGTCGGGCCGACATTCAAGAGAGTGGCACCAGTCGAATTGTAATTTTATTCCATAGCTGCTACAACAGACATCTTTTCTACTGAACGGCAGACAAAGAAAATCCACAGTGATCACTCTGATCGGACAGAGATGCACCCAAGAGCGAAGACAGGAAGCATTTTACCTCAGTAAAAAACTTATTAAGCGAATTAAACGGAAGAAAAGTAAAACCTATGGGCCATTTGCAGGCGACATCTGGGAAATGTGCTGAATAGACAGAACTTTACATATTTAGGATTAAGCTTTGGAAAGAATTTTTAGTGGAAGACACTTCTTTGATTAAACTATTTACAATCTGCGAAAAAGATTTGAAGAGATCAGAATAGGAGAGAGGATGTTTTTAAGGAAATATTACAGTTAAGTAATTTTGATACATTACATACACAAATATATATATATATATATATATATATGTATTATATATATATATATATAATTATGGAGCTTGTATTTATTACCACACATCTCCCCAAACACAGGCACGTACACACATGCATACATATGCTATATATTTTCTGTTATTACATCTTTTTTATTCATCAATGTTCAATTTATAGTTTGTATGATATCTTAAAGTTAATCCTCTACTGGCTCATTCCGCAATAAACTGTAAGAAGATAACACTTGGGAAAGATTCTAAGATTCTATCCCCTATACACTTAAATACACATAGGTAAGCGTTAGCACTCGTTTATTCCTATATTCTTACGTTATTATTAAAGTTAAACATATTAATAGATTTATATAATGTTTATAAGAAAATTTACTTTAAATAGTAATTGCGTATATTTTTTCGTTTTTTCGAGTCTTATTAAAAATACATACGAATATTTTAATTTTAAAAAATTTTTAATACTTTATAACCAAATTTTACAATACATTTTTAAAAATACTGTAATTTTATTCAAAAATTACGCTTCAAACGTAGTCCATTGCCTTAAAGTAAATGATATGCACCGACAAAGATATATCTGTCGAAAATGAATAGCAGAAATTTATAATGAACTTATAAATTTTAAAGAAATATTAAAATATCTCAATTTAAAATACATGCGTACATTTTTTCCAGATCTCTAAATTCATTTAGACCTAAGACATTTTTTGAAATATTGGATCATTCCTCAAATAGGAATACAGATGTATTAAATACAAATGTTATATCAAATAATTTCCTAAGCAATGAATCAGTTGTTGCCTTTTTTAATTAGTATCACCACATACAGTGCCTACAAAACTATTTAACATCTGTAGGTCAAGAAGTAATTTCAGTGGATTTATCCGATATCCCCGTAAGGAAAGTAAAAGCTGAATCCTAAATCTGAAAATATGGCCGTAGTCCAAAATGATATTTTTTTTCTTCAGAACAGTGATTTGTTTATGGTAAGAAACTGAATGTTCCCTTGTCTGATAAATGAAATACGAGGTAAAATGGTTTCGCCCATTTCTAAAAAGTGTTTTTTTCAACAATATATCACAGTTTAGTATTATTTTTTAAGTTTCTTATTTGTTTACAAGTATTTCACAGATTACGAAATATTTGTTAAAAGTAGTCAAGTACAAATAAACAAATTAAACAAATTTAAATACTAAGCAATAGGGGCTCAGAGATTTTGTTACAGATTTCTAAATAAATGTAAATGATCAGAAAAGTCCTTTTTTACATGAAAATAGATTAAAGGATAAACACTTTTCTTTTTTATATAAAAAGATTAATTTCTAAATTCCCTTGTAGATGTCAATGACATAAAATGTATCAATTTTATCTATATAGGGAAATCATTAGAACATCTGTTAACATAAAATGATCTGCTTCGAGATGTGTTGTGACTCACATTTATTCTTCAATGCCACATCGTGAATGTCATTTAGAACTATTATTGCTCTACACAACTATTATTCATCTGTCTTGCCATTTTCTTTCATTGGGTTCTGGACTTGCATAGTAATTTCCTCTTAGTTCATTCATTGGAAAATTATTTTAATGACATTTTAAAGTGCTAATGATCTTCTGTTGCATTTCACAGTTAAGAATCACAGTTAAGAGAATTTTTAAGCTCATTATACCTAATATAATTTCTTAAACATATTTTAAAAGGTCTGTTCACTCAGTATTTAGTCTATCTGAATATACGTCTTGTTTGTAGGTCTTGGAGAGAATATTGCTTTCCAACACTTCTCAGAAGCACATGTTGTGATTAAAATAAAACAAGATATATGGGGAATTAAAGTTAAAGTAAAACTGGAGAACTCCAGTTGACACCATCTCCTGTTGACATAAATAGTAATGAAAGAACAGATCTATTAGCATAGAGAAGTACAAAATCATATAATGAAGAGAGCCTAATTTTATTAAATTTCTTTTCAAAATGTATACGAGAATATATTGTGCTGCACTTTTCAGAGAGAGGAAAAATAGAAGGTAAATCGAAGGATAAACCTGAATAAAACATTAAAAATAGCTGGATAGAGTTTAAAGTCCACGTAAAGAGGATATGGCTAATTTTAGACTTAACACTGGACATGACTGCTTAGTTGAACACCTGGAAAGGAAAATCCTTTTTAATAACAGTCTGTGCCCATCAGTAAGACAATTTGAATAAAGACCACTTGCTCATCTGTCTGAACCTTAATCCTACTTTACAACGTAGATACGATATTTGTCTGCTATATTGGATTCAAACGGTTCACACGTTCTGAACACTCAGCCCCGTCTATTTAATGAGTTTGGATTTTTGAAAGGTTGATTGTTGTATTTTTATTTTGAATGGTGAGGACTCTTAATCATTGATTAACTTATCTGGGTTTTAAAAATGTCTGATATTTCAACAGTTTCGGTATTCTTAAATATGTTTGTATTTTAAAAGTTAATTTTAATTTTGATGTTAATGCAAGTGGCTCAGTTAAGTGGATTAAGTTAATTTTTTTTCATATGTAACAGCTATAACTCGAAACTGTGTTATTTTTTGTTTTTTGTTAAATAATACTTTAAAACCAATAACTTTTTTTATCATATACATACCATTTAAACTAGATGCATTATACGATAAATGCTCAAAGTAAAACTCACATTGAAAATTTAAAGCGGATTTTAAGTCTCTTACACGACATTCAAACAAGTGACTTATAGATATGAAAGTCCCGTTTATGTCTAGAAAGTGTATATAAATATCAAAGATAATCTTTATAAAATGTAACTACGTCTTTGAACTAGCATTATTGCTCATACTTTTAATAAACGTTTCAGACATAATGCTGAAACTTTATTTAATCTGACTAAATTGAAATGGCTGAAACTACCATTTTCCCTCCAGGCTTTTTAAGCAGCAACATTTACAATTTACATTTAAATAAAAGCTAGGTTTAGAAGATAAGCTTTATAAATTGCCTTTAGAAACAAATCATTAAGTTTATTTTTCCTTTTCATTTAAATAAACATGACTGCATGGTTTTGCATAAGTTCTTTTTTCCTTTATTTATTTGTAATCGTTTTTTAATACACATTGAACCATCAGAATTCGCCCAGTCAATTAATTTACTTTAGAGCCACGCGTCGTCCATTATATTTATGAACGCCAATGAATAAAAACGGATGTTTCGTTAATGAGAAAAAGTTCAAAATACTGAGAACTTCGAAATCGGTTTATCCTGTTTTAGATGAAACAGAATAAAAATAAATAAATGAAAGAAAAAATGCATCCCACGAGAATGCCAGTAATTTATTGAAAAACACAAGTGCCATTGTTACGGACGCTATTGAAAATGCAAATATTGATCGCGTAACTCTAATATCTGTACCATAATCAATGAAATATTCATATTTCAGAGAGAGGAAAATGCTTCTTTTGGGATATAAAGAGGATTATATTTAAAAAGATTTTTCAAACTGCAATGTGGAAACATTACGTATGACGTATTCGCTAATAAATTCAATATTTTTATTGCCCGGAATGGCTCGTATAAATTCTTTTTCAATAAATTGCCGAGGATAAAGAGGCCAACAATATTCGTGTTAAAACTCCCCGAAAATAAAATACAAAGGGCATTTCTTTTCTGCCAGTTTGCTAGCAAAATAGGAGAGTCGTAAGAAATTCGAGCTTTATATGAAAGTAAAGTAATGATTGAATTCATGTTTAATATCTAAATATTTACTTATATATATGTGTGTATCTATGTGTGTGTGTATATATATAGAATATATATATATATATATATATATATATATATATATATATATATATATATATATATATATATATATATATATATTCAGTCTTACACATGACTTAGATAAGACTGAAGTAAATTAACATATGACTACTATCTTAATATAATGTAATTTTAAATGATTTTTGGAAATAAAATTGAAAGATTAGAACTATTCTAAAATTTTCATCATAATTAGGTTTAGATTTTATTTCAGAACAATGAAAATAAATCAAACCATTATTTTATAAAATAAATAGTAACATTTTTGCAATAATGTTTTGTGAGCCAATGTAATATAATCTAGTATCATATGTACTCATCAGTTAGTAATAAAAATAATTTAAATATATTATCAATATTTTCTTTTCTTGCATTAAAAATAAATAAATTTTGGTAAAATATAATAATTTATTTTATGCTTTATAGAATCACATATTTGAGAAGTAGTATTGATCAATTAATTACGGATATGTAAATTTTTGATAGATGGTATGCTGTTTGGATATCTCTTTTTGTAGATTTATCGTTTAATAAAGTTATTTTACAAGATACGCTTTTGTTCAATGCTCGCGCGTTCAATGAAATCGCGCTTATCGTAATATCTACATGGTTTTATTTTGAGGATTTATTTTCTACGAAGAGTGAATGAATAGTATAATAATATAATTTAATTTTATACAAAGGAATATATACAGCACAGTTAAATTAGAAATATTCATATCTTTAATTATAATTATGCTAAAAGTTTTATTTCAGTAAAAAAATGTACAATGGATATTGTTTTTTCTTAAATAAATATTCTTAAATAAATAAATGTACTTATGAGTGTAAACCAATATAATATAACGTACTAACCTCTTGTTTTAAAACATAAGTAATTATATCGTTATTAATATTTTTTTAGTATTGGAAAAAATGGACTATACTATATAAACATTTGTTTTATGCTCTTTCAAATCACACTTTTGAGAAATAATATTAATCTTAAGAATAAATATTATTAAGTTAGGATATGGGACAAATCATATATTATATGAATATCTTTATTTAACAAATTTATCTTTTAGGATTGTTTTACAAGATAACATTTTGCTAAATGTCCTACGGAATCACACATTTTACAATTAATTCAAAAGTTAATCTAGACTGTTGAGTTTTAAAGAAAGATTATACTGCTTAGATATTTTCGTTTATGCTCTCATATCTTACTAGGATTAATTTTGAGATAAAAATTTTTAAATGATTTATAGAATAGCATTTTTAAGTACTAAATTAGCATTATATATTTAGTTTAGAAATAGATAATATACTGTGCAATTTGTCCCTTTCTGTTTCAATCATTCGTATCTCAATCAAAAACACAATTCTAGTAGATGATTGAGGATCATGTTTTTATCGAAGTGATAAAATTTTGAATCGAAGGAAAAAGGCATAATAATACTTAAGGTTCTCCAAATGTATTTCTGAATTTTCTTTAAATAATAACTGTTGATGATATAAATTTAGGATAAATAAAATTTTAAAGATTGTTAAACATAAAATTTTGCAATAGTGTATATATATATATATATATATATATATATATATATATATATATATATATATATATATATATATATATATATATATATATATATATATATATATATATATATATATATATATATATATATATATATATATATATATATATATATATATATATATATATATATATATATATATATATATATACATATACATATACATATATATATATACATATATATACATATATAGATATATATATATATATATATATATATATATATATATATATATATATATATATATATATATATATATATATATATATATATATATACATATATATATACATATATATATATATATATATATATATATATATATATATATATATATATATATATATATATATATATATATATATATATATATATATATATATATATATATATATATATATATATATATATATATATATATATATATATATATATATATATATATATATATATATATACATAAATATTTCAGCTAAAATTTTTAAATGTCACATTAGTAATACATATGAATTGTATTTTATTTCAGTGAAAATAACTTAAAGAGTAAATTGAAAAAGTAAATTACGAAGAGAACATTTGATATATTTAGCATAAAAATCATAGTGTTCCCTTAGCTTTTATATTTTTAGAAGTGTTTTGTGAAGAATTTATTTTATATGCTTGATACTTCCTTCAAATAATTTAAGTTATTGAATTATAGTTTATACTCATATTATCGAAATATCTTTAAAATGCTTTATTTAATTTTTGAAATATATATTTCACAAGAAATATTACACTTCAATGCAATACATTTGACAGCATGCGAAAAATGTTAAATTAATTTCTGGGATTTATGTAATCTTTTAAAAACGAATTTCATTTTTCTGCAAAATTAAATGATATGTATAATATTCTCTTTATGAGCATATTTATTATTATTGAGACATAGACATATTTCTATTTATGAGACATATGCATATTTTTGAAATAGTGTTCATATTTCTTATGTTGCTATTTGGGATTTTAGGACTCCCAAACAAGTAATTTAATATATATATATATATATATATATATATATATATATATATATATATATATATATATATATATATATATATATATATATGTATGTATATATGTATGTATATATATATATATGTATATATGTATATATATATATATATATATATATATATATATATATATATATATATATATATATATATATATATATATATATATATATATATATATATATATATATATATATATATATATATATATATATATGTATATATATATATATATATATATATATATATATATATATATGTATGTATATATATATATATATAT
>CM063505.1:59570714-59598214 GCA_032207245.1 Pardosa pseudoannulata | reverse complement strand
AAAATGGTACCGATGATTGTATTGTATTGAGAGTGAATGTAATGAATCTAATAGATGTAGATTCTTTAGTTCAATTATTGAAATATGCATTATATCGTAATTTTAAGATAATGAATTTTACCAATATATTCATCTGCTAATATTTATTTAAAAATTAGAATAACATTTAATGTAATGATAATATTCCGAAAAAATATAAAAATATTTATTTGTATTTTCAATTATTGAAATATTTACAAATTATGCTAAAATACTTGAAATGTAATTTTAAGATAATGAATTTTACCAATACATTTATCTGCTAACATTTGTTTAAAAATTAGAATAACATTTAATGTAATGATAATATTCCGAAAAAATATAAAAATATTTATTTGACCATATTACAAAGCAATTGATTTTACCAGTTATTATATTTAAATATATTTACAAATTTTATGCTAAAATACTTGAAATGTAAGAAAGTATTTAAAGAGAGGTAAGTTTTCAAATATTTTTTAAAACTGTATAAAATATTCTTAATCCTGCCTTTCCACTTTCTTTGATCTATTTAACTTTCAAATTATATAAAAATTCGTATAATCTTGCCTTTAGTACAATCTAGAATTAAATAGATAAAAAGAATATAAATATTTAATTCATATTTACAGCAATAAAAATTTTCCAGTGTTTATATTTAAATTTATTTCCAAGTTTTATGCTAAAATACTTGAAATATGAGGAAATAATTTAAAAACAGATTGAATTTTAAATATTTTTTAAACTGGTATGAAATATTTTTATTAAACTATTAAATTATTTTTAAATTCTTATAAACTTAATTTTAGTACAGTCTTGAATTAAAGAGCCAAAATGAATTTTTTTTATATAACTATAGCTTTGTATAATAGCTCATGACTCTTTTTATTCAACTTACAACAGTGATTGCTATTATACATGGTATTAACACGTTGAGAACGGATGACAAATTTCACCACTCATCTCTCAGTACGGACCAATGACGAGAATTCGTCTCATTTAGCTGCGTCATTTTAAACAATTATATAATTCCATATTGTATTTGGTAATACATTTTCACGCTTTTATTAAATATGAACAGACGTATCATAATTTTTGTATACATTGAGATATTTTTATTTCATTATATGTCGTAGAAAAAGCTTTAAAAATCACAATAATTTTGGTTTTCACGTTTAAATGGTAATATCCATTTTCATCTCCCGATCATTTGTTTTTATTAATTACGACATAACGTTTGTACATATGTGAGTTTGCAAACATTACACATAATGCAAACACGATTAGCTTCAGAATTCTGTAATTTTGTATTTAGGACTATTATAACATATACCTATGCACCTCGTATTTTGATTGCAATATGCGTTTTATATAAAAACAAAAAATCTCAACGAATTACTCGAAAATCATTAAAATCATTAACCATAGAATGTTAAAATTTGTTTTTAGTACTGCTGTAATATTTAGATGTAAAACTCTTTTTTAACTACATACCCTGGCAACGAAAAATATCAATATAATGGAAATTAGCACTTCTGGTCACTGTCAGGTGATACTATAAGATTTATTTAAATAACACTGTTATGTTGAGAATTGAATCTATCTTTAAACCTTTAAAAGTATGATGAAATAATATTTGTGATTAAAAGAAATTAAAGAACTGTATCTCAATTTCAAAACGTTTAAATGCAGTAAATTATGTGCATAGTTTATAGGTGTTAAGAGATATAAATCATTTTAGGTTTGCATCAACTTTTAAATTTCTATATATATAAGTGTCAGTATTTTTCTACATTCATTGTGTGTTGAAATATTTGGGATAAAAGATCCATTAGAATAGGAGGTTAAAATATTGTTTAATACCTCGGTATCAAAAATTTTTAGCTCTTCTTTTACTTCTCGAATGTAAATAAGTGCTTAATAAATAAATATAAATTCATACAAAATGTATGTGCCCAACAAAAATGTTTATAAAAATGTACCACATATGCACCAAATATTTTTTTTAAATAGTGTACTTACAAATAAAATGTTAGACGATGATAACAATTATTAAGTACTGTGGCTTCTGAAAGCTTTTACAAAAGGATAAAACAATAGAAAAAATATTATTTTATAACTTTAATAATCATTTTATTTCAGAGTATCGAAGGAAGGCATCAAACTGGGGGAAACATATCAGAAACCAATTTTATATATCGAAACCTTGATAGCCTAAGATGCTCTTCTTCATAACACTAATACGAAATTTTATAACTGTTATCAATCAAACCATTTAACGATAAAAAAATTGTCATTAATCTAAATAGAGGTTTTATTTTATAGTATCTAATAAGTGATATACATAGAGTAGAGCAGTGAAGAAACCAGTTTTATATTAAAAAGTGACAATGATTTTTGTAATGAGTGATCTGCTTGGGATTCAAAAAAGTTTATATATATTAATACACTACCTTTTAAATAGAAAAAAATATTGTTATAATTCGATCTAAATACCAGTTTGGTTTACACAATCAAATGAATGGTGTAAATACAGTACAGCAGTGAAAAACACTCTTTTGTATTAAAACGATGACAATGAATTTTTGTAGGGTGGTCTGATTCAGAAGACTCTCAAAAGCTTATGTATAACTTGTAAGACTGAACCTTTAAAAATTTGTAATTTTTTAATCTAAGTAGAAATTTTACTTTGTGGTATCACATATTTTATATCATCAAATGAATGATAAAAACAGGGTGGATCAGTGAAGAAAACAGTTGATGACAACGATGATTGTGTAGGGTGGTCTGGTTCAGAAGACTCACCCAAAATTATATATAATTAATCTACGTTTAAAACAAAAAAATGTCATTATTTAATCTAAATAGAGGTTTTATTTGACAGTATCAGATATTTTATATAATCAAATGAATTATATAAACAGAGTGGAATAGTAAGGAAAGCAGTTTTATATAAAATGATGACAAAGATTATTGTGTAGGGTGGTCTGGTTCAGAAGCCTCACCCAAAATTATATATAATTAATCTACGTTTAAAACAAAAAAATGTCATTATTTAATCTAAATAGAGGTTTTATTTGACAGTATCAGATATTTTATATAATCAAATGAATTATATAATCAAATGAATTATATAAACAGAGTGGAATAGTAAGGAAAGCAGTTTTATATAAAATGATGACAAAGATTATTGTGTAAGGTGGTCTGGTTCAGAAGACTCACAGAAGCTTATATATAACTACTCTTCATTTAAAATAAAAAAATTACCATGACTAAGTGTTTTATTTTTTATCAAATATTTTATATTGTTAAATATTTTATATCATCAAATGAATGATATTAACAGAGTGGAACAGTGAAGAAAGCAGTTTTATATAAATTGAGAACAACGATGATTGTGTAAGGTGGTCTAGTTTAGAAAAAGTATGCATGTTGATATATAATTACTCTACATTTCAAACAAAAAATGTCATTTAATCTAAATACTTTTATTTTATAGCATCAGATATTTTATATCATCAAATGGATGTTATAAACAGAGTGGAACAGCGAAGAAAGCAGTTTTATATTAAAACGATGACAACGACGTTTACGTAGGGTGGTATGCTTCAGAAGACACATACAAGCTTATATATAACTGCTCTACTCATAAAATAAAAAAAATATTATTTAATCTAAATAACGGTTTTATCTGACATTATCAAATGAGAGATGTAAACAGAGAGCAACAGTGCAGAAACCAATCTTATATTAAAGCAAAAAGATAAATAAAAGAAAAATATATAAAACCTTTTCTATCTAGTAAATAAGAACGAACAACTTTGTTTAATTCCAAACGACATGCAGTGAAACGTAATTGTCAATGAACATAACACGATGTTATTCGTTTACAGAAAGGACATGACCAGAATTAACTTAATAACACCGCTATTACATCAGTGGCAGCAAATTAGTTTACTTGCTTCTGTCCACAACAAACAAGGTAACCTCATTAACTTCTTAGGTAATAATTAGGTTCTGCATGCAAAGACAAAAAATAGGCGATTTTAGTGCACACATTTAAGTCCGGATAACGGCACCGGAACAAAAAATATTTTTTCTGTAATTTATATCCTTTTGGTAAAATTTAGGGCACATTAAAGGTAAGTTTGAAAAAAAGAGTCCTCATAAATATTTTATTTTTGAAATATTTTTTTCAAGAGTTTGTAAAATTTCTTTTAAGTTAATTAGCGGGAAAATCATGTTAAAGACCTACACTGCTCAGTTTTCATAAAAGAATGTTTCTAACAGATTAAAAGAAAATGGTAAAATTAAGGTAATTAGGGAATATCACAAAAAGGGATAGAAGGAAACTTTTGACTTAATCGAGAGGGGGGGGGCATTGGATTTTAAATATAAATCCCATTAAAGAGTTTTCTGAGAGTCAATACTTTTAACGCATATTCTTTTCAGATCCCAATATTTGCTGTTAAGTAAAATCATTGCTGACACCACTTAAACTAATTGTTAACATTAATTTCAAATGTATATATTTAACATTTCTTTATGAATTAAAATTTATAAACAATATAGCTTTTCTTTAAAGGATATACCTTGCATTTATAAAAGTGCTTAGAGTATTTTTAAACTTATAACTTGACACTGCCTTTATGATTAATTTTCACCATGTGTTTATTAAAACGGAATAATGATTTTCATAAAAATACTTTATTCAAAAATAGATAATTGTTCTGTATTCATCCAAGTATTCTTTTTTTATCCAATAAGTGGAGAAGTTTAAAAGGATTTATTTTATTTTCTCTAAACGAAACAGAATTGCTTTGAATTATATAGAATTTCACCCCTGGAGCTTACACCAGTTACACTCCAGGGGTTAATTTATATTATGCTTTATGAAAAGATTTTACGTCTGTGTAAAAAGACTAGTCTTTTCTTTATAAAGGATAAAAAGGAGAACCTTTTACGTACGTTTCAAGATGTATTGAGTTATATTTACACAGTTTACTATGTAATAGATTTCTTTGCAAGAAATGACCGTTAAAGTATTAAATAATATATACATATATATATATATATATATATATATATATATATATATATATATATATATATATATATATATATATATATATATATATATATATATATATATATATATATATATAAACACAGTTTGAATATTAATTGTTGTAATTGTCAACTTATATCACCTCCCTACTTCCAAAATATCAGTTTTTTTGTGCCAGATGGTAAGCGGTATTGTTAGTATAGTCTAAATGAATTTTATATGAGACTGCATGAATCTTTATAAAATGAATATTTTTATGCCAATAACTTAGATGAGAATCACCTCTCTTACATCTAGATGAAACACTAAAGAATAACAGCCTGGCGTTAATATGTATAAATTCTAGACATGTAATTCAGAGAGAAATCGCATAGGAGCAAACAACTCACCATAGAGACTTCGCTAGTAAGGTAACACTCTTTGATATTTTGTTGCACTACGTGAACTCGGATGCTCATTCAAAAATCAAATACGATTTTTAAAGTCCGTATAAACAACACCATTAGACAGATGAAAATACAGTGACTCTTTCTCAGATATAATTTCATTTGTATACACTTATAAGAACAAAAGTACATAAGTTTTTAAAGTCTTCTATCAATTAGGCCAATAGACATCAGAATGTGTTTACAGAAAGAAATATATATGGGGAAAAAGAAATATATACAGCCCGACTGAAAGAGATATTAATATGACGAATTTCTTTTGTATAGTTGTAATTTCAAGTATATTACTTATCAACTTCAATATTATAGTACAATACTCAATACTAATGTTGATAATTTGATATCTTTCTACTATATTTTCATTGATAACTTTTTTTTTTAACTGTACTCCTTGCCACATGGGTATCTTTGAGAGAGATAGAATTTTTGTGGGATGGTAAGTATATCTATTTCAGTTTTATAAGTACCGGGTACTAGAATTCTGAGACTATTGAAAAATTATAATATGTCCTGTTAGAAAGATAGGTGAAACAATACATTTCATTTTTTACATTCGCACAATTCAGGAAATCCAATGTGGTATCCTAATTGTTGTACTATGTATAAGTATTTTTTTCTAACGCAGGTGCTTCCCTTAAACAACAATCATTTGTGATAGATTGATTGGAAATTTGATTTGAACAACATGGCACTAAAACTCTAAAAAAGGAAAATGGAATAGATACATATAGAATCTTCTTAAGAACCGTTACAGTAGTTTAAAAAAACTAACTAGAGAACAAAGTTAAATTCCAATTTGCAATGATAGTTTGATTTTGTATCAAAGTAATATGTACAAGAGGATATTTTCTAGAGTCTAGGCTTATTTGTGTTTATTTTGTAAAACACTTTTAAGGTCTTTATATAATGCTTCTTTATAGACTCATATATATAGCTCTTTATATAAATCACTTATAACTATTCATATATATTATATCTTTCTACGATAATTTCATCTATAACTTCATGGTTTTTAACTATACTTTTTGCCATATGTGTATCTTTGAGAGAGAAAGAATTTTTGTGGGATGGTAACATATCGATTTGAGTTTTATAAGTACCGGATACTAGAATTCTGTGACTATTAATGAAATTATGATATATCCTGTCTGAAAGAGAAAGTGAAACAATTTATATATTTTTTTTTCTGTTCGCAATTCAGGAAATGCAATGTGGTATCCTAATTGTTATACCGTGTATAAATATGTTCTCTAACGCAGGTGCTTCCCTTACGCAACAATCCTTCTGTGACTGGGAGATCGATCTGGAAATCTTATTTGACCAACAAGTGACTAAAACGCTAAAAAAGAAAAATGGAATAAATACATATCGAGTCTTGTTAAAGAACCGTTAAGGCAGTTTAAAAAAAACTAACTAGAGAACTAAGTTAAATTCCAATTTGCAATGGTAGTTTGATTTTGTATCAAAGTAATATGGTACAAGAGTATATCTTCTGGAGTCTAGGCTAATGTGTGTGTTTTAATTGTAACACACTTTTAACGTCTTTATATACTGCTTCTTTATAGACTCATATATATAGTCTTTAGATAAATCATTCATAACTATTCATATTAATATCTTTCTACTTTCATTGATAACTTCATGTTTTTTAACTGTACTTTTTGCCGTATGTGTATCTTTGAGAGAGTTAGAATTTTTGTGGGATGGTAAATATACTGATTTCAGTTTCATAAGTACCTGGTACTAAAATTATGAGACTATTGAAGAAATTATAATATGTTCTGTTTGAAAGAGAAGTGAAATAATATATTTTTATTTTGTTACATTCACACAATACAGGAAATTTAATGTGGTATCCTAAATGTTATACCGTGTATAAATATGTTATCTAACGCAGGTGCTTCCCTTACGCAACAATCCTTCTGTGACTGGGAGATCGATCTGGAAATCTTATTTGACCAACAAGTGACTAAAACGCTAAAAAAGAAAAATGGAATAAATACATATCGAGTCTTGTTAAAGAACCGTTAAGGAACCGTAAGAGAACAATGTTAAATTGCAATTTGCAATGATAGTTTTATTTTGTATCAAAGTAATATGGTACAAGATGATCTCTTCTGGTATCTAGGCTTATTTTTGTTTTTTATTATAACACACTTTTAAGGTCTTTATATACTGCTTTTTTGTAGACTCACCTTTATAGCTCTTTAGATAAATCTATGTACTCTATCGATACGTAAATTGGTCTATTCAGGCATCACTGAGCATATTTAAAAACATATTTTAATGAGAATTTATAATGTTTCAAATATTTAAACAATAAACGTAGAACATAACTGGCATAATTAAAATGAAAAGAGTACAAGATTAATGGTATAAAATTAGTAACTTAAAAACATGTCCATATAAGAATACAAGAGAGCCTTTATATATGATGAGAACATATGAACTGCTTTTAGATAGTTTAAAAATATTTACATAAATATAAATCCATTTTATGAACTAAAAGTTCCTTACCAGTGGATGATGTAACACTTCAATATTTCTCTAGTAAAATAAGTAGTGACAGAACAGAATGATACAAATTATCATTTCCTTAATAATTCTAGTTATTACTCTGTTTAATGTATTAAAATATCTGAAATTTAACTGATAATTATTCTTTTTTCGAATATTTCACTTTCCATAACCATGAGTTGAGTAATCTGACACCTATTCGTTCTCCCATATCCAATTTATTCATAATTTAATACGAAAATTAAACCCTCCTGTTCGTTGAGACAGCTATCTTATTGATTTGCAATTAGAAGCTTCTCGTTTTAATAAGTGTTTCATGCTCAGCTGATGAGATCTCCAATTGAACCACTAAACTGAGTTGATAGAGCAGAGCCTAATCTCGCTGCATAAGAATCGATTGACGTGATTAGCGAATGATTAAAACTGCAATGTGTGAATCCGATCTTAAACGAAATGAATAGTTCTTCAGAAAGCCATCTCAAATCTGTTCTAGATACATGTTTTTTTTTCAATTTCATACGGTTTGTAATAAATTTCCTTTTGAAAGCTTGTTTTTTCAATTTGATTTATTCATTTGAATTAAATATCTTTTTTTTCTATAAAATAATTGTCTTTATGATTCTTATGATAAATGGTTTATTCATTATTTTTCCTGCTTTCTGATTATTCATTTGGTCTGGGACATTGTTTTCATTGGTTGAAATAAAGTATTTTCTGAATGAATATGTAATTATTAAGAAAAGAGAATTCACTTCTTGAATTGGAAAAATGTGCTATCATTTAAATATTGAATTTGTTGATTAATAATGCATCAGAAATAGAATGAGGAGTCCTGTGATAGCTGAATCATATACTTCACTAGTGCTCTAATCTTTTTGAAAGCCATTTATTTCTCTATTAATGTCTACCTACTTTAGAGTAATTTTACGGTCAGTTAAATAACAGTACTTAAGAAAATATATTTTATATTACTGAGTTTTATGTTTACATCTAAATTAGAGAAACGAAAATTACACATCCAATTTACAATAATAGAGAATATTGAAGTTAACAGCGTTCATTTCCTACAGAGTTACGAGAAGAAAATAACAATGCACAAGAATACACTGATTCTGCCTTTATGTAGCGGATATTCTTTTCTTGTGATTTTGTGTTACATTTTTGCATCTTCAATAATTAACTTCATAGGATTTTATAGGACTTCATAGGAAAACTAACTTCATAGGATTTTAAATACTCATCGGGCTCACATCATATGGAACAACACAGTATCTTGCATGAAAACTAGAAATACGACTTTCCCTTTTCTTGAGAAATACTCGTCTATACGGTGAAATACTGATGCTATATGGAATGCTAGTGTATATTTGGTTTTCAACTTCTTACTGGCGAACATTGTACATGATCTCCCATACGGTGTACGGGAGATCATGTAGGTGGGAAGTCATCTTCCCAAGACCCATATAGGTTAAAATAGTATCCTCTCAATGAATTCAATCATACTTAAAGATATTTCAGAATCCCACAGAACTTGTGCACTATCACAATACTATGCACTGACAAATCATCAAATATATATTCAGAAATAAAAAGAGATTTTTAGTATACAATAAAATACAGGAGCTTGAAATATTTCAAAAAACAGCGAGAGTGATTGAAATGTGTCAAATAACGTTGTAGCTAAGTTGTAGCGTTGTAGCGTAGTTTATTGTATGCAACCCATTAGCTTTGACTCAGAATATACATCAAGAGGATTTTTATATGGCCATATGATCTGTCATTTGAGATGTGGGTAAAAGCAAATGGGAATATTATATATGAAGCTTAGGATTTCTCAGGGTTGTATCTAGGTTATGAAAATAGTTAAAAATTGATGGGGGCTTTAGTAGACATTTTAGAAAGTTCGCTTTATATTGTCACTATCCAGTATTTAGCAATAACTGTCCACAGGAACAGGATGAAAAGACTATCAAACTTATTATTAGAAATATAGACAACAGTTTAATTGAATAAAATTATTGAGTTCTGAAAGGCTATTCAAAAATTCAAAAGAGTTAACGGAAAGAACTGCTAGGTAATTAAAGTACTCCATGATAGCACGACAAAAATTTATAATTAGATATTATAATTATGTTAGTAAATTGGGAATATCATTATACTTTCAAGTTCAAGTACCTTTAAAAATTTTACTGTGAAACGTTTGTTTGTAGGCTACGATCACATAAAAGAAGGATAACATGTAATAATTCGTAACAGCTGAGCAAACTGGATTTATAATTTTCACATCAAAATTCATCTGTATAAACCAGATTAAATGCATGTCACCGAAAGAAAATATTTTAACTTTATTAAAATTAGGAATGGATTTTTACAAATCAACAGCTTAATTTTCCTGTTATTTAAAAAAATTATTCAATGCAACATACTATATTTTAAATATTAGACAAATTATAACAAAAATGCTTGTAATTTAGTACCTCTTATAATTTAATTTTTTAAACCTCTAGCTCGTGTTGTTCATTAAGGCTGTATCGTTCATCAATATATCATGAAATATTGATACACTTAAGTATCGTGACAACAATATTAAAATTTTGTTCTGCCGATATATCCCCTTCGGCGATACTGTTTTTCTCGTGCGTGATAACATAGATCGGCAGAAGGTATCATAATTATTCCGCATAAATTATATTTTTTCAAGTTATTGGATTCGTTTGCAGTCCGCTCCGTGTATTTACCCTGGTATTTGATATAAATTTAAGCCAAAAATATTTCCTGAAGTTTACCACGTCTCTGTGCAGGTCTTCCGTAGCATATCCCGATATCTCGATAACGAAGCGCTCGTGTCAAGACTGGAAATCGCACTGGTCGCAATTGGCTTAAATACCTCGGCTGTTTTTTCACCTGCAAAGTGTTTATTGAAATAATGTAGGGATATAACAAAAGTATTGACCTTGAGTACTTGATCGCAACAGTTACTTTTTCCGGTAACGAAGAACTCGCATCAATACCAAATAATACATCACCAAACAGCTTGATCGACACAGTTCGTGATATCTGCAGGCGTTAATATATTTCAATAGCTTGTCGGTTGCTCTTTCAAATCGTCTACCAATTTCGGAGGTGTATATTGTTTTGGAGGAATCAAATTTTGGAAAATAAAATTTTCAGACTCAATATTTATTATGTTGGGAGAGTCCATTAAAAAGAAAAATTGAAAAAAATTCTCAAAATAAATCTTTTAATATTAAAATAAAATTTTGAAGATAATTATTTCCTTTCTCCCTGATGATACAAAGAAACTCGAATTACAAAAATAATTAAAATGTAAGTACTGAAGTGTTGCTAAATAAATTCTTTTGCGGCTTTTTCTGTAAGTTTTCAATAAATTTTATAAATATTTCGAGCATAGAGATCAATAGATAAAATTGATCTGTTGATTAATGGTCATGACTGATTTTTAGAACTGATTTTTCGAGTCATACGTTTAGTTTATAACTTATCGTTTAAAAGTTGATCTGTGCTTTGAAAGTTGTAGGTCCTATTACTCTTCCACCTTCCGGATATTAGACTAATGTAAGACTTTTCATTTGGATAGCTACGGTCTACTATTTTTGCTCTACGAATGCTATTGACTGACATCAACTACGTAGAGCTGATTAAGAACGGCTACGAACATTCACGCCTAGAGAAAAATTCGAAAGCTTGGAATTCGACATTGAAGTTAAGTTTAGCAATGGAAGGAGTTTACTTTCGAT
Organism: Pardosa pseudoannulata; assembly: GCA_032207245.1. Lineage (NCBI taxonomy): Eukaryota > Metazoa > Arthropoda > Arachnida > Araneae > Lycosidae > Pardosa > Pardosa pseudoannulata. The sequence continues at coordinate 59,586,407 of CM063505.1, read as the reverse complement.
TTGGGATAAATATTTTTTGGCATATATAGGCAGCGTAAATTAGTAGTAATGGTTACCAATTTGAATAAAAATTATGTTTAGTATCTGAACAAATTACTTCTGAATAATATATATATATATATATATATATATATATATATATATATATATATATATAATATATATATATATATATATATATATATATATATATATATATATATATATATATATATATATATATATATATATATATATATATATATATATATATATATATATATATTATATATATATATATGTATATATATATATATGTATATATATATATATATATATATAATATATATATATATATATATATATATTATATATATATATATATATATATATATAATATATATATATGTATATATATATATATATATATATATATATATATATATATATATATATATATATATATATATATATATATATATATATATATATATATATATATATATATATTATATATATATATATATATAATATATATATATATTATATATATATATATATATATATATATATATATATATATATATATATATAGTATTATATATATATATAATATATTATATATATATATATATATATATATATTATATATATATATATATATATATATATATATATATATATATATATGTATATATATATATATATGTGTGTGTATATATATATATATTATATATATATATATATATATATATATATAATATATATATATATATATATATATATATATATATATATATATATATATATATATATATATATATATATATATATATATATATATATATATATATATATATATGTATATATATATATATATATATATATATATATATATATATGTATATATATATATATATATGTATATATATGTATGTATATATATATGTATGTATATATATGTATATATATATATATATGTATGTATATATATCTATATATATATATGTATGTATGTATGTATATATATATATATATATATATATATATATATATATATATATATATATATAATAAAGCTAATTCGTTAACAGTAATAACGAACAATGCAGTCTGGCCACATTGAAGCGAATTGCACAAGTCTAATTAAAACTTTATTTCGGAGCTACTAAAACGGACATCTTTACTAGTCAACGACAGATAAGAGAACACAAAAATCACTGTTTTCGAACAGATCCAAAATCGAAGACAGAAAGAATATTCCCAATGAAGAAGAAACTTACTCAGTGAATAAGTATGAAGTTCTGGAAAAAACGGCCATTTACCGGAGACAGGTCTAAAATGTGTTGAATAGACAGAAAATTTACAAAGCTTTGGGAATTGTATCCAAAGAATTTTAAGTCGAAGATACTACTTTGATTAATACATTTAGATGTTGGAAAAAAAGATTTTAAGTATTTAGAATGGGGGACAGGAGTTTTTTAAGGCCATATTAAAGTTAAATAATTTATATATATATATATATATATATATATATATATATATATATATATATATATATATATATATATATATATATATATATATATATATATATATATATATATATATATTTAAAGTTTTAAAATGAATTACTCCTAAAAGTTCTTTTACCTTTTATAAATCTTAATTTTTAGGATCAAATTGTAATTCTAAACTTTTAATTACCAAGGAAAAAAAAAGGTTTGGAATGATAAAAATCTATGGCTATTCAAAAATAGTAATTTACCCTCTTACTTTAAAGTACTATATTAATGTAAAGCAGGATATCAAAGTAAATATATCAATCCTATCGTTTTAAATGTAGGGATATATCGCGATATTATATTTCTGATGTCGTACAACACTATTTGCTGTCCTAGGTTTCTTTACTTGTAATTGAAATGTGAACTTACGACGGATATAACACTTCCACAAATAAAATCCTTATTCCCACGTTGGACATTTTATTTTTTATTTTAATAAATAAATAGAAAACATGGTAAACACTGTAAAGTAATTTGGTCTAGGCTATTTCCATGCAAAATAGCGTGTATTTTCAGTCATAATCGTTAAGGTAAATTTTTATTTTAAAGTATATTAAACAATTCTGCTTATATTTTTAAAGCTATTGACAGACATCTACTACTTAAAGCTGATTCTGAACGGCTACAATCAACAACACTTTTAGAAAAATTCGAACTCGTGAAATTCGATATATATTTAAAGTTTTGAAATTAATTACTCCTAAAATGTTGTTTTTCATTACAGAAATCTTAATTTTTACGATCTAATTGTAATTCTAAAAATATTAATTACCAAAAAACAGGGTTAGAATGAAAGAAATCTAAGGATTTTCAAAAATAGTAGTACAAAAATAGTAATTTACCCTCCTACTTTAAAGTATTATCGCAATATATCAATGATATCGTTATAAGTTTGGAGATATACTGTGATAAAATATTTCGGATATCGTTCAGCCCTAGTTGTTATCCTAGTTTTCTTTACTAGTAAATTAATTATGAACTTACGATGGATATGACTTCCACAAATAAAACCCTTATTTCAACACTGCTTAGTTTTTATTAGTTTTCTTTACTTTTAGTTCTTTCTTTAGTTTTATTTATTTTAATAAAATTAAGTAGTAAATGTAGTAACTTTGGAAAATAATTAACAGCTGAGGCCTTTTCCATGCAAAATAGAGTGTGCTTTCTGTCACAGTCGTTAAGGAAAATTTTAGTTTTAAAGTACATTAAACTGTTCTGCTTATATTTTTAAAATTTTAATTTTTGACAGAAACATTTAAAGATGTTCTCGGACAAAATATGTCGCTTTTGGTAAACCAAAACATCTCTGACTTTAGACATTCCACTGCTTTTAGAACGAAAACTTTTCGTGGGTTTTAAGCAATTAAATATCTTAGAATTTCAGCTTTTTATATTAGGAATAATTTAATGAGATACATAATTTAGCCACCATTTCAGAATTTAACCCAAACATTTAGGTGGAAATGATAAGGCCCTATTATCAAAATTCTAGAATCAGCATTGCAGAGATAACAATATACATTTCCCCGCCAGCTTTAACGAAATGATCATCTCTACATAGGTTTTGGAATGGAGGCACCCGCTTTACTGCTCGATAATGAACCTTTCGAGCAGGATGCAAGTTAAAATGGGTTTTGAAAATGAGAATAAAATGCTTTTGGTTTTAGGACGGCATAAAAAAAGGATAAATTACTTATCTTTTACGCTGTTTATATCGATAATTCCGCGGTTGGAAATGACTAGCTTTAATAAGAAGATTAGAATGTACAGAGTAAATTTCATTTATCCAGAATCATTAATGGGAGACTAGTTATATTCTTCGGGGACAAAATAATTTTAAAGCTTTTTCAGAGACCATAGTAAGTGTAGGAAAAATAATAGGAAAGGAAAGAAAATGCGTAACATCGTTTTGAAAATTGCAGAGATGTCCTTTTGAAAATTATTTTATCTGAAAATACGGATTCTAAGAAATGCATTCAAAAATGATTAAATTGAGATTATTAGCTTGACGTAACAATTTGGAGGAAACGCCGCAATTTTTATGCAATTTGTAATTATGTTTCAACATGCAAAGACCTTAGTTAATCGACCAAATTTCAAAGGAAATATATTTGTTGTTATTTAAATACACCATATTTTTTAAAAGTAAAAATTGGACTTACCTAAGACTTATCTTGAATTCTGAAATATTTTTATGAAAGACTCTGATGTTAATAAATGCCTAAAAAACTGAAATAAGACTAAAGTCCTTCATAGAAAAATAAACCAAATTTATTTACATGCATATTTAGAATTAACTGTTCACACTGATTAAATACACACTCTTACTGTTAATAAATTAATAATGCTTTAGATGGAAATATTTTAAAATGCATGGAAATTTTACTACATCTTATTTAAATTTAATCTCTAGGCATTTTGGAAATAAACATCAGTTAAGATCTTTTATTTAAATGGTAATTTTTAAAGATTTTTCATTTTAAATCATTATATTAAAAATTCTCCGGCAGTAAATTTGCAATAATTCTTTCAAGTATTGTTTACATAGTGTAAAAATGTTTCTCGATTCTGTACAGAAAATATGCTTTTCGCTGATTATTTATTAATTTAAATAAGTTACACAATTTTCCAAGCTCCCTCATGTAAATAATCGTGTTTACTTTGTTTACATAAATAAGCCCATATTTAATGCACTGAAAGAATAAGTTAGCTTTAAAAAAAACCCACCCTATATATATTATTTCTTAAAACATACAGTTTTTTCTAAAATCTTGGAAAAAACTTTAAGAATTAACATTTATACATAGCATTATGTATTTATCAACATACTACTGTCAAATAGTAGTGTTTTAACAAAATTGAAAAATTCCAACATTGATTTCATAAAAATAGGAATATTTCTTGCTTTCTAACTAAAAGTATAGTGCATTTGGAATAAAATATATATGTATAAGTAGGTAGGATGAATAGGTAAGTAGAACTTCTTCTAAAAAATTTTAGAAAAATAAAATCTTTCGGGGCAAAATAAACAGTACAAAACTACTTTGCTCGTTATTTAAATACAACCTGAAAACTAACCAGTAATTAGGAAACTAATTATTTGTTAGTTATTTTTTATATAATATTGTTCTCTAAAATGTTTTAGGAGATATCTCATTATTCTAAAAGATATAACAAATTTAACAATTTCAAAACTCCACAATCTACACTTTGATAATATCAGCACAATTGCTTTCATTATTATACAAACGTGTATAAAATTACTGAAAATCTAGAAAGGGATTAATTATATTTGTATATAATCTTACTTGCTCTTCCCTCATGTCTTTTGTAGGAGGGCGAGTATAACAAGGGGATTCTTTATATTGATCTCATCAGATATTTAGCATATACTGCACAAGTCTGGCCGGACCATCGATTGTAACGTGTTTCCTGCAGACGTAAATGTGGAGTGTCAAACAGGCATAACGAATAAATAACTAATGTTAAAGCTTGTAGTATTTGCTAAAAATTTTACTACGATTTTTCATTACACAATTCCATTACTAGTTAGTTCAAGATCTCCAATTAACACGAATTATTTATCTATGTAAATTTGGAAATCAGGTTAAACTTCATACCTGGATATTAAGTGAAAAAAGTCTGCCTTTAGATATATTTATCATAGCAATAGGCGTCTTTGTAAGTGCTTTTAAGTCCAGGTATATACAACGTTTTTTATAGTGAGACTTTTATCTCGCGGTGAGAACATTTGCCTATATATCTTATTTTTTGTGAAAAAGGAATACTAAAATTACTACTATATTCTAGTTGATTTCGGCTGTATAATATTTGAAAGATAGTTAATTATGTTCGTATGTGCTTAGTATGTACATACGAATATGTACTTAGTAGTAATTCATATGCACTTTACTATGTTCGTATAGCTGTTCGGGGGTTCGAATTTCACTCTTAGAATGAATATTTTGTAACCCTACGGAATTTGCTTTTAGCCGTAGCCCCCTGTCCCATTAGCCATCGTATGGTAAATAATTGGCAATTTTCCTCCAAACCAAAATTAATATTAAGTTAATTTTCTTTTCAGTTTTCTCCTTACATATTTGCATATCACCTTATTACATATCACATTTCAGTATTATTTTATTGAAGATAAGGATTCCTTTATTAGTATTAAAACAAAAACAAAGGAAAGTTCAATGGAGTATTATGAAGAGAAGTAATTTGAATGAAATAAAAGGTGTATACAATATATTGGATTAAAACAATATTCAGTTTTGGGCATATCGTGGTTGTTTCAATTTTTTTAGTTCTCACTGTGCTTATTGACTGCTAGTAGTGTTTGTACTTATAAATAATTTATGACTAAGATCCCTTTTTTAAATGAAAAAGACACTGATTTTTCCTGTGATATAGAATCATTTTTAAACCACTTGGTTTAGGTTTCGTATAAAACTGTGTTTATTACATTGAAAATGGTTTGTTTTAATGAAAAATTATTATATTTTTTTTATAAAAACAAAGAATTGGATGTAAACAGAATCCGTTGATTTTTGAATGCATACAGGTTAGCGTGTGATAAGTTGCAGTCAGTCCTTGAACTAAAAAGAAAAACAAAAAAGCAACATATTCTTTAAAATACCCTTGCCATTAGCTGCTTTAATCTACTTAAATTAACTATATATACTTATCTTAAACTGAGGTTTAACTTGAGGAAAGTGTAGTATCAAGTAAAGACATTTCATCATTAAAACTGAAAAATCACAGGAGAAAATTATAACCCTACAATATCATTTATTATCTTTGACAGTCTTGATTACTAGCTGGAAATTTCTAATTGTTGTTCATACCTCATATTTAAATTTAAAGAAAACTACTTTTAAAAATTTTATTACATTTAGTTTGCATCAAGATAGTATTGTTTATTATATGAATCTATAAAATGTGAGTATTTTATCTATAATAGAACATCCTGTCTCAGTAAATCAAATACTAGGAGTAATGCAATATAATTTCCCACATGAGTGTTATCCAGATAATAAAGAATAATAAATGTTTCTCACATTTTATATTGCTTAAATAAAAATTATATTGATTTTACATACATTCATCCTAATCTGTTTCTATAATAAAATGAAAGCAGCAGGTGGGTGAAAATTCAAATATTAAAAATTTAAAGCAGAGGAAATAAGAAAATATATAATAAAGAAATATTAATTCCTTTTATATTCACTGAAAAAATAAAATCCACTTGAATTATTTATATATACTTATCTTACCCTGAGGTTTAAGTGGAGGAAAGTGTAGTATCAAGTAAAGAAAGTTCATCATTAAAACTGAAAAATCATAGGAGAAAATTATAACCCTACTATTTCATTTATCATCTTTGACAGTCTTGATTAATAGCTGAAAATTTCTAATTGCTGTTCATCTCTCACAACAAAATGGAATGAAAATTACACTATTACATTTAGTTTCCATCAAAACAGCAATTTTTATTATCTGAATCTATATGAATTTGAGTATTTTATCTATAATAGAAAATTATCTCTCCTTAAATCAAATCCTAGGAGTATTGCAAGATAACTTCCTACATGAGTATTATCCAGATAATAAAGAATAATATATGTTTCTCACATTTTATATTGCTGAAATAAAATTATGTAGATTTTACATGCATTCATCCTATTCTGTTTCTATAATAAAATGAAAGCAGCAGGTGGGTGAAAATTCAAATATTAAAAATTTAAAGCATAGAAAATAAGAAAATATATAACAAAGTAATATTAATTATTTTTATTTATATTTATTGAAAAAATAAAATCCACTTAAATTTTCAATATATATATTTATCTTACTTTGAGGTTAAACAGGATGAAAGTGTCATATCAAGTAAAGAAATTTTATCATTAAAACTGAAAAATTATAGGAGAAAATTATAACCCTACTATTACACTTATCATCTTTGACAGTCTTGATTAATAGCTGGAAATTTGTAATTGTTGTTCATCTCTGGAAAGAAAATTACTTTTAAGAATATTATTACATTGAGTTTGCATCAAGATAGCAATTTTTATTATCTAAATCTATATAAATGTGAACATTTTATCTATAATAGAAAATACTGTCTCCGTAAATCAAATCATAGAAGTATTGCAAGATAATTTCCTACACGAGCGTTATCTAGATAATAAAGAATAATAAATGTTTTTCACATTTTATATTGCTTAAATAAAATTACTTAGATTTTATAGGCATTAATTCTATTCTGTTTCCAAAATAAAATGAAAGCAGCATTTGGGTGAAAATTCAAATATTAAAAATTTAAAGCAGAGAAAATAAGAAAATATATAATAAAGTAATATTAATTCTTTTTATTTATATTCACTGAAAAAATAAAATCCACTTAAATTATCTATATATACTTATCTTACCCTGAGGTTTAACTGGAGGTAAGTGTAGTATTATGTAAAGAAAGTTCATCATTAAAACTGAAAAATCACAGGAGAAAATTATAATCCTACTATTTCATTTATCATATTTGACAGTCTGGAAATTTGTAATTGCTGTTCAAATCTCACATTTAAATGGAATGAAAATTACTTTTAAAAATTTTATTACATTTAGTTTGCATCAAAATAGCAATGTTTATTATCTGAATCTATATAAATGTGAGTATTTTATCTATAATAGAAAATCCTGTCTTCGTAAATCAAATCATAGGAGTATTACAAGATAATTTGCTACATGAGTGTTATCCAGATAATAAAGAATAATAAATGTTTCTCACATTTTAAATTGATTAAATAAAATTATGTAGATTTTACATGCATTCATCCTATTCTGTTTCTAAAATAATGTGAAAGCAGCAGGTGGGTGAAAATTCAAATATTAAAAATTTAAAGCACAGAAAATAAGAAAATATATAACAAAGTAATATTAATTCTTTTTATTTATATTCACTGAAAAAAATAAAATCTCATCCTTAAAAAATAAATTGGTGCATTTGTAAAGTGTGACATTTTTCAAATAAATAATTCAGAGAGAAATAAAACGCTAGCTATTACCATCAGACAAGAAAGAACAGATGTGTTAAATTGCTCACCATTTGGTTCGTCATATTTAATGAAATTCTATTTCATGCTATAGGAGCGTGATTTAACGGTGACATCCCACTTCTCATAATGAGTTCACAAAAAGAGAGGGATTTTTTTTCTTTTGCTTTTTGAATAGCTAAATATTAAAATGTCGGAAATGACAAGTCCTCACATCTCTTTGAGCTTTAAAGAAATTCTGAAATATATATTATGAATAAGTTCGTAATATATTTTGAGATGAGGTAATGCAGTCCTAAAGGGAGGTAGAAAATAGCTAAAAGTGTAAATTAAATACCATTTGAATTAAATGCATTCATTGTATCCATTTACTTAAATACGTATGTATATATATGTCGCTTTTTTTCCTTCTCCCCCCTGTCTTTCTCACTGTATATATATATTATATATATATATATATATATATACTATATATATAATATATATATATATATATATATATTATATATATATATATTATATATAATATATATATAAATATATATATATTATATATATATGTCTATTATGTCTACATCTGAGACCGCTTTTTTACTCTGTATGTTTCCTCTCGAGTGTGTGTCTATTTCCTATTCCGTTATCGTTAATGAGTTCTAACTATTTTTTAATATAACTAGCCTAAATCTTAAACTTCATTTTTAAACCTGACATATACAGGACGGTGATAGTGTTATTATGCTTTGGGGGACGTTCTCTTGGGCGTTTCTGTTACCTGTGAATGTGGTAGAGCCGACCATGAATGCTAGAGGGTATCTGAGCATTATTGTTCACCAGTTGAACCCTTATATGGCCATGTTTTTCCACCTGGAAATGGAATGTTCCAACAGCACAACACCTCGTGTCACAAGGCTAAAATTGTGTTAGAGTGGTTCCAAGAACATGATGCTGAATTTATATATTTATACTAATCACCGTATATATCTGATATATACACATTATATGTCATATATATATATCATATAATATATATCACCAATATAATATATATTTATATATATATATATATATATATTAATATATATACATATATATATATATATATACATATATATATATATATATATATTATATATTTATATATATATATATATATATATATATATATATATATATATATATATATATATATATATATATATATATATATATATATAATATATATATATATATATATATATATATATATATATATATATATATATATATATATATATATATATATATATATAACTATTTTATAAAATCTGTCCTTGTGAATGTCAATTATTTGATTTTGCAAACTCTTATTCAGTATTATTGTATTTATATAAATTGTAGTTGAATTTTTATTAATATTTTCTCTTTTATGTCTTAAATTATATTTGCAGATTTGTGTATAAAATATATTTATGATAGATGTAAAATTTAGTAAAAATAAGTATTTTAAACTGAATTATGAAACACTGCGATCACAAACTAGGATGTTTTGTTTCAGACACTTTATATTACTATACTTACATAACTCTTTATTACTTACATAACACTTTATATAGTTTAGAAATTTATAAAATGCATAGATGAGATAATAAAAAAGTTTTTATTTTAGTAGACACTTGTTTCATACCTTCATTTTGCATTTGATAGAATGATTCATTAAATGTATATTTGAAATCTATTTAATAACATCACTTTGAACCTATTTCATTATAAAAATAAAGCCATATATTACTACTTTATATATATGTTATATAGGAGACTGTTTGAGGGAACATACGCTTTTAAATTAAATTGTTTGATAAAATATTTTAGTAAAATTCATAAATGCAGTTTACATTCTGTTGGAATGTATAAATCTTTTAAAAAATTCCACATTTTGTACGAAATTTATAATTTAGAGCATACATTTTATTTTATTCCTTTTATTTATTCAAAAGAGAAAATACATTAAGTATTTATCTTTAAGTTGTTTATGAAATTTTAAGAGAAATAAAGTGTAAAATCTGAAATATGTTATCATTAATGCAGTTGATTTAATTAAATAATAATCAAATGGTAAAAAATTTTTTGATTAACATTAAATTTTTAGTTTAACATGTAAATATTTATTTTATGTGATATATTGCTTTTAAACACAAAATACATAATTATAATCATCGAAGAAGATTATTATATGCTGTGATGATATTTCAGCCTATTGATATTTATGCTATTTTTTACTATCAGGCATCAGTTACATTTAAAACTATGATGTATTAATACAGCTTCAATGATTTCTTTATTTTATTTTATTTTTCTAATTTAAAAATTCGTTGATAACATTAAAATAAAAACAAAATTGAAAACTACTAGTAAATGATCCAAAACCAGAAGTTACTAAATATTTTTCGCTGTAATGTTATTTCATTTTCTTAAACTCCATTGACAATTATGCTAGTTTTAAGTATCAATCATCAGTTGCATTTAAAAACTCTGATATATTAATACAGCTTCAATGATTTCTTTATTTTATTTTATTTTTCAAATTTAGAAATTCGTTTAGAACATTAAAATAAAAACAAAATTGAAAATTACTAGTAAATGTCCTCAAAAAAGAAGTTACTAAATATTTTTGTTGTAATGATATTTCAGCTTTCTTAAACCTCATTGACAATTATGCTATTTTTTAGTATCAATCATCAGTTACATTTTAAAACTCTGATATATTAATACATCTTTAATGATTTCTTTATTTTATTTTATTTTTTGAATTTATAAATTCGTTTGTAACATTAATATAAAAACAAAATTGAAAAATACTATTAAATAACCCAAAACCAAAATTTACTAAATAATTTTCGTTGTAATATGTCAGCTTTCTTAAACCCTATTGACAATTATGTTTTTTTTAGTATCAGTTACATTTAAAATCTGGGATATATAAATACAGTTTCAATGATTTCTTTATTTTATTTCATTTTTCGAATTTAGAAATTCGTTTATAACATTAAAATACAAACAAAATTGAAAACTACTAGTAAATGACCCCAAACCAGAAGTTACTAAATATTTTTCGCTGTAATGGTATTTAGCTTTCGTATACCCAATTGATATTTATGCTATTTTTTAGTATCAATCATCAGCTGCATTTCAAAACTTTGATATATAAATAAATCTTAAATGAATTCTTTATTTTATTTTAATTTTCGAATTTAGAAATGCGTTAAAAACATTAAAATAAAAACAAAATTAAAAACTATTAAGAAATTACCCCAAACCTAAAGTTATTGAATATTTTTGCATTTAATATATTATAAACATCTCTTATTTTATTAAAGTTTCTTTTGCTTTTGTCAAATATGAGGTAACATTCCATTAAAATTCACTTTGCTTTACTTTTACTATATACATTGTTATACGAATAATTTTTCCTGAATAAAATGATGCGGTTGATATAGTTACCATCATGGGAAGGACAAGTCGGAAGAAGCTACAAAATGGATTATTTAACTAGGAAATTTATGGAGGAAAACTATTATGTTGAGGCACGCTGTATACCAAAAGAAAATCAAGTGATATTTAAAATGAAAAAAATGATTCCTAATAAGGGTAAAATGTATGATGTTAATTTTTTAAAACTTAAGATTTTCTATACATTATCGGCAGAAATGACTAAGTTATTCATGAAGTAACAAAAATATATCATACACTTAAACAACATATTGTATGTCAACAGAATATGTATTAAAAAATAAAATTCCCCCCAAAATATTAGAAAACACAATTTATGGGCTCAAATCTACGTTATTCTAAGAATGCAGTTTTAAAAAATTTATGGAATTGCAATGAATTTATTAAATCTACATAACGCCCATTTTTGTTAAATTTACTTGAATCTCTTCTGCTGTTAGTGAGCTCACATTAGTGTTACACATAATGAAAACTAAGTTACATATGATCCCTTTAGTAAATTATGGTATATATATATATATATATATATATATATATATATATATATATATATATATATATATATATATATATATATATATATATATATATATATAATATATATATATATATATATATATATATATATATATATATATATATATATATATATATATATATATATATATATATATATATATATATATATATATATATATATATATATATATATATATATATATATATATATATATATATATATATATATACATATATATATATATATATATATACATATATATATATATATATATATATATACATATATATATATATATATATATATATATATATATATATATATATATATATATATATATATATATATATATATATATATATATATATATATATATATATATATATATATATATATATATATATATATATATATATATATATATATATATATATATATATATATATATATATATATATATATATATATATATATATATATATATATATATATATATATATATATATATATATATATATATATATACAAGACCACATGATTATGATAGTCCTATGTGTATATAATCTCAATGTATTTTCTATCATAAATTATCTTAAATCACAAAGAGTTACAAGTAACAATTTTATTTTCTGCAGCCAATGTGTTTGCATTGGTGTTAGACATAAAAAAAATCAATGTCCATTGGGACAATTTAGTATACTATGGAATTTATATAAGAGAACACATGTGATATTTACACATTCAAATTTAGTTTCAGCGTGATTTAGGTTAGAAAATGTGTATACTAAAAGCCTTTCCTTTCTAATGATTTTTGAATTTAAGTCTTTCGTTAAATCCTTGCGAATAAATGCTTTGGATGAAGCGGAATCGTATAAGATTCTTGCAATTAATTTTTAGCTTTGCTTTCGACCTAAACAGAAGAGGTTTGAAGTAAAGTGCAAATGTTCGTAGAATTTTCCAGTTTTAGTACTTTTTAGTACGGTTTCGGGAATTTGGCTAATTTCGATTTCATCTTCCTTCGGTTTTTTAATCTCATTATCATTATCTTTATGTTTATTTTGGGGACAAAATAAATAATTATGTTGTAAACTTTTACATGTTGCACAAGGTAGTATTTTTACTTTGTAAACAGACTGCAAATGTTTGTTAAAACAACGATAACATCATGTTTCCCTTTTTAGTTTCTACCTTTTTACTCGGGTATAAACTTTTTTACATTCGAATCCAGTACGACAATTTGAATTGAAAAATATGCAAGATTTCTTAGCAACTGTATTTAATGCGGCGGCTGTCGGAAAGTTAGTTTTTGATTTAAACTTGTTTCTAGAATACTCAACCTTTGAACTGTCTGTCTTATTATAACGATTTTTTCCTGGTGGTCTGACAGAAGGTCCTGCTGAAAGTACAGCGTTTACTGACTCCCGAGATTGGATTTCAAATTTAATAAATTCCAGCAATTCATCTACATCACCTGTTTTATTACAATCCCTTCTCCAATGATACTCTACAACTAAATTATGGGGCAATTCTTCCAATAAAATAGGGATTCGTAAATGTTCAAATTTATCGGAAGCTACTCCAGTAGCTTTCAAATTTCTAATACTAATTTCGCTTTCAACATACCAGCTTCTAAGCTTTCTAACATCTGAAGAAACTTTAACAAGCTCTATTTTCAACAGCTTATTTGCAAAACAACTAATTAAATGTTCTTGTTTATCATATCTATTTTTAATAAATCTAACCACGCTTTATAATTTTCTTTTTTTAGTGCAAAACCTGTTACCATTTTTTGAGCTTCACCCGATAAGAATGATTTTAAATACATGAATTTATCGGAAGCTACTCCCGTAGCTTTCCAATTTCTAATACTAATTTCGATTTCATTGTACCGGCTTCTAAGCCTTCTAACATCTGAAGAAACTTTAACAGGCTCTATTTCCAACAGCTTAATAATGATTTTAAATACATGATTTTATCAACGCTACGTAAAGAATCATTAGTCTCGAAATTACTCATAAAACTATTACAAAATTCTAAGAATGTGCTAGAATCCGCACTAAAGGTAGGAATATTCAATTTAGGTAAGTTAACAGAAATTGGTGAGATACTACTGCTCTTTTATTTACTGTTATCTTGAGTTTTGAATCTTTTATTGCTTGCCATACTCAAATAAGTTTTGAATTTCGGCTTCAAGTACTGGCTCATCAGAAATTGAATCTTCAATTTTTTTCATTCTATAACCTTATTTCGTTTAGTGTTTCTTCTAAACTTATTAAATATTCAGAAAGTTTTCCTCGATCAGTTGAACATTCAATTCTCCTACTGAGTAAAAATGTATCAATAGATGTAATTAACTTCGTACAAGTTGTAAGAATAAGTGTTTGCTTGCATTTTAATTTTTCTAGCTTTTCCATATTTCCCTTAAATCATAAAAAGTTTTACAGTACCTTTCCTGATGACTTATTGCCTATCCATCTGTAAGAAATTCGAGCTCGTAATCCACTAGGAAATTCAGATTCACAAGTCAAGTAATTTCCAGAATCGTCACATTGACTTTGACAGAATTCTTAAAACATTTTTTACAGTATTAACCTTCCATAATAAACAAAATAATAGATTAAACTAATTCCTCATTGATTGACTTATATGTATGTAACATGAATGTAATTTTGTTATATACATCTTAATCAATAAAAAGTTACAAGCAGAAAATTTAAAACTTGATTTTACAGCAAATATTCTTATAACATGGCATAATTCTTGTATATGATCAAAGACTATTCATAACAAACAAGGTTGCTTGAATAATTCATGGATTAAAAAAAAGAAACAAGAATAGCGATAAAAGCTAAAAATGTTAAATATATTCATAAGAAAAAATGCATGGAAGAAAATAAAAAATTACAGAAACATCTTAGAAACTTATTTCTTCATCTGTTGATCTTAATATTGACAGAGTATTTTTAAAAGTTGGCTTTATATCCTTTTAAAAAGGCACTCATGTAGCATAATGCAACCACAGGAGTTCTTTGCTTTGTTGTTTTATGTAAAATTTTGTAAAAAAATATTCCTAAATTTCTCTATTTGAAGT
>CM063505.1:59535714-59565714 GCA_032207245.1 Pardosa pseudoannulata | reverse complement strand
TTTATTATATATGAAAGATTGTGAAATATTAGTTATAATTTAATGAAAGAATATTAATTAAAAGGATAAAATTTAAAGAAAAATTATAAATTGTATAATTTTAAACATGTTATTTTAAACTTCATAAGTGGTGATTATTCATTTAACACATTGTCTCAAAATTTTCATTTAAAAAATTGGAAATCTATCTTAGCTTTTGAGACATTAATCGCATATATCTTACAATTAGGCTCAAAAATTAGCTCACGAAATGAAACACGACAAATTATAAAATTTAATTATAAATTTTCTGAAAATATAATTTCATTGTATTAGATTTCAGAATTAAATGATTAAATAAACATATAATTATATCTTATATTTTTTTTGCACCATAATATTTTTTTAACACATTAGCTTTTTAAATAGGTTTTGTTTGATGTGTGCTCAAGTGTTGAACATTGGGACACCTTCATCACTTATACAAATAACATATCTTTAGCAATATGAAAGGTAATCTAGTATAAATTTATCTTTTTTGAATTTATACTGAATTCATTATCAGGAATAAGAATTCAAGCACGACATTTGAATAACTAAGAATTATAAACTATAGATTATATTTATATAATTATATGTGTCAATATGAGTCTTATAATTGGTTCGTCTTTCGATTTCAAATATAAGGTATACGTCTTGGTTTAAACGACAGGCGAAAAATTATAAATTGTAAATTTTGTAAGATAAATCTATTAGCATTTTAAAACAAATTTTAAATGAATTTTGTTTGATGTTTGTTTAAGTGTTAAACATTGGAAAACATTTATCACTTATACAAATAACATAGCTTTAGCAATATGAAATTCAATCTAGTATAAATTTATCTTTTTTGAATTTATACTAGATTAATTACCAGGCATAAGAATTCAAGCACGACATTTGAATAACTAAGAATTATTAACTATAGATTATATTTATATAATTATATGTGTAAATATGAGTCTTAGAATTGGTTGGTTTTTAGATTTCAAATATAAGGTATACTTCTTAGTTTAAACAAGCAAAAAATTATAAATTATAAATTTTGTAAGACCATAATATTAGCTTTTCAAAACAGTTTTTTAAATGGATTTTGTTTGATGTGTGTTCAAGTGTTAAACATTGGAAAACATCCATCACTTATACAAATAACATATCTTTAGCAATATGAAATGTAAACTAGTATAAATTTATCTTTTTTTGAATTTATACTTGATTTATTACCAGCATAAGAATTTAAGCATGAAATTTGAATAACTAAGAATTATAAACTATAGATTATATTTATATAATTATAGTTGTCAATATGAGTCTTATAATTGGTTGGTTTTTAGATTTCAAATATAAGATATACGTATTGGTTTAAACGACAGGCGAAAAATTATAAATAGTAGATTTTTTAAGACCATAATATTAGCTATTCAAAACAGTTTTTTAAATGGGTTTTGTTTGATGTGTACTCAAATGTTGAACATTGGAAAACATTCATCACTTATACAAATAACATATCTTTAGCAATATGAAAGGTAATCTAGTATAAATTTATCTTTTTTGCATTTATACTAGATTAAGTACCAGGCATAAGAATTTAAGCACGAAATTTGAATAACCAAGAATTATAAACTATAGATTATATTTATATAATTATATGTGTTAATATGAGTCTTATAATTGGTTCGTTTTTCGATTTCAAATATAAGGTATACGTCTTGGTTTAAACAACAGGCGAAAAATTATAAATTGTAAATTTTGTAAGATCATACAATTAGCTTTTCAAAACAAATTTTAAATGGGTTTTGTTTGATGTGTGTTCAAGTGTTAAACATTGGAAAACATCAATCACTTATACAAATAACATATCTTTAGCAATATGAAATGTAAACTAGTATAAATTTATCTTTTTTGAATTTATACTGAATTCATTACCAGGCATAAGAATTCAAGCACGACATTTGAATAACTAAGAATTATTAACTATAGATTATATTTATATAATTATATGTGTAAATGAGTCTTAGAATTGGTTGGTTTTTAGATTTCAAATATAAGGTATACGTCTTAGTTTAAACAAGCGAAAAATTATAAATTATAAATTTTGTAAAACCATAATATTAGCTTTTCAAAACAGTTTTTTAAATGGATTTTGTTTGTTGTGTGCTCAAGTGTTGAACATTGGAACACATTCATCACTTATACAAATAACATATCTTTAGCAATATGTAAGGTAAACTAGTATAAATTTATCTTTTTTGAATTTATACTGAATTCATTACCAGGCATAAGAATTCAAACACGACATTTGAATAACTTAGAATTATTAACTATAGATTATATTTATATAATTATATGTGTAAATGAGTCTTAGAATTGGTTGGTTTTTAGATTTCAAATATAAGGTATACGTCTTAGTTTAAACGACAAGCGAAAAATTATAAATTATAAATTTTGTAAGACCATAATATTAGCTTTTCAAAACAGATTTTTAAATGGGTTTTGTTTGATGTGTGCTCAAATGTTGAACATTGGAACACATTCATCACTTATACAAATAACATATCTTTAACAATATGAAAGGTAATCTAGCATAAATTTATCTTTTTTGAAATTATACTGAATTCATTACCAGGCATAAGAATTCAAACACGACATTTGAATAACTTAGAATTATTAACTATAGATTATATTTATATAATTATATGTGTAAATATGAGTCTTATAATTGGTTTGTTTTTCGATTTCTATTATAAGTTATACGTCTTGGTTTAAACGACAGACGAAAAATTATAAATTGTAAATTTTGTAAGAGCATAATATTAGCTTTTCAAAACAGTTTTTTATATGGGTTTTGTTTGATGCGTGCTCAAGTGTTGAACATTGGAACACATTCATCACTTATACAAATAACATATCTTTAGCAATATGAAAGGTAATCTAGTATAAATTTATCTTTTTTTGAATTTATACTTGATTTATTACCAGCATAAGAATTTAAGCACGAAATTTGAATAACTAAGAATTATAAACTATAGATTATATTTATATAATTATATGTGTAAATGAGTCTTAGAATTGGTTGGTTTTTAGATTTCAAATATAAGGTATACGTCTTGGTTTAAACGACAGGCGAAAAATTATAAATTATAAATTTTGAAAATCATACTATTAGCTTTTCAAAACAAATTTTAAATGGGTTTTGTTTGATGTGTGTTCAAGTGTTAAACATTGGAAAACATTCATCACTTATACAAATAACATATCTTTAGCAATATAAAATGTAATCTAGTATAAATTTATATTTTTTGAATTTATACGGGATTCATTACCAGGCATAAGAATTTAAGAACGAAATTTGAATAACTAAGAATTATTAACTATAGATTATATTTATATAATTATATGTGTAAATGAGTCTTAGAATTGGTTGGTTTTTAGCTTTCAAATATAAGGTATGCGTCTTAATTTAAACAAGCGAAAATTTATAAATTATCAATTTTGTAAGATCATACTATTAGCTTTTCAAAATAGTTTTTTTTTAATTTGTTTTGTTTGATGTGTGCTCAAGTGTTGAACATTGGAACACATTCATCACTTATACAAATAACATATCTTTAGGAACATGAAAGGTAATCTAGTATAAATGTATCCTTTTTTGAATTTATACTTGATTTATTACCAGCATAAGAATTTAAGCACGACATTTGAATAACTAAGAATTATAAACTATAGATTATATTTATATAATTATATGTGTCAATATGAGTCTTATAATTGGTTAGTATTTCGATTTCAAATATAAGGTATACGTATTGGTTTAAACGACAGGCGAAAAATTATAAATTGTAAATTTTGTAAGACCATAATATTAGCTTTTCAAAATAGTATTTTAAATGGGTTTTGTTTGATGTGTGCTCAAGTGTTGAACATTGGAACACATTCATCACTTATACAAATAACATATCTTTAGCAATATGAAAGGTAATCTAGCATAAATTTATCTTTTTTGAATTTATACTGAATTCATTACCAGGCATAAGAATTCAAGCACGACATTTGAATAACTAAGAATTATTAACTATAGATTATATTTATATAATTATATGTGTAAATATGAGTCTTATAATTGGTTGCTTTTTAGATTTCAAATATAAGGTATATGTCTTAGTTTAAACGACAAGTGAAACATTATAAATTATAAATTTTGTAAGACCATAATATTAGCTTTTCAAAACAGCTTTTTAAATGGGTTTTGTTTGATGTGTGCTCAAGTGTTGAAGATTGGAACACATTCATCACTAATACAAATAACATATCTTTAATAATATGAAAGGTAATGTATAAAGTTATCTTTTTTGAATTTATACTGAATTCATTATCAGTCTTAAGAATTCAAGCACGACATTTGAATAACTAAGAATTATTAACTATAGATTATATTTATATAATTATACGTGTCAATATGAGTCTTATAATTGGTTGGTTTTTAGATTTCAAATATAAGGTATACGTATTTTAAAACGACAATAAAATTTATAAATTTTAAATTTTTGTAAGACGCAAATATGCAAAAAGGAAATCCGTTTTTAGAATGGTATGTGTTTGTTAAAAAAATAACAATTATTTTCAAAGATCTTTTGAATTTTTAATTTAATTTCGGATATAAATAGTAAAGTTTTTAAAATGCGGTGCAATTAAGTAAGACTATTTTAAAATATTAAATATATATTATGCAAAAATACTCTATCTGATAAAAAAACAAAATTTTTATATAAAGAAATATGAAATTAAGATAACTTTTAAATTGTAGGAAAGATTATTTTGATATAAAAGGTTTGCACCTAAATTATATATATCAAATTGTATAAAAAACACAGATGAATACTTAACTCCAATATTATTCTAAATATAAATTTTAAATATAAAAATCAAATTTAATATATTTTTGGGAATCTAAATAATGCACTAAGCATTCAAACTTCTTTTGATTTTGATTTAAAGTTTTTATTTGAGTTTATAATTTGTACATCATTACAGAAAACATTTGATTATTGAAATTACTAATAAAATGTTATAATATCAATTCCACATATTCATATAAAAAATAAAATAATTAAATAATATATAATATATAAATATAATATAAATATATATTATATATATATATATATATAATAATAAAAAATATAATATATTTTAAATATATATATATTTTATATATACTATAATATATAAATATATAATACATATATATTATATTATAAATATAGTTTATATAAACAAATATATTTAAAAAAATATTTTTATAAATAAAATATATAATATAATATTATATATATATATATATAATATATATAATATATATATAAATTTATTTTTTATATATTGTATATTTATAATATATATTACAAATATATATTTATAAAAAAATAAAAATATTATATATATTTTTTATCAAATAATTTTATATAATATAATTCAAATATAATAATATTATAATATTTATGTATAAATATATACTGTTATAATATAAATATTTACAATATATATAAAAATATATATTATATATAAATATATTTATATATATATAATATATATAAATGTATATATATATTTATATATAATAATATATGTTATATATATATGTATAAATATATTAATATCTATATTATAAATATATATATGAATATATTATAAAAAATATAATATATATATATATATATATATATATATATATATATATTTAAATATAAATAATATATTATATATTTTATATATACATATATATATATACATATAATAAATACATATATAATATATACATTTAAATATATATATTATATAAATTATATATATATAATATATATAAAATATATATACATATAACAATATATATATAGTATATATAATATATATATAATATATATATATATATTTATAATATAATACAATATATAAATAATATAATATAAATAAAATATTTATGTTTTTAAATATGTTAAAAAAATACTTGTATATAACTAATTATAAAATTAAGATTAATTTTTTAGTTAAAGTAAAAAATAAATTATATATATTAAAATTATATATATATATTATATATATATATATATATATATATATATATTTATAAATATATATTTATATATATATATATATATATAAATACAATTATATATAATATATATATATATATATATATAATATATATATATATATCTATTTTTAAATTATATATAAAATTATAATATAATATATAATAATTTATACATATTAATACATATATATATATATTTAATATACATATATACATATATATAGATATTTAATATATATATAAAACAATATATTTAAAAATATAATATTATATATATATATATATATATAAATGTATTATATAATATATTTTATACAATATATCATTTATATATTATATAAATATATTATAAATAAAATATATATATATATATTATATATTTTGATATATACATACTTTTTTAAATATATAAATTTTTTAAATATATAATTTTTTAAATAAACATATACTATAAAATACTAAAATACATATTTACATAAAAATTTAATATATAATATTTTCTATAACATTTTTTATATAATATTTATAGAATTTAAATAATATCTATATAAATATATAATTTAAAATATATTTTTAAAATTTATAAAAAAAAATATATAAATATAAAATAAAAATCGTTCATATATATCTATAAAATTATCCTTTATAAATATATATATATATAAATATAAATAATATGTAATATATTTTTATAATATTTGTATCTATATAATATTTGTTAAATATATATATATAACATATATATATATACATAAAATATATACTATATATATCATATATATAAAAAAATTTTATATATATATAAATTAAAAAATATATATATATAAAATTTTTTTTTAAAATATATATATATTATATTATATAGATAAAATAATATAAATAAATTATTTATTTTTTAAATAATTATATATTATATTATTTTAAGCAGATAATTAAAAAATAATATAATTTTGATATAATAATATTAATATAATATATAATTATATATATATATATATATAATAATATTTTTTATAATATATATAATATATTAATTATAATATAATATATTATAAATAATATAAAATATATAAAATATATATATATATATAATGTAAATATATTAATATATAAAATATATATACATATATACATATAAATAAATTTTTAATTTTATTAATATAATAATTATTATATATATATCTATATATATTATATAAATATTTTTAATAACAATATAATACTATACTTTATATATATAATATAAATATAAACATAATATATATATATATATATAAATATATATATAATAATATATTTATATATAATTAATAATTATATAAATATATTTTGATAAATCTAATTAAATATATTTATATATATTTTAATATATATAATATATATAAATATATATATTATTTATATATATAATATATATATAAATAATATATATAATATATATATATCACAAATATAAATTATATCAAATATATATTTATAATAATAATAATATATATTTATAAATATTATTTTAAATAATATTATATAATTATATATAGTTTATTTATTTTTAAAATATTTAGTTTTTAATATGCTTATAAATAGATATTATTTTAATGATAAAAAAAATTAATATAAATTTATAAATAAATTAGTATGAAATTTAAAATATTTATGATTAAAATATTTTTCTTCATATTTTAAAATTAAAAAAGTATTTTATTTAAAAACATTGATATATACAATCAATAAAAATAATGCATGATAAAGTATAAATTACGAATCAGTTTGGGTTATATATAAAAATAAAATAAGACTTTATAAGAATTTATATGATGAAAAATATATAAATAACATTTACTTTAATATTAATTGGTGGATCTAAATTTATATTTTAATAAATATTTTAATTTTTTTTACTTTATAAATATATATTTTTTATGATACTTTTAAAGACTGAATAAATCTTTGCCCATATTTATCAAAAAATATATATACAGAAAAGAAAATTTTTGTTTCAGATAATTCTAAAATTAATAAAAAAACTATTTTTATATAGAGAAATTTTTAGAAAATTATAATATATTATATAATATATATATAATATTATATAAATATATATAAAAATATTATTTATATATTGTTTATATTTAAAATATATAATTTTAATGTATATAATATTATATATCTATATATATATATATATATATAAATATATATATATAAATATTATATACAAAAAATAATAATATTTAGTATATTTTATGTGTTTATATATATCTTATATAAATAAATAATAAATATATATATTATATATATATGATATATATATATTATATAAAAATATATTTATACATATTATAATTTAATAATAAAAAATAATATATATATATATTTATATATATTTATTATAAAATTTATATTGTAAATATAAATATAAAAGATGGTTTATCACTAGGAGATTTAAAAACAAAAACTTTTCAAAGTTGTAATTTGTGATTATAATTTTAACTCACACTCATTAACAGTTCCTAAAGAGGTGAATTTTGACAAAATATCTATAGAATATTAAATGATCACTATAAATATTTAATATATCCTTTAATGAATAAGATAAGACAACAAATAAATAATAAATAAATACATTAAATTTATTTAAGCAGAAAATTTTGTTTATAAATAATTAACATAATTTTTATTTTAATTATGCAAATTTATATTAAAATTTTAATATGGTTTTAAAAAAAAAAGATTTCTATCGATATAATATGTAAATATATTTTTAAAAATCGTATTTAAAAATTTTTAATATAACATTGTGTTTCTTCTTTAGTAAAATAGATACAAATTTTGGTTTTTTTTGCATTACATTTTATAGAATAATATGAATGAACAAATAATTTATTTCATAAAATAAAAAAGCAATAATTATACAAAAAAATATTTTTTATTTATTAATTTTTGAATAATTATGACAAGTAATCTTATTTTTGAGAAAAATAAGCAAGATACGAAAATCCAACAACATAACATTTAATAAGGAACACAAAATTTAAAGTTTGTACATTTTTTTAAAAAATAATTTAAATCACATATATGTATTAAAAATTGAATATTATAAATAGTTTTTTATAATTAATATAAAACATACATGTAATTGTTCATAGAAAAATTTTTTTTAAAATGATTTTTAAAATTTATTACAATTATAGTTATTTTTTTTCAAGAAAATAATAAGATTTTATAATAATTAAAAATTTTTTTTTAAAAATATATAAATGCAACTTGTTTTAAAAAATATATTACAATGAATGTAAAATATGAAAAAAATATATGAATAAAATATTTTAATTTTTTTTATTTTAATTGTTCCAAAATTTTTCATAATATAAATAAAATTACTAATCATCAATTTAAATTTATTAATGTATCATTTTATTATGAAATTTTATCATTTAAGTGTTCCATTTAAAATCAATATTTTTACAGTAAAATATATTATATCTAATAAAAAAATTCTATTTATTCAATGTTAGATCATTTTATTTATTATTTTTAAATTTAAAATTTAATTTACTATTTATTAAAAAAATATAATTTTTTTTAATTGTTTTTTCAAAAACAAAATATATTATATGACAATAATTAATTAACCAGAAAAGATTTTAATCAGTTTCAAAATTTGTATATATTCTTTATTTCATTTTTCTATAAAATTAGAAAAAAAAAACAAATAAATAAAGAAATTTATTATTTTAAAATTTTAATTTTTTTTTAATATGTGAAAAAATATACCATAATTTTTCAATAACTAAAAACAATAAAATACTTTTTTATGAAACCAATAATTAAAACATTTAAAATATGTTTATGTTATAAAGCCTAATTTGTACTAAATTTAAAAATTAACCACGATATATTAAAATAAAGAAATTCATATATGTATCATTTAAAGTGATTTAGAAAAATTAAAATTGAAAAAAATCTTAAAAATTAAATAAATTAATTTTAATTTGAAAATAATTCAGAAATAAAATGAAAAATATTTTTATTCTGTATTTTTCCTTTAAAAAAAAAATTATTTACAAATATATTGATAATTTTTAAACTGTCTATTTTTTTTTAAAATATTAATAATGTAATCAATTTTTTAATATATCATTTAGACAACAAATGATTTAGAAGTAAAAGTTTAACAATTATTGTACAAATTTGTAAAAAATAACAATTTTAAAATTTGATATTTAAATTTTAATGAAATATTTCTCTTCTTAATATCAACAAAATGTGTAAAGTAAAAATTATTTGTATTAATGTTTGTTTTTATATTAAATAAATATTTAATTTCTAAAAAATCCAAAATATTTAAAATTTGTATTTTTTTAATATAAAGAGAGAATTTATATAAAAAAGAACAAAAAAGGATGAATAAATTATTTCATACTTTGAATATTACTTTTTTAGAAAATATTAAAAAGATCATTATTGTGAACACCACAATTTTTAACATACAAATGAAAAATAAGTCCAATTATTTTAACATAATTGATAAATTATGATCACATTAAAAATATTGTAAATATATATAAAAAAAAATATTAAATTATAAAATATAAATATCTTATATATATATATATTTTTATAAAAAATATATAAATTTATTTTATTTTTATATATATATAAATATATGTAAATATTATAAAATAGTATATATATTTTTGTAAATATAAATATATATATGTAAATATATCAAATAATACATATAAATATATATAAATTAAATGTCAATATATATATAAATTTTATTATATTTTATATAAAATATAAATAAATGTAAGAATAAATTATCAAAAAATTGATGATTCTAAATAAAAATTTAAAATTTCACCTGTAGAATTATCACACATCTTGAAGAAGAATATGCAAATTGCAGGAAACCACCAGATGGCGCGGATAGTACGTCACAATGACGAGAGTGTATGAAAGGGGTATATAAGGAATGGTAGCAAAGAAGTAAAATTGTTCACAAGCGCTTTAAAAGCCTTTCAGTGCAATAACCGCATAGTTATGGCACAAAGGAAGCATTTGGATGATTTTTTACGTGGTAGAATTATCGGACGACTGGAATGTGGACGTACCCAGCTGGAAGTATCCGAGGAACTTGGAATCGCCCAGAGTGTCATCTCCAGGCTTTGGCAACGATTCAAACATGATGGTAATGTGAGTAGATGTTACAGCACAGGTCGCCCCCGAGTTACTACGCCGAATGATGACCGGTATTTGGCAGTTACTGCCAAAAGAAACAGACGGAGCACAGCATCAGACCTGTCTCGTCAGCTCTCTTCAGCTACCGGTACGACAGTTTCAAGGCAGACCGTGTACAGACGCTTAGGGAACATTGGTCTATATGCTCGTAGGCCTGTCAGATGTGTTCCCCTTACCGCAACTCACTGTCGCCTGCGATTATGCTGGGCTAGAGAGCATGCATTGTGGACACCGCAACAGTGGTCTTGTGTGATGTTTTCCGACGAGTCCAGGTTCAGTTTACATTCTGATTCTCGCCGGACTTTCATATGGAGAGCGCCAGGTACCCGTTACCACCAAGAGAACACCATTGAACGACACCGTTACGGTGGTGCAGGATGGCTCGTTTGGGGAGGAATTATTCTTGGTTCCAGAACTGACCTGCATGTTCAGAGTGTAACGATGACAGGCCACATCTATCGGGATGTCATTCTGGAACAACATGTACGTTTGTTTCGGGGCGCCATGGGTCCTGAATTTCTGTATATGGATGACAACGCCCGACCTCACCGTGCAAACATTGTAGACGAATGCCTTCAATCGGAGGATATCACCCGTATGGATTGGCCAGCATACTCACCGGACTTGAATCCAATAGAGCATGTGTGGGACATGCTTGGCCGACGAATTGCAGCCCGTCAACCCCCTCCCAACTGTCTATCGGAACTTCGGAGGGCATTGCTTGATGAGTGGTGTAATTTTCCCCAAGATCAGATTGATAATCTGATACTCAGCATGCGTAGGCGTTGTAACGCTTGTATTGCATCGTCCGGGAGACATACTCCGTATTAACCATCATACTAACCATGTTATACTGTTTTCTGTAAATAGGTTCTTTTTTGAAATTTGCTCCAGGGAGTAAAAATCGCAATTTTTATTAATTATGTCAAACATATAGCATCTTTTTTGCTCTTTACCTTTTGTTTAATAAATAGACTTTACAAATAAGTCAAATTTGTTTTGCTTTTGTCTCTTTCATTTGCCTGAACTTCATTATCCTTAATTTATGGACATGAGTGTAGTTTGAAAAATAAATAATAAAAATTCAATTAAAATGTTTTAAATTATATGCTTATTTTGTCCCATTTTATAAAAATTATTTATTTTCTAGTAAAATAAGAAAAAATTGTTTATATTACCCAAAATATTTTTTATTTTTATATATATAAAAATCATTTTAGAATAAATTCATAAATAAATTATACAAAAGTAAAACGAAAATAAAACATACTGAGTTTTATACTATTATACAAATAAATATTGTACTACATGGGTTTACATTTGGGAAATAAATATTGAATGTGACAATGCGCTATTCATAAGTAGTCATATTTCTATTTCACAAAGTTTCTGTATCCGAGAAAATATGCTTTTGTCGAAAAAGGGATGATCTGTCGAAAATTCTGGAAAGCAGCTTAAAGAGAGAAAAGAGTACATTCGATGATAATTTATAATTCTAAAACGTATTCATATAGATTTTTTTTAATAAAAAGGAATCTTCTACACCAGTGTATGGAATTCCCTCCTGTATACTAGACAACCTTTATTTGGATTTCTAAAAAGTTTCTAGAAATAAATCATCGAGACATTGGTAAGGATATATAAGAGATATATTCACTTTTTTTTAATAAAATGAAGTAACGGAAACATCTTGAGTGATGTATTAGTATATGTAGATATCGTCGCATCAAGTTGAATGATTCTAAAATTATCAAAACTTCTTAAATGAAGTTAGTGTTTGTTCCAATATTTTATATAGTTTTGTATAAACTAATGAATAAAAGATAATTATAAATTATCTGTTCTCTTAAATAGTTTTGTAAATTCAATCACTTTCTCTATTTACACTGTTTTATTTCGGTAGCAATTTGTGGTGTCTGTACATTGAATATACTAATCAATTTATTGCTATATTGCCTGTGACGAAATGAGATATTACTATACACAATAATTAATATTCAATGACGGTACAGTAATCAATTACAATAGTAGATAATTAAATTTAATTTAACTAGACAATACATATTTCAATACATATTTCTCTATCCCTTTCTCTGTATATATATATATATATATATATATATATATATATATATAGTTATATAGTATATATATATATATATATACATACATATATATATATATATATATATATATATATATATATATATATATATATATATATCTCTGTGTGTGTGTGTGTGTGTTTGAAACATCACAGCATTTTTATCCGCTTCTGTTGTCGAGAGAGCTGCTAAAGTAAATGGCTAAAGTAAATGCTAAAGTAAATGTTCAGAAGCAGTTGTACGCTGAGGATGAAAGGTAGTTATTTCTCGAGTCTCAGGATCTGCGATTTCAACCTGAATAGGTGACGATGCAGTGTCAGACTGTGACGATGCACCTACAGAAGCGATGAAAGTAATCTCTAGTCCATTAATGTCCATAACATAGTCTTTATTTTTACTTGAGGGTAAACTGCTTTAACTTTTTAAATACTGATCTAATTTACCATCAACTTTCTTACTGCATTTTTGCATCATTAGATACTTTTAATGTAGAATAATCATAGAAACAAGAAAATTAATTTTTACTGTATTTTAGTAGTTGATTTTGCATCTGGTACTTTCAAGTACCAACATACCTTTTAGACTCTATGGTAGAAAATAAAACATTAAATTACGAATAAAACAAATGAAATGCTTACCTGCGAAGTATAGAAATCTTTAAAATAAGTAGTACCAGATAACTGGTAATAAACCACTAAATTTTCTCAATTGAACACCACGTATATCCACTCTTCCACAAAATGACCTTCGAATGCAGCACGCCAATTATAAAATCAATACTATGGGAATAAAAAGGATTCCTGTTTGGTGCTGACATTTCTTTTATGCTGTGGGAACTGTATCGTTCATGTCCTTGTGAGAACTGTCAGGGAAAACGGCTTTATTAGGAATATATAGGTGTTTGATTGAAGTGGTACTTATAAGTACCGTCAGGATAAATAGGGTTAAAGTACGCTTCTTAACTTTGAGTGATCGACGTATGGTTGTTTTAAGATAATATATCGATGCTCAAAAATACATGTTACGTATGTCCAATGAAAAGTCCTTGAAATAGGGGGATTTCACCAGTACTTTTGCAAGAGTGGGAGGAAGTTTTTTTATACTTTCATACAAGCCTTACAAAAACCAATAGTTTTTTGTCAGAATCTAAAACTATAAATTGCTTAGAATGCAACTTTTAAATTAACCAATTCATTAATGGACATGTTAGCTTCATTTATTCAATTTGTCTCCTTCCAGACAAGGGTTAGGGGAACTGATGGGTTTTTTTATGTCATTGAATTGCTAGTTATTATGTCTATTTATTATTTATATGCTTTTGTACTTGTTATATTGTTATTTTAATGTACACTTATTTTATTTTATAAAATTAATAATGATGTGTTGTCTTTCGCGGATGTTTTAATGAATCAAAGATTTTTGGTTAGGAAATGTTTTTCTTGTAATGAGCTAGATTACCATGGAAACTATTAGTCGTCATTTTCGGATGTATTTAACTATTATATTTGACAAGTTAAGAAGTCTCGTACCCTCAGGTAACTCAAATTGATATCGCTGTAAACATATTTCTGTATTGGCTAAAATGTTTTTGAATTATAATGTAACACACTGGCTGCTTTTTAGTATACTCAATAAAAATGTAGGAAAAATTCGGCAGGCAATTTTTTTTAAAAAAATTTTGTACAAATAGTTTGAAATTAGTTTATTTTAATAAATTTTGATTAAAAATATTTCTATTTAAAATATCCGTTTTTATAACTGTCATTTTACTTCGATTTCATATGGATTAATTATGTTTCCTATATTAGAAACATGTAGTTTCAGTTTTCGGAAGGTGGTGTGAAGCGGGTTCTTTTTTCAGAAACATTTCTGTTAATTATATAAAATACTTCAACTGCTATATGTTTCGAAATAAATCAAACAAATTAGAATAAAAATTATAAATGTATTTAAATGGAGTATTGCTATTTTTTATGGCATTTGGCATCATAAAATTGAAATATACATGTAATATCATTTTAATGTTGAAATTCATTAATAGATTTATAAAAATATCGGCAATGGTAACTGAATAAGTACTTAAAATTTAGTATATAACTTTTTACGTTATTTTTCTATCAGTATTATAATAAGATACAAAATGCACATTTTTGATTCAATATTTTACACTTTATTTTCAGTTATGCTACTCTGCCCATAATAAAGATTCTATAATGCTTCGACCATTAAGCTACTTCAAACACATTGCTGAATTCCCAAGGGACGAAATTTGTTCTCAGATGCGAGGTATCTTTGGGCATCGTTTCCAATCACCAGAGTACTTTTCAAAGACCATAAAGAGACAGGTTTGAGTGCCTTTCTACGATGTACCTCCTAATAGGACAGATTTATAACGACGTTAGAGAGTAATAAAGAGGTAAATAAAGAAAATATTCTGTAAATTATTTAACAGGAATTTTAAATTTTGGACTTTTCATTTCAGACGTTGCTACATGCTAAAGAAAACTTGATTAAATTATTAATTCACTGTTTAATAGCGAAATGAGTGATGTAATTGAGAGATTTAGCATTAGAACATTTGCTAATCAGTCATTGATAAGAGTGTTAAAAACTATGAATAAGCATATATTAGAATAAAGTTTTATTTATAAACTCAATTATATGCATATATGCATACATGTTTTTGCTAAGAACTAAAAGCAAAATATATTACATAATACGAGAAGATCTTTTAAACGCTTATGTTCATACAGATAATATAGAACGTATAAATCGAAAATTGTGAGCATAGCCATATAATATAAGCATAAGCTTGAAATACATTTTTAAATAATGGTTTCTATGGATTAAACAATTTTCACTATTATAATTATTTTGTAGCATTAAATTTAGCGTATGTCTGGCACATGTACATTTGATCAAAATTTAAAATATATGTAGATCTAGTCGAATCACCAGATCTACTAAACATACTTTAAAGAAATTTGGTATAAATTGATATAAAAAATTAGCTAGTCAATGGGTATAATACGAATGCTGGATCATGTATCACATTCTTTAAATTCAGAAGATATGAAGCAGTGGTAAGAGCATGGAACAAAAATGTATTCATAGTATTCATGTTTTCTATCACAGGCAGTTACTTCTTCATGGAATAAGACCGTTTAAGATGCAATTGGTAACACACATTAAATCTACCAATTAATCCTGGATTTATCTCTAATGGGATTGCCCTATGAGGAGTGTCTCAGAATTGGTCAAAAGGGTTAAAGTGTAGTTATGTGGCAGTCCAAAGCATATATATATATATATATATATATATATATATATATATATATATATATATATATATATATATATATATATATATATATATATATATATATATGCATATATGTATATATATATATAATATATATATATATATTATATATATATATATATATATATATATATATATATATATATATATATGAATATGTATATATATATATATATATATATATATATATATATATTATATATATATATTTATATATATATATATATATATATATATATATATATATATAAATATATATTATATATATGTATATATATATATAATATATATATATATATATATATATATATATATATATATATATATATATATATATATATATATATATATATATATATATATATATAATATATATATATATATATATATATATATATACATATATATATATATATATATATATATATATATATATATATATATATATATATATATATATAATATATATATATATATATATATATATATATATATATATATATATATATATATATATATATATATATATATATATAAATATATATATATATATATATATATATATATATATACATATATATGCATATATACATACATCATATATATATATATATATATATATATATATGTTACTGTGAATGCCCGAAATTGGAGAATGTCGACATTCACCGGTGAATGTCGACATACACCAAATACCTCGGTGAAAGACAGAATATTTGATTATATTCTTACATATTCGGACTATCACCGGTGTATGTCGAATGATGTTGAAAAACAATACTAATGCATGCAACTAAAATGTTACAGACATAAAAAAGAAAACTTCCTCCTGCTCAAATGGATGACACTGTGTGAATACTGATGTCCCTGATGTCGACCGTGGTCGAACAGATGCCCGAAATGTATTGGCGGTTGTTGTTGGAATAGAAGAGTCCGACTTTTATAAATAAGTAAACAAAAATGATTCACTCAAGCAGCTTGATATCCGTAATCAGTTTATATTTTGTAAAGAAAAGTTGCTCTCCATAGATGAGATTTCTTCTCAAGAAATGTCGCACTGAGAGAAGCCGCTGAAGCTAATTCGAGACGTGGATGGCATGGCTATAAACGCTGTCATTGCAAAAAGAAATGTTTAGTTACTAAATGCCATTAATAAATGCAAGGGACTCTTGTGCAATTCAAATTGCTATAGCAGTATAAATTGTTGCAACAAATAAGATAATATAACGTCAATCACATAATTAAGTTAATTATTGGTATTATTTTCTGTTCTAAGAGTGTTCGGTTTGTTTTATGTTCAACAGTTACATGTGCTATTACTATAAATTTGACTGTATTATGAAGAAGAAAAT
Organism: Pardosa pseudoannulata; assembly: GCA_032207245.1. NCBI lineage: Eukaryota > Metazoa > Arthropoda > Arachnida > Araneae > Lycosidae > Pardosa > Pardosa pseudoannulata. The sequence continues at coordinate 59,547,582 of CM063505.1, read as the reverse complement.
ATAAATATCCGACATGTTCAACATTCACCATTAATGCATGGTGAATGTCGACATTTACCGGTGTAAGTCAGAAATAAGGGTATTTAGCAAATATTTCGGACATACACCAAACGACTACGTGAATGTTGATATTCACCGGTAAAAGTCGACATTCTCCAGATTTCGGTCTTTCACAGTAACATATATATATATATATATATATATATATATATATATATATATATATATATATATATATATATATATATATATATATATATATATATATATATATAATATATATATATATATATATATATATATATATATATATATATATATATATATATATATATACATACATATATATATATATACATATATATATATATATACAGATATACATATATATACATATATATGCATATATATATATATATATATATATAAATATATATATATATATATATATATATATATATATATATAGATATATATATATATATATATATATATATATATATATATATATATATATATATATAATATATATATATATATATATATATACATATATATATATATATATATATATATATATATATATATATATATATATATATATATATAACTATTATAATATATAATATTGACTATTATAAAAAATCTGAAATAAAACAAGGTGTTCATTAACACTAAATTTGTGGATGTTGATCATATGTCTATTTTTACTGAAGTGAGTCAATTTAACTCATACAAGAAAATTGAAGTTTTTTAAAAAGTGAATAGTTTCAAATTAATTTAAATATAATGTTTATTATGACAAAATTCATTTGAAATATTTTGTACATATAAAATCTGTTTTTGAAACACATTTTTCCCAAACATTTCTATTATATTTAGCACAATGATTTCTAAATCTGTTTCTTTCGCGTGATTGCTGAACTTCACAATTCTTCCGTGCGTCAGAAGCATAAATTTCTGTCATTGGAATGAAAATGTTTTCGTCTTCTTCTCTATATTTAATTTATACTATACATTATATACATTATATTTACTATATACTATATGTATTACTAAATTTATTTATTTTCATATACATTCTATGAGTTAAAGTGGCCCACAACAGTGAAAATATTTATACCAGATTTAATAATGTGAAATCAAGGGGCCTGCGGGTAAGAGGAATGAAAGTTTACATATATATGCTATTACTTAACTAAAAACAAACATTGTTTTTATAAAGTGATATTAAAGATTTATATATATAGTGATAAAGTTTTTAATAGTCAAATTGGCTTGGTCCGTAAATCTAGTGTTAAACAAATACTCATTTCCTTTTAATTCTTAGTAAAACATTATCTTAAATTAAAATTACTTATCTCAATAAATGTATTTATCTAATAACATTTATTTCTATAAATATACTTTTCTTACTATTTAAAACTACAGTGTGTCCTTAAATAAAATCTATTTTTTTTAAACAAACATAAATTTTAACCTTTAATATACACGGAGGCTGCACAGTGTAACAGTCTCTATAACCCATCTCACTTCCGTTTAAATTTATCTACGATATCAAACAAATGTTTCCTATCTTTGCGAAAATTGTTCATTCCATTCACTTTTGCAGTGCGTCAAATCGAATGCGTTAAGAGTAGAGGCCCAAGGGTTAAATAAGAATAAAGTACACTATATTTCAAATGGATTCCATCGAAAGAAAAATCAGAACTGTGCGCCGAAAACATTTTAGTATAAATATAAGTTTTGCAACATTTAAATACTCTGTTTATCAGTTAACAAATGTAGAATATTTGTTTTTAGATTATATACGTTCTCTAATAATTATCATATTATTATACTCTAAAATATGGATATAACTTTTCACAATAACTCTATGAATTGAAAAAAAAATTAAATGAAATTTATTTACAATTTAAGTGTGTAATGGAGTTAAATTAAACCCTATTAGTTTTTGTTTTATAAACACAGCTAAACATTTCAATGATTTGTACTTGGTTAGTATGAGTTATAAAGTTTTCTTAACTATTAGATTAAACATAAAATTTCTTCTGAAAATTATCTATCGATTAAAACAAATGATTTTTGCTTTTATTACCTATAACCTGCTTGCTTACATGAAGTAATAGGTTCACTGGCGAGACTGAAAACTCATTGTTACACGTCCTGTAGAGAAGTTTGTTAGAATAGAGGAAAGTATTATTGCTTTTCTAATCACGTAAGCTACATCTAAAACTAAAATTGGACCGCAGTTTAGACTGAATTCAGTCTGCAATTTTTAAATTTTATGTCATCTATAAGTCGTGGAATAAAGAAGGTATGAATCAGTGGTAAGTGCATATTTATAGTGTTCATGTTTACTATCCCAGGTACTTACTTCTTACATGGAATATGACAATTTAAGATGCAATTGGTACCATACATTAACTCTACATTTAATCCTGGATATATCTCAAAAGGGATCACCAGTTGAAATTGCCCTATGTGGAGTGTTTCAGAATTGTTCAAAAGGGTTAAAGTCTAGTTATGTAGCTATCTAAAGCATACATATATTACAATTATATATAGTTATTATAATATATAATATTGACTATTATATGAAAATCAGAAATATAACTCATTTTATAAAGGCTTTCATTACTAAAAACAGTAAAGAAATACTCATTTCATTTTAATACTCATTCTATGAAAATCTCGAATTATAGGTTAGTGATCACCAGTTCTTTGAAACAATTGTTGATAAATTACATTAATTTGCCAATTGTAGCTGAATTTAAATACTTAAGGTCGAGTAACTACTGTAATCGAATATGAAGCAACACTTCTTGTGTAAGCAAAGCTTCCGTTTCTCCAGAGATTCGAAAGAAGCCATTTCAGGGTGTGTTATATTGACTATAAGGGTAGTGACTATAAGGAAAGTTTTTTTATTTATTTATATTGCCTTAAAAATGATATCTTTAAAAGTACAAACCGAGTATCAGATGAGATGTGATGATGTTTTGGATTCATTAAACTGTGAAAAGAAACCGCAAGAATACGCAAGAAACCAAAGTATGCAAACATGGTATTTAAAGCATTCAAATAGACTTTTTATTAGCTAACTGAGGAACATACTCACTTTTTTATTTTATAACATGATTATCAACAATTATAAACGAAAATGCTAGTATTTTTATGAGAATATACAGCTAATAAAATGTTATAAATTCCCGAAAATATTCGTTTAATATGTTTAAAGGTACAATATGTCTTTAAATAAAAGGCAAATGATTCTTTATTAAACCGTTGTAGTTACCACTTACTCTATTTAGTGTAACAGTTTTTATTACCCTGCTAAATAAAAACAAAAGAATTTTTCCGCTGAAAATTATCTACAATTTGTAGCAACTGGTTTTTTCTATCACACAAAATATTTATTATCTAGGTAAGACATTTCCTTCCTTTTTTGTAGTCCCGCTAAATAAATGTATTGGAAGTACGAACCTAAGTATCAAATGAGAAGAATTTTTGCTTTGAATTCATTTAACAATGAAACCAGAAAAATAAGAGAAAACCATGGCATATAAAATTTTGATTTAAAATATTCAAAGAAGATATTTAGAAAATAGAGAAGATAAAATAAAGAAGATAAAATAAAACCAATGTTTTAAAATTTTACCTACAAAAAGACCACTTTTTCAATTTATTATTATATTTGCAAAATAACAAATATTAGTCTCAAAAGAAATGACTAGTATGCGACTAGTCCTAAATTAAAATAAATAGCACGAGTGCTGCGGTCTGTCGTCTTTCGAAGAGTGAGAGGAATGCACGTTCAATTCTATGTAGTAAGCCGACCTCACGCTTTATGAGACTATGTATGTTGCATACATTAAAGTAGGGACATGGTTACAGATGTTCAAATTATAATACTCTCTATTATTTATATATTTTTCCTTATTTATATGTACACTACTCATACAAATGCTGTTAATTTCAACAAAATCACATATAAGAGATTAAAAAAATTGCATGCAGGTTTTTTCAACGGGCCGGATAAGTTAAGCAAAGTGGCCGGATCTGGCCAGCTTGCCGGTTTTTTGTCACCCCTACTGTATATCATACAAATAGGTAAATACATTATTTTATTTCTTGGTAGATCCCACAATATGGTACTTTGTAATTTATTACACGATAATCAATTATTGTACCTAAAAATAACGGTATATTTTGTGAAGGTCTAGGGTTCCATTTCATTTCATAGTATGATCATATTGGTTGTAATTCGCGGCACCGTAGCACAAAGATACTTTTATGAATTTTAAGCTTCGCTGTGTTGCCCTTCGTGATACGACATCATGGGGCACTTTTGGAGCATTATAGGATGAAACCTACAGCCCTTAATGCTCCAGAGTATTCTGTTTAGAGTATTATTACAGTCTGTATTGTGCCGATTTAACTCGACACTTGGACAGATTTTGGCACGATATCCATCGGAAGAACATCCGGTACCTTTATTAAACAACAGCAATTGGAATAACTACCTGCTTAAAGGTAAGGGGCGCATGTTTGAGTTTTTTTCATTTTGTGAAGCTCTATCACTTAAATAAATAAATTCCATTTTTTTTCAAATTGTATTCAATTGTTTTTCTGTACATGTACATCCCTTCTACCTATTTTTGTCTCATTCGTATAACACTCTCTTGCTGTTCTTTTTTTTTTAGCCTAAGAGTTAGTATTATGTAACGACAGAAAGTTCTGAATGTAAATGTTCTGCCTAAAAAAGATGCACTGTGCATCTGAATAAAAGGAAAAGTTTTCTTCTTTTATCAGTTATATATTTTACCACTTATTATTATTAGTACACAATAAGGTTTTATTTTCTTTCTGTCTGAAAACGTTTTTTAGTTTCACTGAAGAATATCAACTGGTTAAAACAATATACTTCTTCCTTGTTTTAAATTTCTTTTATTATCCATGCAACATATTTCAATCATATTTGTAGTCTGCAGAAATGAATGCGATAAAAGTACAAAGACGAGTATGAAATAGGAAAACTAAACATTGAATTTCGAATTCATTTTACCGTAAAGATAGTTAAAATAATACACCAGCGTAATAATATGCAATCGTGATACCTAAAATACATGAAAAGATTGATGAAAAAGATTTTAAACGTTTATTTTTGATAGTTAATATATTGCTATACTCTTTATATCATTCTTTGGTAATTAATTACTATACTCAAGAATATTTATATCTAAAAATATATTTCCTCAATCTATTACATAGAAGGTAACAAACTGATATACTTTAATTTTATTATTTGGTAATTATTTCAAAATAAAATATCGTTTTAAGAATAATATACTTTGTTATTTCATTATTTGATGGTTTACAAATTGGAATATATTTTACATTATTACTTTATAATAAATTATTGTTACCTAAAATATTATTTTTTTAGAATGATATATTTTATTATATTATTATGTGGTATTTAACATATCGGTATGCTTTTAATATATTTTTTTGCTTAGTAATCAATTATTTTCCACTAAAATAATATTTATTTTAAATCAATATACTTTATGAAACGATGTAAAATTCTGAAAATTAATCATTACCAAACAAAGATAGGAATGCATCTTATTAAAAACCAAATTTTTCTTTTTAAATTAGTTATATATATTACAATGTGCTGTAATCACTGTAACAGTTTTTATTTCCTTTCTAATTAAAAATACAACTTTTCACTTCCAGTAAAAATTATCTACCGACTAAGTTTTTTTCCTTTTCAAAATTGCTTTTGTTATCTCAGCAAGTCATTTTACTCATTTTTATACTGTTTAAATGAATATGTTAAATGTAAAAATCCAAGTATTTAATGGAAAAATTGAACATTGTCTATCTGATATATTTTGTTGTAAGGATAGTTAAACGAATACTTCAAAATCATACTATGCAAACGTAATATGAGCAATATTTAAATAAACTGAAGGAAAATATTTTATTATTTAATTGGTAATAACGTTATGGTATGCTAGTATTTTATTCTCTGTTAAGGAATTATTGTAAGCTAAAATAGTAATATCATTTTTAGAATAATATTCTTTATTATTTTACAACTTGGTAGTTAACACAGCAGTCATTTTTTATTTTATTGCTTGGTAACCAATTATTGTAAACTAGAATAATAATATTTTTAGAATAATATATATTATTAATCTATTACTTAGTAGTTAATACATCGGTATAAATTATTGTTACTCTGTAATTAATTATTGCAATATAAAATAATATCATTTTTAGAATAATATGTTTTATTATTTTATAACTTGGTAGTTAACACATTCGGTTTATTTTTATTTTATTACTTGGAACAAATTATTTTAAACTGGAATAATAATAATATATGTTTAGAATAATATACATTGATTATAACATTACGGTATGCTATTATTTTATTCTCTGTTAATCAATTATTGTAAGCTGAAATAATAATATTATGTTTAAAATAAAAGTCTTTATTATTTTATAAATTCGTAGTTAACACAATGGTCTATTTTTTATTTTATTTCTTGGTAATCAATTATTGTAAACTAGAATAATAATATTTTTAGAATAACATATATATTATTATTCTACTACTAAGTAGTTAATACATAGGTATAAATTATTATTACTCTGTAATTAATTATTGCAATCTAAAATAACATAATTTTTAGAATAATATTTCTTTATTATTTTATAATTTAGTAGCTAACACATCGGATTATTTTTATTTTATTACTAGGTAACCAATTATTAGAAACTGAAATCATAAAAATATATTTTATAATAATATAAATTATTATTTTATTACTAGGTAGTTAACACATTGGCATAAATTTTTATAACTTGGTAATTAATTATTTCAACATAAAAAATAATATTATTTTTTTAGATTGCAAAAACATCTTTTTAGACTAAAAAAATTGATTTAATTTTTAAAAAATGATTAATTTTTTAGATTAAAAAATAATCAATTATTGTAAGATAAAATAATAATATCATTTTTAGACTTATATTCTTTATTTTTTTGTAACTTCGTAGTTATCACAACGATCTATTTTTATTTTATTTCTCGGTAACCAATTATTGTAATTTTTAGAATAACATATTATTATTCTATTACTAGGTAGTTGATACATCGGTATAAATTCTTATTACTGTGAAATTAATTATTGCAATCTAAAATAATATCATTTTTAGAATAGTACTATTTATTATTTTCTAACTTGGTAGTTAACACATTAGTTTATTTTTATTTTGTTACTTAGTAACCAATTATTCTAAACTGGAATAATAATAATATATTTTTAGAATAATATACATTATTATTCTATTACTAGTTAGTTAACACATTGGCATAAATTATTATTACTTGGTAATTAATTATATCAATCTAAAAAAATAATTTTTTTTTTAGACTGCAAACACATCTTTTTAGACTAAAAAAGTTGATTTAATTTTAAAAATTGATTTTTTTAGATTAAAAAACAATCAATTATTGTAAGCTGAAATAATAATATCATTTTTAGAACAATATTCTTTATTATTTTGTAACTTCGTAGTTATCACAAAGGTCTATTTTAATTTTATTTCTTGGTAACCAATTATTGTAAACTAGAATAACATATTTAGAATAATATATATTAATATTCTATTACTAGGTAGTTAATACATCGGTATAAATTCTTATTACTCTGTAATTAATTAATGCAATGTAAAACAACATCAGTTTTAGAATAATATTTTTTATTATTTTATAACTTGGTAGATAACACATCGGTTTACTTTTATTTTATTACTTAACTAACCAATTAATCGAAACTGAAATCATAAAAAATATATTTTATAAATAATATATATTGTGATAATAATAGATGATAACATATATTTTATAATACATTAAAATATATTTTATAATAATATACATTATTATTTTATTACTAGATAGTTAACAAATTGGCATAAATTTCTATTTCTTCGTTATTAATTATTGCTATCTAAAAAGTTATATAATTTTTGAATAATATTTTTTATTTTATTGTTACTTTGTAGTTATGCTATCATTGCCTTTTTATTTTCTTTCAATAATTCATGTGCATTTATTTTATTATAATCAATTATATGCTACGTTAAAATAATAAATGATAGAATAATATACTGCATTAAAAGATGTAAAATACTTATAATAAATGTGTAAGAGATAAAGATGAAGTGTGCCTCTTATTCTAAGTTAAGTAAGTTTTCTACATTAATCAATTACAATATTTCACCACTTATTCTACTTAGTGTAACCGTTTTTATTACTAATCTTACTAAAAATAAAAGTTTTCAATTCTACTGAAAATTATCCGCCAGTTAAAACAAATACTTTCTTTCCTGCTCAAAATTGCTTTTATTATCCAGGAAAGTCATTTCATTCATTTTTGTAGTCTGTCCAAATGAATGCGTTAAAAGTACAAACCCGAGTATCAAATGGGAAAGACAGTACAGTATGTTTCGAATTCATTCCACTGAAAAGCAAACCCGTTGAATTTATTCAGTTTAATTACAAGGCGGACGTCATTTATGATTGTCACAGTTAATTTATTTCCCTTGGTGAAATGAACAAACAGCTAAATTCATATTAGAGGAGGGTTTGAGAAATTAATATACCGAAACTAAATTAGTACAGTCATTTGACTTTTAAAATAAATAATGCACAAGTCTTCGGATTTGAAGGGGAAATATTTTTAAGGTATTCGCATCATTTAAAATTTATGGAAATGTTTGCTGTAAATAATATCAGTAATACATTTTTGTAATAAATGAAGAGGGACTTCAAAGGAGATATTTGCTGCAATATTAATGGGGATTTATATTAAAATTCCGTGGAAGTGTTTGTATCTTATTTTTATGACATTGGAGTTTACATAAAAAGAAACTTATATATTTTTTATAACAGTAATTTTATATCATAATGCAAAGCTTCTCTTCCATTATACGCTGTATTTTATTTGTTTTTACATCATGGTTTTAATGTGCTAAAATGAATTATTGGTTTTTGTACTGAAATAACTTTCTAAATGACTGAACCTTAAAAATATGCGAAAAAGTTCTTGTTATATTTATTGCTAAGGTTATGTGTTACGTAAATCCAATTCATTAAGGTTATAATCTATAATAATGTATTAAAATTGCAGAGAACACATTTTACTCAATATATTGTCTGTTATATTATATCTTTCATTTCCGCTTTCTTTTTATTCCTTGGTTAATATTAGTACAGAATTTGATCATCTAATAAAAGAAATTTGTAATTTTATAGATACTAAGTGTGCAATCACAAATATTTTTTTGTGATTAAAAATGTTTATTTCATATATTTTGTTCTTATAAGAGAGTTTATCATCAGTGTATCATAAAAGAATGCTTGATAAATTAAATTGTAAATAAATTTAAATAATAAATTTAAATTGTAAGTTTAAAATATGTAGCCAATATTAAATAATAACTGATTATTTAATGGTGGCTTCATTTAATAAAACAGTCAGTACAATGTGATACACATCCAATATCTAATTGACTATTAAAAAGAACTACACGTATTAAAAATTTTGCATAACATTTCCATAAGTTTCTTAATTTCTGAAAGTTATAACATTGCTTAAAGAATTAACCTTATTCATCCCAATATTTCTTATATTTTCTGAATTCTTTGTAAGTTTAAAATTGTACTACTTCAAACGTAGCAGAATAATCTTCACCACAACATTTGAGGAGAATAATTGGTAATAATTGTAAAGTATATATAAGTTTATTAGAAGAATTATGCTCAAAATTTAGTGATTTGAGTTAACTCAGTCAAATTTGAATTTATATTTGTTTCTTATGTCCATTTATAAGATTTTTCGTTCATTCGAAACCAGGTAGATAGCTAATAACTATTATTTTTTCGATAATTAAAACATTATGCAAATGTGTACTTTTTTATTATAAGTATTTTAAATATAATCCATCATCAGTGTTACTGAAAATTTCCTAACACACAAAATCATAACAAATATATCTATAGAATTACTGTTCCTACTTTGTATATAATAACTAATTAGACAAGGACTTAGTCATGTTGTAAACGGCCATAAATTCATCTTGAAAAAGGAATCTAATATTATCTAATATTAATCACCTTAAGTTTTCATTTACTTTTCTCAGATTTTATTTAGGAGTTTAATGAAAATATCATTTAACATTGTCTATAGTTATTTGTTTATAGTAATTTAACAACTTCAGTAGTGATTTTTAACTAATCCTCAACATCATTTTTATAAAATCTTATATTTTGAACAAAAGAAATCTAGAATATACTATATAAACTCATAACAATTTGGGAATTCTAAGCACACATATATATATGGTTAGAAATATTCAGAGTACTCAAGGAATTTACTTTATTTACTTTGCAGTTGTTTCTAATTTTCTAATTCATATGCTTTTTTAAATCTAAATTCAAAAGTAGCAGATTCATATTTACCATAACTTTTGGTACTAATTATTATATAAAAAGAGGCAAAAGTATATATAAATTGCTATTCTCTGGAGAAAAGTGTTATGTGCTAAATTTTATGTTTGTTGCTTATATTCACATTAAAAATTTTTATTCCAACAATAAAGATCGGGGGAATCATAACGTTAAACATACCATTAGACAATTTTTTGTGCACGCAACTTTTATCTATGCGATTATTATTATTGGGAAAATTCAAACTTCAAAGAAATATATTATTTTTATTAATAATAATTGGTAATAATTGTAAAGTATATATAAGTTACTATTATTAGACTAATTTTGCTCAAAATTTAGTGATTTGAGTTAACTTAGTCAAATTTGAATTTATATTTGTTTCTTATGTCCATTTATAAGATTTGTCGTTCATTTGATACCAAGTAGTTAGCTAACTGTTTATTATTATTTTTGGATAATTAAAACGAAGAAAATGTATATTTTTTGATTATAATTATTTTAAATATATCCTATCACCCCTATTACTGAAAATTTTTGAAAAAACGAAATTATAACAAATATATCTATAGAATTACTGTTACTACTTTATGATATAATAACTAATTAGACAAGGACTTAGGCATATACTAAACGACCATAAATTTTCTTCTTGGAAATAGGAATCTAATATTATCTAATATTAATCACCTTAAGTTTTCGTCTACTTTTCTAAGATCTTATTTAGGAGTTTAATGAAATAATATATAATATTATCTATAGTTAATTGTTTATAGTTATTTAACAACTTTTATAATGATTTTTAACTAATCCTCAACATCATTTTTATAAAATCTTATATTTTGAACAAAAGAAATCGAGAATAAACTATATAAACTCATAACATTTTGGGTATTCTAAGCACACAGATATATGGTTAGAAATATTCAAAGTACGCAAGGAATTTACTTTATTTACTTTGCAGTTGTCTCTAATTTTCTAATTTATCTGCTTTTTTAAAACTAAATTCAAAATAACAGATTCATATTTACCATAACTTTTGGTAAGAATTATTATATAAAAAGAGGCAAAAGTATATATAAATTGATATTCTCTACAGAAAAGTATTATGTGTTAAATTTTATGTTTTTTGCTTATATTCACATTAAAAATTTTTATTCCAACAATAAAGATCGGGCGAATCATAACGTTAAACATACCATTAGACATTTTTGTTCACTTGACTTTTATCTAAGTGATTATTGTTATTGGGAAAATTTAAACTTCTAAGAAATATATTATTTTTATTAATAATAATTGGTAATAATTGTAAAGTATATATAAGTTACTATTATTAG